>CM038670.1:47522911-48122911 GCA_021605145.1 Aegilops bicornis | reverse complement strand
GCTGGATCAACTGGAGATAGTCATGGTTACTCCATTGTATGAAGAATGCAGGCCTGAGGATACCCGCCTGAAAGTAACACTCATGGCTCTGGAGATGAAGGTAAAACACAGAATGACCGACACATGCTTCGACGAGAACATGTCATTCTGGCAGGAACGTCTTCCTAAGGGGAACAAGTGCCCGACCAGTTTCGAGGAGGCGCAGAAAATCGTTTGTCCTCTTGATTTACCGCACGTGAAATACCATGTGTGCATGAACAATTGCATCATTTATCGGGACGAGCAAGCGGAGTCTACCATATGTCCGGTGTGCGGCGTCACTCGATACAAGAAGAGGAAGAAAGCTCCTCGAAAAGTGGTGTGGTACTTTCCGATCACTCCTCGTCTGCAGCGGTATTTCGCGGACCCTAAGGTAGCAAAGCTCCTGCGTTGGCATGTGGATAGGGAGGAGAAGAAGCAAGAATATGACGGAAATGATCTGGAGGTAAATAAAAAAGACTAGATGCTGAGTCACCCTAAGGATGCGAGCCAGTGGCAAGCGTTGAACTTCGAACACCCAGAATTTGAAGACGATCCAAGGAACATCGAGCTGGGCGCGAGCACCGACGGAGTCAATCCGTTTGGCAGCCAGAGAAGCACACATAGCACCTGGCCTGTGTTTGTGTGGATGTACAACCGTCCCCCCTGGTTGTGCATGAAGAGGAAGTACATTCACATGAGTATGCTAATTGAAGGGCCAAAACAACCAGGGAACGACATCAATCTGTATTTGGGACTGCTGAAAGAGGAGCTAGACACGCCAGGAAAATGCCAGCCAATACGTGGACGCCAGAGAGAAAGAATATTTTCACGAGAGCCGCATCACATTTCTGACGGTGCACGACTATCTCGGTTACGGATATGTCGCGGGGCAGGTGGTCCACGGATTTTCTGGATGCGTCAGGTGTATGAATGACACAACGTATCGCTAGCTAGATAGAGATCCTCGGTCTTTGAAAACCAGGTTCATGGGACATCGAAGGTGGCTTCGCGACGATGACTCATGGAGAAAATGCAAGGATCTGTTCGATGGTGAAACCGAACCCTGAAGACGCCCACGTACGAGGAGCGGCGAGGAAATAGACGAGCTATTGAAAAATTGGAAAGAGTGCCCGGAGCTGGGAAAGAAGCGAAAGGCGCCAGAGCCGCTGCTGAAGGTATGGAAAACGAGGTCTGTTTTCTGGGACTTGTTGTACTGGAAGATCCTCCGTGTGCCTCACAGTGATGTCATGCATATCACGAAGAACGTGTGCGAGAGTCTGCTTGGTACCCTGCTCAACATGCCAGAGAGGACCAAAGATGAGCCGAAAGCAAGGGCAGACTTGAAATCAATGGGCATCAGGGAGGAGCTTCACGCAAAACTTCCTAATGATGATGATGATGATGATGATGATGATGAGGCGAAGGACATGGAAAGTCGTCGCAAAGGCAAAAAGGCCAAGAAGATCGGAAATGACTGCCCTCCCGCGTGCTTCAATCTAAGTCAGGAGGAGATCGAGCAGTTTTTCACCTGCCTCGTAGGAATAAAACTTCCTTACGGTTACGCGGGGAAGATAAGCCGATACCTAGACTCAGGGAAGCAGAAGTTAAGCGGGATAAAGTCTCATGACTGTCACATGCTGATGACACAGATACTTCCAGTTACAATCCGTGGGATCATCGACGCGCACGTCCGTGAAATGCTATTTGGCCTATGCAACTTTTTCGACGTCATCTCTCGGAAGTCGGTTGGCGTGAGGCAACTCAGAAGGCTACAGGAAGAGATCATGGTGATACTATGCGAGCTTGAGATGTACTTCCCGCCCGCATTCTTCGACGTTATGGTGCATCTGCTGGTCCATATCATGGAGGATATCATCCAACTTGGGCCAACGTTCCTGCATAGCATGATGCCGTTCGAAAGGATGAATGGTGTCATCAAAGGATACGTTCGCAACATGTCACGTCCAGAGGGAAGCATAGCCAAGGGCTTTCTGACCGAAGAGTGCATCTCCTACTGCACGAATTATCTAGGCATCGAGAACCCTGTTGGTCTGCCCGCTAACAGGCACCTCAACAGACTCGCTGGATGGGGTCACCGCGAGGGTCACCGCGAAATGCATGTCGACTTTAAGGGTCGACTCGCCAACTTTGAAAGAGCAAACCTAGTCCCGCTACAACACATAGACATGTTCGATCCTTGGGTGGTAGAGCACAAAACCTTTATTGAGAAGACGTACAATGACCGAGGCCAACAGAGGACGGACGGAGATATAATCAAGGAGCACAACTCATGTTTCACGCGTTGGTTCAAGGAGAAGCTTTTGTCGTACCCTTTACATGAGGATTCTTCCGTGTAAGAAAAACTCATATTCGCCTTGTCACAGGGCGCCGAGCACAACCTGATGACCTATGAGGCATACGATATTAAAAGCTACACATTCTACACCGAGGAAAAGGACATGAAGAGCGATGGTTATCAGAACTCTGGGGTAACGATGGAATCCTACACGGGTAACGACAAGGACAGATACTACGGAAGGATCGAGGAGATCTGGGAGCTGAGCTACGCTGGAGAGAAGTGTTGGGGAACGCAGTAATTTCAAAAATTTTCCTACGCACACACAGGACCATGGTGATGGCATAGCAACGAGAGGGGAGAGTGTTGTCTACGCACTCGTGAGACCGTAGAAGCGGAAGCGTTATAACAACGCGGTTGATGTAGTCGCACGTCTTCACGATCCGACCGATCCAAGTACCGAACGACGGCACCTCCGAAGTTCTGCACACGCTCAGCTCGATGACGATCCCGGACTCGATCCAGCAAAGTGTCGGGATGAGTTCCACAAGACGACGGGCAGGACGATGATGATGCTCCACCGACGCAGGGCTTCGCCTTAAGCTCCGCGACGATATGACTTCACCGGCGAGGGCTTCGCCTAAGCTCATGACGATATGACTTCACCGGCGAGGGCTTCGCCTAAGCTCCGCTGACGATATGACTTCACCGGCGCAGGGCTTCGCCTAAGCTCCGCGACGATATGACGAAGTGGAATATGGTGGAGGGGCACCGCACACGGCTAAGGAACGATCCGTAGATCAACTTGTGTGTCTATGGGGTGCCCCTGCCCCGTATATAAAGGAGCAAGGGAGGGAGGAGGCCGGCCCTATGTTTGGCGCCAGGGGAGTCCTACTCCCACCGGGAGTAGGATTCCCCTTTCCTAGTCCAACTAGGAATCCTGCCATGTTAGGGGAGGATGTGAGAAGGAAGTGGAGGAGTAGGAAAGGTGGCCGGCCCCCTTTTCCCTAGTCCAATTCGGACTAGAGGGGAGGGGGGGCGCAGCAGCCTTTTTCCTCTTCCCACTAAAGCCCATCAAGGCCCATTACTTCTCTCGTAACTACCCGGTACTCCGAAAAATACCCGAATCACTCGGAACCTTTCCGAACTCCGAATATAGTCGTCCAATATATCGATCTTTACGTCTCGACCATTTCGAGACTCCTCGTCATGTCCCCGATCTCATCCGGGACTCCGAACTCCTTCGGTACATCAAAACTCATAATAACTGCCATCGTAACCTTAAGCGTGCGGACCCTACGGTTCGAGAACAATGTAGACATGACCGAGACACGTCTCCGGTCAATAACCAATAGCGGGACCTGGATGCCCATATTGGCTCCTACATATTCTACGAAGATCTTTATCGGTCAGACCGCATAACAACATACGTTGTTCCCTTTGTCATCGGTATGTTACTTGCCCGAGATTCGATCGTCGGTATCCAATACCTAGTTCAATCTCGTTACCGGCAAGTCTCTTTACTCGTTCCGTAATACATCATCTCGCAACTAACTTATTAGTTGCAATGCTTGCAAGGCTTATCTGATGTGTATTACCGAGAAGGCCCAGAGATACCTCTCCGACAATCGGAGTGACAAAACCTAATCTCAAATATGCCAACCCAACATGTACCTTTGGAGACACCTGTAGTACTCCTTTATAATCACCCAGTTACGTTGTGACGTTTGGTAGTACCCAAAGTGTTCCTCCAGTAAACGGGAGTTGCATAATCTCATAGTTATAGGAACATGTATAAGTCATGAAGAAAGCAATAGCAACATACTAAACGATCAAGTGCTAGGCTAACGGAATGGGTCATGTCAATCAGATCATTCTCCTAATGATGTGATCCCGTTAATCAAATGACAACTCATGTCTATGGTTAGGAAACATAACCATCTTCGATTAACGAGCTAGTCAAGTAGAGGCATACTAGTGACACTCTGTTTGTCTATGTATTCACACATGTATTATGTTTCCGGTTAATACAATTCTAGCATGAATAATAAACATTTATCATGAAATAAGGAAATAAATAATAACTTTATTATTGCCTCTAGGGCATATTTCCTTCAGTCTCCCACTTGCACTAGAGTCAATAATCTAGTTCACATCATCATGTGATTCAACACTAATATTCACATCTGTATGTGATTAACACCCATAGTTCACATCGTCATGTGACCAACACCCAAAGGGTTTACTAGAGTCAATAATCTAGTTCACATCGTTATGTGATTAACACCCAAAGAGTACTAAGGGATGATCATGTTTTGCTCGTGAGAGAAGCTTAGTCAACGGGTCTGTCACATTCAGAGCCGTATGTATTTTGCAAATATTCTATGTCTACAATGCTCGCACGGGCTACTCTAGCTAATTGCTCCCACTTATAATATGTATCTAGTTTGAGACTTAGAGTCATCCGGATCAGTGTAAAAAGCTTGCATCGATGTAACTCTTTACGACGGGCTCTTTTATCACCTCCATAATCGAGAAATATTTCCTTAGTCCTCACTAAGGATGTTCTTGACCAATGTCCAGTGATCTACTCCTAGATCACTATTGTACTCCCTTGCAAAATTCAGAGCAAGGTATACAATAGGTCTGGTACATAGTATAGCATACTTTATAGAACCTATGACTGAGGCATAGGGAATGACTTTCATTCTCTTTTCTATTTTCTGCTGTGGTCGGGATTTGAGTCTTACTCAATTTCACACCTTTGCAACACATGCAAGAACTTTTCTTTGACTGTTCCATTTTGAACTACTTCAAAATCTTGACAAGGTATGTTCTTATTGAAAAACTCATCAAGCGTTTTTGATCTATCTCAATAGATCTTGATGCTCAATTTGTACGCAGCTTCACCGAGGTCCTTCTTTGAAAAACTCCTTTCAAATACTCCTTTATGCTTTGCAGAATAATTCTACATTATTTCCGATCAACAATATGTCATTCACATATACTTATCAGAAATGCTGTAGTGCTCCCACTCACTTTCTTGTAAATACAGGCTTTTCCACAAGTCTGTATAAAACTATATGCTATGATCAACTTATCAAAGCATGTATTCCAACTCTGAGATGCGTGCACCAGTCCATAGATGGATCCTTGGAGCTTGCATATTTTGTTAGCACCTTTAGGATTGACAAAACCTTCTGGTTGCATCATATACAACTCTTCTTTAATAAATCCATTAAAGAATGTAGTTTTGTCATCCATTTGCCAGATTTCATAAAATGTGGTAATTGCTAACATGATTCGGACAGACTTAAGCATCGCTACAGTTGAGAAAATCTCATTGTAGTCAACACCTTGAACTTGTTGAAAACCCTTTTTGTGACAAGTCGAGCTTTGTAGATAGTAACACTACTATCAGTGTCCGTCTTCCTCTTGAAGATCCATTTATTTAATATGGCTTGCTGATCATTGAGCAAGTCAATCAAAGTCCATACTTTGTTCTCATACATGGATCCTATCTCAGATTTCATGGCCTCAAGCCATTTCATGAATCTGGGCTCATCATCGCTTCCTCATAGTTTGTAGGTTCATCATGGTCTAGTAACATGACTTCCAGAACATGATTACCGTACCACTCTGGTGCGGATCTTACTCCGGAAGACCTACGAGGTTTGGTAGCAACTTGATCTGAAGTTTCATGATCATCATCATTAACTTCCTCACTAATTGGTGTAGGAATCACTAGAACTGATTTCTGTGATGAACTACTTTCCAATAAGGGAGAAGGTACAATTACCTCATCAAGTTTCTACTTTCCTCCCACTCACTTCTTTCGAGAGAAACTTTTTCTCTAGAAAGGATCCATCTTAGCAACGAAAAACTTGCCTTCGGATCTGTGATATAAGGTGTACCCAATAGTTACCTTTGGGTATTCTATGAAGACGCACTTCTCCGATTTGGGTTTGAGCTTATCAGGTGAAAACTTTTTCACATAAGCATCACAACCCCAAACTTTTTAAGAAACGACAGCTTAGGTTTACTGTTAAACCATAGTTCATATGGTGTCGTCTCAACGGATTTAGATGGTGCCCTATTAAACGTGAATGCAGCTGTCTAATGCATAACCCCAAAATGATAGTGGTAAACCGATAAGAGACATCATAGATCGCACCATATCCAATAAAGTGCGGTTCTGACGCTCGGACACACCATAACATTGTGGTGTTCGAGGTATGTGAGCTGTGAAACTTTTCCACATTATTTTAATTGAAGACCAAACTCAGAACTCAATTATTCGCCCTCGCGATCAGATCGCAGAAACTTTATTTTCTTGTTACGATGATTTTTCCACTTCACTCTGAAATTCTTTGAACCTTTCAACTATTTCAGATTTATGTTTCATCAAGTAGATACACCCATATCTGCTCAAATCATCTTGTGAAGGTCAGAAAATAACGATACTTGCCACGAGCATCAACACTCATTGGATCGCATACATCGGTATGTATTATTTCCAATAAGTCAAGAGCTTGTTCCATTGTTCCGAGAACGGAGTTTTAGTCATCTTGCCCAAACGGCACGGTTCGCAAGCATCAAATGATTCATAACCAAGTGATTCCGAAGTCCATCAAAGATGGAGTTTTCTTCATGCGCTTTACACCAATATGACCTAAACGGCGGTGCCACAAATAAGTTGCACTATCATTATTAACTTTGCATCTTTTGGTTTCAATATTATGAATATGTGTATCACTATGATCGAGATCCAATGAACCATTTTTATTGGGTGTGTAACCATATAAGGTTTTATTCATGTAAACAGAACAACAATTTATTCTCTTACTTAAATGAATAACCGTATTGCAATAAACATGATCAAATCATATTTATGCTCAACACCAAATAACACTTATTTATGTTCCACACTAATCCCGAAAGTATAGGGAGTGTGTGATGATGATCAAATCAATCTTGGAACTACTTCCAACACTCATCGTCACTTCCCCTTCAACTAGTTTCTGTTCATTCTGCAACTTCCCGTTTCAAGTTACTACTCTTAGCAACTGAACCCGATTATCAAATACCGAGGGGTTGCTACGAACACTAGTAAAATACACATCAATAATCTGTATCTCAAATATACCTTTGTTCACTTTGCCATCCTTCTTATCCGCCAAATACTTGGGGTAGTTCCGCTTCTAGTGACCAGTTCCATTGCAGCAAAAGCACTTAGTCTCGTGCTTAGGTCCAGACTTGGGTTTCTTCACTCGAGCAGCAACTTGCTTGCCGTTCTTCTTGAAGTTCCCCTTCTTCCCTTTGCCCTTTTCCTTGAGACTAGTGGTCTTGTCAATCATCAACACTTGATGCTCTTTCTTGATTTCTACCTTCGTCGATTTCAACATCACGAAGAGCTCGGGAATCATTTTCGTTATCCCTTGCATACTATAGTTCATCACGAAGTTCTAGTAACTTAGTGTTGGTGACTAGAGAATTCTGTCAATCACTATCTTATCTGGAAGATTAACTCCCACTTGATTCAAGCGATTGAAGTACCCAGACAATCTGAGAACATGCTCACTATTTGAGCGATTCTCTTCCATCTTTTAGCTATAGAACTTGTTGGAGAATTCATATCTCTCAACTCGGGTATTTGCTTGAAATATTAACTTCAATTCCTGGATCATCTTATATGGTCCATGACGTTCAAAACGCCTTTGAAGTCCCGATTCTAAGCCGTTAAGCATGGTGCACTAAACTATCAAGTAGTCATCATATTGAGCTAGCCAAACGCTCATAACGCCCGCATCTGCTCCTGCAATAGGTCTGTCACCTAGCGGTGCATTAAGGACATAATACTTACGTGCAGCAATGAGGATAAACCTCGGATCACGGATCCAATCCGCATCATTGCTACTAACATCTTTCAACACAGTTTCTCTAGGAACATATTAAAACAAACATATGAAAGCAACAACGCAAGCTATTGATCTACAACATAATTTGCAAAATACTACCAGGACTAAGTTCATGATAAATTAAAGTTCAATTAATCATATTACTTAAGAACTCCCACTTAGATAGACATCTCTCTAGTCATCTAAGTGATCACGTGATCCAAATCAACTAAACCATAACCGATCATCACGTGAGATGGAGTAGTTTTCAATGGTGAACATCTTATGTTGATCATATCTACTATATGATTCACGCTTGACCTTTCGGTCTCCGTGTTCCGAGGCCATATCTGCATATGCTAGGCTCGTCAAGTATAACCTGAGTATTCTGCGTGTGCAAAACTGGCTTGCACCCGTTGTAGATGGACGTGAGCTTATCACACCCGATCATCACGTGGTGTCTCGGGACGCATTTAACTTTGGCAACGGTGCATACTCGGGAGAACACTACTTGATAATTTTAGTGAGAGATCATCTTAAAATGCTACCGTCAATCAAAGCAAAATAAGATGCATAAAGGATAAACATCACATGCAATCAATATAAGTGATATGATATGGCCATCATCATCTTGCGCTTGTGATCTCCATCTCCGAAGCACCGTCATGATCACCATTGTCACCGGCGCGACACCTTGATCTCCATCGTAGCATCGTTGTCGTTCACGCCCATCTATTGCTTCTACGACTATCGCTACCGCTTAGTGATAAAGTAAAGCAATTACAGGGCGGTTGCATTTCATACAATAAAGCGACAACCATATGGCTCCTGCCAGTTGCCGATAACTCGGTTACAAAACATGATCATCTCATACAATAAAATATAGCATCACGTCTTGACCATATCACATCACAACATGCCCTGCAAAAACAAGTTAGACGTCCTCTACTTTGTTGTTGCAAGTTTTACGTGGCTGCTACGGGCTGAGGAAGAACCGTTCTTACCTACGCATCAAAACCACAACGATACTTCGTCAAATAGACTCCGTTTTAACCTTCTCAAGGACCGGGCGTAGCCACTCTAGGTTCAACTATAGTTGGAGAGACAGTCTTCCGCAAGCCATCTATGTGCAAAGCACGTCGAGGGAACCGGTCTCGCGTAAGCGTACGCGTAAGGTTGGTCCGGATCGTCTCGTCCAACAATACCGCTGAACCAAAGTATGACATGCTGGTAGGCAGTATGACTTGTATCGTCCACAACTCACTTGTGTTCTACTCGTGCATAAGACATCAACGCATAAAACCAGGCTCGGATGCCACTGTTGGGGAACGCAGTAATTTCAAAAAATTTCCTACGCACACAGGACCATGGTGATGGCATAGCAACGAGAGGGGAGAGTGTTGTCTACGCACCCTCGTGAGACCGTGGCGGAAGCGTTATAACAACGCGGTTTATGTAGTCGCACGCCTTCACGATCCGACCGATCCAAGTACCGAACGACGGCACCTCCGAGTTACGCACACGTTCAGCTCGATGACGATCCCCGGACTCGATCCAAAGCAAAGTGTCGGGATGAGTTCCGTCGGACGACGGCGTGGTGGCGATGATGATGCTCCACCGACGCAGGGCTTCGCCTAAGCTCGCGACGATATGACTTCACGGCGAGGGCTTCGCCTAAGCTCATGACGATATGACTTCACCGGCGCAGGGCTTCGCCTAAGCTCCGCTGACGATATGACTTCACCGGCGCAGGGCTTCGCCTAAGCTCATGACGATATGACCGAAGTGGAATATGGTGGAGGGGGGCACCGCACACGGCTAAGGAACGATCCGTAGATCAACTTGTGTGTCTATGGGGTGCCCCCTGCCCCCGTATATAAAGGAGCAAGGGAGGGAGGAGGCCGGCCCTATGTTTGGCGCGCCAAGGGGAGTCCTACTCCCACCGGGAGTAGGATTCCCCCTTTCCTAGTCCAACTAGGAATCCTTCCATGTAGGGGGAGGAAGGGAGAAGGAAGTGGAAGAGTAGGAAAGGTGGCCGGCCCCTTTTTCCCTAGTCCAATTCGGACTAGAGGGAGGGGCGCAGCAGCCTTTTTCCTCTTCCCACTAAAGCCCATCAAGGCCCATTACTTCTCTCGTAACTACCGGTACTCCGAAAAATACCGAATCACTCGGAACCTTTCCGAACTCCGAATATAGTCGTCCAATATATCGATCTTTACGTCTCGACCATTTCGAGACTCCTCGTCATGTCCCCGATCTCATCCGGGACTCCGAACTCCTTCGGTACATCAAAACTCATAATAACCGCCATCGTAACCTTAAGCGTGCGGACCCTACGGTTCGAGAACAATGTAGACATGACCGAGACATCGTCTCCGGTCAATAACCAATAAGCGGGACCTGGATGCCCATATTGGCTCCTACATATTCTACGAAGATCTTTATCGGTCAGACCGCATAACAACATACGTTGTTCCCTTTGTCATCGGTATGTTACTTGCCCGAGATTCGATCGTCGGTATCCAATACCTAGTTCAATCTCGTTACGGCAAGTCTCTTTACTCGCTCCGTAATACATCATCTCGCAACTAACTTATTAGTTGCAATGCTTGCAAGGCTTATCTGATGTGTATTACCGAGAAGGCCCAGAGATACCTCTCCGACAATCGGAGTGACAAAACCTAATCTCAAATACGCCAACCCAACATGTACCTTTGGAGACACCTGTAGTACTCCTTTATAATCACCCGATTACGTTGTGACGTTTGGTAGTACCAAAGTGTTCCTCCGTAAACGGAGTTGCATAATCTCATAGTTATAGGAACATGTATAAGTCATGAAGAAAGCAATAGCAACATACTAAACGATCAAGTGCTAGGCTAACGGAATGGGTCATGTCAATCAGATCATTCTCCTAATGATGTGATCCCGTTAATCAAATGACAACTCATGTCTATGGTTAGGAAACATAACCATCTTCGATTAACGAGCTAGTCAAGTAGAGGCATACTAGTGACACTCTGTTTGTCTATGTATTCACACATGTATTATGTTTCCGGTTAATACAATTCTAGCATGAATAATAAACATTTATCATGAAATAAGGAAATAAATAATAACTTTATTATTGCCTCTAGGGCATATTTCCTTCAAGAAGGTCCCGATGTTCCGTGTCAGATGGGCCAAGAGCGTCCTAAAATAAGACCAGTATTTCACCACCATGGTTATACCCGAAGCCAAATCCAAGACCACGGGCGCAAACGTCACCGCGAAAAATGAGCCATGGGTACTGGCTTCCCAAGTGGACCAATGCTTCTTCATTACCGACCCGTCAAAGCCCAGTCGTGTTGTCGTGAGGAGAGGCAAAAGGAAGATCATTGGAATGGATGGAATCACCAATGAGCAAGACTTCGACAAGTACGGCGACCCGAAGATGGAACATGACAACGACGATGAAGTATCAGCATACACCAGAAGAAGAAGCAGGACCACCCTACCTAAAGGATGTCCGTTCAAGAGAAGAACTCCATTTGCGAAAAATAAGGGCAAGAAGATTGTGAAAAGATAGCTAAGATCGATTGTATATAAATTGTAGCCTTCATTTCTCGATTATATTTCAACATATGGAATAGGGCACTTTTTGAATTCCTGAATATTTTTTCAAATTTGATGATATTTTGTCATATTCGTAAATGTTTTCTATAAAATTATTAGATGCAACTAAAAATCAAAAAAAATATTTTCAAATAACAAATTTGATGATATTTTTTCATATTCATAAATTTTTTCATATTCATATTTTTCATAACTGTTTTCACATTTGATGATATTTTTTCACATTCATAAATGGTTTCAAATTTGATCGTCATTTTCTAAAAAATTATTAGATGCAACTAAAAATCCAAAAAAAAGTTAGTAATGGCGCACCAGGCGAAGGTGCACCATTGCTATCAAGGTATTCATGGCGCACCTGAAGGAGGTGCGCCATTGATATAAAATTTTTTATTTATGTTTATTCAGGTATTTCATTTTTCAGTGTTCCTTTTCATGCTTAAATTTGAATGGAACTTTTTGAATTCGTGAATATTTTTTCAAATTTGATGATATTTTTTCATATTCATAAATGTTTTCTAAAAAATTATTAGATGCAACTAAAAATCCAAAAAATATATTATCAAATAACAAATTTGATGATATTTTTTCATATCCATATTTTTTCATAAATGTTTTGAAATCTGATGATATTTTTCCACATTCATAAATGTTTTCAAATTAGATCGTCATTTAAAAAAAATTATTACATGCAACTAAAAATCCAAAAGAAAAATAAAATAGTAATGGTGCACCACGGTTGGGTGCGCCATTGGTATAAGTATGTTTATGGCGCACCCCTAAAAGGTGCGCCATTGCTAACCCTCACCCCACTCCACTTGCTCCCCTCTCCCTCTGGCCTCTCTCCCTCCCTCGCTGGAGCCATGATAACCCACAAGTATAGGGGATCGCAACGAGGGTAGAGTATTCAACCCAAATTTGTTGATTCGACACAAGGGGAGCCAAAGAATATTCTCAAGTATTAGCAGCTGAGTTGTCAATTCAACCACACATGGAAACTTAGTATCTGCAGCAAAGTGTTTAGTAGCAAAGTAATATGATAGTGGCGGTAACAGTAACAAAAGTAAAGACAGCAAAAGTAATGTTTTTGGTATTTTGTAGTGATTGTAACAGTAGCAATGGAAAAGTAAATAAGCGAGAACCAGTATATGGAAAGCTCGTAGGCACCGGATCAGTGATGGATAATATTGCGGGATGCGGTTCGTCATGTATCAGTCATAACATAGGGTGACACAGAACTAGCTCCAATTCATCAATGTAATGTAGGCATGCATTCCGAATATAGTCATACGTGCTTATGGAAAAGAACTTGCATGACATCTTTTGTCCTACCCTTCCGTGGCAGCGGGGTCCTATTGGAAACTAAGGGATATTAAGGCCTCCTTTTAATAGAGAACCGGAACAAAGCATTAGCACATAGTGAATACATGAACTCCTCCAACTATGGTCATCACCGAGAAGTATCCCGATTATTGTCACTTCGTGGTTGTCGGATCATAACACATAGTAGGTGACTATAGACTTGCCAAATAGGATCAAGAACTCACATATATTCATGAAAACATAATAGGTTCAGATCTGAAATCATGGCACTCGGGCCCTATTGACAAGCATTAAGCATAGCAAAGTCATAGCAACATCAATCTCAGAACATAGTGCATACTAGGGATCAAACCCTAACAAAACTAACTCGATTACATGATAAATCTCATCCAACCCATCACCGTCCAACAAGCCTACGATGGAATTACTCACGCACGGCGGTGAGCATAATGAAATTTGTGATGGAGGATGGTTGATGATGACGACGGCGATGAATCCCCCTCTCCGGAGCCCCGAACGTACTCCAGATCTAACCTCGCGAGAGAGATTAGGGCTTGGCGGCAGCTCCGTATAGTAAAACACAATGATTTCTTCTCTCTGATTTTTTTCTCCCCGAAAACCAATATATAGAGTTGGAGTTGGCGTCGGAAGGTGTCCAGGGGGCCCATGAGGTAGGGGGGTGCGCCCAGGAGGGGGGGGCGCCCACCTCGTGGACAGGTGTGGGCCCCTGGTCTTCATCTTTGGCGAGGATTTTTTTATTGTTTTTATAAGACATCCCGTGGAGTTTCAGGTCATTCCGAGAACTTTTGTTTTCTGCACATAAAACAACATCATGGCAATTCTGCTGAAAACAGCGTCGGTCCGGGTTAGTTCCATTCAAATCATACAAGTTAGTGTCCAAGACAAGGGCAAAAGTGTTTGGAAAAGTAGATACGACGGAGACGTATCAACTCCCCCAAGCTTAAACCCTTGCTTGTCCTCAAGCAATTCAGTTGACAAACTGAAAGAGAAAAAGAGAAACTTTTACAAACTATGTTTGCTCTTGTTGTACCTATGTCAAGCGAGCATTCAGGTTTTCAGCAAAGATTATAACTCACCATATTTGCAATAATTCTCAGGTCTCATGTTTACTCATATCAATAACATAATCAGCTTGCAAGCCATAATAATAAATCTCGGATGACAACACTTTCTCAAAATAATCATAATATGATATAACAAGATGGTATCTCACTAGCCCTTTCTGAGACCGCAAAACGTAAATGTAGAGAACCTTCAAAGATCAAGGACTGACTAGACATTGTAATTCATGGTAAAAGAGATCCAATCATAGTCATACCCGATATAAATTAACAGTAATGAATGCAAATGATAGCTGTGCTCTCCAGCTAGTGCTTTTAATAAGAGGGTGATGACTCAACATAAAAGTAAATAGATAGCCCCTTCGCAGAGGGAAGCATGGATTTGTAGAGGTGCCAGAGCTCGGTTTTGAAATAGAGATAAATTATATTTTGAGCGGCATACTTTCATTGTCAACATAACAACTAAGAGATGATGATATCTTCCATGGTAAACAAATTATAGGCGGTTCCCAAATAGAATGGTAAGGTTTATACTCCCCCTCCTCCACAAGCATCAATCCATGGCTTGCTCGAAACAACGAGTGCCTCCAACATTCAACGGGTCCTGTGGGGAGTTTTGTTTGCAATTATTTTGATTTAGTTTGCATAAAGCATGGGACTGGGCATCCCGGTGACCAGCCATTTTCTCGTGAGTGAGGAGCGGAGTCCACTCCTCTTGAGAATAACCCGCCTAACACGGAAGATAAGGGCAGCCCTAGTTGATATATGAGCTATTCGAGCATGCAAAATAGAATGTCTATTTGAAGGTTTAGAGTTTGGCACATACAAATTTACTTGGAACGGCAGGTAGATACCACATATAGGAAGGTATGGTGGACTCATGTGGAATAACTTTGGGGTTTAAGGGATTGGATGCACAAGTTGTATTCCCGCTTAGTACAAGTGAAGGCTAGCAAAAGACTGGGAAGCGACCAACTAGAGAGTAACAATAGTCATGAACATGCATTAAAATCAATAAACATTGAATACAAGCATGAGTAGGATATAATCTACCATGAACATAAATATCGTGAAGGCTATGTTGATTTGTTTCAACTACATGCGTGAACATGTGCCAAGTCAAGTCACTTAAATCATTCAAAGGAGGATACCACCCCATCATACCACATCACAACCATTTTAATAGCATGTTGGCGCATAAGGTAAACCATTATAACTCATAGCTAATCAAGCATGTCACAAGCAACTATGATCTCTAATTATCATTGCAAACATGTTTATTCATAATAAGCTGAATCAAGAACGGTGATCTCATCATATTTACAAAAACAAGAGAGGTCGAGTTCATACCAGCTTTTCCCATTTCAGTCAGTCCATCAAATATCATCATAATTGCCTTTCACTTGTACGACCGAACGATGTGAATAATAATAAGAGTGCACGTGCATTGGACTAAGCTGGAATCTGCGATTATTCAATAAACAGGAGAAGACAAGGCAATATGGGCTCTTGGTTAAATCAACAATAATGCATATAAGAGCCACTTCAACAATTTAATCATGGTCTTCTCCTATCGGCCCCCAAAGAAAAGAAAAGAAATAAAACTATTTACACGGGAAAGCTCCCAACAAGCAAAAGAAGAACGGGAAATATTTTTGGGTTTTCTTTTTAATTATTACTACTACAACAGGAAAAATAAACTAACTAGAAGCTACACTAATTTTTTTGTTATTTTCTTAAAGTTTTTTAATCACACAAGAAGAAAGCAGGAAAAAGAAAATAAACTAGCATGGATATTACAGTGAAAGAGTATGAGCACCGACATCTAGCAATGAGTGTGTGTGAACATAAATGTAATGTCGGTGAGAAATACGTACTCCCCCAAGCTTAGGCTTTTGGCCTAAGTTGGTCTATTGCCAGGGATAGCCTGGCGGATACCCGTAGGTGTAGCTGGGGTCATACTGCGATGCAGCGGCTATCGCCTCCTGAGCTGCAGCGTGGCATCGAGCCGCCTCCGCTCTTCTCTCGTACTCATCTGCCTCCTCTCTGGTAATAACATATCTTCCTTTTGTCTGAGAATCAAAGAAGGCAGGAGCAGGAAGAGTAATACGGACAACATGTCGTTTGTTAAAGATTAGTCGATACTGGAGAGGTGGTTCAGTCCTCTCAACGAACTTGTGGGAAACCATAGTCAAAATCTAAATAAGTAGGGGGTAACTCCATATCACCCTCACGAATGTCTATCTCAAGAAAATTAGCTAAGAGGGTTGCATAAATTCCTCCAAAGAAATCTCCGTTAAATCTATTATGATGCAACCTACGAGCTACAATGGCTCCCATATGATAAGATTGGTCTCCTAACACATCACTCCTGAGAATGCTGGGATCAGGGACACACATGTGACAAGCTTCATCCTTAGCATTTATGCATCTACCTATGAAGAGGGCAAAATAATGTATAGCAGGAAAGTGAATGCTCCCTATAGTGGCTTGCGTTATATCCCTAGATTCCCCCACAGATATACTAACAAGAAAGTCTCTAAATTCAGATTTAGGGGGATCCCTGACACTACCCCAAGATGGAAGTTTGCAAGCAAAAGTGAAATCCTCTAAGTCCATGCTATAAGATTTGTCATAAAGGTCAAACATGACTGAAGGAGAATTACGCGAAGATGAAAATTCAAATCTCCTCACAAATGAACTTGTGAGATCATGATACTGGGAGCATTTGTCAGCCTCGAAGTCCACAAGATCGGCGTTACGCAAATATGCGTTAAATTCTTCTTTGATTCCCGCTTGATCCATAAAATTTTCCAAAGGCCATTCACAGGGCCTCACAAGAGCGTCTCTTGGTGGTTCCTCGTCAGCATCACGCATTGCAAGCCTGGGACCTTGCTTCCTTGAAGAACCACCTTGGAACATCTTCCTAAACATATTGTTTCCTCTGAAAAATTTCTGAAATTTTTAGTAACTTCAAACAAAAGTGAACCAACTTCAATAAAATTGATAGCAACTACTCGTACAAGTGCCTAGAGCCTATATCAAGCATTAGAACTACTTGGAACCATATAAATTTGACATGCAAGCTCAAGAACATGGTCACCTATGCAGCACAAATTTGCACAGAATAAAGCACTAGAACAAAACCTAATTGGACCAATGGAGGAGTCACATACCAAGGAACAATCTCCCCAAGCAGTTTTGCGAGAGGTGCTTTGAGCAAGAAGATCAAAAATCACATCAAAAGTGGCCGGAACTCGTGCTTGAGTTGGTTTTTCGGGTTTGTGTGAGGCAGAGGAAGAAGATGGATGCATGGATAAGTGGAGGAGGGCCACCGTGGAACCACGAGGCAGGGGGCGCGCCCAGGGGGGTAGGGCGCGCCCTCCACCCTCGTGGCTAGGTGGCAGCTCCCCCCGCGGTAATTTTTGCACTAAAAATCCTCAAATATTCCCGAAAAAATCATATTAAATTGGCATGGCATTCTGAGGACTTTTATTTTTGGGATATTTTTATATTGCACGTATAAATCGGGAGACAGACAGAAAAATACTATTTTACTTTATTTCTACTAATAACAGAAAATATAAAGAGGGTACAGAAGGTTGTGCTTCTTGTTTCATCCATCTCATGCTCATCAAAAGGAATCCACTAACAAGGTTGATCAGGTCTTGTTAACAAACTCATTCCGACTAATATGGAACCGGAGAAATTTCGAATAACACTACGTTACCTCAACGGGGATATGGACATCCCCAATAATAAGTATATCATATTTCTTCTTGACAGTAGGGAGAGGAAATTCGAAACCTCCAAATATAATCGATGGAATTTTTCCAATAGAGTTGATACTATGAACTTGAGGTTGTTTCCTCGTAAGTGTACCGTGTGCTCATTACCATTAACATGAAAAGTGGCATTGCCTTTGTTGCAATCAATAACAGCCCCTGCAGTATTAAGGAAAGGTCTTCCAAGAATAATAGACATACTATCATCCTCGGGAATATCAACAATAACAAAGTCCGTTAAAATAGTAACGTTTGCAACCACAACAGGCACATCCTCACAAATACCAACAGGTATAGCAGTTGATTTATCAGCCATTTGCAAAGATATTTCACTAGGTGTCAACTTATTCAAGTCAAGTCTACGATATAAAGAGAGAGGCATAACACTAACACCGGCTCCAAGATCACATAAAGCAGTTTTAACATAATTTCTCTTAATGGAGCATGGTATAGTAGTTACTCCTCGATCTCCAAGTTTCTTTGGTATTCCACCCTTAAAAGTATAATTAGCAAGCATGGTGGAAATTTCAGCTTCCGTTATCTTTCTTTTATTTGTAACAATATCTTTCATATATTAGCATAATGATTCATTTTGAGCATATCAGTCAATCGCATATGCAAAAAGATGGGTCTAATCATTTCAGCAAAGCGCTCATAATCCTCATCATCCTTTTTCTTGGATGGTTTCGGAGGAAACGGCATGGGTTTCTGAACCCATGGTTCCCTTTCTTTACCATGTGTCCTAGCAACGAAGTGTCTTTTATCATAACGTTGATTCTTTGATTGTGAGTTATCAAGATCAACAGCAGGTTCAACTTCTACTTCATTATCATTACTAGGTTGAGCATCATCATGAACATCATCATTAACATTTTTGCTAGGTTCATGTTCATTACCAGATTGTGTTTCAGCATCAGACATAGAGATATCATTTGGATTATCAGGTGGTTCAGCAATAGGTTCGCTAGAAGTTTGCAAAGTCCTATCATTTTTCTTTTTCTACCTTTTAGAAGAACTAGGTACATCAATATTATTTCTCTGAGAATCTTGCTCGATTCTCTTAGGGTGGCCTTCAGGATACAAATGTTCCTGAGTCATTCTACCAGTTCTAGTAGCCACACTAACAGCATAATCATTTTTCTTACTATTCATTTCATCAAGCACTTCTTTTTGGGCTTTAAGTACTTGTTCTACTTGAGTGGTAACCATAGAAGCATGTTTGCTAACAAGTTTAAGTTCACCTCTAATATTAGCCATATATATAATCACCCAAGTGTTTAATCATATCGGAACCATATTTCAACTGTCTACCAAAATAAGCATTAAAATTATCTTGTTTGACAATAAAATTATCAAACTCATCCAAGCATTGTCTAGCAGACTTATAGTGAGGAATATCACCTTCATCAAATCTATAGAGAGAATTTACCTTTACTACCTGTACGGATTATCGGGATCAGAAGGTTCTTCAATAAGTAATGGATCAATATCATAAGTTTCTTCAACAGGCGGTAGATTAAGACCATGTATTTCTTCAATAGGAGGTAAATTCTTAACATCCTCAACTTTAATACCTTTTTCTTTCATAGATTTCTTTGCCTCTTGCATATCTTTAGGACTGAGAAATAGAACACCTCTCTTCTTCGGAGTTGGTTTAGTGATAGGCTCAGTAATTGGAGCAGGAGGTGGCTCAGGAGGTGGCTCGGGAAGTGCCCAATGATTTTCATTTGTCAACATATTATTCAATAGAATTTCAGCTTCATCCGGTGTTCTTTCCCTGAAAAGAGAACCAGCACAACTATCCAGGTAATCTCTGGAAGCATCGGTTAGTCCATTATAAAAGATATCAAGTATTTCAGGTTTCTTAAGAGGATGATCAGGCAAAGCATTAACAATCCGTTTGGATGTAGACATTCGCGTGAAGAATTTGATATTGGCATTTACCTACCCGAATACGGCTGTTCAGATGGTCTTGGCATTCACGCATGGAATCGCGCCTCGATATCGAGCCATCCTCGACAACACTAGCCCCACTAGTTCCCGAATTCGGACCTCTACCCCTCCGATTTGCTTGATATTGCCTCGCCCCCGCGTACCCCTTTGTCTTGACCTCATAAAAAAAGCTCTCGCAGCCACCGGTGGACGCAGCTTGCGCGGAACAGGTGCTCGCACGCCTGCAGCCTTCAGGCCTTCTCCCCGACCTGCAGCACGGCCATGCATATGCTGCACTGCGCCCACCCTTAATCAGTGCCGACCCTCTTGAAACCGAATGGAACTGTAGCAGTGGGGCTCCACCGAGATCTGGCCCGTAGCAATCCCGCCTCCATCTGTCGCAGCGATGGGGCGTGGTCACTGTTGCAGGATGTCGGCGACAAGGGAGGTGAGGATGAGGAGGGCGATGGCTGCGGCAAAGGCCCGGATCCCAGAAACATGCAGATGAAGAACAACAAGGGGACATCAAAGACGGAGATGCACAAACATATTTCATGGCAGGGCGGCGTCTGTCGGGCTACTGTTCTTCATGGCGGCTGGCTAGAGGACGGTGGCATGTACGCTTGGGTAGACGGCAAGGACGCAAGGCTGGTTTCGTCTGGGCCTGCGATCCCCCGCGTTTCTCCTATTGCTTCCATGTGCTAACCTGGAGTTCCGCCTCCGGGGACCTCATCATGGCCGGCTGTTGCATGTATGACTCTTCTTGTACTAGTACGAATGAGCCAATTCAATACTCCGACCATCCAAACAAGAATGAGCATTGGTCTCTCCTTGAATTCCAAATGCACAATGCATAAACATCCAAACACCTGAATTCGGGTTGAATCTCAATGTCAATGTCCCGGGGATTTGATATTGCAGCCAATTGAATTCCAAGGTTGTGAATGTCTACATCCAAACGAAGTGTAAGTAACTTGAGAAGCCTCCCCCAAGCTTGTGGGAGACTCTCTTCTTTAATTTGCACGAAGTTGTATATTTCCCTCAAAGCAGCTTGTTTCTTATGAGCAGGGAAATATTTAGCAGAGAAGTAATAAATCATATCCTGGGGACTACGCACACAACCAGGATCAAGAGAATTAAACCATATCTTAGCATCACCCTTTAATGAGAACGGAAATATTTTGAGTATATAAAAGTAGCGCAATCTCTCATTATTAGTAAACAGGGCGGGTATATCATTTAACTTAGTAAGATGTGCCACAACAGTTTCAGTTTCATAGCCATAAAAAGGATCAGATTCAACCAAAGTAATTATATCTGGATCAACATAAAATTCATAATCCTTATCAGGAACACAAATAGGTGAAGTAGCAAAAGCAGGGTCAGGTTTCATTATGTCACTAAGAGATTCTTTGTTGCATTTAACTAGCAGCCTCTTAAGTTCATATCTATCTTTACAAGCAAAAATAGCTGCAGAAGATTCCATATCAAAAACATAACTCTCAGGAATAACAGGCATATTTTCATCATCACTTTCATCATCGTATTCAGATTCAATAATTTCTTTCTCTCCAACCATAGCAATTTGTTCATCTAGAAATTCACCAAGGGGCACAGTAGTATCAAGCATAGAAGTAGTTTCATCATAAGTATCATGCATAGCAGAAGTGGCATCATCAATAACATGCGACATATCAGAACGAATAGCAGAAGCAGGTTTAGGTGTCGGTAACTTACTCATAACAGAAGGTGAATCAAGTGCAGAGCTAGATGGCAGTTCTTTACCTCCCCTCGTAGTTGAGGGATAAATTGTTGTATTAGCGTCTTTCAAGTTCTTCATAGTGTCCAGCAGATATAAATCCCAAGTGACTCAAAGAATAGAGCTATGCTCCCCGGCAACAGTGCCAGAAATTAGTCTTGATAACACACAAGTATAGGGGATCGCAACAGCTTTCGAGGGTAGAGTATTCAACCCAAATTTGTTGATTCGACACAAGGGGAGCCAAAGATTATTCTCAAGTATTAGCAGCTGAGTTGTCAATTCAACCACACCTGGAAACTTAGTATCTGCAGCAAAGTGTTTAGTAGCAAAGTAATATGATTGTGGCGGTAACGGTAACAAAAGTAAAGACAGTAAAACGTAATGTTTTTGGTATTTTGTAGTGATTGTAACAGTAGCAATGGAAAAGTAAATAAGCAAGAACCAGTATATGGAAAGCTCGTAGGCACCAGATCAGTGATGGATAATTATGCCCGATGCGGTTCGTCATGTAACAGTCATAACATAGGGTGACATAGAACTAGCTCCAATTCATCAATGTAATGTAGGCATGTATTCCGAATATAGTCATACATGTTTATGGAAAAGAACTTGCATGACATCTTTTGTCCTACCCTCCCGTGGCAGCGGGGTCCTATTGGAAACTAAGGGATATTAAGGCCTCCTTTTAATAGAGAACTGGAACAAAGAATTAGCCCATAGTGAATACATGAACTCCTCAAACTATATTCATCACCGAGAAGTATTCCGATTATTGTCACTTCGGGGTTGTCGGATCATAACACATAGTAGGTGACTATAGACTTGCAAGATAGGATCAAGAACTCACATATATTCATGAAAACATAGTAGGTTCATGAAAACAAGATAGGATTAAGCATAGCAAAGTCATAGCAACATCAATCTAAGAACATAGTGGATACTAGGGATCAAACCCTAACAAAACTAACTCGATTACATGATAAATCTCATCGAACCCATCACCATCCAGCAAGCCTACGATGGAATTACTCGCGCACGGCGGTGAGCATCATGAAATTGGTGATGGAGGATGGTTGATGATGACGACGGCGACGAATCCCCCTCTCCGGAGCCCCGAACGGACTCCAGAGTAGCCCTCCCAAGAGAGATTAGGGCTTGGCGGCGGCTCCGTATCGTAAAACGTGATGATTTCTTCTCTCTGATTTTTTTCTCCCCGAAAGCCAATATATAGAGTTGGAGTTGGCGTCGGAAGGTGTCCAGGGGGCCCACGAGGTAGGGGGGCGCGCCCTAGGGGGGGCGCCCCCACCCTCGTGGACAGGGTGTGGGCCCCCTGGTCTTCATCTTTGGCGAGGATTTTTTATTATTTTTTATAAGACATCCCGTGGAGTTTCAGGTCATTCCGAGAACTTTTGTTTTCTGCACATAAAATAACATCATGGCAATTCTGCTGAAAACAACGTCAGTCCGGGTTAGTTCCATTCAAATCATACAAGTTAGAGCCCAAAACAAGGGAAAAAGTGTTTGGAAAAGTAGATACGACGGAGACGTATCAATCCACCTCGGACCTCCTCGACACGCCGCCTCCTCGACGCGCTGCCTGCTCGACGTGCCGCCGCTTGCAGCCTCCTCGACGCGCCGCCTCCTCAGCGCGCCGCCACCTGCAGCGTCCTCGACGCTGGTGTTCTCCTATGGCAGCTTGTCGTTCTCCCACAGGTGATTTCTCCCCTCTCCTCCCCTCCCCCTTCCCCCTAGGTTTCTTGCCTCCTCCCACCATGGCTACCTTCAGTGAGCACGGCGCTGCACCAACGCCGACCTAGCTCCCGGGCTCCGCCGCCCCCACCCACCCCCTCCCTCACCTTCTCGCCGAACCCACCCACCCCCTCCCTCGCCATCGCTTCCCCTCGCCCGCTTCGCCCTCTCCTCTCCCCCAGAGCCCAGAAAGCCGCGCCGCCGTCGCCCCATCACCTCCCACCTGCTGAAATGTCCATTTTGCATCATGCTTTTATATCGATATTTATTGCATTATGGGCTGTTATTTTACGTTATGTCACAATATTTATGGCTATTCTCTCTTATTTTACAAGGTTTACCATGAAGAGGGGGAATGCCGGCAGCTGGAATTCTGGCTGGAAAAGGAGCAAATATTGGAGACCTATTCTGTGCAACTCCAAAAGTCCTGAAACTCCACGGAATGTCTTAAAATAAATAAAGAAAAATCATCGCCAAAGATGAAGGCCAGGGGGCCCACACCTTGCTCACGAGGGTGGGGGCACGCCCCCTCCCCCGGGCGCGCCCCCCTACCTCGTGGGCCCCATGGTGGCACTCCGATGCCCATCTTCTCCTATATGAAGTCTTTCGAAAAGAAAAAAATCATAAGCAACCTTTCGGGACGAGACTCCGCCGCCACGAGGCGGAACCTTGGCGGAACCAATCTAGGGCTTCGGAAGAGCTGTTCTGCCGGGGACACTTCCCTCCAGGAGGGGCAAATCATCGCCATCATCATCACCAACGCTCCTCTCATTGGGAGAGGGCAATCTCCATCAACATCTTCACCAGCACCATCTCATCTCCAAACCCTAGTTCATCTCTTGTATCCAATTCTTGTCTCCAAGTCCGGGATTGGTGCTAGTAGGTTGCTAGTAGTGTTGATTACTCCTTGTAGTTGATGCTAGTTGGTTTATTTGGTGGAAGATCATATGTTCAAATCCTTTATGCACATTATTACCCCTCTGATTATGAACATGAATATGCTTTCTGAGTAGTTACGTTTGTTCCTGAGGACACGGGAGAAGTCTTGCTATTAGTAGTCATGTGAATTTGATATTCGTTCGATATTTTGATGAGATGTATGTTGTCTATCCTCTAGTGGTGTTATGTGAACATCGACTACATGACACTTCACCATTATTTGGGCCTAGAGGAAGGCATTGTGAAGTAATAAGTTGATGATGGGTTGCTAGAGTGACAGAAGCTTAAACCCTAGTTTATGCGTTGCTTCGTAAGGGGCTGATTTGGATCCATATGTTTCATGCTATGGTTAGGTTTACCTTAATACTTTTGTTGTAGTTGCGGATGCTTGCAATAGAGGTTAATCATAAGTGGGATGTTTGTTCAAGTAAGAACAGCACCCAAGCACGGGTCCACCCACATATCAAATTATCAAAGTACCGAACGCGAATCATATGAACATGATGAAAACTAGCTTGACGATAATCCCATGTGTCCTCGGGAGCGCTTTTCCTATTATAAGAGTTTGTCCAGGCTTGTCCTTTGCTACAAAAAGGATTGGGCCACCTTTCTGCACCGTGTTTACTTTTGTTACTTGTTGCTTGTTACAATTTACCTCATCACAAAACTATCTGTTACCATTTATTGCAGTACTTGCAGAGAATACCTTGCTGAAAACCGCTTGTCATTTCCTTCTGCTCGTCGTTGGGTTCGACACTCTTACTTATCGAAAGGACTATGATAGATCCCCTATACTTGTGGGTCATCAAGACTCTTTTCTAGCGCCGTTGCCGGGGAGTGAAGCGCCTTTGGTAGGTGGAATTTGGTAAGGAAAAAATTATATAGTGTGCTAAATTTTCTGTCACTTGTTACTATGGAAAGTAATTCTCTGAGGGGCTTGTTCGGGGTATCTTCACCCCGTCCAAGAGAAACAAGAGTTGCTCCTCAACCTACTCAACCTACTGAACCTATTGAAAATGAAACTCCTTTTGAATTTCCTTCGGGTATGATGGAAAAACTGCTAGCTAATCCTTTTACAGGAGATGGAACAAAGCATCCTGACGAACATCTATGCTATGTGGATGATATTTGTGGACTATTTAAGCTTGCAGGTATACCCGATGATGTTGTTAAGAAGAAGGCTTTCCCTTTACTTTGGAGGGAGACGCATTGACATGGTATAGGCTATGTGATGATATGAGATCATGGAACTATAAAAGATTGAAATTGGAATTTCATCAAAAGTATTACCCTACGCATCTTGTTCATCGTGATCAAAATTATATATATAATTTTTGGCCTCGCGAAGGAGAAAGTATCGCTCAAGCTTGGGGGAGGCTTAAATCAATGTTATATTCATGCCCCAATCATGAGCTCGCAAAAGAAGTGATTATGCAAAGTTTTTATGCTCGGCTTTCTGATAACAATCGCACCATGCTCGATACTTATTGTGCTGGCTCTTTTATGATGAATTTAGATGGAATTTATTGGATAGAATTAAACGCAACTATGAAGATTGGGACCTCGACGAAGGTAAGGAGTCAGGTATGACACCTAAGTTTGATTGTGTTAAATCTTTTATGGATACCGATATTTTCCGTAAGTTTAGCACTAAATATGGACTTGACTCTGAGATAGTAGCTTCTTTCTGTGAATCTTTTGCTACTTATGTTGATCTCCCTAAGGAGAAGTGGTTTAAATATCATCCTACCATAGAAGTAAAAGTAGCTGGACCTATTAAAGTTGAAGAAAAGACTATCACTTATAATGATCCTATTGTTCCCACCTCTTACGTTGAGAAACCACCTTCCCTGTTAGAGTAAAGGATCATGCTAAAGCTTCAACTGTTGTTCGTAAAAGCAATACTAGAACTTATACACCTCCTAAGCAAGTCAAAGTAGAACCTAATATTGCTATTGTTAAAGATCTCTTGTCTGATAATATTGATGGGCATGTTATTGAATTCTGTGGTGAAACTGCTAGAATTGCTAAACCTTGTGCTAAAGATAAACATAGACCTGTGGTAGGCGTGCCTATTATTTCTGTTAAAATAGGAGATCATTGTTACCACGGCTTATGTGATAAGGGTGCTAGTGCTAGTGCAATACCCATTGAATTATACAAAGAAATTATGCATGATATTGCACCTATTGAGTTATAAGAAATTGATGTCAAAATTAAGATTGCCAATAGAGATACTATTTCACAAGTGGGAATTGTTAGAGATGTTGAAGTCTTGTGTGGGAAAACTAAATATCCCGCTGATTTTCTTGTTCTCGGTTCTCCACAAGATAGCTTTTGTCCCATTATATTTGGTAGACCCTTCTTGAATATTGTTAATGCTAAGATCGATCATGAAAAGAATGTTGTTACTATTGGCTTGGTTGATATGGTTCATGAATTTAATTTCTCTAAATTTAGTAAACAACATCGTGAGGAAGAATTGCCTAGTAAGGATGAAATTATTGGTCTTGCTTCTATTGCCGTGCCTCCTAGTGATCCTTTTGAACATTATTTGCTAGTCCATGAAAATGAGATGTTCATGAATGAAAGAAGGGAAATACATGAAGTATTCTTTAAACAGGAACCTATTCTGCAACATAATTTGCCTGTTGAAATCCTAGGATCCCCCTCCACCCAAGGGTGATCCCGTGTTTGAGCTTAAACCGTTGCCTGATAATCTTAAATATGCTTATCTCGATGAAAAGAAAATATATCCTGTTATTATTAGTGCTAACCTTTCAGAGCATGAAGAAGAAAGATTATTGAAAACTCTGAAGAAGCACCGTGCCGCTATTGGATATACTCTGGATGATCTTAAGGGCATCAGTCCCACTCTATGTCAACATAAAATAAATTTGGAAGCGGATGCTAAACCAGTTTGTGATCCTCAACGACGTTTGAATCCTAAAATGAAAGAAGTGGTAAGAAAGGAAATACTCAAGCTTCTGGAGGCAGGTATAATTTATCCCGCTGTCGATAGTCGATGGGTAAGTCCTGTCCATTGTGTCCCTAAGAAGGGAGGTATTACTGTTGTCCCTAATGATAAAGATGAATTGATTCCGCAAAGAATTATCACAGGTTATAGTATGGTAATTGATTTCCGCAAATTAAATAAAACTACTAAGAAAGATCATTACCCCTTACCTTTTATTCATCAAATGCTAGAAAGATTATGCAAACATACACATTATTGCTTTCTAGATGGTCATTCTGGTTTCTCTCAAATACCTGTGTCGGCTAAAGATCAATCAAAGACTACTTTTACATGCCCTTTTGGTACTTTTGCTTATAGACGTATGCCTTTTGGTTTATGTAATGCACCTGCTACCTTTCAAAGATGCATGATGGCTATATTCTCTGACTTTTGTGAAAAGCTTTGTGAGGTTTTCATGGATGACTTTTTCGTCTATGGTTCCTCTTTTGACGATTGCTTGAGCAATCTTGATCGAGCTTTGCAGAGATGTGAAGAAACTAATCTTGTCTTGAATTGGGAAAAGTGCCACTTTATGGTTAATGAAGGTATTGTCTTGGGGCACAAAGTTTACGAAAGAGGTATTGAAGATGATAAAGCCAAGGTTGATGCTATTGAAAAGATGCCATGTCCCAAGGACATCAAAGGTATAAGAAGTTTCCTTGGTCACGCCGGATTTTATAGGAGGTTCATTAAGGACTTCTCAAAAATTTCTCGACCTCGACTAATTTATTACAAAAAGATGTACCATTTGTCTTTGATGATGATTGTGTAGAAGCATTTGAAATACTTAAGAAAGCATTAGTCTCTGCACCTGTTGTTTAGCCACCTGATTGGAATTTACCCTTTGAAATTATGTGTGATGCTAGTGATTATGTTGTAGGTGCAGTTCCAGGGCAAAGAGTTGATAAGAAATTGAATGTTATCCATTATGCTAGTAAGACTCTAGACAATGCTCAAAGAAATTATGCTACTACCGAAAAGGAACTCTTAGCAGTTGTATTTTCTTGTGATAAATTCAGACCCTATATTGTTGAATCTAAAGTAACTATTCACACCGATCATGCTGCTATTAAATATCTTATGGAAAAGAAAGATGCTAAACCTAGACTTATTAGATGGGTTCTCTTGCTGCAAGAATTTGATTTGCATATTGTAGATAGAAAAGGAGCTAAGAACCAAGTCGCAGACAACTTATCTAGGTTAGAGAATGTTCTTGATGACCCACTACCTATTGATGATAGCTTTCCTGATGAACAATTAAATGTCGTAAGCACTTCTCGTAGCACTCCATGGTATGCTGATTATGCTAATTATATTGTTGCTAAATTTATACCACCTAGCTTCACATACCAACAAAAGAAAAAGTTCTTTTATGATTTGCGACATTACTTTTGGGATGACCCACATCTTTATAAAGAAGGAGTAGATGGTGTTATTAGACGTTGTGTACCGAGCATGAACAGAACAGATCCTACGCAAGTGTCACTCCGAAGCTTATGGAGGACACCACGATGGATATAGAACTGCACATAAGGTATTACAATCTGGTTTTATTGGCCTACTCTCTTCAAGGATGCCCGTAAGTTTGTTTTGTCTTGTGATGAATGTCAAAGAATTGGTAATATTAGTAGACGTCAAGAAATGCCTATGAATTATTCGCTTGTTATTGAACCATTTGATGTTTGGGGCTTTGATTATATGGGACCTTTTCCTGCCTCTAATTGATATACACATATTTTAGTTGCTGTTGATTACGTTAATAAGTGGGTAGAAGTTATTCCAACTAGTAGTGCTGATCATAACACTTCTATTAAAATGTTTAAGGAAGTTATTTTTCCGAGGTTTGGAGTCCCTAGATATTTAATGACTGATGGTGGTTCACACTTTATTCATGGTGCTTTCCGTAAAATGCTTGCTAAATATGACGTTAATCATAGAATTGCATCTCCATATCACCCGCAGTCTAGTGGTCAACTAGAATTGAGTAATAGAGAGCTCAAATTAATTTTGCAAAAGACTGTTAATAGGTCTAGAAAGAATTGGTCCAAGAAACTTGATGATGCATTATGGGCCTATAGAACTGCATATAAGAATCCTATGGGTATGTCTCCGTATAAAATGGTTTATGGAAAAGCATGTCACTTACCTCTCGAACTAGAACATAAGGCATATTGGGCTATTAAAGAGCTCAACTATGATTTCAAACTTGCCGGTGAGAAGAGGTTATTTGATATTAGCTCACTTGATGAATGGAGAACCCAAGCCTATGAAAATGCCAAGTTATTTAAAGAAAAAGTTAAAAGATGGCATGACAAAAGGATACAAAAGCGTGAGTTTAATGTAGGTGATTATGTATTGCTATACAACTCTCGTTTAAGATTTTTGCAGGAAAACTTCTCTCTAAATGGGAAGGTCCCTACGTTATCGAGGAGGTCTACCGTTTTGGTGCCATAAAAATCAACAACTTCGAAGGCACAAATCCGAAGGTGGTAAACGGTCAAAGGATCAAACACTATATCTCAGGTAATCATATAAATGTTGAAACTAATATTATTGAAACCGTAACCCCGGAGGAATACATAAGGGACACTTTGCGAGCGTTCCAGACTCGAAAAGGAATAGGTATGTGTTACGGTAAGTAAACCGACTCCAAAACAAATTCTAAGGCAATATTTCTCCGTTTTGGAATATTTAGAAAAATAGAAAAATAAGTAGAAGTCCGGGGAGGACACGAGGCCTCCACGAGGGTGGAGGGCGCGCCCTACCCCCCTGGGCGTGCCCTTCTACCTCGTGAGCACCTCGTGTGCCCTCCGGACTCCGTTTTCTTGCATGATACGTATTTTGATCTGTAAAAATCCATTATATATTCTCCCAAAGGTTTTGACGACCGTATCACGCAAATATCCTCTGTTTTCGTTTCGAGCTGTTTCCGTTGCAGATTTGAGGATTCCGGAGACTCGATCATCCTTCTATGAGGGTGAGCCTATGCCATGGAAGGTGGACGACAATCTTGCATCATCAACAACACCTCCACCGCCAACAACAAAGAAGGAGACATAATCACATGGGTATGGGCACTCCCTTGGCAACTGCCAAGCTTGGGGGAGGTGCCCCGGTATCGTATCACCATCACAACTCCTACCTTTACCGTTTTTCTTAGTTCGATCCTATTAGTACTATCTTGATTTAGTAAAATAAAGTCATGGCATGATCTAGTTTTGAAGTTTTGTTTTATGATCCCTCTATGCAATCGAGTCCGTGAGTTATATATAATAAAGATTAGTGTTGAGTCAAGGGCTTGATTATTTTGCCATGATCTTGGGTGAATAAAAAAGGGGATAAAAAGAATCAAAGAGTTTGATCTTAGTGAAAGTAATGACTCCACGTAGAAAGAGTATGATGATTAAAAGTTGTTGGGAGTTGGCAAATATAGCTTTGGTCATCGTTGCAATTAATAGGAAGTAATAAGGAGAGAGAGGTTTCACATATAGATATATTATCATTGGCATCTTTTATGATTGGGAGCACTCATTAAAATATGACATGCTAAAGAGTTGATGTTGGACAAGGAAGACAACGTAATGAGTTATGTTTTATTATATCTGAGATAAAGTATGTTGTCATGGATCCTCTAACATGTTGAGCTTGCCTTTCCCCCTCATGCTAGCCAAATTCTCAACACCAAGTAGAGATACTACTTGTGCTTCCAAATACCTTTAAACCAGTTTAGCCATGAGAGTCCATCATATCTACCTATGGATTGAGTAAGATCCTTCAAGTAAGTTGTCATTGATGCAAGCAATAAAAATTGCTCTCTAAATATGCATGACTTATTAGTGCAGAGAAATAAGCTTTGTACGAACTTGTTGTGGAAGTAATAAAAGCGACGGACTGCATAATAAAGTTCCACATACAAGGGGCAATATAAAGTGACGTTCTTTCGCATTAAGATTTTGTGCATCCAACCATAAAAGCGCATGGCAACCTCTGCTTCCCTCTGCGAAGGGCCTATCTTTTATTATTATCTTCTACCTTATGCAAGATTCACGGTGATCTTCACCTTCTCCTTTTTATTTTATCCTTTGGCAAGCTCAGCATGTTGGAAAGAACATGATATATATATCTAATTGGATGTAGGGAGCATGAATTATTATTGTTGACATTACCCCCGAGGTAAAAGGTTGTGGGCAAAACTACAAGCCCCTATCTTTCTCTGTGTCCGGTTAAAACTCCGTAACCACAAGTATTGCGTGAGTGTTAGCAATTATGAAGGACTAAGTGATAGTAGAGTATGTGGACTTGCTTTTAAGCTCTGACATAGACTCTTTCCGATGTTATGATAAATGGCAATTGCTTCAATGACTGAGGTTATAATTTGTTGGTACCCAATAAGGTTTCTGATTCATACTTTTGCACTTTGAGAAGATCATCACTTAAACATAAGTAATCATATGACAAATCTATATATGTTGCTGTTGTGAGAATAATCATGATGCCTTCATGTCCGTATTTTATTTTTTATCGACGCCTCTACCTCTAAACATGAGGACATATTTATTGTTATCGGTTTTTCGCTTGAGGACAAGCGAGGTCTAAGCTTGGGGGAGTTGATACGTCCATTTTGCATCATGCTTTTATATCGATATTTATTGCATTATGGGCTGTTATTTTACGTTATGTCACAATATTTATGGCTATTCTCTCTTATTTTACAAGGTTTACCATGAAGAGGGGGAATGCCGGCAGCTGGAATTTTGGCTGGAAAAGGAGAAAATATTGGAGACCTATTCTGTGCAACTCCAAAAGTCCTGAAACTCCATCGAATGTCTTAAAATAAATAAAGAAAAATCGTCGCCAAAGATGAAGGCCAGGGGGCCCACACCCTGCTCACGAGGGTGGGGGGCGCGCCCCCTCCCCCTGGGCGCGCCCCCTACCTCATGGGCCCCCTGGTGGCTCTCCGATGCCCATCTTCTTCTATATGAAGTCTTTCGATGAGAAAAAATCATAAGCAACCTTTCGGGACGAGACTCCGCCGCCACGAGGCGGAACCTTGGCTTAACCAATCTAGGGCTGCGGCAGAGCTGTTCTGCGGGGGACACTTCCCTCCGGGAGGGGGAAATCATCGCCATCATCATCAGCAACGCTCCTCTCATCGGGAGAGGGCAATCTCCATCAACATCTTCACCAGCACCATCTCATCTCCAAACCCTAGTTCATCTCTTGTATCCAATTCTTGTCTCCAAGTCCGGGATTGGTGCTAGTAGGTTGCTAGTAGTGTTGATTACTCCTTGTAGTTGATGCTAGTTGGTTTATTTGGGGGAAGATCATATGTTCAAATCCTTTATGCACATTATTACCCCTCTGATTATGAACATGAATATGCTTTGTGAGTAGTTACGTTTGTTCCTGAGGACACGGGAGAAGTCTTGCTATTAGTAGTCATGTGAATTTGGTATTTGTTCGATATTTTGATGAGATGTATGTTGTCTATCCTCTAGTGGTTTTATGTGAACGTTGACTACATGACACTTCACCATTATTTGGGCCTAGAGGAAGGCATTGGGAAGTAATAAGTAGATGATGGGTTGCTAGAGTGATGTAAGCTTAAACCCTAGTTTATGCGTTGCTTCGTAAGGGGCTGATTTGGATCCATATGTTTCATGCTATGGTTAGGTTTACCTTAATACTTTTGTTTTATTTGCGGATGCTTGCAGTAGAGGTTAATCATAAGTGGGATGTTTGTTCAAGTAAGAACAGCACCCAAGCACCGGTCTACCCACATATCAAATTATCAAAGTACCGAACGTGAATCATTTGAACGTGATGAAAACTAGCTTGACGATAATCCCATGTGTCCTCGGGAGTGCTTTTCCTATTATAAGAGTTTGTCCAGGCTTTTCCTTTGCTACAAAATGGATTGGGCCACCTTGCTGCACCGTTTTTACTTTTGTTACTTGTTGCTCGTTACAATTTATCACATTACAAAACTATCTGTTACCATTTATTTCAGTACTTGCAGAGAATACTTTGCTGAAAAGCGCTTATCATTTCCTTCTGCTCCTCGTTGGGTTCGACACTCTTACTTATCGAAAGGACTACGATAGATCCCTTATACTTGTGGGTCATCACCTGCTGCCAGACCGCCGCCCCCCTGGGAATGATCCGTTGGTAAACTTATACCTGCTGCTTGCTGGGCGTCGTCAAAATCAGTAACAAACTACACTAGGCATGTGAAAACTGAAACTTTCTTCGTGGACGCCCTAGGTACGCAGTGCATCTCACGATGCAAAGGTTTCATTGTTGTAGACATTTCGTGTATTAACATATACTCTATCTTGACGAGCCAAGGAAAAAGAGACCCGAGTGGTCTATGTGTGCGAGCTATTCGCTCTCGCGCTGATTGTAAACAGAACAATCTATAAACCTGTGGTACAAGATAATTTTAGCTGATCAATTATTAGTGCGACTTGTCTAGGCTAGCATCGTGTGTTTAGCTTCCTTACATGCTCCAGCAGATCGATCCAAGTGAAAATAAAATTTAACCGAGTATGGAGGAGCCGCGATCACTACAAAAAAAAAGACACATTCGTGACATTTTGGGCCGAACGAATTTTTTTTCTGTCATACATATGACACTTCTATGACGATAATTGTGACAAAACCCGGTATCATCATAGATGTGGTGGGCTCCTACTTCTATGACAAAAAATCATGACAGAAAATGGGCTTTTCGTCTTGGGCGGGCTGGAGACGTAGCTGCATGACATTCTTTGGGCCGTCCATGACGGAAAAAACCGTGGTAGAAGCGAGGGGGAGGAAAATTTTGGGAGCTCCCTGTTACGGTGGGAGGTCGGGGGCCGAGCGATGCGCGTTTCTCTCGTACATGTGCAAGGCGTTGGCTCTAACTGAACCTGAGCGAGGCGTTGGGCTCTAACTGAACCCGACCGATTGCACTGCAGTTACGCGTACATCGAACCCGAGCGATCGATCGATGGTTGTTAATCGAACCCGATCGAGCGGTTCCTTCGCCATCGCTGCTAATCAAGCTGATCGATTGGATGAGCAGTGAGTCCGCGGGGGGTTGGATGAGCAGTGGCGGTGGTGTTGCCTCTGGATGAACAGGACCCTGTGGTGTGGAGGGCTGGATGAACAGTAGACGGTGGAGGGGTGGCCGTGGAGGGGTGGTTGAACAGGACCCCGTGGTGTGGAGGGCTAGATGAACAATAGATGGTGGAGGGGTGCCCGTGGAGGGGTGGTTGAATAGGAGCCGGTGGAGTAGTGCGCGGTGGAGGCTGGATGATCAGGAGCTCGTGGAGGCTGGAGGAGGTTGACGGTAGCCCGTGGAGGCTGGAGGAGGTCGACGGTAGCCCGTGGAGGCTGTTGGAGGTCGACGGTGGAGATGAACAGTATCCCGTAGAGTCCTGCTTTTGCACGCCACACCCTCCCGGCGAACAGACCCCCTGCTTCGACCGTAGCGCCCAACACAAGTCCATTTCATCCGCTTTTGGCACGCCACACCCCTCCCGATCAACAGGACCCCCGTTTCGACCGTAGGAGGTCCGTTTCGTCCGTTTTGCGATGCGCCACACCCCTCCCGATCAACAGGACCCCCATTTTTCGACAGTAGGAGGTCCGTTTCCTCTGTTTTGCGGTACGCCACACCCCTCCCGATCAACAGGACCCCGTTCCGAAGGTAGGAGGTCCATTTCCTCCGTTGTGCGGTACGCCAAGCCTCGTTTCCATCGCCTGTTCCATCCAAGCCGGTTGGCTCCCACGCGTTCCATTGCCTCCCGATGAACACGACGCATTCTGTTGCCTCCTGATGAATACGACGCATTCCGTTGCCTCCCCATGAACACGACACATTCCGTTGCCTCCCGATGAACACGACACATTCCGTTGCCTCCCCATGGACACGACGACGACGCTGTTTCTCCGTTCCGACCCAGCCATGTACACGAGCCTCGGCCGCACGTATGCGCCGAGGTGTTCGAGACCGCTCAGATGTAATGTGACGTGGGTCAGATTTTCTTTCTTGCACCCTCGCCGTTGTACATACATGTACATGCTATGTGCGCGCCTCTACTACGACACGTGCACGCCTTTACAACGACCAGTATGTAAGTACACGTTCGCGACCAAAATGACAATGCTACGTACGCTTCGACCAGGTGGGTCCCGACTGTCAGGCACTTCCTTGCCTGCGAAGATGTAGCTGGTGGGTCCCAGCAGTCAGGGGGCGAATCATTTTTTTGCCCGGACACACTTCCTTGCGTGCGAAGATGTAGCTGGTGGGTCCCAGCAGTCAGGGGGAAATGTTTTTTTCACGAAATACGGTGGCCCGTCCGGTGGGTCCCCGCTGTCAGGTGGAGGAATAATTATTTTGCGCGTAATAAGGAGGCACTTCCTTGCTGCGGCCGTGGACCCAGCTGTCAGCCTCTCCACGTACAGTCCATGTCCGATGGAAGCCATTCCTTGACCACGTTGACCACGCCACGCCGAGAGCACCAGGGCGGTGGACGACGACGAGGCCTAGGAAGGGGACGACGCGGAGCCGCCGGGGAAGACGCGGCAGTGGATGCCCACGCGTAGAGGAGTACGAGGGTTCACTGGTTCTCTACGGTGTGAGGCTACCGTCGCTGCAGAATAACAGGGGGTGTGGGTGAGTAGAGGGATGGCCTGGCCAGCGGTGGGAGTAGTAGGGAGCGATGAGGCCTCCGCCGCATCGCAGCCGGCCACGGGAGGCAGGAGCACGAGGCACGACCGGCGCTGGTTTGGGCGGCTAGAGCAAGAAGACCAGAGGTTGAAGAAGCACTACGGCCGTTGGATGGACATCGTACGGTCACTGGAGCTAGAATCGTGCATATTGACTAAGTTGACAAAGCCCTCCGTCCCGTCAACTTAGTTGGCCCACAAGTCAGCCTGCCACTATCTTCGGGTCCCAGCTAATGTGGGGAGTATTCATTTTTTTTGTGCGTAATAAGGAGGCACTTCCTTGCGTGCGAAGATACAGCTGGTGGGTCCGAGCTGTCAGCGGCGGTAACATTTTTTTCACAAAATACAGAGGCCCTTTCGGTGGGTCCCTAATGTCAGGTGGAGGAATCATCATTTTACGCGTAATAAGGAGGCATTTCCTTGCGTGCGGCCGTGGACCCAGCTGTCGGCCTCTCCACGTACAGTCCACATGAGATGCATGTCGGTCGTTGACCACGTTGACCAGGCCGCGCCGAGAGCACCAGGGCGGTGGACGACGGCGAGGCCTAGGAAGGGAACGACACGGAGGCAGGGAAGACTCGGCAGTTGTTTCCCACGCGGAGGGGAGTACGACTGTACGAGGGTTTACTGGTTCGTCTGCCGTCACCGGAGAATAACAGCAGGTGTGGGTGAGTAGAGGGATGGCTAGGCCAGCGATGGCAGTACGGTATGGCGGTGAGGCCTGCGCGGCAGCACAGCCGGCCGCGGGGAGGAGGGAGCATGCAGTCTCGCCGGCGCTTGTTTGAGCGGTTGGAGTAGGAAGAGCAGAGATTGAAGAAGCACGAAGGCCGTTGGATGGACATCCAACAGTCACTGCTTGTGCGTCAACCTTTTTTTTAGGAAAGCCTGAAATTGGTGGAAAACAGCATACAACCCATCTGCCATTATTTCTAATAATTTACAGCCCATTTGCTAATTCTTAAGGTTTTTTTGGAGCCCATATTCTTTTTGTTAGCATTACAACCCATATTGTGGCCACGGTTAAAAAATTATACGAAATTTTGCATATTTCGGTGCGGTCCGAACTGTTTTTAATCCTGAAATTTCGACTCACATTCAAACCGATTTAAAAAATAAATATATATCAATATAAAATCCAACAAATTCTCTAGGATAAAAATTAATGTAATTTAAAATCTCGAAATGAAAAAAAGATATTTGAAACTAATTGCCGGTTTGATGTGTTTTAAAAATGTACAACCCATTTCTCATTACTGATAGGCCATTTTCTCGGCCAGCCGAATAAAGCTCTCCTCGTCTTGAAAGATTTGCAGCCCAACAGGCCTGACAAAGCGACTTACTTGGCAATCACAAAAAAACTGGGCTGTCGCATGGACCCGGTGTCGACCTCTCCACGTCTGATACTCTTCCGATGGAAGTCGGTCATTGACCACATTGACCACGCCACCGAGAGCACCAAGGCGGTGGATGACGGCGAGGCCTAGGAAGGGGACGACGTGGAGCCGGAAAGACAGCGGCAGATGGATGCCCACTGGAGAGGAGAATCTGAGGGTTCACTGGTTCGGCTGCGGCGTGAGGCTGCCGTCGCCGCAGAGTAACAGGGGGTGTGGGTGAGTAGAGGGATACCCTGGGCCAGCGGTGGGAGTAGTAGGGGGCGGTTAGGCCTCCGCGGCATTACTGCCGGTCACGAGAGGCAGGAGCACGCGGCACGACCGGCGCTGCTTTGTGCGGCTGGAGCAAGAAGACCTGAGGTTGAAGAAGCACTATGGCCGTTGGATGGATATCGTATGGTCACTGGAGCTAGAATTGTTCATATTGACTAAGTTGACAAAGCCCTCCGTCCTCGTCAACTTAGTAGGCCCACAAGTCAGCCACCCACTATGGTGGGTCCCAGCTAGCAGGGGGTATTCATTGTTTGGTTCGTAATAAGGAGGCACTTCCTTGCGTGCGAAGATATAGCTGGTGGGTCCGACCTGTCAGCGGGGGGAACATTTTTTTCGCGAAATACAGAAGCCCTTCCCACGTAAAGTGCACGTACAGTGCGTAATAAGGAGGAAATTTCCTTGCGTGCGACCATGGACCTCATGGGTCCCAGCCGTCAGGCTCTCCACGTACACTCCTCTTCCGATGACTCTAGTATGTTGACCAGACCGCGCCGAGCGCACCGGGGCGGTGGACGACGGCGAGGCCCCAGAATGGAATGACCCGGAGATGGGGAAGACGCGGCAGTGGAGTCGCAGACGGAGAGGAGTGGGAAACTTGACTGGTTCGGGTGCGGGGTGGGCCTACACTCGGCAGAGAATAACAGGAGGTGTGGAGTGGAGGGATGGCCTGGCCGTCAGCGGGGTAGCGTTTCGCTAAAGAGCGCAAAACAACATCGGTGGACGCCGAAGGCTGGAGCAGGCGGTTCCGGCAGTGCTGGGGGAAGAAGACAAGAGATTGAAGAAGAAAGCCGGCCGTTGTATGTAAATCCAACGCCTTCTTAGGCTTCGACCTACTGGCCCACATGTCAGCCAGTCCATTTGGTGGGTTGGGTGAAACAATGATGTAGCATCTATGCAGCCCGTTTAAATCCCATTTGCATTTTTCTCGAAATCCGCAGACTTGCTGGGCTGGGTGAAAATATCATGTTGGGCTAGACGTAGGAATGTTATAAAAAACATAAACACATGATTGCACGTCAGTAAAATCTTTGCAAGCTAATGTACGCAATCACTAGGAGTTAACTTGGCAAGTTATATATAAACAATTATTATTGGAGTATTATTTTGTAAGAACTTTCAACTAAAGAAATAGTTTAAAGTTATATGTAAACAATCTTGTCGGTGTCAAAACCGACGGATCTCGGGTAGGGGGTCCCGAACAGTGCGTCTAGATGGATGGTAACAGGAGACAAGGGACACGATGTTTTTACCCAGGTTCGGGCCCTCTCGATGGAGGTAAAACCCTACTCCTGCTTGATTAATATTAACGATATGTGTAGTACAAGAGTAGATCTACCACGAGATCAGAGAGGCTAAACCCTAGAAGATAGCCTATGGCATGATTGTAGTTCGTCTACGGACTAAAACCCTCTCCGGTTTATATAGGAACCGAAGAGGGATAGGGTTACACAGAGTCGGTTACAATGGTAGGAGATCTACATATCCGTAGCGCCAAGCTTGCCTTCCACGCCAAGGAAAGTCCCATCCGAACACGGGACGAAGTCTTCGATCTTGTATCTTCATAGTCCAGGATTCCGGCTAAAGGCTATAGTCCGGTAATCCGGATACCCCCTAATCCAGGACTCCCTCAGTAGCCCCTGAACCAGGCTTCAATGACGACGAGTCCGGCACGCATATTGTCTTCGACATTGCAAGGCGGGTTCCTCCTCCGAATACTTCATAGAAGATTTTGAACACAAGGATAGTGTCCGGCTCTGCAAAATAAATTCCACATACCACCGTAGAGAGAATAATATTTACACAAGTTTAATCTGCTGACGTATTCCGCAGCGTGACATCACACCACAGCCAAGCCTTTATTCGAATTGTTTTCACTGTCCCACCTCAGCGCGTTTAGCGAGGCAGTTTCCTTGGCACGTCTTGTCAAAGCAGAAATCGTGTCCCCTTATTCCGGGATTCTCATCAATACGGGCGTGGGTAACCTTGATCGTGCCCGTTGGCACGCCTCTTACGTCAAGGCGAGTCCCGAGCAGTCACGGGAGGGCTCACGGTATTCAACCTCTTTATACAAAGACCAAGGCCCCGCTCTTTTTCTCAATCTCAATCGAATCCGCCCCTCGCCGAGTCCCAACACCCAAAGCTCCAGTTTGAGCGCCGGACCTTCGATGATGTCCGGCTCCGACCTTGAAGGCCGGTGGATGCCTTCCTCCGTCACGGAAGAAGATGTCCTAAAGCTAAGAGATGCCAGGTATCTAACCGGCGAAATCTCGCATAGGCTGCCTGCTCAAGGGCAGGTTATTCCCACTCCCAAGCCCAGTGAAAGCGTGGTGTTCGTGTCTCACTTCCTTTGGGGGCTAGGCTTCCCGACGGACCCCTTCGTGAGGGGGCTCATGTTTTATTACGGGCTGGAATTTCACGACTTGGATCCGGAGTCCATCCTCCACATCTCATCATCCATCGTCGTGTGTGAAGCCTTCCTCCGCATTACCCCTCACTTCGGATTGTGGCTCAAGACCTTCAAGGTGGAGCCAAGATGATCAAGGGGCAACAGGCAGAGGTGGAGGGGCTGTTATCAGAAAGAATGCTGACGCTCCATGGCCCGAGGGCTCTTTTCAAGAGGAGCTCAGCCTATGGCAACAAGAGTGGTTTTATATCACAGCTCCCAGGGGCACCAAATGGGTGGCGCCACGTGCCTTTCACTCGGGTCCTCAACCACGACTAGCATCGTGGGTCAATAAAGGGCTTGACTGGGGGCCGCCCAAGGACGTGCCCTTGTTGTAGGGCCGTATTCGAGACCTCCTAGAGAGAGAGATCAATCTGGTCGTAGTAACGCAGGTCATGCTGATTCATCACATCCTGCCCTGCAAACGTCGCCCTCTCCGCCTGTGGGAGTTCAATCCGGAGGGACCACGAGCTCTCCAACATTTCATGGGCGCAACACCCATGGAGATGTACAAACTGTTCTTCAGATCACAAACAATGTGTCCGGACTTGACCGCGGACGCAGGTCTGAGCTGCAACTGCCCGGATACTCAACTAAGTAGTCCTGTACCCGGACACGCTATCCGTACATTTATCATAAACTTGCCCTTAAAAGAGCTGCCCCTTAAACAGGAGTGGATAGCGAAAGCAAAACCGATCAGGTGTCCGGCCCCCCTCCCTGAGACCACGCCGGATCTCGTGTTAAACAAGATGCTGGAGGCTGCGCTTTTGGAAGAAGGCGAAGGGGGGAACAAGGGAGCTACTGCCTCCGCGAAGGAGGTCATCAAGAAAGGAGAGATCGAGAATCCCTCCATCCAAGGAGACAAGAGGTCCGCCTCTAAAGATCCGGAGGCAAAGGCCTCAAAGCGGGGGAAGAGATCTTCGCCAGAGGGTCCCGCGCCGGGAGATGTCCCGGCCGCACTATTTCCCCAAGGAGATCAGCCCTCCAGCGAGCTGTAAGTAGAGAGGGGAGTTTTTTAAAATAAGAGACATCCCCGCTTTATTTCTGAAGGTAACCGAAATTTTACCTTGTAGTTCGGATCTCAGCCCTTCTCAGCAGAGCTCGTCTTCGGGGGATCTTCGTCCGGAGATGATGGAGAGCGGAACGCCTCCCCCTGCCGTACCGCCTAGCGAGGCGGACGATCCTGAGGTGTCGTCGCGGAGGGCTTCTCCGAATCCGGCAGGGGCGGAGGGCAGTCGTAGGGCCCCCCAAAGCCCTCCGTGTTCGGCCTTCGAAAAAGGCCATCAGACGAGTCCGGCACCTCCTGGTGCATGATCGAAGGAGTTGAAGGATCTGCTCGGGCGAGTGTCTATCTCAGAGGATCACCGCGCATTGATGGGTACGGTGATTGAAAAAATTTCGTCAGCGGAAAGCGGGTTGTACGAGGCCGCCAGGAGTTTACTGACGGGTTTTGAGGTACGTGCAATGATGTACCTTTTGACGGTTCCGCATATATACGATGCGCCCTATGTAGATAGTAGCCCCTGAGACTCAGTGCGGTATCAAAAAATGATGGCGTGCCGAGGATCATAATCCCAGCTATAATATGTCGCCCTTCCTATGTAGGTGGCGGATCGTCCGGTGGCTAACCGGACTGATGAATTTGCCGAACTAAAGCGGCAAATTGATGTGGCGGATGCCGACATCACGCTTGTCAATAAGCGGTTGGATGAGTCACAAGGTATGCAGTTTCTTCGCGAACACCTGGTAAGGGAGCTTGATGCCCGTGCCTTACAACATGTATGCTTTATGCAGATGGTGCTGCTGCCATGGAGAACCTTTGGGCGGAACTTTCCCGAGCCAAGGAGCAGGCCAGAGAAAGTGATGCGGCTGCCTTAAAGGCGGCCGAAGAGCTAAAAGCCAAACAGGCTGCTGACGGCCGTGAAGTTGAAGAATGCTACCGACCGCTGCGAGCTTCTTGAAAAAGAAGGTCAAGCGGAGCAAGAGGACCTGAAGAAGGCCACCACCGAGGCCAAGGATGCTCGCTCTGCGATGAGAGCTATGAAGGAGGAGCTACGTCAAGCCGGAGATATCGCGGCTGGAAAGCCCAATCTGCTGCGGAGGAAGTTCACGGACCCTAAACATGCTCAGTTGGACCGGCTGTGGAGTTTGGAGGATGCTTATCTGGACTTGGCGGCGAGTGCTGCGGACGCGGCCGAACACTTCGGAGATCAAAAGGATTGCAAGATGGAAGAGCTTTTTTGGTCGATGTTCCGTAATCCAGAGCGTCCACTTCCATTAACCGATCGTTTGGCCGAATGGGCGGAGCTGAATAAATTGTCCGGGCTTGCCATGAAGGCTGTCGTGACTCATTTGTGGCCGAAAAGGCCCGAGCTGAAGAGTTATTTTGGCTCAGTGCAGCAGTTCCTTGGTGCGGTGCCGCATATCAAAGCAATGAGGCGGTCAACATGCATAGAGGGTGCGGATGGCTCTTGCCCGTGTCAAGACATACTGGGCGGAGATGAAGGCCACCGGTGTTGCATCCCAAGATTCGGACGAAAGCTGAGTATCTGCCGAGCACTATTTTCAGGAAGTTCTGCAGGGCGCTCGTTTAATAGAGATGCAGTGCTCGAAGGATATTATGTTCGAATAACATGTATTATTGTGAAACAATGTTTCGATAGAATATAAAAGCTTTATTATACTTGTGCCTTCAAGAATTAAAAATACCTCATGTGCGGCCGTTAATGTATATGTATTTATAACCTGAAAGATGGCAGTCTTTGGCTTCAGCCCCCACGCATATAATGCGGGGGTGTTTGCAGAAAACACATTTTCACACTTGATCCAACGTCTTGGTCCTACAAAGGAGGTGATAGCGCAACAAACTAGGCAACCGGACTATAATGCTTTATCACTTTCACTTAGCCATAGGAGTCCGACAGTGGGGCTACTATATAGCCCCTAGGGGCACCGCGCTCACCCGAATTCGGGGCGCGTATGTCCCTGGCCGGGAACAGCCCTTCGTCAATGCGGAGGAATTCTAAAGATTCCAGCGGGTCATCGAGTGATTGACCAGTCTCACGCTATATCATGACAGTCAGTTTTTGGCTTTCTCTACTGAGGTGCTCGCCTGGTCGAACCGGGGGCACAATCGCAGTAGTTCTCCTGGTGCCGCATTAGCCGATAGAGCGGAACGTAAGGCAGCAAAACACAGAAGCCGGGCAAACCCAACATTTGACCAAATACATGACTCGGAGCTGATGCATATAAGGCCTAACTCGAGACCCCGAACACTCCCTAAGGTATTCGGTCTTTATGAAAACGGGTCGAACAATCACCCTTGGTAAAAAGCCCACAATTGTCCAGTGCAGCGAAATTCGGCGTGGCCTATGCCAAAACGCCAGCCTCCTCCTCGGTTATAGCAAGAAACCGGGGGATGTGTATCAACAAGAGACAGTGAAAAAGGTTTACGCAGGGTCTTAATCTGAAAAGAATCCTTGCAACGGGTCCCTACTGCACGTCTGCGCCTGTGTCTCTGTTGTGCCGTATCCTGGACGGGTGTAGCACGGTGTTCATCTGTAAAAGAGAGGAACTTAGTTGAAAAAGATCATGCGAAAATGTACGTTATATTAAATAAACAAAGTACAATTCAAAAAATAAACAAAATTGAGCTTTATTGTCTCTTGTTGTGGATGCGCGGAGCCCCTTGTACGGGGGTATGCGTCTAGTGAGCCCTTGTATGTTTACGCCGGACTCGTCCAGCCGTGTCCGGGGTCTGGACGACCTGTCTAAGTGCTTGTATTGGTGAAGCCGGTTTATTGTGGGGCTGTCAAGGCATCCGCACAATTTTCCGGACTCGAGGAACCCTCGATGTTTCCCTTTAATGAGATGATGCCGCGTGGACCGGGCATTTTAAGTGTAAGAGATGCATAATGCGGTATTGCGTTAAAGCGGGCGAAAGCTTCGCGTCCCAATAGTGCTTGATAGCTACTTGTTAATGGGGCGAGGTGGAAGGTTAACTTTTCACGACGGAAGTTGTCGGGTGAGCCGAACACAACTTCTAACAGTAGAGAGCCCGTAGACGGGCATATGGGCCTGGCAATACCCCTTGAAAGGAAGTGTTGCAATGGCGAAATTTGGTTGGGTCTATCCCCATTTTGCGGATTGTGTCCTGATATAGCAGGTTTAGATCACTGCCGCCGTCCATTTGGACTTGTGTAAATTGGAGTCCGCCAATTATTGGATCTAATATCAAGGCAGTCCAACCTGCATTCCGTATACTTCTAGAGTAATCCTGATGGTCGAAGGTGATTGGTTTTAACAACCAGTGGTGGGACTCCTTCGGGATAGGCCGTATGGCGCGTACCTCTATGGGCGCCGCTTTATTTTTCCCTTTTGTCACGCGAAGTGAGTTTACTATTTTGATTTCTTGTGGGAAATTCTTTTGTTTTCCAGTGCTCTGCTTTTGGGGTTTGTCATCGTCCTCTATTGGTGTGTCAAGCCCCTTGTGTTCGGCGTTGAGTTTGCCGGACTGCTTGAAGACCCAACAATCCCTGTGGGTATGGTTTGCAGGCTTCCAGAATCTTGTGGATTTGGCATATCTTGTCCAAGATTTTGTTTAAGTTAGATAGCTTGTCCCTGTTATCCTTAGGGGGCAGCTTTTTATGATTCTGCCGAGAGCTTTTGAATCCGGCGTTGACTATCGTGCTCTTCGGGCTGTTTCCTTTGGTCCGACGCTGGTCCTTGCTGCGTCGTGGTTTCCCGTTTCCATCCCTGACTTCGGATGTACCTGGATCGCTGGTACTGCATCTTGCCAGCCAGATATCCTCTCCCGCGCAAAAGCGGGTCATGAGGCTTGTTAATGCGGCCATTGTTCTTGGCTTTTCTTGGCCGAGGTGTCTGGCGAGCCATTCATCTCGGACGTTGTGTTTGAAAGCTGCTAAGGCTTCGGCGTCCGGACAGTCGACTATTTGGTTCTTTTTAGTGAGGAATCTGTTCCAAAATTTCCGGGTTGACTCTCCGGGTTGTTGAGTTATGTGACTTAAATCGTCGGCATCCGGAGGTCGGACATAGGTCCCTTGAAAATTTGCCCGAAAAGCATCCTCGAGCTCCTCCCAACTTCCAATGGTATTTTCGGGAAGGCTTTTAAGCCAATGCCGGGCTGGCCCTTTGAGCTTGAGGGGTAAGTATTTTATGGCATGGAGATCATCTCCTCTAGCCATGTGTATATGGAGGATGTAATCCTCAATCCAGACTCGTGGTCTGTTGTTCCGTCGTATGCCTCTATGTTTACAGGCTTGAATCCCGCTAGAAATTCATGATCCAGCACCTCATCGGTGAAACATAGGGGGTGTGCGGCACCCCTATATTTAGGTGTACCGTGATGTTCGGATACTTGATGTGTTGCCTTGCTTACTAGAGCTTGCTTTCTTGGCCCGTAGATAGATCTAACTGGGCCATCCTTTTGATGCGAATCCCTGTGCGGATCGCGTGCCGGCTTGTGTGCGGCGCCGTTTGCCGCTCTTCGTTTGCCATGGGGTCGTTCATCCGACCGGGTGGCCTCCTTGTTTTTTGATTGCGGGGGATCTACGGCCTCCTCATCAAATTCGGGCAGTAGTTTTCGCTTTGTGTAGCTCTTTGTTCGGCGACTGTCGCCGTATTTGTCTGTGGTGTTGAGTACTTTGCTCCATCTGATTCTGAGTGCATCTTCCGCTGTTTTGAGCTTCCGCTTATGCTTTTTCAGGCTGCGTGCAGTGGCGACGAGCCTTTTGTGGAGGTTCTTCGGCTCCAGCAACTTGTCCGGCGTGAGATCGTCCGGGCTGTTATCTTTGTTGGGGACGGGTTGTTTATCCAGGTTGTCCTGTTCGGACGGTTGCTCGATAGCATGTTCGTCGTCCACCGGTTCGCCCAGCTCTATGGCTGGGTCTGTATGGTTGTTGTCTTTGTCGAGGCGGGACTTTGAGCGGCGCTTACGTCGCCGTTTTGACTGCTTTTCGAGGGAATGATCCTTCGTAGCGTCCCGTTGTTCCTCATCGTCGCTTCCTTTAGGTGTGTCCACCATGTATACATCGTGAGATGAGGTGGTTCTCCAGTGCCCTATAGGCGCTGGTTGATGCTCCTCCAATTCATCGTCCTCCATACCGTCGATGTCTTCGGGGTCGAAGTCGAGCATGTCGGTTAAATCATCGACAGTGGCTACGAAGTGGGTGGTGGGTGGGCTTTGAATTTCTTCGTCGTCCGCATCCCAACCTTCCTGACCATAATCCAGCCAGGGCTTTCCTGATAAAGAGAGAGACTTTAGTGAATTCAGGATGTCGCCAAAGGGCGAGTGCTCAGAGATGTCCGCGGCAGTGAATTCCATGATCGGTGCCCAATCGGATTCGATTGGCAGGGGCGCGGAAGGCTCGGAGTCCGGAGAGGAGTCCGGCACCTTGGAGTCACGAGCTTCGCAAAGGACGGGGTAGGTGTACGGCTCAATCGCCGTAGAGATCGCAGCCCCCAAGGCGGTGTCCAGCCACCCGTCCTCGATCGGCGCAGTCGGCTCCGAGCTAAAGGTCGGAGCGGACACTGGTGCGGCCTCCAGGACACTGTTCGGCGGCAGAGCTAGATCATGCCCCTCGTGACAGTGCGGCGCGCTTGGCCATGGCTCGAATCCGTCGAAGATCAAGTCTCCGCGGACGTCGGCCGTGTAGTTCAGACTTCCAAATTTGACCTGGTGGCCAGGGGCGTAGCTTTCAATCTGCTCCAGATGGCCAAGCGAATTGGCCCGTAGTGCAAAGCCGCCGAATACGAAGATCTGTCCGGGGAGAAAAGTCTCAACCTGAAGCGTATCGTTGTCGACGATCGGAGGAGCCATCAGGCCTAAAGATGACGACACAGAGGAACTCTCAATGAAAGCACCAATGTCGGTGTCAAAACCGGCGGATCTCGGGTAGGGGGTCCCGAACTGTGCGTCTAGGCGGATGGTAACAAGAGACAAGGGACACGATGTTTTACCCAGGTTCGGGCCCTCTCGATGGAGGTAAAACCCTACTCCTGCTTGATTAATATTGATGATATGGGTAGTACAAGAGTAGATCTACCACGAGATCAGAGAGGCTAAACCCTAGAAGCTAGCCTATGGTATGATTGTTGTTCGTCTACGGACTAAAACCCTCCGGTTTATATAGGCACCAAAGAGGGTTAGGGTTACACAGAGTCGGTTACAATGGTAGGAGATCTACATATCCGTATCGCCAAGCTTGCCTTCCACGCCAAGGAAAGTCCCATCCGGACACGGGACGAAGTCTTCAATCTTATATCTTCATAGTCCAGGAGTCCGGCCAAAGGCTATAGTCCGGTCATCCGGACACCCCCTAATCCAGGACTCCCTCAAATCTCCTTATCGAAAAAGAAAGTGGGAGAAAATTCAGAGACCTGCTGGGTCCACCTGAGGAGAGGAATATGTTGGGAGGAAGGAGATTCAAATAACGACAGCCGAGTGAACTAGTTTTTTTATGGACAAGTGAACTAGTTTACATACATAAGCAAATAGCCACTAAAAAAGCAATCAGGTTAATGGGTTCTTAAAAGAAATATTTCAGACAAAATAGATAATTACGACACATAGGCTAATGGATGAAACACTCAGATGATAAAGGTGCTTATAAACAGATAAAGTAACATCTAGACCTTCCTGGCATGCTTGATCATGACGCTGCGGCTGTGCATGTACTCGTCGGTTACGGGAAGCAGACATGCCCTCATGTCCAAGTTCTGCCTGTACATGTCGTAGCATGCGTATGCGTCCTTGGCCGCGTAGGTTATGTAGGCTAGATTCAGAGGTACCACCCACGTGTTCAGGTCGTCTTCTTTCATGTTGGCGTATCAGGGGTCGATGATGGTCTCAGCGAGGTCAACCACGGAGTCCTTCTCCGGCCCGTTGCTGATGGTCTTGTATTGCTTCTGGATGTCGACAAGCTTGTTGCACCAGATGGCCGAATCGTCGCGTTCTTCCTTCTCTCCACCGTAGCGAAGGTGCAGTAGGCGCTGCCGATGAAACGGGCGAATGCTCCAGAACCTGGTGCAGCCATAGGACTGAGGCGAGGCAGAGCTCACCTCGACTGTATCGTTGGTGTACGTCACAGGCAGCCATAGGACTGAACAGCGAACTCAAAGTGGAAGTCCTTGCTGAAGTCCATATCCAGCAGGCTCACCTCTCGGATCGCCATTGGAGTCTCTTCGAGTGAACGAGTGCATAGGCGGCAGCAGTTCGTTTTTCAGCTCCTGGGGAACTAGATTTAACAGTAAGCTGAGTGTGTACAGACGACAACAACTACTACCCCTCCCTCGTCCGATGCACGCCCGGCAGAAGATGCACCCTCGGTGCATTCAAACGCCTCCATTAAGAAACCTACTCCGGCCACACGTCGGTTCACGAGCGGGTCTGTATTGGTACTCTAATAACAGGAGTTAGTGGTCACTTTACTTAAATTTAATTAGCTTTAATAGAAATTTAAACTTAAAACAAGCAATGCATTCATTTCGTTCTATCGGTGCCACAGGATCAACATGCACAACAATTAGAATTATTATTCTCGGGACGCTTTACGATCAACACATTTGTCGCACTTTCACAGAGATAATACTACCAAGTTTGAACTGTTTGTTATGGTTGTTGTCCTCTGCATCATCATGCCGTGTTTCCTAGCTTGCAAGATTCAGAACCAACAAATAAGATCCAAATAATATGTACAACAAAGGTGCCTACACATCTCATTGATTCCCAGCTTGCAAGATTCAGAACCAACAAATAAGATCCAAATAATAAGTACAACAAAGTTGCCTACACATCTCATTGATTCCCAACTAGCAAGATTCAGAACCAACAAATAAGATTCAAATAATAAGTACAACAAAGATGCCTACACATCTCACTGATTCCCAGCTTGCAAGATTCAAAACCAACCCATTAGAGCCTTTGTATAAAGTGAATATCGGGATTAAATCCATCTTGGCTAGCCATGTCATACAATCGAAGAACTTGGCGAATGCTCTTGACCGTCACAACATCTGTAGTTGAGTATTCCTGTTTGCACAGCATGTTTGCACAACACAAACAAGGAGACAGGAGAGCATGATTTCACTTTAATAGCGGCCTCCTTGAACTCAACCTCCAGCTCTACTTGGATGAGGTCTGCCTGGAGTTCCATGATTCAATTCATGCGCCTTTTTCTGCAGTTCACCTGAAATGAAGCAAAGATTGCATCATTCAGCTAGCAAGAAGTACTTGCTCTTGTGAGCTGGCAGGTTCTTCTTTAGTAGTTGCACTAAAATTGAGGAACATTAAGATTGGATGTCCGGCTCATGTAAGGTGCAACTATAATTTTCTTATCTTTTTATGCAGTTCCACTAAAATAGAGTGCCATTGTGGTGACAGTGACGGCTCCATCCTGCAAAGGCTAATAAAATGTTGCACGAGATTACCAGCAGAACTTGACGGAGATTTTGGAAACTCCAGTCACCATTTTGTGCAGTTCCACCAAAATTGAGAGATGTTGCCCACGTGACATTTTAGTTGAACTGCACAAGACACTCATTCCAAAAAAAGTGTTTTGTGCAGTTCACCAAAAGGTCACAATAGCAACAAGGTGAAATGGATATCCCTATCTGCACACAATGATAAAAAGTAAACAGTTGCTGGTAATAAGAATATACGAAACATATACAAAATGAAAAGAAGCATCTTAATTATGTTCACTAGTCATCAACCCGTGCTATTGCACGGGCTAGGATTTTTTGAAAATTTATAATATTGTACATAAAAAGTTTCAACGAATATTTACATAAAAAGTATCAAATATTTATAATTATTTTTACTACTTATTCTCATAGTGTATAAAATATTATATCTCCATACGCTCTATACTTAAAGCATAGTGGAACATCATATATCTTTGAAATTTCCATATTAATCTTTAGGCCACACCAAAAAATAATCACACCATTATACATATTTAATGCTTCCTAAACCTCACAATTACTAAATACATATGAAGATGCCTTATGTTTTAAACATTATTATACATATGTTATCAATGGTTTTTCTTTATACCACTTACTATTGGCCCGGTTACTCCATGCTTCCTTATGCATACTTGTGATTAATTAGTTCTCCAAAACTTGTGTGACCAACAATCATTGCATCGGCAATTATTTACGTCAATCACTCTTAGCCGCGTTCATGTGTGATCTTTGTCTGCCTGGACACACATACCCTAACCTAATTTGTCACCGCACCCTCCAGTAAGTGCTCATCAGTTCAGCATGCGGATGAGCAGCAGGCCTCGGCATGGGTCGCGGCTCAGTTCCAGCGTATCCGTGTACTTTTAAATGTTTGGAAGATCATTGAATTTCTGGAAGTATTTAAACTTGTGGAAGCCTTCTATGTCTTTTTAATAAATCACTAAATTTTGATTTTGTTCAGATCATTTTTGTACCTGGACTATATAGTTCTAGAATCCATCATTGTATTTTTAAAACCTAAACTCCACAATTTTGGAGTCTACTTGAATATTTTTAAATTGCACATATATTTATAGAAGCTCGCCCCTTTGTTTTTTCCTAACAAATCGCCTAATTATTTTATGTCTGCCAAAAAATTTATTGTATATTTTTCTAAATTGAAATTCCAATTGAGCCACCGGGTAAAGTAATTATGATGCTTTTGTTTAGGCCATGACCGCTAGCCCATATCCCAGTCCTTCTTGCTATCGGTCTGTATCTCAGTCCATGATATATAGCTTTATCCACGTGACGCCTATGCCATGAATTTATCTGGAGCACATCTATCCTTTTAATTACTATTAAATTGCATTTTTATCAGGTATAAACACTCTTGCATTGTGCGTTTATTTCTTGAATATCATATAAATATGAAAGTTACACCCTATGTTTGAACTCAGTGTTTTTCTGATGCACTTGCACGGTTTAGCCATTTTGGATTATTTTTTACAATGTAATATGGTATTATTTTCCCCTGCAAAAAAATAAAATATGGTATTATTTTATTAAATATGTTTACACATAGATTTAGATCCTTCTCTATAGTAATTTCTTTATATTTAAAAAATGCCATGTGCGCATGTCATGCACAGATTTGAGGATATATACTTAATTAAGTGTGATTTATGGGCTGGATTAATATTATACATCCATATTTGAGTTGTACTCGGCTATAAAATATATGAGTTGTGGTTGTGTACAATACACTGAAGTAGTGTACGCAGATTTTTATGAAAGAGAACATCATCATCCATGATGTATGTATATTGCTGGCCGTGTTATGCATGGACATGTAACATCATAGATCAGGAAAGAGAATCTTGAACTTGTTAGGTGATTGTAGCCTACACGTTTCCCTTTTTGGAGGGAATTGCACGTGCCCTGCTTTTTTCTTTTCTTTTTTTGTTCCATCGCAAGTTTCCATTTAAGTCTAATACTTATGGACTTTTTGGCTCATCGGATCTCACTTTTAAACGTACAGATTTCTAAACATGAGGAAATAGACTTCTCATATCTCATTTAATTCTAGACATAGGATTAAGATCTAATCGTTATTTATTGGTAGTTTTTGAGGATTAACGTGCAGGCTCATATGGTTATTTCTAGACGTAGGATTAAGATCTAATGGTTATTTATAGATAGTTCTTGAGGATTAACATGGAGTCTCGTATGGTGCCTCCAATTAGTCTATACTATTATTAAAAAAGAAAACATAATCTTGTCTAAAGCCACACAACAAACTGTACACGAAGTAACCCGGACCCTTCGATCAAATCAACTTAAACACATCCTACTGACCATATTACATCAGTAATCTGCAATCTCAATCAACGTCTGAGATCAAATGTTCTGCCTGGCAGACGCCATCGTCTCCTAATCGTCCGCGCTCCGCGTGTACAGATCCCGCCAGCCTCCCCCACAACTCCGCAGCCCCGCATCCCCGCAGCCTCGCCCACAACTCCCTAATTTCTGGATCGATTCCAGAATCAGCCGCAAACCTCGCGTCGCCGCACCTCCGTCCCCTCCTCCCGTGCGCTTCCCCCCATTCACCCCGCCACCGGTCGCCGCCTGCGCTCCTGCAAGCCGCCGCCGACCTCCTCTGTCGGTCAGCCGTGCCCAGCGCCCTCCTCCTCCTTTCTCTCTCCCTCTCCTCGCTGATCTCTCTCCCTCTCTCCGTTCCCGTGCAGGACGCCATGGCCATGGACCAAAGCTCCGCCGGACCTTCCATCGCGACTGTCAACCTTCCTCCCGACCAGATGACCGTCGCGGCTGCTGTGGTCCAGGCTGGTCGCCGTCCTATTTTGCGGGTTCGTGGCCACGTTTTCCTACTAGACCGTGGCCGCCACTTCCTGCTAGATTAGCGGACAGGGAGAAGAAGGAAGAAGTTGCAGTAATCAGAAGTGGCGAGCCAGGGAGGGGACACATGATGATGAGTATGAATAATGAGATAAACTTCGACTGAAAAAACAGGATTCTATGGTTAGCCCCTTTTCTTCGCTAATGTCTGATCCTTTCTCCTCTGCCTCTAGATTTTTTTTCCTGGTAGGTTATTAACTCTAGAACACCTATGCTAGGCTACGTATTTTGTTCTGCGGCAAAACATGGATTAAGCTCTGCGGCAAGTTGTGTTCACAACTTTTAATCTAACTGTGTTCTTACATAAGAGCAAATTTTCCCAACAAACGACAGAACAGAGGCCACTCTTCCAACTTGCCGCAGATTGGTTATCCCATAACCGGACGTCAGAGGGAGAAATTCAGCTCCATAACCTCCATATAAATACCATCATCCTTGTTCCCTCCTTCCCACTTCTGCTACATGTTTACTTTTCTGTGTTGGCATGTCCTACAAAAGCTGCACTTTTTTGCCCTTCTCAGTAAATTGTTAGAAACCTGGACTCATGGGCAAAGGAATTATTTGATTCAGTGCTTTGTCAGATAAAAGACAGAATCTTACTAAGTAGCACATGTCCTATTTTGCAGGTGATATATACTCGAGGGCATGAAGACGGGTATTTAATAATACTCCAGGTGAGATATATGTAGGTGTTATGGATTGTGGTTTTGAGGAAAACAATGATGGAACTAAATATGCAACCGCTAAGTTTCTGAAGCTTGATCGACATCTTTTTTCAGTTGTTAATTAGTACTAGGATTCATATGCATGTCTACTGTTTTTTAGGAAACTCAAGACATGATGGTTCCGTTTTGGATGAAAAAGAAAAGTAGCACCACTGTGTTAACCCAATGCTTAGGTGATTAACTGCAGATCAAACAATTTTTATCCCCTGTTTACGCAGTATGGAAGTACACATGGTTATTGGTGAGTGACCTTCTTGGCATATGTAGATTTTCTGCGTTCTGAATTTTTAGCCCTTGTGATTCTTGTAGGTTATGCTTTATTCAGACGTATCACTTGTACTTCCATTGCTCTACATTTTACTTAAATCACATATTTGACACTTTGTACAATCTGCAGTTAATTACAAAATCCCCAGAGTTGCAGAGGGTTCTACATTATTTCATTAGTCCATTTAGAGCATGTCAAATGGAGCATCTTATTAAGGGATAAAATCAACTTTTCCTTTGAAGTCTGCTGCTGGTCCCGCTATTTTATATGGTGGTCTGAACTGGTCACGCTCTTGTGACATATTACTACAACTAGCTGAAGTTAATAGCGCAGGGTGCTTGCTTAAGCTGCCAGCATGTAAGAAATACTAATATATTTGTTACCATTGTAATATGATATCTCAATTAGGGTGCGCGTGTGTGTATGCGTGTGCCCTTGTAGCTGGTCTATTTGCAAATGAAACTGTTCCAAAAAAAAAATTTCAATTAGAGCTAGCTGATAGTGACAGATAACTATATCTATGTGAACCTGCATTGTCCTACAGTCATACATACTTCAGCTAAATGATAGTGACAGAGTACTACACCTATGTGAACCCTTATTATCCTACTATGCTTCTCTTAACCCTCTTTGCTTCGCATTTGAAAAATTAACCCTGAATTTCTAAAAACATGATTTCCTATTGGTAAACTGGTAAGCTACATATGTACTGTACTGGAATGGATAGCAATTAGATAACAAAAGTGGGGAAGAATCGGCTGTACCTCAAATCGGAAATAAGCATAGCAGAGTGCTAAAGTGGGGAATAAACAACCGGCGTCGGCTTGCAGTTGCAGGGGCACCAGCCGCCGCTGCACCTGGGCACCACGCAGCGTAGCCGCGCAGGGCGGTGGGAGCCGCACACGAGCGGAGGCTCCGAGCGCCAGGCGAGCGAGACGGAGAGAAAGGACGCGTGATTGCCATGGCAGACGATCCAGTGGAGATGAGTCTCGCGCCTCCGCGCCCGCCTCCGTCAGCGCCTAGCACTGGGTTGGCCCGCGAGCATGCCGAGCTGGAGCGGATCCTCGGGCACTTAGCGACCAATTCGACGAGAAGGAGCTGAGAAGAGCGGGGGAGTGTGGGACCTCGTGCCGGCGGTGGGACAAAGGGGAGGGGCGGCCTGATGAGGTAGGGAGAGAGAGAGAGAGAGAGAGAGAGAGAGAGAGTGAGCCGTGGCCACCATGAAATGGGGAGCGGTGGGAAGAGAGCTGTTGCCACAATGATGAAGCGTCAGGCGTGGAGAACTGAGAAAATGTTTGTTTCGAATTTTTGTCGAAAGACACCACCTGCCCAACGGAATTGACAAAAAAAAACCCCTTCAAATGAATTTGACAAAAGAGACCCCTCAGCCGTGGCGACAGGCGCGTCGGGCGACACGTGGCACCTGCCGCCAGCCGGCGAGGCGGCACCCTCGCCAGAACGGGAAAGCGTGCACGCTACAGAACGGGACTGGCGCAGTGGGACCGGCAACCTCAGGGTAGGCGGCAACACTGTAGCTGCTGGGCCCAGCCGCCTGAGGGGCAGGCGGCAACCTAAAGCGACAGCGGGAGCGCAGCGTGCACACACTGACATATCACATTTATCATTCGCCGGTTGGTCTTCATCGACCACACACTGACATCACATTTTATCATTCGACTGTTCAGTTTACTACACTTATCATTCGTCTGACCAAAGCAGTTTGTACGTTTAAATGATATGCATGCATGCCTTACGTGTTTAAACAGTTTGCTCAGATCTAGCTCGATGGGCAAAACTTATCTTATATCTCTAGCCAACATGACTCACCATGTCATGCAAACGAAAGCGACAGCGGGAGCCCAGCGTGCACAGGCGGGCGGCAGGGCCCAGCAGCTACAGTGCTGCCGCCTGCCCCTGAGGCGGCAGGTCCCACTGCGCCATTTCCGTTCCGTCGCGGGCGCGCTTTCCCGTTCTGGCCAGGCTGCCGCCTCCCCGGCGGGCGGCAGGTGCTGCCGCCTCGCGCCGTGGTGGCAGGTGCCACGTGTCGCCCGGCGCGCCTGCCGCCACGGCCGAGGAGGTCTCTTTTGTCAAATTCATCTGGTGAGGGTCTTTTTTGGCAATTTCATCGGGCAGGTGGTCTCTTTTGATAAAAATTCGTTTGTTTCTAGGGACTTATTGGTTTAGGGACTTAAAAAAGTTCCTATAAGTCCCATCTAAACCAAACAGGAGAGACTTATAGGGACTTAAAGTGGGCATTTGGGACTTATGAAATAAGACTCTCAAAGAGAGTCTTATAGGGACTTATAGTTGTAATATGGTCTTATAGGGACTTATAAGTCCTGGGAACCAAACAGGTAGGGACTTTTTAGGGACTTGGGACTTATAAGTTGGGACTAAAAAAAGTCCTAGGACTTATGAACCAAACAGGACCTCAGAGATGGAGCGTCGGGTGTGTCTCTTTTGTTCTTTTTTTTCTTGATCGATAACCCTTTTGGTCAATTATAACAAGCACTGCACGCATTTAGTTGTAAAAAAGAACAAGTATATGCATTCCTCTTTAAAAAAGTACACGCGTTGGAAAATTAATTTTTTTTAAACACAGCACAGATGCAACCACTCATATATACGCATATACTCTCATCCACTGAACACAATACTATGAGCACCTCCAAGAGATTGAACCGACATATTGTCTTGAGATTTTACGAAGTCACTGACGGAAACATCTTCTCCCATTAAACGCGCATCGCCGGAATCCTGAAATAAATTCAGGATAAATGCGAGCATCATGACTTGAACATTGGTGTGATGGGTATACCACTGTCTACCTAACAATCTAACCATTCGATAGATTCATTTTTGTACGGATGGCCCTTTTGGTCATTTTCAATCTGGCATGTTCGGTTTGACACTTTTGCGGGTAGTACTTGTATTACTAATAAAAGTTCAAAATTGCAATCCTCCTTACATAAATCAGTAACCTCTCTACGTTCGGAGGCCAACCAAATGATAATTCTACTCACAGTTCTAGCAAATTTAGCCAAAAGAACACTAACCACATTCTGATTTTGATGGAGATGAGTAATACGAGTCATACAAAAATACCTCCAATGCTTGATCTCTGCTACCAAAGACTCATAGGCTCGGTAAAAAAGATTGGCTAAAAAGTAAGATTTAAAATAAATGTTTTTATTATAAATAATACGTGCATTGCACGTGCACGCTTCCTAGTAAATATAAGATGGCAATCACGCAAGGACAGTAGAAATTTTAAAACGTCAGCAATGCTTCATGTTACCAGAAGCATTACGATCAACAATGAGATTCCTCAAATATGGGATTACTTGGTGGCATTGCTTGTTTACCAGACACAGTAAATCAACAGCAGCTAAAGAGTTGGTTTAAGGGCATGGGACCGTGGGGACACCAGGACACTCAGCAGCGTAAAGGAGCAACTTACTTATCATACTGGGGAAAACAGCAGGAGTGCCATTTGTAACACAGTTTAATTGCATCTTATCACTGGAGGCATTAGATTAACAATAACACTGGTTAGACATGTCCCTAAGGTAACAGTGTGATCGCTTCATTTTACATGTGCCCTTACATTAACAACAGCAAAAGGTTGGTATAAGGACATGCGACAGTGGACGCATCAGCACAATGTACCTACAAGGAGGCATAAAGTGGTGATGCCGAGCTTGTTCACGCTATGTGAGGGCAGCAAACCTAATCCTGGAGACCTTGTACTATGTGAGGGCAGCAAATCTAATCCTGGAGACCTTTTACTATGTGAGGGCAGCAAATCTAATCCTGGAGACCTTTTACTATGTGAGGGTAGCAAATCTAATCCTGGAGACCTTTTACTATGTGAGGGCAGCAAATCTAATCCTGAGACCTTTTACTATGTGAGGGCAGCAAATCTAATCCTGAGACCTTTTACTATGTGAGGGCGGCAAATCTAATCCTGGAGACCTTTTACTATGTGATGGCAGCAAATCTAATCCTGGACATACTCTGTTGACTTGTCCACCGGCCGCCACTTTCTATCATTTTTTCAACCAATAATAGATCTGTTCCTTATCCAGTTTGTACTACGTTTTCCCATTATTTCCCTTTTCAACCAAGAGACTGGTTGGGTATCCGGTCTCTACTATTTTCACCATATTATTTCCTCTTTGAATCAAGTCCTAGATTCATGCTACAACTATCACCCCTATGTTCGTTGTTTGAACAAAGCCCTAGATTCGAATGCATGAAGTAGCTTTACCTCTAATAATACTAAAAATTTAGGTGGCTTTGGAAGAGCTGATGGGAGTAGAAAAAGATGCACATGCAGACACGTGGGGAGCTGGGCAGTAGAGCAAGGCCGCTTTCGAAGAACTTATACCTGAGGGTCATCGGGATGTCGGCGGCGGCAGGTCGGATCTGCGGACAATACGACAGGGAGGAAGAAGGGTCGGAGGACCTCCCGAGCCGGCGCTGTGTCGGAGAGAACGACACGGGCAGAGGATCGGGCCCCTCCTGCAGCTGTGGATTTCCTCCCTCGGCGGTGATGACCGCGTGAACGATGCACCTTTTAGTCCTCTACACACACCGGCCGAAGGGATCGGCCGGATCTATGACCAGCGGTGAGCAGAGAGAAAATGTTGCTACCGTTGTCTTGTTTATATCTGGAGAGAATGAGAGAATGAAGAGAGAAACCCTAGTAAAGCAAGCGCTCATGCCCATGTGTCCATATATAGTGGAGTGATTATCTTTTTTCTCTCCACAACAAGCGTTTCAATTTGTGTATGTGGCATTAAAGAAAATAAACTCTCTATTTAAGGTTCACTTGTGCTCCCCGCCCCTCCATTCATTGAACAACCCCACGGGTGAATAAACATACAGTAAGTACTATATTTATATAGAACAAACAAGCTCAAACTATTTCCGTGTAGTTAAAAGTTGAGGGCGGGGCTTTTCCCGGGCAGTACGCGCGGCATTTTTCGGGTAGGCGGTTTGACAGAGAGGCGAGGAGGGTGAGCGAGTGGGGCTGTGCAACTTGACGGCGCGTTACTGTTGGAAAGACTTGTGATATGACCACTCACTATAGTCATGAATTACTGGCGCTCCGACCGGGGTGATGTCCCCCTTCCGTTTCGCGCTCTAATCTGGTGCATGACACGTGGACCCAGATGTTGGCTCTCCCACACGTTGGAGTAGTAAGAAGGATCAAAGAATGATGCGGTATATACTAGTACTATACTACTCCCTCCGTTCCTAAATATAAAAGTCTTTGGAGAGATTTCACTATGGACCACATACGGAGAAAAATGAGTGAATCTACACATAAAATGCATCTATATACATTCGTATGTGGCCCACAGTGAAATATCTACGAAGACTTATATTTAGGAGAAGAGGGAGTACTACTCAGGTCGAAGGAGTGCGAACCACGATAGCCCAGTGAACCAGCAGCGCGAACCACGGTAGCCTAGTGAACCAGCAGTAGCAAACAATGTGGTGATATGGCCATAAAAAACAATGTGCTACGGTCCACACTGTAGCATGTACAGTAACACTCCTCTTTCTTTGGATCCCTGAGTTAGAGCTAGTTTGGGTTGAAAAGCCTGAAATTATCGAAACAAGAGGGGTTAGTTTGAGCTAGTTTGCTCTAACCCAGCTAAAAAAATAGCCCGCTGGAGTGGTTCTAATTGGGTTAGTTATCCTCGGGCCCACTAAAAGAGAACTAAAAAATTCTCACTTGCCCGCACCAGATCGCGCCCCCCCTCTCGCACGACTCCTCTCTGTTCCCTATAGGGCCGCCCGCCCAAGCGCCGCTCGCCCTCTCTCTCCTCCGGCCGCCCTCTGCTTCCAGCCTCCGCCGCCCTACTCCGGCCGCCCTCTCCCTCCGGCTTCGAAGGTCGCCCCGCTCCCCCTTCACTAGTCGTTTTTCTCCCTCTATCGTGCGCGGCGACGGCGCATCTACCAGGGAGGTCGCGAGAGGGGTGAGTTTGTTCGTTCCTTCATTGTCTCACGGCCATATCATTGATCTTGCTTGCTCTAGCGCTAATTCTGATTTGGAAAAGTAGATCCTGATCAAACTTGCTATATATTTGTGGTGCACGCATGGAATTGTTTGATGCTGCTTGAGGAGGTAATAAATCTTTCTAGAGGCCCAAATATTTAGGTCACCTTTCTAGGTATTTCAATTTCAGGCTTGCATTATTTGTAGAGGCCCAAAGATTCAGTTCACCTTTCTAGGTATGTCAATTTCAGGCTTGCATTATTTCTAGAGGCCCAAAGATTCAGTTCACCTTTCTAGGTATTTCAGTTTCAGGCTTGCATTATTTCTAGAGGCCCAAAGATTCAGTTCACCATTCTAGGTATTTCAGTTTGTGCTTGCATTATTTCTAGAGGCCCAAAGATTCAGTTCACCTTTCTAGGTATTTCAGTTTCAGGCTTGCATTATTTCTAGAGGCCCAAAGATTCAGTTCACCTTTGTAGGTATTTTAGTGTCAGGCTTGCATTATTTCTAGAGGCCCTAAGATTCAGTTCACCTTTCTAGGTATTTCAGTTTCAGGCTTGCATTATTTCTAGAGGCCCAAAGATTCACTTCACCTTTCTAGGTATTTTAGTTACAGGCTTGCATTATTTCTAGAGGCCCAAAGATTGAGTTCCCAGTCGGCGGCAAGCGACCTGCTACCCATGCCGGTGTCGATCTCAACTCGCAAGGGCCGGCGTCGGAGGGGTTCCCGAGGCTTGGCCTCTACAGAGCCTTCCTACAGAGCGACGATGGCGAGCTCCTCCCTCGGTGCGTGAGGGGCTCCGGGCTCCCTCCCTATCGTGAATGACTTCCGTGATGAGTTAGCTCATTCTTTGTTTCATGAAGTGTCTTTTTTATTTTGTGAAGCTTCATTGACGACTTGTATGTTTAAGTGGGATATCTTATTTGTATGGACAAAGTAAAAATTATCATGTTTTGCATGCTTGATTTGTATAGATGGTTCGTTTATGTCAATTGTGAGCGGGAGGAGGCCACAGAAGAGCCGGCCACACCAAGAGGGTGCTTGGATCCAAGGGACTTATTTTAGCCTGACTAAAATAGGGTCCAAAGTAGTCAAATGATTGAGATAGAGCATTTGTTGTCAATCTAAGCCTGCCATCCATACACCTCTTTGGTTTAGAGTTAGTTCAGGGTTAGAATCTAACTCTAACCTCTAACTGAGTTAGAGTTCTCCTCGTCTCGGTTCATCGCCATCATACTTTCCCCATTCCTGTGTTTTCAGTACCCTGTGAATCAAAGAGGCCCTTTTTTTGCGGGAAAAATCAAAGAGGCCCTTAGACCGGTTTAGGTCCGGTCATTTTTTATAAATGTGTTATGTCCAAAATTTAATGAACGTGCTCCGATTTCCACGAAAATAATCCGGTTTCATGTAGTAATTCATTCATTTATTTATTCTTCTGCGGGTGGTTTGCATGTAATTCGCGAGGTCTGAAATGTAAAGTACCCCGGCATCTGCTCTGAGTCGTGCATGCACTACGACCCAGATGCTCTATGTCCCACATGTCGGCGAATGGGAGCACGTTGAAATAGCCTAGGAGTACATATAGGAGGATAAATGCGTGAAAAAATATGTACTGTGAAGCGTAGCATGTTCAAAAAGGAGACCTAAAGTGATGACAGCTATAGGTCGACGCACCCAACTGGGTGGTACTAGACATACGACTAATTTTTCCTCGTAAAAAAAGAGTCACGAGTGCTCAAGATTCTATTCTATAATCACGAGCCCCATCTCGACAACAGCGTCTGCGTTACAGCTAGCTCTCCTCCCTCGCTTTCCTCTAATTCTAAACTCCGCCGACGCCGGGGCGGGTGGGTTTGTCAATCATGCCCCACCTACAGTGAAAACGTTACGACTGGAATAAAAATGCCATATACTCCATCCGTTCATAAATATAAGCCTTTTTAGATACTAGTTCAAATGGAATACAACATACAGATGTATGTAGACATAGTTTAGAGTGTAGATTCACTCATTTTGCTCCGTATGTAGTAGTCACTTGCTGGAATCTTTAGAAAGACATATATTTGGGAACAGAGGGAGTACAATACTAATAAAACATTAAGGCCACGAGGCGATGCAGTGCTGGTTACAGGAGGCAAGAAGAAGAGATGCATCCATCGACGACGTCCACCTCCTCGACTCAGGGCGCCGGCCCACCGAACGACGCCTAAGTAGCAGCGGCTTTCGTGGCCAGGTCGACGTGCTTCTGAACAATGGCGTCCAAAGATTCCAGCCGCTGGAAGAAGGCCAACGTCTTTCTGTCCTCGCTTGCCTTGTAGTGGCCTATGTAGACGATTTCCTCGTAGACGTGGATGTGCAGGTCGACGGTTTCTTGCATGGCAGCGCGGCCTCGAGGTGCACATTCTTCTTCGCGACCTCCGGCACCTGCAGGGCCACCAGGGCTTGAAAGAGTTCGTCACCATGTAGGCCGATGAGGGTGGCATGCAATGAGGAGCCTGGGCGCGCCGGCTGGAGCAGTACGGCAAGGTCGTCCGCGCGCTTCTTGACGGCGGTGAACTTGCGGATGGAGTTGACCATCATGTCGTCCATGCGAGAGGCGAAGCCAGCGTCGGCGAGGGCTACGATGCCTGCACCGTCTGGAAACGCTGCGCGGTGCGGGCCTGCAGGTCGGTGCCTTGGATGATTTGACACAGCCGACGGCCGCTCGCGTCCATCGCCTCCATAGGTGCTTGTGGCTCCTGGTCATTTGGTCTTGGATTGGAGTGAGCAGTGTTGCGCAGAGACTTGGGAGTAGATGGATTGGAGTGGTGGGGCGCCTTTATTATATGAGAGTCCAAACTCTGTTGCATTCACATCATGCTGGCTCTATTCTGCTTCTCCAATTAATTCCCTCTGCATGTAATTGAGGATGCATCATTGACCATTCAATGTCTCGGGAACTGCTACCCTCTCCCTCCTTGGCATTCAAGCACCTATGGACCCGTTGATGACGAGGTGCCTATGGTGACTTCGTAAATTTCAAGATGATAGTGCCGTGCGTGTGTGCGTTCATAGGGGTGAGTGTATGCGGCGTGTATATGAGCGCTATGCGTCTGCAGACTGTGTCAAAAAACATAAATGCGTGTCAAAAAGAGACTAGTCAGTATACTCAATATTGTGCACCTCGGAGAGGAAAACGATAGAACTAGTACGTATTTATTTACGGTGCGGATTCACTCATTTTGCTCCATATGTACTCCGTCTCGGTGTAGTCTAGTCACTTGTTGAAATCTCTAGAAGGGAAAATACTCCTTTCTGGTTTACAGGGCTATAGTAGCAAGTAGTTGTACGTACTAGTACAATAGTGGGCTCACATAGCAATTTTTTCTCATGCAAGAGCCTGGCTATATGCGTGCTCCAATGTTCGCAACTGCAACGTTCGGTTTGCGGTTAGCTCTTCGCCTCTTCGAGAAGACGAACAATGATGTTACTACTACTGCTTCTACAGTGTCGAATCCACTGCTGCATGTCTGTCCACCGCGAGCGGGACGAATAGTTTGTTGTAGAAGTACTACTAAGCAAAATCATGTCCTCGTTTGCGAGCAACCGCGCGCATGGGCGAGGGAGAAGGCGTGTAGTAAAATCAAGCTTCTCCTCGTTGTACGAGTTGACGCGACACATCATAGCACTGGCCCCACATGCTTGCCTCTAAACTTGGCTGAAAGACCCGCAGTGTACAATATATTTGCTGCAACCTCTAACATTTACCCACCACAAATTAAAATATATGTGGCCGTATGCATCGTTCTGATGCAGAGGCTGGGGAGTCCCCCCTTTTCGAAAAAAACAAATTAAAATATATATTCCTGTCTTGACCAGATGAGCGTGCAAACTACAATCACCAGGGTGACAGGTAGGGCCAGAAGACTATTTTAATTTTTTGAAAAAAAACTTCGAGACGACCACATAGCATGGAGCTGACCCCAACGATTTTAAGCTTACAGGCACGGTACACGCTATCCTCGACTACTCTACAATGAAACTGCCACACAAGCGTCCGGGCTGCGCTTGGCTCTTCGCCTCTTCGGGAAGTCGAACAATGATGGAGTACTACTGCACTGGAGGAGTACTACAGTACGTTTCTGGCCATCTGACGCCGATTGAACTGATGCATGTCCATCGCGCGCGGGAGGGAGAGCGTATAACGAAAGCTTCTCCTAGTCTTGCCAGCCACCACGCTCATGGGCGAGGGAGTGACGCTCCTGCCTTTGCGTGTATGACAGGTGGGCCCGGCAGGTGTGTGGCCAACCTGTCATACAACCAAAGGCAAGTGCAGTTAAGTCCGCGAGGGAGAGGATAATCACACTTCTCGTTGATGTACGAGTTGACGCGACACATCAAAGCACTGCACTCGATATACTCCCTCCTTTCCGGTTTATAAGGCTCAATTCAAAAATCTCACCAACCAAGGTACTGTAGATGGTGAGTGGTGGAATATTTTTTGTAGTTTGCAAAAGCACCCAATTAGTGTTATTGTTTTTCTCAAAAAAGTATGTTTATAAATGCATTAATTGCAATGCATGCATGCATAAATTACATGCATTGGTCAATTTTCTCTTAATACTTGCATGCAATGATTTAATGCACCTTGGAATCTGAACATGTGATGGGGAACAACCAAATTGAGCCTTATAAAATTGAAAAACTGAAATTTTGAGATAAGGCTAGTCATAGTGGGAGTAACTTAGCTAGTAACATAGCGCACTCCAATTTTTTTTGCTTACGTGGCACGTAGTTAATGATAAGTGGTAACATAATATGTTACTGTAACATAGCGCTTCCCAAGACAAGATGAGTCTACAAGCTAATAAATGAAGTCTTCTATGACACTACTACTATGTTACTTTGCACTATGAAGGTAGTAACTTAGACTAGTGTCATATGCATGACACTAGTATAAGTTACTCCCCATTATGACCAGCCTAAGCCCTATAAACCGGAAAGGAGGGAGTATTTCAATAATTTGCGTTTACCGATGCATTAATTACAACGCATGCATGCATGTCGTGACTCTTCTTTTGATACTTGCATGTGTTGATTTAATGCACCTTGAAGTAGTACTATAAAATATGTGACGGTAAAGCTTTGTAATACCCTTGACGCCTCCAGTGTATGAGGTTCGAATACACCTCGTCCGTTCGGTTGATTGAGCAAGGTGCAGGTTTCTTGATTGATGTGATGTTCGATTGATTTCTGCGGTGCAAGGGAGGGCACCTGGCCTGCGCGGACTGCCGCGTCGAGCGCCTCGGGAACCAGCGGCAGTGCCAGAAGTGCAAGCGCGGCGGTGGCTTCGACGTGGGAACATGGCGGTGGCCTCCGTCCTATCGTCGGTGAGGGTGGAGTGCCCGCCCGAAGGCTGTGGGATCTACGTCACTTACCACAAGCTCGCCGATCACCAGAGCGTGTGTCCGGTCGCGCCCTGCAAATGCCCTGTGCCCGTCTGCGGCTACGAAGGCCCGGCGCCGGCGCTCTACCACCACATCAGCACCGCGCATCGCATGCCCGTGCACAACATCTAGTACGGCAAGGTGCTCTAGCTGCAAGTGCCACTGTCGGAGCCACGGCTCTTGCTGTTCGTGGAGGAGGACCGCCACGCGTTTTTCTTGGTCAGTGGCGTGCTCGACATCGGCGCGCCAATCGCCGTGTCGGTCGTCTGCATCAGAGCAGGGGCGTCCCCACTGCCGCACTACTTGGCCAAGCTGTGGGCGAACGGCCCGCCGGGGAGCCCAAAGGCACGACCGACGCCGTCAAGGTGGAAATGGAGGTGACAAGCAGCAAGGATCCCGGCGACGTCGACGTGCAGGAGCTGACCTTCTTGACAGTTCCGCCCAAGCTGCTGGCCGGGGCTAAGCTTGTGTCCCTCCACATTCAAATTGACAAGCTTACGTCCTAAATGTTTCTACAGTGCCTTATGTTTATCTTAGTAATATGCTATTATAGGGATTACCTTGGTCTACTTTAGCTTAAGAAATGGTGGGTTTTGGTGGCGATGCAGCAATTACTTCGACATCAGATGAGTAATTTCCAGTAGTCGAACGGATATGTTGTGTCTATTGGATATAAAGTCCCTTTGGGTAAGAAGTACTACTTGTCATCAAAATGGATAAAAGGAGATGTATTTTAGTTCTAGATGCGTCCCTTTTTATCCATTTTGATGACAAGCACTCCCTCCGTTCTACAATACATGCCTTCCATTTGTCAAAATATAGATGTATCTAGACATGTTTTAGTATATAGGTACATCCATGATAGAGCCAATCGGATGGTTGAGAACACTAAATTTTGTATCTATAGATGCATGTGTGACTCCCAGATGCAGAGGCCGGGGGTCATCATCCTCCTTTTCTAGAAAAAAACAGACGCGTGTGTTAGAGGACGAGTGTGTGCGTGCACCTCTTCTCTTCCTGCATAACGTACTACTAAACTCAGAGTACAAGTTTTTGTGGGTGGCACGATGGTGCGTGCGAGAAGTCCCGAGAGATAGGTTTAATGCTTCTGAAAAAAGGACTAGCCTAGAGCTCTCCATGCGGCTATTCCTATCGAACGCCCCATTAACCGTAAGATATGTATACGACGGTGCCAGGTATTGCACGTACATAGCAGTACTCCCTCCTTTCCGGTTTATAGGGCTTAATTCAAAAATCTCACCAACCAAGATGGTGAGTGGTGGAATATTTTTTGTAGTTTGCAAAAGCACCTAATTAATGCTCTTGTTTTTTCTCAAAAAATTATGTTTATCAATGCATTAATTGCAATGCATGCATGCATAAAGTAGCTTGCGTCTCGTCACATTCCCCACGCTATATTAAATTGCAAACAAGTTCACACCGATCACAGCCTAAACGGTTTCCCACTTAGGAGCGTATTAGTACCACGCTATATTGAATTCCAAACCTATTCACACCGATCACAACCTAAACGGTTTCCCACTTAGGAGCGTATTAGTACTCGGTTATAAATACTAGTATGCCAAGATGACTACACATTCCTCCTCAACTCCTCATCCACAAAAACAAACAAGTCATTCAGCATCCTTCCCTTGCGTCTGCCATGGCCAGCGAGAGTTCTGGGTCGAGAGATTGCCACCAGGGAGAGGCGAGCATGGAAGCGGAAGCACGAGAGATGTCCTGCCTCGTTGCGAGAGCAGCCGACATGTCCTGCTGCGCGGAATTAGCAGCACAGAGGTCCCGCCGCACCGCTGAAGTAGCACGGAGGTCCCGCCGCACCGTCGATGCAGCAGACTGGTTCGGCCGTGCCGCGGAAGTAGCAGAGATGTCCCGCCGTGCCGCGGCGGCCTGGGAAAAATTCTCGCAGGCAGGCGACGACTGTTACAGGCGCATGCATGCGATCTTCCATATCCAGATGGATCAGATCTCCGGCTGGGCAAGGTTGTAGGACGACGTGAAAGCCTCGTTTGAACAGGCTACCGGCGTCATCCGGAAACTAAGGGAGGGCAATTAGAGGCTCCGGGCCGAGCGCGACCTACTGAGGGAGAAGATCGTCCGAAGTGCAGACCAGCAGGAGGAGACCAGTGCCTTGTTGAAGAGGACCAGCATCATCGTCAAGAAACTTATGGACGAGAATGACATGCTCCGCAACGAGCGCCAAAGGCTGGTGGAGGAATCCATGGATGTTCTCAAGCAGCATCTTGAGGACACGAAAGAGCTCATCGCCGCTCGCCGCGGAGACTAGTTCCCGCGGCCTGCAGCAACGCATCAAGAAAGTAGAGATCAGCGAGCCAGATCCTTGTCTTTCTTCTTCTTTTGCCCTTGTGAATTTTGGGCGTAGCCCCATGTGGCTTTTTTAATTGTCTGTCTAATTATGTAAGACAATTAATCATCCTTATCTTTCTGTGGAAGATCAATGTTGCGAGGCTAGAATGAAGAAAACTCTTGCTGTGGCGACCCTGGCATTGCTGTTCTTCTAGTTGCTGTTGGGCTTCCTTCAGTTTCCTGGTTTCTTTTGATATAACAATAGGTTTTGGATGTGTATTGTGTCGTCGGTTGTGAAATGTTGGGTTCTAGTGCGGATGTTTGGCCTTTGTTGGCCTCTTGGGATGTTGCAATTTCAATCTGGTAGCTTTTAGTCCTTCATGTTAGGCTGGAGTTGTGCTGAACTTCTTGTGAATTGTGGTGGTTTTCAGTAATGAAAATCGGAAGGGGCAAGCCCTTCTTCGATCAAAAAAAAATTTAATCGTCCTTATATATTCATCAGTCTTGCTATAAGTCGCAATAGATGCTATACAGGTCCGTCGGATCTTACATCAAGATCCGTGCTTTCAGATTTTCTTTTTTCTGTCTTAAATCTCAGTCGAGTGAGACATAGCCATGCCATTAAAGAGAGGCTCGGGCGCCATTAATGGATACCTTGGGAGAGAGGTGGACGGCACATGGAGGTCAAAGGGCTCTCCTCCCGATAAGCACGCGCAGGGGTCTGATCGCACGCCTCTCGTACTCAAATAGCTACCCTGCACGGCGCCTCCTAGCTAATAAAAAATGGGGACGTGTGGCGGCACGTAAATGGTACTAGTAAGTAGAACGCCCACGGTTTCAATAATACTTGTGTTTCTGATTGTAACATGACAACACTTGTTCCAAAATGACTTTGTTGATTGTTAATGTGTGCGGACTGCAAATTTACCACAGCATGTTGGTGCCATGTCATGGCACCAAGCCAAGTTTCATTATTTTCATGCGTGTTTTGGATTTACAGGAGTTAAAAAACTAAGTTTCTCAATGTTTCCAACCCAGCCACGACGCCTAGAATTTTGAATTTCATTCCCATTTCTTGCATGGAACCTAGAAATTTACCCGAGGACACACATGTGATTTTTCAACCAACTTTGGTGCACTTGGAACATGTGCTTGTATTTCAAATTTGAATTATGCACACAAAGGTGACACGTTCCTTCTAGAACCACGAGCCTTCTTGAGAGAAGCTCCGATTTGCAAGAAGCTTATACCAAAATTTGTTCCTATTCGCCAATTTTTTTACCACGGCATGGTACTACCATGACATGACACCATGCCAAGTTTCATGATTTTAAAACCAAGTTTCTCAATTTTCTTGACCGAGCCATGATGCCCAGATGTTTGAATCTTATTCTCATTTTTTGCATGGGACCTACTCCCTCCTTCCATCTATATAAGGCCTAATGTGTTTTTCAAGACAGCCTTTGACTATTGACAAGATTAATAGCACATGGGATGTATACTATGAAAATTATATTATTGGAAGCTCCTTTGACATACAAATTTGAAGGTATGCTTTGTGTATTGCTCTAACGTTTGGTCAAAGTTAGCCTCGAAAAATGCATTAGGACCTATATAGATGGAAGGAGGGAGTAGAAATTCACCCGAGGACACAAATGTGATTTTTCAACCAACTTTGGTGCACGGGAGCATGTGCTTGTAGTTCAATTTTGAATTATGCACATTAAATGACCAAAAACTCAATTAATGTGTAAATAAGGCCAAACGAAGCCGGAATAATTCCAAAATTTAACAGGGCAGTCATGTAGTTCTATGTTACCTTTGTAAATAAACTCAAGGGGGACAACAATATAGTTTCGCACTCAAAGGTGGCACGTTCCCTCTCAGAACCATGTGCCTTCTTGAGAGAAGCTTCGGTTTGCAAGAAGCTTATACCAAAATCTATTCCTATTCGGCCATTTTTTTACCACAACATGGTAGTACCATGACATGACATCCATGCCAAGTTTCATGATTTTCTGACGTGTTTTGGATTTACAAGAATTTTAAAACCAAGTTTCTCAATGTTCTCGGCCGAGCCACGATGCCCAGATGTTTTAACTTTATTCTCATTTCTTGCATGGGACTTAGAAATTCACCCGAGGACACAAATGTGATTTTTTAACCAACTTTGATGCACGAGAGCAAGTGCTTGTAGTTCAAATTTGAATTATGCACATTAAATGACCAGAAACTCAATTATGTATAAAAAATGACAAACGAACCGGGAATAATTCCAAAATTTAACAGGGCACTAATGTAGTTCTATGTTGCCTTTGTTAAGAAACTCAAGGGGGGGGGGGGGGGCAGCATATATCGTTTCACACTCAAAGGTGGCATGTTCCCTCTTAGAACCACGAGCTTCCAAATCGGCCCAATTTTTTACCACAACATGTTAGTGGCATGACATGACACCATGCCAAGTTTCATGATTTCCAGCCGAGTTTTGGATTTACATGAATTTAAAATATAAGTTTCTCGATGTTCTCGGCAGAGTCATGACGCCCAGATGTTTGAATTTCATTCTCATTTCTTCCATGGGACCTAGAAATTCAACCAAGGACACACATGTGACTTTTCAACCCATTTGGTGCACCGGAGCATGTGCATGCAATTCATATTTAGATTATGCACATTAAAAGTCCAGAAACTCAATTAATGTATAAAAAGGCCAAATGAACCCGAAATAATTCCAAAATTTAACAGGGCACTCATATAGTTCTATGTTGCCTCTCTAAAAAATCAGGGGGGAGGCAACGTATATCGTTTCGCACACAAAGGTGACATGTTCCCTCTCGGAACCACGAGGCTTGTTGAGAGAATCTCCGGTTTTGCAAGAGACTTATACCGATACTTGTCCCAATTCAGCCAAAAATTATACGTACGAAAACAGGGTTTAGATTATCCCGAACATCTCGCAACATAGACCAATAATGTACTATGACTTGAATTCAACATAAAATGGATACAAATATTTGAATTGGAGAGCGTATGGTACATGTAGTTCATAGTGAAATATGATTACTGCTATATGCATGTCTTTTTGTTATCAAGATAATATTTAAATTATTGTATAGCTTCACAACAATCGTATTCAAATAAGGAAAATTGATTCAAATTTAGTCCATATCGTAGACGACAATATATATGTTCACATGGTGGAGTAAAATGTTCAGATATGATGGAAGATCAAAATGTACGACTACATCAATTATAAACCGCAAGGTCACCTAATAATATATTCGAATTCAACATAACGTGGATTCAAAAATTGAAATTCGAGATCATGGCATCTGTAATCATATAAAAATGGTTATTACTCTTTCTTTGGTGGGAATTGATTTGTTTTTTGTTGTTGTTGAGGGAAGTGCGAATCGATTTGGTACTGTGCAGGGTAATCTTATTCTCCCGATTTTTTGTACATTTTTCTTGTAGTTTTTTCAATGGCATCTATAGCAATATAGTAAAGGGGGACATGACTCTCTTGTGTCTTGTATGCATTTTTTTACACGTTAAGTTTGTTCTGCTGAACAAGGAATCCGCACCTTGTTATCCCGAAATTTTCAAGATCGAGTATCTTTTGTCTCACCTGCTTTGAAACTCCCGCTTCTTCAACCCACGCCGTGCCTTGCTATCCCGAAATTTGGGCCACAGAACTCCCTCCTCATCCGAAATCGCTCCGCAGCCTGCATACACGCCGAAATCCCCTTCTACCCCTCAGCCGGAAATGAAGCTCCACGTCGCGGTGTCAAAACCGGTGGGGGTACGCTGGTAACTTACCCTACATTTTGGACAAGCGCGTCCCTAAGCTTGGCTCACCCCTCCCCCTTTCGTCCCCCATTCGTACACCGAGGCCGCAAAAACCCGCGAAACCCCACGCTCCTCCGTCGGCCTCCCGACCGCCCAGCCGGAGACTCTTCCTCGACCACGTCGTCCACCGCAACAGCTCGCCGTCCCTCATCCACTGCACCGGATGAGGATCCATTGTCGATCTCGTCGTCCCATCGGATCAGCCGCCCAGTCCTCCACCTCCAAGGAGCTGCCCCGACGTTCGCCTCGTCTATCGCGCCACCTCAATCCCCACAGCGTCGTCTTGACCTGCCCCACCAGAACCACAACACCCTCACCAATTCCTCCGATGAAGCCGAGGCCAACTCGGCGCCACCAAGGAGGTTATGCACTCACCGCTGCATTTTATCTTTTATTCGATCTCACGGGGCTGCCGGTGCTCAATACCGAGCAGAAATGGCGTCTCCAACGACGGCGCCGTCGCCGGCCACATCATCCACGACGTCTCTCCCCCATGTCGTTGCTTCCTCGGGGGCCACTTCCACTACGGCACTAGCTGCAGCTGCTCCGGCTCTCGCTCACGCTGCGGCTCTGTTCTTGCTGTCAGTCGCTGTTGCACTACTCTTGCTTTCGCTCGTGCTGCTACTCTGCTCTTGCTCTCGCTTGTGCTGCTGCTGCTGCTGCTGCACGACCTCCGGCAGCTACAAGAGTTGCTGCTTTAGCACTCGCTCGTGGTGCTACTGCATGACTTGCTCTCTTCTAGTGTGTTCCATGCTCGAGCGTCTGCTGATTTAGATCATTGTTTCTCTGCTACTAGTGCTCGAACGCCCTAAACATCTATTGCAATGCTCTGTTACTAGTTCAATCAGTTTCGACAGTAAAATTCAGATTCGACTGTGAAGTTCATTTTCTTTAGTTAAGTTCAGAGTGAAAAGTACTTACATCATCTGTGGAGCGGCCGTGGCGCGGCTGATGCGTTTTACATCTAGCACTTTTTGGTGATGTATTTTACATCATCTATTGCAGATGATATTAGGGTCCCACTTCAGATTAACGTTGTCTGTCTTGTCATGCTTCAGCTTGCCGCCAGACACCTTAGCGGAGCTGCTCCAACGACGGAACCGTCCATCACAATGAGCAGTACCCTCGGCGCCGCTTTCCAAAGGCCTCGGATCTTCTTCCCCGCCTCCAGTCCACACCAAAGATCATCACCATCCTCCACGTCCAACCAAATGATGCTGAGGTCTGGAAGGCTATGCCAAAGAGGTTGTACACTCATCGCATCACTTTGTTTCTCCATTCCTTTGTTCTTCCAATTCATGTGAGTCAAACACCCAGGTTGACTGAAATCCTATGTTTCCAAATGCTCTGTTTTGCACGTGCATTCCTACCCTATTCCTGTGTTTTTCCTGTCCCTGCGTTTATAGAATCCTCCAATTCTAAGGAGCCCTTACAGATTTACTTCATTTTCAGATTGGCGTAAAAGAAAACTCTGTGTGTTATATCCTGCTCCTGTCGTGCCATCATCCACCCCACCTGAGGTGCACCATCGATGAAGCGTTCATCGCAGCAGAGATCCCCCGCAGACTTTCTTTTCGCCGCCTCGAGATCATCTTCCTCGCCGCCACCACTCCAACTGCATTAACATCATTGATCGAAAGCAGATGAACCCGAGGACTACACAGCTCCGTAAGAGAAGTCGCAGATCTTTTCGTGTTTGCTTACGTTATACATCGGTTATTATTATTACCTGCTACTTTATCGCTCAATCTTGAGTTTTGAATTTCCCATGGGTTTCATATCGAGCCAGCAACGAATAGTATCTGTCTAATATCTGGTTCATCTGGGGTCTTCTATGTGGTTCATGTTGGGTGGGCAACAAACAATAGATGATCTATTGTCTATCTTTTTAAACTGAAGCTATAATCTACCTGCTATCATTAGTTTTGGATCCATCCACTCGTTTGCTACCATCAATCTTGATTTTTGCATGCACCCCTTAGGCCTTACAAAATCTAACTATTTTTTTATTATGCATGTCAGATATTGTACACAATCGTACTGAACATGTAGAGAAAAAGAGAAGACTGTTGCATGCGAATATAATGTCATGCAGACGCCGCTCCATGGTGGGCGAAGTGGCCCCCCTCCTGCATTTCCAGATTGTATTCCAGAGGAAGATAACTGTTCAGATGGAGATTCAGAAGGAGCCGACCACGCCTGTTTACCACCTGAGGTGTTTGCTCTAACCTGGCATGTTGATGTTGGTCATATCATGCATATGGCGCCTTGCATTGCTTACATTATACATCTTATATGTCATCAGCTTAGTTTAGATTTTCTTTGTGTGAATGCCACCTGTTTGGTTTCTATATCATACTCCCACCATTCCTAAATATTTGTCTTTTTAGAGATTTAAACAAGTGACTACATACAGAACAAAATGAGTGAATCTACACTCGAAAATATGTCTATATACATCCGTATGTGGTAGTCCATTTGAAATCTCTAAAAAGACAAATATTTAGGAACGGAGGGAGTATATGGAATTATGCAATGCCATCTTCTTTAGCCGTGCATCATATCGTGAATCATGCAATGCCATCCTGTTTAGCCACCATCGATATGTGAATTGTATCGTGCCATATTTTTTCCATAATGTATTCCATTTGTCAACAATGTTTATACATTCATCTACTCTTCCTGTGCATCAGCCATTTGAGTCGGTCATGGGAAAATCTGGAGTGAAAACAAGGTCTTTTGAGCAGTCAGTGCTACCTGTCGATGCAGATTTCTTGCTGGTTACAGATAGCTCCTCAGAGGAGGATTCAGAGAGAGATGACCAGTCGTATTCCCTCCCCGAGGTGCATGCTCTTATTTGGCTGGGTTATATTGCTCATATCATGCATATGGTGTCTTGCATTGCCATGCCATCTGCTTAGATTAGACATGCTTTCTGTGAATGGCTCCTGTTTGCTTTCTATATCAGATATGTGAATTATGCAATGCCATGTTTTTCAGCCAGTTATCATATATGTGAATTATGCACCACCATGGAGCCAGGCATCATATATGTGAATTATCTCATGCCATCTTTTTTTTCTTTACGTATTCCATTTGTCGACAATAACTGTATATTGAACTACTCTTCATGTGTATCAGCCATTTGAGCCGTTATGGAAAAATCTGGAGTGAAAACAAGGTCTTCGTGAGCAGGCAATGGTACTGTTGAAGCATATATCTCGATGGTTCTGAGGAGCTCCTCGAGAGGAGGATTCGTAGACAGATGACCAGTCCTATATCCCACACGAGGTGTATGCTCTAAGTTGCAATGTTTATATTTCTCATATGATGCATATGGTGTCTTGCATTGCTTAGTTTAGACTTCATATGCACAGTATTGAATTATATCTGCTTAGTTTAGAGATCATACATGCGAGTGCCAGCTGCTTAGTATATGAATCAATTATGTCAATTATATCATGCCATCCTGTATACTTAGACAACATGTATGTGAATTATTTCATCCCAACCTATTTTAGAAAGACATCATATAGTTTTGTCATGTCATCATGTTTAGGTACTCATCATATGTTGAATTATGCCATTATATCATGTTAATTTATCCATCATATATCTGAAACTGTGTCATGCTATCCTGTTTAGTTAGGCATCATATATGTGAAATTGTGTCATGTTGTCCTGTTTGGTTAGACAACATATATGTGAATTACCACATCATCTATCATACAATGTCCAGACGTTCAATTTCTTTTCTTGTTTATCAGCCATTTGAATTGGAGGGGGTGATGGCAGTATCTAAGGGAGAAAAAACCCGTTCTTCACAAAAGACAGTGCTACCCGTCCATGCAGATAGAACCATGGTTGTACTGACTCACAAACTAGCCCCACCACACATAATCGAGACTCTCCCAGATTGCACACTTACACCATTGGGCAGAGAACCAGCTACAACCCATCTAACCGCAACCCCAGCGGATAGTAACCCACTTATAGTTGACAAAGCACCATGTCCTCCATAGAGTAACCCCACAAGAGTAGTTTGTAAAGCTACTGCAGTGCCCAAAGCACGAAGACAACCACAGCTAACCCAAACTCCACGTTTAAAGCAGAAGAGCAACTGTTCTCAGGTCAGATTCCATAGCTATGGTCCATTCTCCTTTGCTGTTGCATCACTGTATTTACTCATACCAAATAGTTTCGAATTTGAAGGATCCAATTGAAACTCCAATGGCGCAACAGGTATGTTTTAAACCTATTTCTTTAACTGGATTGATGTTCTAACTTCTTGCTCTATGTTGATTTCAGTTTAAGTTGTATAAACAGTTATGTTCTCATGTGATGCACATTACAAGTGCTGCCAATGTTGTGTAGTTTCTCACACTTATATTCTGTCTATGATGCTGTGTCTTAAAAATATATGAGTTGAACTGTGTCTCTATCTTGATTAGGGAACATAAACTAGAATGATATGGACAATACATTGACCATAGTACATAGATATATGTTTGTTTCATGCTGTTATCCTGTCCACCTTACTACTGAACCGGTTTACCAAAATGAGTTTCGTATACTACAAGCTAAACATGTGATGTGTCTGCTTGTTTCTCTTGTAGTATGCAAACAGAATATTGGAGAAGAGCACCCCACTATGCAATGGTAGAGAAAGTAATGCAGATAAGGTTCAAGATAGTGAGACAACCCTGTTGGTCTCCAAGAAAGGTGATAAAAACCGATCTTGTAGGCGGTGGGAAAACCCCACAGTCCTGCGTTGATGTAGTGTTCGAAGTTATCAAGGGCATCACTGGCACAAGCTCTTGAACTTCGCTGCTGAATCACTTGACTTCTTGAGTCTCAGCTACAAGCTGAAAGGCATCGATCGGTGTGTTGCGGAAGAAGCCAAGGACCGAGGAAGTCCTGCAGAATTCATATGCGTACTTTCTTGTGCAACGACAATATTTGGAGGATTTAAGCGCCAAACAAGAGAAAGTTAATAAGCTTGCTAAGCATCTTGCCAGCATTAAGGGTACCCTGGATATTGTTTCTTGAACTCTTCTGAAGTGGTTTCAGTTCTGGACATGTTTTGCTGTGGCGTTTATATGCTACTTTGTTCCCTATATTTGCACTGGTGGCGAACTTTGATGCCCAGTGGATGTAATATGTGTAATAGTCGTGATAGCCTAGCATAAGTTGCTAGCTTATTTATTTCCTTGTTGTCTTGTTTATTTGTTTGCTTGTAGTCGATGCAGTTCTTTTTCCGCGGTTTGCTAGTGGCTGCAATAACCTATTTTTAAAACTAGGCCATAATAACCATGGGCTAATATTTACCGTAGTGACACATGGGCCTCCCACGGGTCAGAAAGCGATGGGCCTTCTACGGGCCGTAGAAACAGTAGGCCTTCTACGGGCCATAGAAACAATGGGCCTTCTACGGGCCGTATAACAATGGGTCTTCTATGGGCCGTATCATCAATGGGCCTTATACGGTCCGTATGATCGATTGGCCAAACATGGGCCAATAACAGGCCGCATTATGGCCGTAAACGGGCTAGAGTTGGAATCGTCCGTTCATGGGCCGACCATAACGGGCCATCATTAATAGGCCGTATTTGATGACGCTATGAAAACGGCCCAACGTATTAACGGACCACAAACGGGCCGACTGTAACCACGGGCTGAATTTGGCCCACAAGCAGAAAATGACAGTAACGGGCCGTAAGTAAACGAATGCTGGAAATGAGCCCAAGAACAAATGGGCTCCGAGAAGGCCGAAAGATAACATGGGCTGGAAGCATTGGCTGAATAACGGGCCCTTAATGGGTATAAAGTGATATACTGTTCATAACGGGCCAGTTTCGCCACGGGTCGTTAGTGGGCGTATAGTGATACACTGTTCATTGCGGGCCAGTTTCACCACGGGCCGTTAATAGGTGAAGAGTTACATAGGGCCTCATATGGGCCGAAAGACGTCATGGGCCATACATGGGCCAGAAGTGAAAACAGGCTGGAATCATATCGGATGGCCCATATGACGCTACTGGGCATAATTCGGATAGGGCGTAACGGGCCTTGGGTTAGCGGGCTGTAAATGGGCTATATGCGAACATGTCGTTAACAGGCTTTCCATGGGCCGGCCCGCCACCTTTTGACCAAGTGAAACGGTCCGGCCTTTTCACAGGAATGGGCCTCTGTTGGGCCGTGCCACGTGTCGACGTATCATAGGCGCCTTATGTCGAATGAGTGGATGACATCTGTCCGAACGATGAGCCGACACGTGTTTCCTCCAGCCAATGATGATTTTACATGTGGAAAATCCCCATTGGTCGGGGCTGTTAACGGGTTATCGAATCCAAAACCCGACCCGATAGCTTAACGGCGTTCCGTTACGGTGGATGCCACGTGTCGGTCACCCTTGATGAAAGCACTTCGCGGACGCTGATTTATCGTCATGGAAGTGGACACTTCCGTGATGATAATTTTGGTAATGTTATGGAACACTTCTACGACAGCACAGGTATGACTATCTTGATTCTGTCATAAAATCGTCATGGATGTACATGCATGACAAAAAACGCGACCTACTATGACAAACACGTATCATCACGGAAGTGTATTTTTTTTGTAGTGGATGCATGTATGTTTTGTGCAGAACATCCCGGGATATTGTCAAGCGTGTAGTTAGAATTAAACCTGTTATCTGCAAGTACCTGGTAGTGGTACTACTATGTGTGTTGGATGATTGCCAACGCTTTGTTGGCTCATTGGTTGTAAGAACTGAAGACGGAAGTTGCTGCTTTTGACAAACTGATATCTTTATTAGTGGTTGAATTGAGCATTTATGCTTTTGGCAAACCTGTTATCTGTATCAGTGCTTATCCTAACTTTTTTTTTCTACTCTTCTGAACTGAACATTCATGCTTTTGCCATTTGAATCTTACTTGTTCAACTCTGGTTATCTACAAGTAGTACTATTACTGAATTTTATGTGAACTGATCCATGCTTGCTGTTGCTTGGTTGGCTTGTTGCTTGTAAGAGCTGACTTCTCTGGTCCAAGCGGGGATTTAGAAACAATGATGTTTTTTCTGTATCGGTGATTTGATTTTTACTAGGCGTTTGAACTAATCTCTGCCATGTTAGTGCTTTCATATTGTAGCACTGTAAGTCAAGTTCTATTCCTGATCCCGGACATGCCTGATTTTCAGTATGGCCTTTATTTTTGTAGGATTCATTTTACCGTGGCCTAACTGAAGAATCTGCAAGTGCTCGGGACTACAACCGATCATCCTGGTATTTCACTTTTCATGTTGATTGGAAGTATGCTACCTTTGTTAGTGATCAGAGAATGAGATGTCTATTGTTTCATGTGTATTTGATTAAATCTCTGATGATGTGTCGTGTCTCCAGGTCTGCAGACCAACCAGGACAAGAGCAAGTGCGAGCAGTAGTTCGACAACTACAAGGAGTGCAAGAAGAGAGAGGTTCACCTTTGTTTCCCCAATTCTCTCTAGCCTTTTTCTGATGGTATATGATGGATGGGTTCCAATGGATGCGCCAATCTATTTTTTGTCTTGTACCATGTGTTTGTTTCGTGCACTTGCTGAATGTTCAAGGGGGCTGTGGCTTGTGTCGGACAGCAAGTGCCAGACTTGGAACTGAAACTTGTTTGTAGTGGACCTGGAGCTTAGTTCGTCAAGTATTACCTTTTAAAGAAAAAGTCAATGCACCTTACTGTTAATTTTTTTGTTTGGCCAACCATTTTAAGGAAACTCTTGTTTGAAGGGGCATCACAATACTTGTGATGATGCTGCTGCTGCTGTACTCACTGTATTCACTGCTGCTATTGTACTACTTGTGATGATGATGCTGTTGTGCTACTTGTGATTTTGTCAAGTGATGCTGCTGCTACTTGTGATCTTCTGAAATGACCCTTTCTCCTGAAATGTTGATTAATTTCCGGTTCGGTTGAGAATGGGGCACTCCTAGGTCAAGAAAATTAGCAAAGGTCATGCCCATTTTCTTGACCTAGAAGGTGCCCGATTCTCAACCGAAACATGCCTTGGAAAGAGGCCTTGGAAAGCTACTCCTACTAGCTAGATGGAGATCTGTGCTCTGTTGTGGCACACACTAGTTAATTAATTAACCAAAACTAATCTCTGGTCAAAATGATGGGCTAATCATGATTAAATGATAGGAGAGGGATGCATGGCAGTGGCACCCATTGGAGCCATACATATATACAAAGCTATAAAAAGATTATACAATAGTAGTGATCGAGTGCTTTAGTGGTCGGATTAGTTTAGTATTTTTTTCACACACTCAGACACCCTTGCTTTCCATGTGTGTGCGAGAGATAGTGAGAGGAGACAAGAAGGGGGTTAGGAAGATGCTGCCTGCTCATCAAAGCTAACCATCTCCCCCTTTTCACCCCTTTTCCTTTGTCTTTTGTGGGTTGCAAGGAAGTTACTGTCTTAGCTAGCTTAGCTTGTGCACAAATCCACTGCCACTGCCCTGATTAAATTATCTTAGACGTTCAGAACATGGACTTGGACCTTAGCAACAACACACTAATGGGTTCCATCCCAAAATACCTAGGAAATATCACAAACATCTCTCAATTGTTCCTTGACAATAACCAACTTTTTGGCGACATTCCTCGAGAATTAGGTTATTTGGTCAACTTAGAGATCTTGTTCCTTGACAATAACCAGCTTTTTGACCAAACTTTTTTCCTATTTAGAGCAACATGGCCAACAACAGTGAGACCTGCGGTTCGGGCAAGCAATTCTGGGAGTTGTCCCAGGAGATGGAGGAAGAACCTCACCGCTATGAGGACGCCGCGGAAGACACCGATCTGACTACACAACCCCTAGTGGCGTCGGGGATGACACCACTGATGGTGCCGCCAAGGATTCCACCACTGATGATGGCGGCACACGCACAGATGGCAGCCAACCGAAGAGGCAACAGAAGGATCGGCGCCCGAACATGCTCGGCACCGTCAAGGAGGAATTTACTGAAGTGTCCTCGGTGGGCATCCAACGGCGCCCAAAGAATTAGTCACAGTAATCGGGACAACTCGGGTGCATTCTCCGGAGCACCGTCTCGATCAACACCGAGAACCTAAGGCATCGTGACCGAGGGAATTTGCGCAACCTCCTCATCACGAAGCTGCACGAACAATACAAGTTCCCCGGTGACTTCGCAAACACACACCTCTCAGGGAATAAAGTGAACAGTGCCGCCCTCACGACGATGAGCACGGCCTTGGCTACTTGGAGAGCTGCAGTGAGGAGAAGGATTCTAAGAGGTGATAGTTATGAGAAGATCAAGGAGACAAATCCTTCGATCAGCGAAGCTGACTACCGGGAGTTCAAGATCAAGTGCGAGAGCAACGCAACCGTGGAATCAAGTCAGTGGGGGAAAGATATGCGGGACTTGAACTTAGGGGTCCACAAACTCGGTCCCGGTGGTTACAGAGTGGCGGAACCTATATGGGACAAGGAGGATGCGGAGCATGCCGAGCAAGGCCTACCGCCCCTCTTCGATAAATACCGTGACAAGCAGACCAGAAACTATGTCAGGGCCCGGTACAAGGTGGACCCGGTAACAAAGGATCTTACCACGGATCCGAAGACCAAGGCGCTTGAGCATGTTCTGGTAAGGAATACACCCCCGCGTAATTAGCTCCATATGGTTGTGTTCTAATTAATGAAGCCAAATTTCTAAATGGTTCATGTTCCTTCCGCACGACACTGAAAGCAGTAGCGCAGGGTCATCTCAGAGCTCCCCTTGGGACACCACTTTAAATAGGGCGTTGAACGTAATGAAACACAAGGATAAGTTCAGTAAGCCGTCGTCAGCTGGTCGTGTGGCCGGCAAAGGCTTGTCTAGGAAATGTCTGAATACTATAAAGCTGGGAGAAAGGAGAGAAAGACCAGCTCGGAAAGGCAGGAGCACGAGGTTCAAGAACTCAAGGCACAAGTGGCGCGGATTCCGGAGATGGTCCAAGAGCAAGTGTGAGACCAACTGGGAGCAACGATCACCACCATTGTGCCTACCTTGATTGAGGGGTTGCAGGCGTGGATTGCGGGCGACCAACAGGGGCCGCCCCCGATTCCTAGCTTCACGGCCAGCAACTCACACAACGCGCCGGCGGCGCCATTGGTGTCTCCGACGGAGGCGGTATTGGTGTCTCCGGCGCCGGCGCCGGCATTGGAGCTTAATGCACTCGGGTGTGGGAAGAATCCGCCGGCCGGCACCTCGGCAGCAAGCGGCCCCTCCATCACTTGCACGCCCGCCATTGGCGGTGCCTCGACATTAGCCGAGCTCGATGCCATCATGGTAACTAAGCCTCTCGGCCGATGACTTCATCTCCTTGCCTTTGACTGGGCATCCCTGACGCCCTACATGTTTCGCAGGGTGCCGCCGATGTTCCATGCACTCTCCTGCACTTCGTGGGTGGCGAGTTGATCGATGTCACCAAGGCCAGAATCGTTCAACCGGGCAACCCCATGTTCCACGGTAATCTGATATCACCCACCGTGTATAGGGTTCAACTCGTTCGGGTGCTGCGGGGCTGCGACGACTTGTTACCTCTATTTCGACCCCATGGGGCCGACGAAGATGATGTGATGACCCTCAGGGCCTGCTTAAGCTGGCCCCTGCTTTGGCCAAAGAGCCAGATTCGTTTGGGGGCGGGGCACACCACCCCACAGACAACACCGCCAGTTGTGCCGGCGCCAAGCCATGGCAAGACCACCACAATGCTACCGGACATGCCGGACATGCATATGGCACAGGATCCGGACATGCATATGGCACAGGATCCGGACGACGACGACGACGACAGTACATTTACCAACATCGATAAGTACTTCAACGAACATGGGTACGGTGACGAATTCTTGGGGCCTCCTTCTCAAGAACCCAACCTTGCAAAAGACGATCGCGATCTAGGTGGTACCGCGGAGAAACCCAATTGCAACAGGCGTCATCTGGCGTTCAGTTCTTAGGAGACGCCTGCTACGTCTTGAGCTTGCGTTGGTTTTCCTTGAAGAGGAAAGGGCGATGCAACAATAGTAGCGTAAGTATTTCCCTCCATTTTTGAGAACCAAGGTATAAATCAAGTAGGAGGCTCCTCAAAAGTCCCACGCACCTACACAAACAAACAAAGAACTCGCAACCAATGCAATAAAGGGGTTGTCAATCCCTTCACGCCACTTGCGAAAGTGAGATCTTATAGAGATAGTATGATAATATAAATATATTTTTTGTATTTCATAATATAGATTGGAAAAGTAAAGATGCAAATAAAAGTAGATTGAAAGCTTATATGATAAAAGATAGACCCGGGGGCCATAGGTTTCACTAGTGGCTTCTCTCAAGATAGCATAAGTATTACGGTGGGTGAACAAATTACTGTCGAGCAATTGATAGAAAAGCGAATAATTATGAGATTATCTAGGCATGATCATGTATATAGGCATCACGTCCGTGACAAGTAGACAGACTCCTGCCTGCATCTACTAATATTACTCCATACATCGACCGCTATCCAGCATGCATCTAGAGTATTAAGTTCATAAAGAACAGAGTAACGCATTAAGAAAGATGACATGATGTAGAGGGATAAACTCATGCAATATGATATAAACCCAATTTTTTATCCTTGATGGCAACAATACAATACGTGCCTTGCTTCCCCTCATCACCGGCAAAGGACACCGCAAGATTGAACCCAAAGCTAAGCACTTCTCCCATTGCAAGAAAGGTCAATCTAGTAGGCCAAACCAACCTGATAATTCGAAGAGACTTGCAAAGATAACTTAATCACGCATAAAAGAATTCAGAGGAGATTCAAATATTTCTCATAGATAAACTTGATCATAAACGCACAATTCATCAGATCTCGACAAACACACCACAAAAAGAGTTACATCGAATAGATCTCCAAGAAGATCGAGGATAACATGGTATTGAGATCCAAAAAGAGAGAAGAAGCCATCTAGCTAATAACTATGGACCCGAAGGTCTGTGGTAAACTACTCACAACTCATCGGAGGGGCTATGGTGTTGATGTAGAAGCCCTCCGTGGTCAATTCCCCCTCCGGCGGAGCGCCGACGAAGGCTCCAAGATGGGATCTCGCGGATATAGAAGGTTACGATGGTGGAAATAGTTTTTCATGGTCTCCTTTGAAGTTCTCCGGGTATGTGGGTATATATTGGAGGAAGAAGTAGGTCGGTGGATGCCCGAGGGGCCCATGAGATAGGGGGCGCCCCCAGTAGGGGTGGACGCGCCCTCCACCCTCGTGGCCGCCTCAACTGCTTCTTGACTTGCACTCCAAGTCCTCTGGATCATGTTCGTTCCAAAAATCACGCTCCCGAAGGTTTCATTCCATTTGTACTCTGTTTGATATTCCTTTTCTTCGAAACACTGAAAGAGGCAAAAAAACAGCAATACGGGCTGGGCCTCCGGTTAGTAGGTTAGTCCCAAAAATGATATAAATGTGTAAAGTAAAGGCCATAAACATTCAAAACGGGTAATATAATAGCATGGAACAACAAAAAAGTATAGATACGTTGGAGACGTATCAACAACTCCAGCTGCCGCCTTCACCGAGCCTTAGATAGCCGAGGTGCGAATTATTATCAGCCCCAACACACTCAAGAAGGTGGTCTCTGAGCAGAACTCGATCCCATTACAGCAGAATAAGAAGGGACGGAAAAGAAAAAATAACAAGGGTGCGAGCCAGTGGCGCAAGTAATGCGATCCGTGCTCAGGACGGGCCACCTTCACCTAAGGATATCTCGAGGAGAGTGCATCTGGAGGGTAGGCCGATGCTACCGACTAATTTGCTCATTGCTGCAACCGGTGCTATGCGGAGTCTGCATGACAATGTGGTTTCTTTGGAGAAGCGGCGTCTCTCTGAGAATGATGTGGCATACCCGGTTTTCGTGGCCAACGTGCTAGAGTTGAAGGGCTTTGTCGATAGCACCATCGGGGGTATGATCGTCCTGCGGTTTGACGACATCTTCGCTATGTTTAACCTTCATCCGCTGCACTACACCTTCATTCGGCTATTTTCGCTCAGTATGCAGATGCGGATCATTAGAGACAAGACCCCGAACATCGTGATAGATGACCCCTTCTACATGTGCGCCAAGATCTTGGGCAGCGCTGGGGACCGGCAATCGCGAGTTCATACCTCGAAGGCGTCATTCTGGCAAACCCAGATAAGGATAACTTCCTCGTGCCTTACTTTCCCGAGTAAGTGATCCCCTCACCGCCCAGTAACATATGATTTCTTAGATTTCGATCATTCTTTTTTTCTAACATTTCGTGTTTTGTGCAGTGACACACATTGCACACTCATCCTCTTAAGCCCGAAATATTCCATGGCCACGTATTTCGACTCGGACCATCAGTCGAAGAAAGATTACATAAATATCAAGAAAGTTCTTGATGAAGCTCTTCCCAGCTACGCCAGACCTGGAGGCACCTTCACCAGGCCAATTCGTAGGTACGGCAAGCATGTGTTCACCCACAATACGATGTTCCCCTGCATCAAGCAGCCGCCTGGCGGTCAGAAGGAGGCCTACTACGCCCTCCATCACATCCAGGCGATCGTACGGGACCATAATCACCTTCTGCTACCAAATAATCTCAAAGATTGGGCCGCACGTTTGTCGGCAATCCAGGACGCGGACATCAGACAAGAATTCTTTCGCATCCGATGGAGTTTGCGGAAATCATCCATCAAGATGTCCTTTGTACCTCGGGGCAGTTCTACCTCAGATATCAACCGTCCAACAGTGAGACAGAAACAACGCTACAAATGCAGGCTGACAACGACCGCGATTTCATGACCATCACGATAGACGGCGGCTTCATCCACGCTCCGGTTCCTGAGTCGAGTCGAAAGTAGTGATGCTATGTAGTTCTGAAATATCGATTATCTCATGTTGTAATTAAACATTAATGAACTTGTATGTGTCTTTAGTTTGGACAGTCATTCAACTTATATGTAATCGATGCAATTTATTAGTAGGACCATGAATCGTGCTATTAATGTGTTGCTTTTCTCTTCCGATCCTTTTGTTGCATACTTATATATTGCTTATGTATTGTCTGTGAATTGCTACTAACGTTTTGTTTGTCTAGTGCATAGAGATGCCGTCGTATGTCGTGTACAAGGGTAAGGTTCCCGGAGTCTACGACGACTGGGAGGAGTGTCTGAGACAGGTTCACCATTTCAACGATAACAGTTACAAAGGGTACACCACTAGGGCGGATGCGGAAGCTAGATATGCGCGCTATCTAGCGAGAGAGAGGAGGGAGCGTTGGAGGAACCGGATGAAGACCAGTTTCATCGCGATGATGCTCATCGTGATGACCGCAGCTCTCTTCTATGTGATGGTAGTTTAGATGATCGATGTCGACTTGTAATGTGAAGACAAACTCGCTACTTGCGGTCCCGAGACTTGTAGTGTTCTAACTTTGTTCGGTATTTTGAATTCGGAGACTAATATGATGAATTGTATTCGGAGATTAATCTTCTATTGTATTCGATAAATCTGCTGTTTATATGTTGTGCTGTCTATATTCTGTGCAGTAATGTATTTTGTAACCTATGCAAATATCAGAAAAGAAAAAAAAATCCTAATATTCATAGTAGTGGTGCACCATATTGCACTTTAATGGTGCACCGCAATAAACACACCAGTGGCGCATTATCTAGAAGTGTGCCATTAGTAACCCAGAGCACAAGGTAAATATGGCCCCCTAGGAGACATAGTAATGGCGCACTGTGTGGTGCGCCACTATTATCTGGGATACTAGTGGCGCACCAGAGGCGCGCCATTACTATTTGTTACAAGTGGCGTGTTAATAGTGGCGCACCTGTAGTGCGCCATTAATAACAAAAACAGGTGCGCCACTAACAACCCTTTTTCTAGTAGTGGGTAGTGGGTGCTACGATGCGTGCGTGGCCGAGAGTGTGGCGGTAGGCCCTGTGTGCTGGGCTATATAAGCCGATGTACTGCGTCTTGTTTGGTTTGAGCCGAGTTGGGTGAACTATAGAGAGAAAAAAGGCCACGGCGATTGTCGCCGGGGTGGGCGTCCGTCGCTGCGGGTGTTTGTCGCCCGGAAAAATTCATCTCCTCATGGTTCCGTGATTGTCCGGTAATCGTCGGTTCAAACAATTGGTACCAGAGCTGGTTTATCTTGGGTGTCGTCGCCTTGCCGGAGGCATGCCGGCGGCTGCGCGTTGAAGCTCTGTACCGTGTGTCGGCTTGTGGAGGTGCGCGGCGTTGCGGCTGACATGGAGGACGCGGAGGCGGCGCGCGGTGAGTCCATGGCGTCTAGTGCGGCCGGGCTCAACGGGCGTGTCGGGTGCGCACGACACGTGCGGGACGCACTGGTGCGGTCGGGTTCGTCTGGTGCGCATGGTACATGCGGGGCGCAGAGGATGCCAGGCGTGTCTCGCAGGCAGAGAAGGAGCTCGGCATATGTCGCTGGAGTCATGACGGAGCGTGGTGCGACCGGCGTCGGTGCGTCATGTCGGGTCCACGGGCTGGGTCACGGTCGTGACGATGACAACAACGCGAGCTGCATCAACTCTGGCGACGGCAGGCACACGGCACGTTGTAGGGGGCGCGGAGGCGCGTAATGACGTCGAGTGAAGGCGTTCAAGACGCAAGTCGCGCCACAATGTCATGGCTTAGGGGGTGAGTGTTGGCAATAAGCCATGTCCGTGCTGTGGCTATGGTGTGTGTGCACGTGAGTCCACCGTGTAGGGCTGCGGCCGTTGATGATCTGTTGGAAGTCCAGGCGCAGCAGGCGCGTAAGAGCGCGTCGTGCGAGCCCGCCAGGGCGTGCTGATCGGTCGTCCTAGCAAGAATGGAGGGCTAGTGTGTTGGTTCGTTAGTAGCTAGCCCGCATGGCCGGGTCTTCTGTGTAACGCACATGCACGTAGTTAGCAGGTTAGTTGGTTAGTGCATGCATGCATCAGGAAATGGACGTGCCTGTAGGGTAATGGGTGCTACGACGCGTGTGTGCCCCAGAGTGTGGCGGTAGGCCCTGTGTGCTTGGTTATATACAGACGATGTACCGCGTCTTGTTTGATTTGAGCCGAGTTGGGTGAAATAGAGAGAGAAAAAGGGCCCCGGCGTTTGTCGCCGAGGTGGGCGTCTGTCGCCGCGGGTGTTTGTCGCCCGGCAAAATTCATCTCGTTGTGTTTCTGTGATTGTCCGGTAATCCTCGGTTCCAACAATTGGTGCAGAGCTGGTTTATCTTGGGTGTCGTCACATTGTCGGAGGTGTGCCGGCGGTGGCGGCATTCACCGGTGGCTGCGCGATGAAGCTCCGGGTCGTGTGTCGGGTTGTGGAGGTGCGCGGCGTTGCGGCTGCCGTGGCGGGCGGAGATGGCGCGCGGTGAGTCCATGGCGTCTAGTGCGGTCGGGCTCGTCGGGTGTGCGCGGGACGTGCGGGGCGCAGAGGACGCGAGTCGTGTCTCGCTGGTGGAGAAGGAACTCGGCGTGTCACTAGTAAAAAACAGGGCTTTCGTCCAGGCCAGTTTAGCCCATTAGTCCCGGTTCAATCCAGAACCGGGACCAATGGAGCTATTTGCCCCGGTTCGTGAGCCCAGGGGGCCGGCCGGGCCACGTGGGCCATTGGTCCCGGTTCGTGGTCCCGGTTGGTGGGACGAACCGGGACTAATGGTCTGGCTCACAACCCACCACTATTGGTCGGTTGGTGGCATGAACCGAGACCAAAGGCTTCCCTTTAGTCGGTTCAAGCCACCAACCGGGGCTAATGGTGGTGAGCCTATATATAGCCTCATGAAGCAGAGCACACTGCTCTGTTTTTTCTGGCCGAGGAGGAGAGGGCTTGGTGGTGCTCTAGCTCACCTCCTATGCACACAAGGTGTTTGATGGAATGCCCGAGCCACACTACTTAAGGTTTCTCCTCTCCAAGCTCGACCGCCGGCCAAGCTCCATTTTCCTCAATATTTATCTAGGTTTAGCGGTCCTTCACGCCCCGTCCCCGTCTTCATCGCCGTCGATCACCCGCGCCGATCTCATCGCTTGGCACCACCGTGGTGAGCCTCTTGTTCTTATCTTCTTTCTGAAAGGAAAAATATTATTACTTGTTTTTTTAGATAGATACTTGTATTATTTTCTTACTTTTATTATTGCATCTTATATAGTGCGATGGTTCTGGTATCCGCCCCCGTCGGCCCTCGTACTGTCTATGATTCGGATGTGGTATATATTATCTTTTCATAACTATTGGTTCATTTATTGTTTATGAAAATTATGCCGACCAACGTGACATAGATTTTATTTATCTAGGAGGTTGTTGAACCGGAAATTCCAACCGACCCTATTGTCGAGAGGTTAAATTTAGTTGAAGAAGAAAACAATTTCTTGAAGGAAAAAATAAAAAACTTGAGGAGGAGAGGATGATATTGGAGTTGCATGTTGCGGATGTCATCGATGATCACAAGATCAAGATGGATGCAATGCGCTTGAAGATGAGAAAGATTAGAAAATATGCCATTCATACCGAGGCTTGGTATCATTATGCCGTTGGATCAGTTGTTACCTTGGTTGCGATTATGATCATATTTGTTTTCACATTGAAATGTTTTACATAGTTTCAATGTATGGTTTAATTAATTTAGATGCTCTGCGGAGCTTTATGTTGTTAGATGAGAACTATGTATGTACTTTGCTTTTTATGTGATGATGAACTTCTATTAATTTGGTCACTTAATTATCTATTCATGATGTTCTGTAATGATTTTTGACACACTTAATTATATATAATGCACGCAGATGAACTGGTAATGGATGTACGGTGACAGACACACCTCCGAGTACATTAAGGGCGTGCATGATTTTCTCGAAGTGGCTGAGGCAAACAAGCAGAATGGTTTTATGTGTTGTCCATGCCCTATATGTGGGAATACTGAAGTCTTACTCTGACCGGAAAATCCTTCACACCCACCTGCTTTACAAGGGTTTCATGCCACACTATAATGTTTGGACGAGGCACGGAGAAATAGGGGTTATGATGGAAGACGGCGAGGAAGAAGAGTACGATGACAACTATGTGCCCCATGAATACGGTGATGCTCTTGAACATCAAGATGCACTGCAGACGATGTGCACGATGGTGCTGCAGCGAAGCTGCTGAAGATCAAGAGGAACCAGACGATGTGCCCGATGATGATGATCTCCGCCGGGTCATTGTCAATGCAAGGACACAATCACGAAAGTCAAAAGGAGAATCTGAAGTTCGATCGCATGTTAGAGGATCACAAAAAGGGTTTGTACCCATATTTCGAAGATGGCAACACAAAGCTCGGTACCGTACTCGAATTGCTGCAGTGGAAGGCAGAGAATGTTGTGCCTGATAAAGGATTTGAGAAGCTACTGAAAGTAATGAAGAAGAAGCTTCTAAAGGATAACGAATTGCCCGACAGTACATACGCAGCAAGGAAGGTCGTATGCCCTCTAGGATTGGAGGTGGAGAAGATACATGCATGCCCTAATGACTGCATCCTCTACCGTGGTGCCTACAAGGATCTGAACGCATGCCCGGTATGTCACGGTGCATTGCGGTATAAGATCGCAGAGATGACCACAGTGATGTTGTGGCGAGCCTCCGGGAAGAGGGTTCCTGCGAAGGTGATGTGGTATGCTCCTATAATACCACGGTTGAAACGTCTGTTCGAGAAGCGGAGAGCATGCCAAGTTGATGCGATGGCACAGTGAGGACCGTAAGAAAGACGGGAAGTTGAGAGCACCACGACGGGTCGCATGATGGAGAAAAATCGAGAGAAAGTACTTGGGATGAGTTTGCAAAGGACCCAAGGAACGTATGGTTTTCTTTAAGCGCGGATGGCATTAATCCTTTCGGGGAGCAGAGCAGCAATCACAGCACCTGGCCCGTGACTCTATGTATGTATAACCTTCCTCCTTGAATGTGCATGAAGCGGAATTTCATTATGATGCCAGTTCTCATCCAAGGCCCTAAGCAACCCAGCAACAACATTGATGTGTACCTAAGGCCATTAGTTGAAGAACTTTTACAGCTGTGGAATGGAAACGGTGTACGTACGTGGGATGAGCACAAAAAGGAGGAATTTGACCTAACGGCGTTGCTGTTCGTGACCATCAACGATTGGCCCGCTCTCAGTAACCTTTCAGGACAGACAAACAAGGGATACCACGCATGCATGCACTGTTTACTTGACACCGATAGTATATACCGGAAGCTGCAGGAAGAATGTGTACACGGGCCGCCGTCGATTTCTTTCGACCAACCATCAATGTCGAAAGAAAGGCAAGCATTTCAAAGGCGAGGCAGATCACCGGAAGAAGCCCGCCATGCGTACCGGTGATCACGTACTTGCTATGGTCAATGATTTACACGTAATCTTTGGAAAGGGTCCCGGCGGACTAGCTGTTCCGATGTGGAAGAAGAAATCTATATTTTGGGACCTACCCTACTTGAAAGACCTAGAGGTCCGCTCTTCGATCACCGTGATGCACGTGAAGAAGAACCTTTGCGTGAACCTGCTAGGCTTCTTGGGCGTGTATGGGAAGACAAAAGATACACCTGAGGCACGAGAGGACCTGCAACGCTTGCACGAAAAAGAGGGCATGCCTCCGAAGCAGTATGACGGTCCTGCCAGCTACGCTCTTACGAAAGAAGAGAAAGAAACATTCTTTCAATGCCTGCTCAGTATGAAGGTCCCGACTGGCTTCTCGTCGAATATAAAGGGAATAATAAATATGCCAGAGAAAAAGTTCTAGAACCTAAAGTCTCATGACTGCCACGTGATTATGACGCATAGCGCTTCCGGTTGCATTGAGGGGCTTCTACCGGAAAACGTCCGATTAGCCATTGTGAAGCTATGTGCATTCCTCAATGCAATATCTCGAGAAGGTGATCGATCCAGAAATCGTACCAACGCTAAGGAGTGATGTGGCGCAATGTCTTGTCGATTCGAGCTGGTGTTCCCACCATCCTTCTTCAATATCATGACGCACGCCCTAGTTCATCTAGTCGACGGGATTGTCATTCCGGGCCCGTATTTCTACACAATATGTACCCCTTTGAGAGGTTCATGGGAGTCCTAAAGAAATATGTCCGTAACTGCGCTAGGCCAGAAGGAAGCATCTCCATGGGCCATCAAACAGAGGATGTCATCGGGTTTTGTGTTGACTTCATTCCTGGCCTTAAGAAGATAGGTCTCCCTAAATCATGCACGAGGGGGAGACTGACCGAAAAGGCATGCTTGGAAGAGACTCAATAATATGCAGGGACGGATATTCTTGGTCTCAAGCACACTACAGTTCTCTGAGAACTCTACCTTGGTGACCCCGTATGTCGATGAACACAAGACAAGTCTGCGCTCCAAACACCCGGAGCAGTGCGACGACTGGATTACATGTGAACACATCAGGACTTTCAGCAGTTGGTTGGAAACACGTCTCAGAGGTGACAGCACTGTTTGTGACGAGATGTACTTGTTGTCCAGGGGACCATCTTCGACTGTAATGATTTGGAAAGGATACGAGATAAATGGGAATACATTTTACACGATTGACCAAGATGAAAAGAGCACCAACCAAAACAGCGGTGTCCGCTTTGATGCAAGCAACCGACAAGGGAAATGACACATGTTATGGTTACATAGTAGACATATGGGAACTTGACTACGGAGTAGATTTTAAGGTCCCTTTGTTTAAGTGCAAGTGGGTCAATCTGTCAGAGGCGAGGTGCAGGTAGACCCACAAAGACGGAATGACAACAGTGGATCTGAAAAATCTTGGGTACACCGACGAACCGCTCGTCCTAGCCAATGATGTGGCACAGGTTATCTATGTGAAGGACATGTCTACCAGACCGAGGAAAAGAAAAGATAAGGAAGCGAATACATCATACAATGAGCCAAAGCGCCACATAGTTCTTTCAGAAAAAGGGACATCACAGGAGTGGAGGGCAAGATGGACATGTCTGAAGAGTATGAAAAGTTTCATGAAATTCCCCCCTTCAAAGTCAAGGCTGACTCAAGCATCCTGATAAACGGTGAAGATTATCCATGGTTACGGCGCAATAAGCAAACGACACAAGCGAAGAAAAAGTGAAGACTTTCTCCTGCAACTATTATGATGATACCATGCCAACTTTGTAACAGACAGTATGATACCATTGTCCGCTTTTGTACATGCACATGCTATGCCAACTTTTTCAGAGTTCATTTGAAAACTATGAATTTGAAAACCTCGCCAACCGAAGGGCGCTCACACCGGTTTATAAGCCCGTCCCTCTACACACCGTTTTGTTGTAAGCAGAAACAAAATAAAATAAATAAAGCAACAAAGAAAAAAAAAGTGTTTTCAAATTTGAAAACTAATGGCACTAACAGAAAGTTTGTAATTTTTCTAAAACAAAATGCAAAAAGAATTAAAAAATAAAGCAAAAAACATCAAAAAATAAATAATGCAGAAAACAGAACAAAAACTGAAAAAATTAAAAATAGCAACAATAAGTATTTTGTTGTAAGTAGAAACAAAATAAAATAAATAAAGCAACAAAGAAAACTAAAAAAGAGTTTTCAAATTTGAAAACTAATGGCACTAACAGAAAGTTTATATTTTTCTAAAACTAAAAGCAAAAAGAATTAAAAAATAAAGCAAAAGACCAAAAGAAAAATAAACCAAAACCAAAATAAACTAAATAAAGCAACAAATAAAACAAAAAAACAAAAAAGTGCCACCCATCGGGCACCCACGGCCTGAATACGACTAGAAACCCTACCATGGGCCAGATTCAGGCCAGCTGGAGGCCCAGTGAGGCCCACAGGCACATATTGCACGTTTAGGCCCGAAAGCCTGCTTTAGAGAGGAGTTCGAGAGGGAATGTGCACCGCACCTTATAAACTGGTGCGGCTCCCTCTCAACTAGCGAGGTGGGACTAAACATTTTGGCGCGGGGCAGCACAAGGCCTTTGGTCCCGGTTGGTGGCACCAACCGGGACTAATGCCCCCCTTTAGTCCCGGTTGGTGCCACCAACCGGGACCAAAGGCCGCTGCTTCCCGCCCTTTGGGCTGCTGAAAATTGGCCTTTGGTCCCGGTTGGTGGCACCAACCGGGACGAAAGGGGTGCATTAGTACCGGTCGTGGCACCAACCATGACTAAAGGGTTTGCTATATAAGCAAGACTTAGCAGTTTTCGACCAAATCACCCACTTCTCCCCGACGCCTGCTCCTCCTCATCGCTGCCGCCTCGACGACCCTGCTCCACCTTGCCGTTGCCGCCGCCACCGACACGTCGTCAGTTGCTCGTCGCCGCCGCCACCGACGCCGTCAGTTGCTCGCCAGCGTCGCCGCCTGTGAGCACAGCCTGCTCCAGCCCCCTCTGTGGCCGCCGCCGCCTTCTCACACAGCCGCCGCCCCCTTTTTAGATTTTTTTGCATTTTATAAAAATGTATATATGTATGTATGTATATATGTTCTCTGTGTATATATATGTTCATGAATATATGCAAAAGATAGATTTTAGAAAAAATAGTATTTTTTCTGTTCATAGATTTTTTGGTGATATTAATTATTGTAAATATGCAAATGTTTGTATATTCATATGAACAATGAATTAGGCAAAACCTTTACTTTTTTCTAAAATTTATATTTGATCATTATTTTAAAAAAAAACAAGCAAAACTAGATCGTGTATTTTTGAGGAGGGAGGAGGAGAAAGAGAATGAGGGGAAAGAGGAAATGAGAAGAGGAAGAGAGGAGGAGGAGAGGGAGAGGCACAAGAGCAGAAATAAATAAGAAGAAGAAAACAGAAGAAAAAGAAGACGAGAAGAACACACGACTAGAGGACCAGAAGAAAAAATAGAAAAAAAAATCTATTTTTTCTTCTTCTCCTCTATTCTTTTCTTCTTCTCCTCTTTTTCTTCTTCTTTTCTTCTTCTTCTTCCTTCTTCCTTCTTCCTCTTTTCTTCCTTTTTCCTTATTTTCCTTTCTCGAGGATAAGAAGAAAAGAAGAGGAGAAGAAGAAAGAAAGTAATAGAGAAGAAAGAAGAAACTTTGACACGAGGGGGTGTACCGATACCCCCTCCCCGGTAACATTATTTTCCCATGTATATGTATGTTGCGTCGTTGTCGATATAACGAGGGTGTCGAGGATCGCCGAGGGGTCGAGGGTCGGGAACTAGGGTAGAGGGTCGAGGGTCGTTAAGGGGTCAAGGGTCGAAGGTTTCGGGGTCGAGGGTTCCTATAGTGTCAAAGTATTGAAGAAATCCATGGCTTCATCATTAGCGGAAGTAACCATGGCATGATGGTACGAAGTCCTCCAAAGTTATTTCGGAATGGAGTCCCGGATAGGATAATTTGCCTTTTTGTACGAATTTCAGCAAAGGCCTTTCAAATAACGATATTCGGAAGGTTCTTGCTGAACTTTGTACCAGAAAGTGAATTATCCTATCTGGGACTCTGTTCCAAAATAACTTTGGAGAGCTTCGTACCATCATGCACCTGTTACTTTCGCTTAATAATGAAGACATGGTTTTGTTGAATCCTTTGACACTAGGCAACCTCCCGACCCCTCGGCGATCCTCCACCCCTTGACCCTCGACCGCTCAACGATCCATGACCCTCTACCCTACATCAAGGGCGCCGATGCCCACGCCACTTGTGGGACATAGATGTAGTGTTCAATTCCGACCCCTCCGGATAAGCTTCAACACGTGGGGGGGTCGAATACCCCTCCTAGCTTGAAGCGTTCTCGAGGCCACCCCTAACCCTTGAAGCGTTGTCGAGGCCACCCCAAACCCTAGAGAAGCAGCGTCGAGGCCACTAATATGATTCCTTATTGTGATTAGCTAGCTAGTTCTACGTTTGCCACTAATATATCCATATCTGTCATGTTTGAATAATAATTGTCGTGTTGTAAATATTTGTAGAAACTATGGACACCCCCCGAGACGAAGCACAAGAAGCGTTGTTGAGGGACATAATCGCACTAGGAAGTGATGCCGTCTGCTCGTTGATGTTTCTCAACGACAACGATGGTCTAGAAGGAGAGGGTGAAGAAGCAGCTGGCTATGATTTACATGGCTCCGATGACCCAATGCCGGTGCAAGAAGGAGAGGGTGAAGAAGTAGACCGTGAGGACGGCTCCGGTGATCACCAAATCGAGTCCGGCCAGGTATATATATTAGTTAAGCCTGTGTTGACTAGCTCTCGTCTTTGTTTTGGTATGTACACGTATTAATTAACTCTCGTCTTTGTTCTTTTTTCTAGCCCTCCGGATCGAGCACAACTTCGGTAAAGAGACGAGGCCCGAAGAAAAAGTTGAGCTTGAATGAAAAGTTTGAGATCATACAAATCGTGTGACGGCCAACCGATTGAACCCTACCGGACAAAGAAGGCATATGTTGCTCGGTCATGGGGTTACGGTTAGGGACAAGATCCCGATCAGCATCCACCAATGGTATAAGCCTAAGAACGAAGACCACGAGGTGTCTTGTGTCAATGATATGCGAAAAATGATCTTTGGACCGAGCTGAAGTCAAATTTTACCCTACCGCTAGAGGATGATCCGGAGAAGCCAGTAATAGACCCATTAATCAAGTCTTTTGCTCTTAAGAAGATGGCAGAACTATTCAGGAATTGGAAGAAAGAACTCAATACGTATGTCGAAAAAAATGAGACACCAGAATTCAAGGGCAAATATGAGAAGATCAGAGATGATTGGCCCGCATTTGTGGCCTACAAGACATCGGAAAAGAGTAAAAAGATGTCGGCGACAAACAAGAGAAATGCTGCGAAGAAGAAGCTTCACCATCACACGGGGTCAGTGGCTACCTCAGAGCCCGCCTAAGTGGGCCAAGGCTGAGAATGATCTGCTTGATAAAGGGATCGAACCGAGAGACAATGAACTGGCCAGACCGTTGCGGACTTGGTTCTTGGGGCGGCGGATCCTTGGACCCTATGACAGGGAAGTGCATTTGGACGGACGAACAATTGGACATACCAGTCAAGAGGCTTCAGCATTATATCAAAGCAGCGCAGCAAGGGAAGTTCGTTCCAGGCAGGGAGAAGGACGAGCTCACAATGGCCCTCGGGAATCCTGAGCACCCTGGACGGACACGAGGCACGCCAGGCTCCGTTTCGTGGAAGGCTGGATTTCGGACGCGAGGTTACAAAACCCATGAGAGGAGGAAGAAGCGGAGCAGAGCCTAATGCAGGCGCCGCACGAAAGGGTAATGGGGCTAGAGGAGCGAGAAGCAGCAGATCACAACAAACGACTGCCGAAGCTTCCCAAGCTACCCCGCCATCTCAGCGGAGAAGCATCGTGGCTTCCACCGACTGCTTCAGCCAGAGCAGCATGCCTTGGCGGCTCCTGCCAGCTATCCCGTGGATGCTATCACGGATGCTGAAAATTGCCACCTTATGGCGCAATGGAGCAATTTGAAGGTCAAGGCGTCTGTTGGCTCTGTTTATCCTACTGAACCCGACTCAACTTTTCACTGCCGGCCGATTCCAGGAGGATATGCTAAGGTGATGGTCGATGAAATAACGGAGGGATTTGAGGACCTCCGGCTTGACCACCCTACCGATGAAGGGGAGTATGGGCTGGGTTCTGCTCTGAAGACTCCATGCCTATGGCGGAAGGATCTCATCAACCTTTCGAACTGGGCGCCTCGCCTCCTCCTCCTCCTCCGTGAGTCAGGGCACTCCGCCTCCTCCACCGCCTCCTCCTCCGGCGAGTGACGATCAGGGCACTCGGCCGGCTCCTTCTCCGGCGCTTGGCGGCACTCCGCCTCCTTCTCCGCCTGCACCGGCGCGCCCGAGCAGCCAGCCTCCTCCTTCTCCGCCTCGTCAGCAAGGGCGGAAGAGACCCGCCGCTCCGGCTGCTCCGGCGCGTCGTAGTCCTTCTCCTCCGCCTCGTAAGCAAGGAAAGAAGACATCTGCTCCGTCTGCTCTGCCGGCGTCTAGCAGTACAGCCAAAGGCGGGAGGAGATACAGATTCGGTCCTTCTCTGAAGACTCCAGAGAAGTTACCGTCTGAGGAAGGCGAGGAGGAAAACGCGAAGATCGCGCAGACCGAAGTGGATGACTGGTTTCAAGGGTTGAAAGCAAAGAGACATCCACCTCCGGAGGAGAAGGTAGATCCGGTCAAAGCGAAGCGCACTCTGGCTGCCCTAACAAAACCACCCAAGTCTCCGCCGAAAGGCAACTATGAGCGCATTATTGGAAAGGCATTTGCCGAAGCGGAGAGGTCGGGAAGTCCTGTCAGTGATCAAAGGATGAAAGAACGACGATCTGGGAAACAAATTGCCCAGCTCGGCGAACAAGCGAAGCAATCGTGCCCGGTTATGGCAATCCTGCAGATTACCTGCCCGACGATGTACATTATGATTTCTTGGAGGTGCAGATACAAAGATACGAGTACGGGAAGCCTCTCGTCAAAGATGAAAGCTCTCTATCAACGATGATCACGAAGATTGCATGATTGGTACATGAAAACCTGCAAAGAGTCCGAGGGAGGAGTACTTTGTATGTGAGAGTTAAAAGGAGCATGACCTCCTTGGAATTGAACTGTTGCCTATTCCATTTGAGGAGTTCTATCAGTTTTTCAATCAATTGGCCCTCGATAAAGCAACGGTCACCTGCTACTGTCTGTAAGTAGTACTACTTCTGTCATTAAGTATCTCTATATAACTCAGCTCTTTCATTGCATGTATTTATAAATATCCTCACTATATTATGCAGATTGAAGATCGCGAAATGAAGAAAAGACAAGTGGGTGATATTGGGTTCATTAACACATATCTCATAGATGCAAATGAGGTTAAATATCGTGCCGAAGAAACCGAGGCCAACTTACTACGATCGTTGGAAATAAGTGAACACAAAATATAATACTCTTTCCTTACAACTACAAGTGAGTGTTACTGTCTTGTGGCATATTCGGTTTCCTTATTAGTCCAGGTTATAGTAATGTAATATTGATGAGTTATGCATGCGCATGAGGTACCACTATATTCTCCTAGAGATTAAGCTTGAGCAGGGAGTAGTAACTGTCTTAGACTCGAGACGAAAAAGATCCCAAGGAGTATGCGGACATGACTGAAATGCTCGAGAAGTAGGTTAAATCGATCATTATCCACCATATCAGCAACTTTGTTCATTTCTGATATCAAGTAATTGTTTTCTTTGTATGGCAGGGCTTGGGGAAAATTCACCAAAAAGCTCGGGACTACCGAAGAAGCTGCAATTTAGACACCAAAGTAAGTACTATATAGTAGCATATTCCACGCGCATCTCCTAGTGATTCAAGCGCTAGTTTCATCAATACCATTTAGCATGCTTGCTAATTATCAGTTTGATTGACCTCTGTTTCTTGTAAAGTGGTTGTGGCAGGAAGAAGGGAATGATTTCTGTGGATACTACGTTTATGAGTTCATCCGCCACACGACCTGTGAGAGGGCTACTCCGACAAACAATATGAAGTGCGTAAATAAAAATATTCACAATTTTATTTTATAACCATCATTTGTGTTGAGTTTCATTCATTCATATATATATATATATATATATATATATATATATATATATATATATGTATGTATGTATTGACCCCTTTCTTAAAGTTAGATGTTTTGGAAGCGGGATGAACTCCTAGCACCAGAACGCATGCGAGCAATTCAAGAGGAATTGGCGGCATTCTTTCTTGACCACGTGATCGCTGAAGACGGAGAATACTATGTGGACCACGCGTCCGTATTGTAAAAGATAATTATTGTATATATGTAGCGGTAGTGTCGGATAGATATCACGAGAACTTGTTGTTCGCCAATCTCTCGGAGAAGGAGAGGTGGTCGATATCACTTCTCTCTGTATGCATATATGTTCATGACGATCTTCTATTTGCTTAATTACTAGCTAGCTAGCATGTCTAGCTAGTCCTCTCTATAATGTATGTATAGTACGTAGCGTCGACCAAGCACGGACAAAAGAGAGGACACTTTTATTAATTAGATAGCTATAGCAAAATATATTAAACACCTAAATTAACCCCCAACAACCCCCCAACCCCCCCCCCCTTAAAAAAAACAAAAACCACAGCCATAGAAATGCTGACGCGTGGATGCTTATTGGTCCCGGTTGATGCCACCAACCGGGACCAAAGGCCCTCCTGCCTGGGCTCAGCGGACAGGCCACGTAGAGGCCCATCAGTCCCGGTTCTGGATTGAACCGGGACTAAAGGGCCAGGGTATTAGTACCGACCCTTTAGTCCCGGTTCATGAACCGGGACTAAAGGCCCTCACCAACCGAGTCAATAGACCCCTTTTCTACTAGTGTGTGTCGCCGGAGTCGTGACGGAGCACGGTGCCACCGGTGTCGGTGCGCCAGGTCGGATCCACGGGCTGGGTCACGGCCGTGACGAGGACAATGACGCGAGCTGCATCAACTTTGGCGACGGCAGGCACACGGCACGTCGCAGGGGCGGAGGTGCATGATGACGTCGAGCGAAGGCGTTCAAGACGCAGGCCGCGTGGCGATGTCATGGCTTAGGGGGTGAGTGTTGGCAATAAGCCATGCCTGTGATGTGGCGATGGTGTGTGTGCACGTGAGTCCACCGTGTAGGGCTGCAACCATTGATGACCTGTTGGAAGTCCAGTCGCAGCAGGCACGTATGACCGCGTCGTGCGAGCCGGCCAGGGCGTGCTGATCCGTCGGCCTAGCGTGAATGGAGGGCTGGTGCGTTGGTTCGTTAGTAGCTAGCCCGCATGGCCAGGTCTTCTATGTAACGCGCATGCACGTATTCCCATCCGTTTCTAAATATTTGTCTTTCTAGATATTTCAAATGGTCAACACATACGAATGTATATAGACATATTTTACAGTGTAGATTCACTCGTTTTGTTTCGTATGTAGTCGCTATTTGAAACCTCTAGAAAGACAAATATTTAGAAATGAAGGGAGTAGTTAGCAGGTTAGTTTGTTAGTGCATGCATGCATCAGGAAATGGACGTGCTTGTAGGGTAGAGGGTGCTACTATGCGTGCCTGGCCGAGAGTGTGGCGGTAGGCCCTGTGTGCTCGGCTATATATAGCCGATGTACTGCATCTTGTTTGATTTGAGCCGAGTTGGGTGAAATACAGAAAGAAAAAGGGCCCCGGCCTTTGTCGTCGGGGTGGGCGTCCGTCGCCGCAGGTATTTGTCACCCGGCAAAATTCATCTCCTCATGTTTTTGTGATTGTCCGATAATCCTCGGTTCCAACAATTAGTATCAGAGTTGGTTTATCTTGGGTGTCGTCGCCTTGCCGGAGGCGTGCCGGCGGTGGCGGTGTTCGCCGGCGGCTGCGCGGTAAAGCTCCGGGACGTGTGTCGGCTTGTGGAGGTGCGCGGCGTTGCAACTGCTATGGCGGACGCGGAGGCGGCGCACAGTGATTCCATGGTGTCTAGTGCGGTCGGGCTCGCCAGGCGCGCCGGGTGTCTTGGCGGGGCGTGCGGGGCCTTTTCGTGTGGCGGGCTCATCGCCAGTGCAGCAGCGGGGCGTGCTGAAGGCGCAGATGATGCCAGGCGTGTGTCGCCGGCGGAGAAGGAGCTCGACGTGTGTCGCCGGAGTCGTGATGGAGCACGATGCGACCGGTGTCGGTGCGCCAGATCGGGTCCACGGGCTGGGTCACGGTCTTGACGACGACAATGACGCGAGCTGCATCAACTCTGGCGACGCCAGGCACACGGCAGGTCGCAGCGGGCGCGGAGGCACGTGATGACGTCGAGCGAAGGCGTTCAAGACGCAGGCCGTGCGGCAATGTCATGGCTTAGGGGGTGAGTGTTGGCAATAAGTCATGTCCGTGCTGTGGCGATGGTGTGCGTGCACGTGAGTCCATCGTGTAGGGCTGCGGCCGTTGATGATCTGTCGTAAGTCCAAGCGCACCAGGCGCGTATGAGCTCGTCATGCGAGCTGGCCAGGGCATGCTGATACGTCGGCCTAGCAAGAATGGAGGGCTGGTCCGTTGGTTCGTTAGTAGCTAGCCCGCATGGCCGGGTCTTCTGTATAACGTGCATGCATGTAGTTAGCAGGTTAGTTGGTTAGTGCATGCATGCATCAGGAGATGGACGTGCCTGTAGGGTAGTGGGTGCTACGATGCGTGCGTGGCCGAGAGTGTGGCGGTTGGCCCTGTGTGCTGGGCTATATAAGCCGATGTACTGCTTCTTGTTTGGTTTGAGCCGAGTTGGGTGAAATATATAGAGAAAAAGGGCCCCGGCGTCTGTCGTCAGGGTGGGCGTCCGTCGCCGCGGGTGTTTGTCGCCCGGCAAAATTCATCTCCTCATGCTCGGTTCCAACACTCTGCACAGACGTTCAAGTCAGGAAACATGCTTTGGTGTACAGCTGGTCTACAACTTGATGCGCTTCCGTATGAAAAGTGGTGAGTATAAATAGACAGACTAGTGTTGGCACCCATGAATGTTTGGAGAAAATGGCGCCGGCGAGTTTTTGCAAAAAAATAAAAAAAATAAAATGGCGCGGGCGCAACACGTGCAGCCGGTTTAATTCATCAGTTTTTCAGAGGCCTAATGCATGCTCGACGTACTGGTTTGCATGGCTACATGCTGCGCGTGAAAAGGCGAGAGAGAGAGAGAGCAGTCCGCCGGATAAAAATTTGCTGACCACGGGGAAGAGAGTTGGCTTCTGCGCGCTGGAAAAAAAAGGTAGACGGGTGGATAGAAGAGTTTTTGTATGCAACAGCACTAATGACTTCGGTAAAAGAGAAGAAAAGTTAGCTTGTGAAGTGATCATTAAATTCTGCCTTGATGCCTGTATTTTCAGATTATGGCCTTATATAAGGGAATGAAGGAAGTATTAATAACAAATACTACGCATTGACTCGAATCCAAGTTCGAAGCAGGAAGCAAAGCAAAAACGAGGAGATGCCGCCGGTCAACCTCCTCCTCACGGTAGTACTATTTTCTCATCTCACTTCATTAATTAATGAGTGTCAAGTTCAAGTTTGATGCCACCTCTCCTCTCGCCGCGATGAATCTGGGCATCAACCCGGGCGAAACGCCACCGCCGACCGCTGCACGAACCCGGCGACCTCCGTCTCCTTGCCGACGCTGCCGGTCCGCCATTCGACGCGCTCTGCCTCCTGGAACGCGCGCAGCCCGCCCCAGCCGAGCTCCTTCATCCACGCCTCCTGCGATGCCACGCCGATCCAGGGGTTGCGGACACCCTGGTACAGCAGCACGCGTGCCCGCCGCCAGAGCAGCGCCTCCACCTCCGACTTGACGCTCTTTATCATGTCTAGGCATTAGTAGAAAAAGGGTCAAACGTGAAGCACATTAGTGCAGGTTTGTATTAGAGCCGGCACAAATGTATACATTAGTGCCGGTTCCAACGGCTAGCCGGGCCGCTCTTATTAGTACCGGTTCGTGGCTAACCTTTAGCATCGGTTCGTGCCACGAACCGGTACTAATGTGGGTGGTGATAGGATGTTGTCAGTCTGGGCCCCTCCAGCACCTTTAGTACCGGTTCGTGCCACGAACCGGTACTATAGGTCCTCCTGCATATAAACCCTTCGTCCAGCTCGCTTTGTTCTTCCCCCTTTCCCTCTCCTCTCCTCTCTGTTCTTCCTCTTCTCCCTCGAGCTCATCACACATTTTGACCAAAATTTGTCAAGATTTGAAGGCCCCCATCCATTCAAGTGATCACAAAGGTTAGCAACTTTGTCCTTTCATCTCTCATTGCTAGATTAGCTCTTGCAATGCTTTATATAGTTATTAATTTGTGAGTTTAGTAAATTGGGAGGATATATATATATGTGCTAGTATTTGATTTATATGCAATTTGAGGTCAAAATAACACTTAGTTTGCATATGTAGGTGTGGTTTACTTAGTGCCTTCTAAATCTCTGTCGTAACCACCGTCGATCGCCTGCACTGCCGTCCGTCACGGCACCACCTTGTGGTGAGCCTCTTGTTCATCAAATTTTATATAAAAATTGATGTTTGTGTGATTTGGATATATAGTTACTCGTATAATAATTATCTTACCCAGACGTTGTTTGTTATACATAGTGCCATGGTTTTGATATCCGTCCCCGTCGGCCCTCGTCCTTGTTATGATTCGGATGTGGTATATTCTCTTTTAAAACTATTTGTTGCATTTTCGTGTTTATGACAAATTATGCCCATCAAGTTGACATAGATATTTTTATCTAGGAGGTATGTGAACCGGAAATTCCAACCGACCCTATTGTCGAGAGGTTAAATTTAGTTGAAAGAGAAAACGAGTACTTGAAAGAAAAATTGAAAAGAATTGAGGGGGAGAAGATGGAATTGGAGTTGCATGTTGCCGATCTAAATCGATGATCACAAGATCAAGATGGAGAAAATGCGCTTGAAGATTAGAAAGATTAGAAAATATGCCATCGATAGTGAGGCTTGGTATCATTATGCTGTTGGATCAATTGTTACCTTAGTTGCGATCTTGATCGCATTTGTTGTTGCATTTAAATGCTTTAGCTAGAGAGGTATTTGTTTGTTGCATTTAAGTGTTGTATGAACTTTATGTATGAACTTGTATTAATTTGGTCTATTCGGTGTTGTGTAGTGTAGATGAGCGGCAATGGATGTACGATGACCGATGCTCTCCCTGTTCGTTGAGGGCGTGCATACTTTTATGCTTGCGGCTGAGGCAAACAAGCGGGCGGATGGTTTTATGCCTTGTCCATGTGCTGGCTGTAAGAATGGTCGCAATTACTCTACGTCAAGAACCATTCACGTCCACCTGTTTGAGTCCGATTTCATGCCCCACTATAATGTTTGGACCAAGCACGGAGAAAGAGGGGTTATGATGGAAGACAATGAAGAAGAAGAGGACGACGACAGCTATCCTTGCCATGGGTTCCCTGAATACGATGATACAACAATGGGGGAAGAAGCTGAGCCGGTAATGCGGGAAGAAGCTGGGCCGGCAATGCGGGAAGAAGCTGAAGAAGAGGCATCAGATGAGCCCATTGATGATCTAGGTCGGGCCATTGCCGATGCAAAGAGAAACTGCGCAAGTGATTTGGAGAAGAAGAAGTTGCAGCGCATGTTAGAGGATCACAAGAAATTGTTGTACCTGAATTGCGTAGGTGACAAGAAAAGCTGGGCACCACACTGGAATTGCTGCAATGGAAGGCAGAGAATGGTGTATCTGACAAGGGATTTGGAAAGTTGCTGGTAATGATAAAGGATATGCTTCCAAAGGACAACGAATTGCCCGAGAGTACGTATGAAGCAAAGAAGGTTGTCTGCCCTCTAGGGTTAGAGGTGCAGAAGATACATGCATGCCCTAATGATTGCATCCTCTACCGCGGTGAGTACGAGGATTTGAACGCTTGCCTGGTATGTGGTGCATTGCGCTATAAGATCAGCCGCGATGAGCATGGTGATGTCGAGGAGAGCGCCCAGGAAGAAGATTCCTGCCAAGGTGATGTGGTATTCTCCTATAATACCACGGTTGAAACGCTTGTTCCAAAACAAAGAGCATGCCAAAGCGATGCGATGTACGTGAAGAAGACCGTAAGAAAGACGGAAAGTTGAGAGTACCCGCTGACGGGTCGCAGTGGAGACAAATCGAAAGAAAGTACGGGAAGGAGTTAGCGGATGACGCAAGGAGCGTATGGTTTGGTCTAAGCGCAGATGGCATTAATCCTTTTGGGGAGCAGAGCAGCAACCATAGCACCTGGCCTGTGACTCTATGTTTGTATAACCTTCCTCCTTGGTTGTGCATGAAGCGGAAGTTCATTATGATGCGAGTGTTCATCCAAGGCCCTAAGCAACCCGGCAACGACATTGATGTGTACCTCAGGGCATTAGTTGAAGAACTCTTACAACTGTGGAATGGAACAGGTGTACGTGCGTGGGATGAGCAAATGGGGGAAGAATTTGACCTAAAGGCGTTGCTGTTCGTGACCATCAATGATTGGCCTTCTCTCAGTAACCTTTCAGGACAGACAAACAAGGGATACCGCGGATGCAATCACTGTTTGGATGATACCGACAGTATATATTTGAATAGTTGTAAGAAGAATGTGTACACAGGACATCGCCGATTTCTTCCGAGCAGGGCATCCCGTAAGAAACAAAGGCAAGCATTTCAAAGGTGAGGCGGATCACCGGACGAAGCCTCGCCACCGTCTTTGGTGCTGATGTACATGATATGGTCAAGGATTTGAAGGTGATATTTGGAAAGGGTCCTGGCGGACAACCTGTTCCAAAGGACGCCGACGGACGCGCACCCATGTGGAAGAAGAAATCTATATTTTGGGACCTGCCATATTGGAAAGACCTAGAGGTCCGCTCCGCAATCGACGTGATGCACATGACAAAGAATCTTTGCGTGACCCTACTTGGCTTCTTGGGCGTGTATGGGAAGACAAAAGATACACCTGAGGCACGGGAGGACCAGCAACGTATGCACGGAGAAGACGGCATATATCAGGGTCATGCAAGCTACGCTCTTACCAAAGAAGAGAAGGAAATCTTCTCTGAATGCCTGCTCAATATTAAGGTACCGTCTGGCTTCTCGTCGAATATAAAGGGAATAATAAACATGGCAGAGAAAAAGTTCCAGAACCTAAAGTCTCATGACTGCCACATGATTACGACGCAACTGCTTCCGGTTGCATTGAGGGGGCTTCTACCGGAAAACGTTCGATTAGCCATTGTGAAGCTATGTGCATTTCTCAATGCAATCTCTCGGAAGGTGTCGATCCAGAAATCATACCAAGGTTACGAGAATGATTTGGTGCAATGTCTTGTCGTTTTCGAGTTGGTGTTCCCACCATCCTTCTTCAACATCATGACGCACGTCCTAGTTCACCTATCTTGAAGAGATTAACATTTTGGGTCCTGTATTTCTACACAATATGTTCCCCTTTGATAGGTTCATGGGAGTCTTAAAGAAATATGTTCATAACCGTGCTAGGCCAGAAGGAAGCATCTCCAAGGGCCATCAAAATGAGGAGGTCATTGAGTTTTGTATTGACTTTATTCCTGACCTTAAGCCGATTGGTGTTCCTGAATCGCGGCATAAGGGCAGGCCCAGATGGAAAAGGCACGCTAGGAGGGGAACAAAAAATATGTATGGACAGACATTCTCTCACTGAAGCACACTACACAGTTCTACAGAATTCCGCCTTGGTGGCTCCGTATATGGATGAACACAAGAATTTGCTACGCTCCAAACACCCGGAGCGGTGTGATCACTGGATTACACGTCAACAAACCAGGAGTTTCGCCAGCTGGTTGCAGACACGCATTACCATGCATGACACCTCTATTGAAGATGACCTGTACTTGCTGTCCCGATTACCATCTTGAATATAATGACTTTCAAAGGGTACGAGATAAATGGTAATACATTTTACACGATCGCCCAAGATAAGAAGAGCACCAACCAAAACAGTGGTGTCCGTTTGATGCAGAATCCAAGACGGAAATGAAATATATTATGGTTATATACAGGACATATGGGAACTTGACTATCGGCGTGGTTTAAAGGTCCCTTTGTTTGGTGCAAATGGGTCAATATGACACGAGGCGGGTAACGGAAGACCCGCATGATGCGGAATGACAACAGTGGATCTCAACAATCTTATGTATGCGCAGACCATTCGTCCTAGCCAATGATGTGGCACAGGTTTTCTATGTGAAGGACATGTCTACCAAGCCAAGAAAAAGAAAAGATAAGGAAGCGAATGCATCGATACGATGAGCCAAAGCGGCACATAGTTCTTTCTCGGGAAGAGAAACATCGTGGGAGTGGATGACAAGACAGACAAGTCAGAAGATTATGAAAAGTTTGATGAAATTTCTCCATTCACAGTGAATATTGACCCGAGCATCCCGTTAAATGATGAAGATTTTCCATGGTTACGGCGCAAAGGGACACACGCGAAGAAAAAGTTTCACACCCAAAGATCTGGGATGTGATCGGCTTCACTATCATCACTTTCTTATGTGTTTCACACCCGGAGGGGAATCTCTGTAATAGTTAGGGTAGTTATGTGTTTTGGCATTTGAAACACGAAGAAATTTTATGTGCAAACAAATTCTTTCATGCCTTTACTGATTTTTAAAGTTAAATTATTCACAAACTAGTGATTCACACTAATTTCAAATAATTCAAAATTTAAACTATTCAAATTTGAAAACTACAGGCACTAACAGAAAGTTTGTAATTTTTTGTACCTAAAGCAAAAATATTCACAACGAAACTCTAAATACACACAAAAAACAACACAAAAATAAATAAAGCAAAAAAAAGCCCGCCTACTAGGCCAGAGCGGCCTGCATATGACTAGAAACCCAACCTGTTGTTGGGCCAGGATGCAGGCCCGCAAAGGCCAAGTGGGCCCATAGGGCAGCAAAAAACACGTAGGCCCAAAGAGGCCTGCTTTGCAGGAGCTCGAGAGAGCGACCGCACGGGGTTTATAAACCAGGGGGGTCGCCCCTCGGCTAGCGAGGTGGGACTAAACTTGCCGCACCGCACCTGCGCCAGCGCACCCCCTTTAGTACCGGGTCGTGGCACAAACCGGTACTAAAGGGGGGCCTTTAGTACCGATTTGTGCCACCACCCGGTACTAAAGGGGGTCGCTTCCCACCGCTTGGGCTGGCCAAAACAGACCTTTAGTACCGGTTGGTGGCTCCAACCGGTACTAAAGGTGCCTTCTATATATACAACACTTTAAAAATTTCATTCTCCTCTGTTTCTTCCTCTGTTTCCCCATTGAACCTTCCTTGATCGATCGACGCCGTCACCGACCCGTCGCCGTCGCTCCCGTCCGTCGCCGCCCCGTCCCGTCGCCGCCCGTCTCCGTCGCCGCCTGGCCCGTCCCGTCACGCCGTCCCTGCGTCGCCGCCCAGCGTCACGCCTGCCCGTCGCTGCCCCGGCCGTCGCCTGCCGTCGCCGTCGCCCGCTTATGAGCTCTCCCCTCTAACCCCTCTCCCTCGCTTGGCGGCCACCATGGGCGCCGCCCCCCGAGCCCATACACACACACACAAGCATGATGAACACACACACACATACACGTATATATGTATGAATGCATGTATATATTAGTATATACGTATTTTGTATGTTTAATTAGTTTAGATTTTTAGATTATTGTTTTTCACTAGTATATATGTATGAATGCATGTTAGATGGATATAATTAGTGTTTAATTAGTATGGAATTTTTTATATAATGTTGTTTTTCTGTTTTTTAATGGATGTATAGAAATTGTTTTTTCTATTTTTAGTGTTAGATGCTTAATTAGTATGAAATAGTATATAGATTTTTGAAATAGTAGAAATGTTAGAAATTTTATTTATCAAAATCCAATCATTAAAAAATATTATTTGTTGGGCATATAGCTAGTATTTGTTCTCGACGATGCCGGCCCGCATCCTCGCCGTCGGCCCGTCCGCGACGACGTCCAGCCGACCCATGTCCGGGACTGGGCTCCGCCGGGCTGGCACTGGGAGGTGCTGCCTGGAGGGGCGCGCCACTTGATGAGGAACCCGGCCCCGGGTCCCGTCGTCGAGCCTGATCTCGTTTGGTGGCGTTCGCGTGGGCCAGTTTCGGTGCTTGGAGGGACCCGGCCCTGCCGGAGAATGCGTCGCCCGTGTCAGGGAGGAGGACGAGCCCGTCCATCGCTACATGGTTGCGTTAGAGGGCGGCAGGTTCTCCAATACCTGGCAGAATCTTCAGGGATCTCACTTCAGCTATGATCCTGTGAGGGTTCCTTCTCTTTGGGTGTCCACCGCCCGCGATGCAGGAACCGCGAGTGTCCTAGATTCTTCTGTAGTATTTGATCTTTAATTAGCTAGCCATGATGTACTATTCAATATTATATATTATTCGAGACGATGTATTCGAGATTGTATCTATTATTCTAGACGAAGTATTCGAGATTATATCTATTATTCGAGACGATGTAATTTGAATACTAAATTGTTGTATATTTCTTTTGAATTAGTTAAATAAAAGCTATGGCATACAATACCGACAGAGAGGGAGAACATACCATGTTCGATATGATCTGTGGGCCGATGATAATCAGAATGAAGAAGATTATGACGGCTCGAATTTCTAAACAACACGGAGAGGGTGATATGATATTCGATCGCTGACGACCGAATTGATGAAGTCATGAACTACCATTATAGCGATGACGAAGAACATGTTGATCCTGAAACAACAAAGACCGGGCGAGGTATATATATTTATATAAGCAGGTTTCGGTGATCATCACATGTTTTAAATGACTTGAAGATATATTAACGAATCGATCTTTGTTCTTTCAGCCATCCGGATCGAGCAAATCTTCTGGCAAAAGGACGAAACGAGGCCCGAACAAAAAGTTGAAGGAGGGCGTAAAGTACAATATCGAGGCAGTCAGACCTAATGGCGAACCATTAGCGCCTAAGAAGATTGCGGACAAGTTCATTCAAGTGCGGAGTTCTTGTGAAGGACCAACTCCCGATCTCCCTTCAAGAATGGAGAGAGCCAGCAAAAGACAAAGGACAAAAAGGCAAAGAGGACGCTGCTCCACGTCCAGATGTTACTTTTGTCGACAAGAATCAAAAAGATCTGCTTTGGGATACTCCCATGGAACATTTCACCCTACGGATCATTTCACGTAAGCAGATGTGCAGAAAGTCAAGGGCGCTGCTCTTAGGAAGATGGCGGTTGCATTCAAGAACCACAAGAATCGTGAATGGGACAAGTACGTCAAGGGAGGAAGGAAGACTCCGATTCGAGGGAACACTAGAGAACCAACGTTCTCATTGGGACGATTTCGTGAAATTCAAGGATTCGGAATTAGCTAAGGAATGGTCGAGAATAAACAAGAAGAATGCCGAAAAAAAGGATAAGTTCCATAAGCTGGGGCCAGGTGGCCACGTAAGTCTGATAAAGAGATGGAGGATGCAGGTGTCACTCCGGATACTAAGAGCTGGCCCCCCAGGTGCAGGACTTGGTTCTATGCGCATGGGGGGGAGTTGGACCCGAAGATAGGCAAAGTTTCGACGAAGGCATGTCTGAACGGAGCCGACGATGCGATACTTGTTGCTATAGAAGAGGCACGATCGGGGGTGTTCTAGCCCAACAGAGAGAACGACGAGCTTATGCGTGCCCTGGGAAATCCTGAACACCCGGGAAGAACACGAGGCAAGGGCGCTATTCCGTGGTATGTGGGGTTTTCAGACTGGAACACCGACTATAGAACCCGTGCGAGAAAGAAGATTGCGGAGGAGAAGAAGAGGAAGATGGAGGAGGAGCAGAGGAAGCGGGACTATGAACGCCTCAAGGCCTAGAAGCAAGTCAAGCGGAATTGGCAGTCAAATTCCAGCGGCAGCAGGAGCAGATCGACTCACTTAGCCAGCAAAGGGGGTCTCAGCAGCTGCAGCAGCTAGCGGATGATCCAGCATTGGATAGCACCGCCCCATCCATGCAGAGAAGTAGCGTGGGTTCCGCCCCGGACGACGCAATGCTGGGTAGATACCCCGTGGATGACATCACGGAGAACACTAGCTGCGAGCTACACGTCAAAATGAAGAACATATCCATGAAGGTGGTGGACGGAGTTGCATTTCCATTTACCCCACAAGCAACCTACCATTGCATCCCGATTCCAGAGGGCTATGCTCGTGTCATGGTTGACGAGGTGGTGCAGCCATATTCGGGGCTAGAGCTTGACATTCCTGGAGGTGAGGACGAGCGCTTTCTCGGAGACGCCAATCATCGTATCATCCTATGGAAAAAGGATTGCATCATCTTTCGAAGGCCACCGACACCGCGTCACCCGACTCCTCATTGAAGTCCGCCACCGAGTCAGCAGTCTCCCGCTCCTGCAAGTCCACCAAGTCCGGCAAAGTGTCAGGCCACTCCTCCTCCAAGTCCGGCAAAGTGTCAGGCCACTCCTCCTCCAAGTCCGGCAAAGTGTCAGGCCACTCCTCCTCCTCCAAGTCCGTCACAGCGTCAGACGTCCACTCCTCCTCCAAGTCCGGCACAACCTCAGGCCACTCCTCCTCCAAGTCGGGCACAGCTTCAGGCGGCCACTCCTCCTCGTCCAACTAAGCCCCGTCAGCCGGCGTCTCCGCCGCCTCGAATCGCAGAAGAGACACCCGCAGCTATGGTGCGTGCGGCACGAGTCGAGGTAGTACAGAAGTACAGCGAAGGCAAGCGATATAAATATGGTCCAAGCCTCACGCCTCTTCCGCAGAGGTCTTATGACAGGTCCAAGGAGGAAATCGCAGCCATATCGAAGTCCGAGGTGGAAGCCCATTTTGCACCGAAACCGCCCCCGCCGCCAAGGGAGAAAGTGCACGAGGAAGCGATTGACCACTTCATTCGTATGGCTCAACCACCAGCTCCCAAGCCTGTTGACACAGACTATGAGCGCCACATCAGGAAGTTAAATCGAGCACGTCTACGTGGGAGGCGAGCTCGGGATCGAGCAAACAAGAAGCGGCTGTCAAAAATGCGGAAAACCATTCCCGGCTGGGAGAACAGGCGGTTAATCGATCCCTCGCTTGTTGTGCCAACAACACGTGATAAAGACGCGCGCCCAATATTATTGTGGGCAAACAGTTTACGTTCCTGAGGTGGGCAATGTGGTAATAACGGAGGACCATATAATGCAGGCTGAAGTTCTCAAAATCACTGTTTGACAACTCCTCGAGATCGAGCCCATGCCTGTGCTTAGAGAGGATGAAATAAAACGGAAGTATGTCCGGGGCCAACCTTTGGTCAAGCCGGACAAGGTCAAGAACCTCCCAACGAGAATGTATGAATTGCATCAATGGTACATGAACATTACCAAGATTTCCGATCGATTGTCCCTCATGGTGAATGTCAAGGAGGAGCATTACTTCCATGAGAAAGCTGTGTCCGTTGAGTATTCTGAACTGTTTCAGTTATACAATCAAGATGCACTCGACAAATCTATCGTCAGTTGCTATTGTCTGTAAGTGATTTCTTTCTGTAATTTAAGTCTCAAGCTAGCTGTACTGATCCTTTTGATCAATCATTACCTGTAATTATCCTCACTATATTCTTTTATGTGGTATTATATGCAGGATGCAGATATATGAAATGAGAAAAGGTGGACGCTGGCATTGGGTTCATTGACCCAAACACCGTTAATGAATACACATGGAAACTAAATCCACGTTATCAAAAGGACGTAGAGAACAACATGCTAGAGTTCTTGAAGCGCCTCAAATACAATGAAGATATACTACTCCCTTACAACTTCCAGTGAGTCACACTGTCTTGTACTACAAATTCTCTGTTTTTGCCTACTAGCTAGCTACATGTATTTTATTTACATATGCCCGCTTAATTAAGACATGCAAACATGTGTGCATGCAGATTTCACTGGGTCTTGTGTATCATTAAAGTTGACGCCGGAACAGTTGAAATACTGGACTCACTACTCAAAGAAAAAACTGACTATAACATCTTATTTGGGATAGTCAACAGGTAATTTCAATCATTATTAACTATATATCTCGGCCTATTTAGTTCGTCATTTTTCATGATATGAACTATTTAATAACCCCTTTATTCATTTTCTTTGTCGGCGGGCAGGGCTTGGGCAAGGTTCATCAGCGTCACGAAAGGCGAATGGAAACAAAAGATTAAATGGTTTCGACCCAAGGTAAGTAATTAAGTAGTACTAGCTAGCTAGCTACCTGCCATCTCTTTAATTATCATGCTTGATTAATTATTATCTGATGAAATTCCATTCTCGTAAAGGCCCTGAAGCGGTAGCGAGGACTGATCTGTGTGCATTCTGCGTTTGCGAGAACATTCGCATGATGGCGTCGAAAGGAGCAGATCTCAAAGACAGGAATGGGTACGCTTGTCAAAACACTATTCACAATTTTTACACCATTATCGATATCTAGTCACATAACTAATACACATGCATATTTATCTCCTTCTTAACAGTTCACAGAGGTGCGGGAGAAGCTCCTAGAAGCGGAGCGTAGAAGCACTTCAAGAGGAAATAGCGGGATTTTTGCTCGACCAGGTCATAAATCCGAAGGGAGAATACTATTACCCGCTATCGCCCCCATCGTGCTCCAAAGGCGCCAATTAGGCTAATGCCACTGGCTCCGAAGGCAACATGCATATGTAGGAGAAATTGTATATAGCTATACATGTGTGTATGTGTGAATTAATTAATATGATGGTTTGTGAGACATTGATGATATATATATATGCATGCTTGGTTCTACTAGAAATTCTATTTATATATATATATATATATATATATATATATATATATATATATATATAGGGAAAATCCATCCTACCACCCGGTGGTAGTTACCCCACATATCTAATATACTACCATATGGTACTATATATACTATTTTATTATTTTAAATATGTTCATATACTATATTTAAGATTTTTCAAAGCAAGTTATATGAAAAAATTGCATATGAGCCCCATAGTTTTTGCTATATTTATGAAATACGTATATATTTGTACGTAAAAATGAGCATACACAAAACATGGTACATACTACATATAAATTAGTATGTATACTACCTAATCATTGTTATATACTACATACTACACGTACATACTCTCGGTTTCGATAGATACTACATAAAACATAAAAACGCAAGTGGTGGTAACTACCACTGCTTGTAGGAAACATTTGTCCTATATATATATATATATATATATATATATATATATATATATATATATATATATATATATATATATATATGCATAACGTGTACAATGTGTAGTATCATAAAATACCAACAAACGAAAAAGAATTAAATTGATAACACAAATTTAATTGAAAAATAAAAAATAAAACAAAAACCCACAAACATTTAGTACCGGTTGGTGTTACCAACCGATACTAAAGGGCTCCCGGCCCCCGGAGCTGCCTCGTGCCACGTGGTTGGCCTTTAGCACCGGTTCGTGCTGAACCGGTACTAAAGGGGGGGGCCTTTAGTGACCACACTTTAGTGCCGGTTGTGGAACCGGCACTAAAGGGCCTTACGAACCGGTGCTATTGCCCGGTTCTGCACTAGTGAGGGGTGGAAAGTGGTAGCGGATAATCCGAAATATCCGATATTCGTATGGGAAACGTTCCTATGCGGTGCGCCGGACGAAACTTCGGCCGGTCAAGCACGAGACGTCTGATCGCGCAGCGATCTATGCATCACAGGCGCACATCGATCGCGAACCTCAGAGAGAAAAAGGTGCACATCGAACACGGGGATAGCTGGCCACGTGCCCTGCCAGGCCCACCTTATCTCTTCGTCTCCAGATTTTCCTGGCCGCTCCCCATCATCTTCTTTCCCTGGATTTCTTTTCTCTCGTCCCTTTCTTCTCCGTTCCTGCGCACAGCACTCCGAGATGCATCCCCCACCATTCCCACACACTCCGTCCTCTATAGGAGATCGCGTTGGTGCAAAATCGAGCACTCACCGTTGCTGCCGCCGACGGGATGGTTTTTGCTGCAATCCTCGCCGGCGCAGTTGCAGCCGACGTGTTGTGGAGCTGGAACCAGCGTCCGCCGGTGCTGGAACCGGACGTGCCCTCTCATCGCGGACGTATTGTTGCTGGAACCAGCTTTCTTCTTGTTGGAACTTGCTACTTTTCTTTTGCTACATCTACTTCTTTTTGGATTTTGTTTCATGTGATTTTTTGCTGGAACCAGATGCGCCTCGCATCGCCGAAGTAGTTTTTTGCTAGAACCAGCTTTATGTTTTGCTGGAACTTGTTACATTTTTTGCTACATGGACTTCTCCAATTGATGGTGATGGGTGGTGTTTTTGCTACAACCGGCGACTACAAAATTTACAACTGACGAGCATTTTTGCTACGATGGCGACGGGGTGGCGGCAGTGATGAGCTATTTTTGCTGGAACCACACACTTTTTTTCCTACCATGGGGAAATTCTTTGCTGCTACCGGGGCAACATGAGGGTGAGTACTATTTTGTGCAAGCTCGTTGTCAGCGTTCTGGGACCGGCGACCGGCACCACCGGAGTTGTGGTCGTCGCACCGGAGCTACAAGCGTCGCCACGGCGAGCTGCAACCGCAGCACACGCTGCTACATGCACGTGGCCGGTGAGAATGCGGGAGGCGGCGGCAGCGGCGGTGACCTGCTGGGAAGACGACGACCGGCGGTGAGGGAAGCAGCCGGCGGTGAGGGCAGCGACAGGCAGACGCGCCGCGCGGTGCTTCGAGGCTGGGCGCGTCGCCGGTCCATGGCGGCGTGATGCAAGTTTTTTTTCTGAAAGAACACATCTGGTGAAGGAAGGGGACAAAATCGTGTGGCTACGCAAAGTTTAATCCAACGCTGCTGGTGCGACCGGCCCAAATTTCGGCCGGCGCACCGGCGCCTATTCGTATTCGAGAAAATGCCTATTCGTATCCGAAACATCCGCATCCGAACCAAAATGGAAATAGAAATTATCCGTATCCGAATTTGTTAAACAAATAAAAAATAAAATATGGTAGGAGATTTTCACACAAATATGGATATGGAAGTGGATATATTTGTATCTGAATAAGATTATAGGAGGTAAATTTCAAAATTCTAGACCCAATATTCCAATTATCCAACATAAAAGTCAAATAAGTAGTCAAATTTTACTCTTTATATGATTAAACTTATAAATTATTATGCATTACAATAATATTTATTCATAAACCTATTTATCCTTGAATTATTGTTTGTCACAAGTTGATTATTTCAGGTCACATAGCTATCGACTAATTTACTTAAGCAATATGTTGATTTTATTCGTATCCGTTCCGATTCAAGAAAATATCCGATACGTATCCATATTCGAATAATATCCGAGCCGCATCCGTATCCGATAACATCCGTATTCGGATTCATATTCGTTTTGAAAATATAAAAATGGAAGTGGTAAGAGCACTATTCAATCTGCATCCGATCCGTTTCCACCCCTAATCATGTCCTCATGCATCGCCTCCCTCGCCGCGCGGCTGCATTGCTCCCACGCCACGTCCCGGCGCGCGCCCAGCGCCGCCTTCACCTCCGCCCGGTTCACGAACCGCGCCACGCCCGCCGTCACGTAGGGCCGCTGCCTGGCCAAGTCGTACAGCGTGGCGAGCCCGGTGGCCTTCTGCAGTGCAGCAACGAGCGCACGCGGCTCCGCGCGTCCGACGCCTCCCGCCACCTCGCCAACTCCGTCAGCGCCACAGCCTCCGCCCACAGCGCCTCCAGCTCCCGCCGCTGCCGCGCTTTGATGAGCCCCGTGAAGTAGGCCGAGTCGGCGTGCGTGGGCAGCTGCGCCACGGGGTGCGTCAGCCTGTTGCCATGGCGGCGCCGCGGAGGTTGACCCGCCGCCCCGCCGGCAGGCCCGGGTTCGCGGCGAGGATGTGCGCCCCGGCGCCCGGGACGTACTTCCCGGCGTAGCTCTCGCCGGAGAGGAAGAAGGGGCGCGCGCGGAAGGAGGGCGGTTTGGCGTCGAAGACGACTGGAGCGCGGCGACGGCGGACTGGTCCCGCGGGATGGCGGCGGGAGACGGAGCCGCGCTGAAGCCGGTGCCGAGCGAGCTGTCGAGGAAGAGGAGCCCGAAGCGGCGGTTCCAGCGAAGGGGTTGCGGGAGAGCGAGGCGGCGTCGGGGGCGACGAGGTACGGGCCGAGCTCGAAGAAATTGCCGACGAGGCCCGAGCAGCCGGGCCCGCCCTGCAGCCAGAGCAGCAGCGGCGTGTCGGCCGGCGCCGTAAGCGGCTGGCTGGCCTCATAGAAGGCGTAGAAGAGGGACACGTTGCCGGACGGGTCCAGCGGCAGGTAACCTGAGCTGGTCGGTAGGGCCTCCTCTGGGAACTCCACTGTTGACGCGGAGGCCGCCGCGAGCGAGACCGAGACGGTGGCTGCGAGGATGGCGGTGGCGAGGAGCGTGAGCGGCTGAGCCATCGGTGGATCAGATCGGAAGAGGATGAGATGTGCGCGCGTGCTGGTCCTGCAGCAGCCTCGTTGACTCCGGAGAGGTGACAAGTCTTGTCGATTATTGACAATGACTAAAACTTACTTCCTCCGTCCGGAAATACTTGTCAAAAAAATAAATGTATTTAAATGTATTTTAATTCTAGATACATCCACTTTTGTTCATTTTTACGACAAATAATTTCGGACAGAGGGAGTATTTATATACATCCGATTCAGAAAAAAATTAGAACGTCTTATCATTTGGAATGAAGTGCTAACTAATCTTTTTATGTTCGCAACTTTAAATTTGGATTCTCACCCTTGCTGGTGCAGGGCTTCGTTCTTATGTGCGTTTTTGAGTTTCATTACGGTTTGTGTTTTGCTCAGAAAGGTGAGACGGCATCGGCTCTCATAAGATGGAATAAGGTTTTTCCCGCCTAGATCTTGTTTCGCTAATGCATCTAGCATCGTCAGTGGGCGTGGCTCCAACGGATCTATCTTTGGTGGATTTGATCGAATCTGTTCATCGATCCTTTTGATCTTCGATGCTCTTCATCGGCGATGGTTGTTGTTCTGTGCGTTGGTCCTACGGGCCTTAGCACGATGACTTTCCGACTGTCTACTACAACAAAATTTATCCGGCTCCCGTGAGGAAATTTATTCTAAGGATTTCTTTGAAACACTTGCTATAGGATTTCTAGCATCCATTCAAACCATTATGAAAGAGTCATTTCTGTTTTCCCATGATGCAATCAAACAACCCAAAATCATGTACGATTGAGATGAGTATGTCATTCAATCATGTTTTCCTATTCCTGCATTTCTAGAATCCTTCGAATCAAAGAGATTGTTAGTGTTTTCTGACTCCGTCTCTTTGGAATACATCCTAGAGCTCATGCGAATGTTAGGCATCTTCAATGTGGATCACAATTTTTTTCTAGATGTTTGGACCGGACGTTCGGACACTTTTAACCATCTAACGCAAGTCACCAAATATATGCGGAGTGGTTCGAATGTCCAAAATCCCACAAACTGTCCCCAAACAGGGGGAGTCCAGACGTTGCTAAATCAGCTTCGGACCCCACCATAAACCTATTTCCCCCTTTTTCATCCCTTCTCTCTCCGCTCTCTATGGGCGGACGTTTGGTGAATATGCTTGGATAGTCGACACCCGCCTGACTATTTGTGGACACGTTCAAACGTGTTCATGGGCTTTTTTTATGTCCATTTAGTGATTGTCGTTGGAATTGTCATTAAGCTCATCGCTAGAGGAGACCCCCACCCCCTCCGTCATGGATTGAGGCTAGCCAATACCTTATCGGCCTTGTTGTTTGTCCTCTCGATCGACCCCCCCCCCCCCCCTCCAGCGTATAGGCTACTATCTGTTGCTGTAGAGAATGACATCATTGCTACTCTACTAACTAGGGAGCTTAAGCCGCGTGTCATTCTGTATGTGTATGCCGTGGTGATCTTCGCGAACCTAGTCAAGATGGAGATTGACACCATTCTTCCATCACACACTCCTTCGGTTCATAAATTATGAAAAAAATACATGATGAATATTGGAGAAAGAGTGGTATGTTAAATAAAGTTCCAATACTCTCCGTGGCAAAACAAAGTTAAACCCATTACTGTACGAAAAATCAATAGAAGAACACCCTCCATGCATCTCGAGAAGAGTCATGTTTTTCTTAATCAGAAGTCATGTTTTTAACATACATAATATGTGCATATTACATGGTTAATTATTTGCGCTAGTCAGCTATGTAATAAAATATGTAGCCATGTAATGCATGTTTCTCCGGACCTAAAGCAAATACATCTCATGCAATATTTACATTGTTGGTTAAACTTTAAGAAAATGATGAAGAGTGGTGTTCACCCTTTAGTTTTAACTGGTGTAATTAGTTGTTCATCATTCATCAAAGAGATTATATTCATTACATCATACTCTATTTGATAGTGGCAACATAGCTTATATAAAGCTCAGCATATCCTAGTTAGACCCAAAGATTGGCTCACGAAGGTAGACGAAAACAGAATAGAAAGAGCAAATGAACAGGTAACACTGCTAGCTAAAACTTAACAGGATTGCTAGATTTAACGAAGTCTCAATGCTATATTCGTTAGATCTTACGTGAAGAACCATGTATTTTTTTAAATAATTTTATATGTTTTGTCATTTAACTGAGACTTCGTTAAGTCTGTTAAGTCTTTAAGAGTGAGATCTAGCCACACCCAAAACTTAATAAGAACAACGAATAGCAGATTTAATTTCACAATTGTTCTTGCTTCTCTCTGACCCAACCATGTCCATGACCTTGAGTCACCCTATCTCTTCTCCGCGGAACCTGCGCCATCTTCAATGTTGCCAAGCATCCAGCCTGCACCAGTCGAGTCAACGTCAAATTGGACTCCCCATCCTCGCCCAGCGCCTCTTTGGCCCGTCGCATAGCCGCCGACGTCCGCTCCCGGAGCACCCTCCCGCCGTCGGAGTCCATCAATCACCTCACTTTTGTCGCCACTTCGTCAGCTTCCACCACACCCTTGTCATATCCGTCCACCGCAACGGCCAGACCCAACTCCTTTTCCAGGAAAACTCTGTTCATCCACTCTAAAATTTGGCTATCTGTCTACAAAATATTCCGACAAACATTGAAATCTTATATCTTATATTTACTAATTAGAGGCACCTTTCATGATCTCTCATTAATCCACATCATCAAAATTAATTAAACCGTTAGATTATAAAATTTACGACTAGGATGAAAAGACAACTTGCGTAACGCAAATGATCCTATCCTATGTAAAATGCACCTGACACGTCTAACTTATAGTCTTTGCCTGACGTCAAAAAACAAACAAACAGGAAAACATCACGTCCATGAAAAAAGAAACTCCACCCATTCCAGAAAAATAAGAAGGAAAGCTTCCGCCGCGTCAAAAAAAAAGAAGGAAAGCTTCCGTTAAAAGCTCTAACAAAAAAATACCAAAAAAAATCCAACCATAGAAAGGAAAAAAAAAGAACATCCGGATTGCCAGTGAAAAAAAAAACAACAAAAAATTGACTTAAAGAAAACAAGGAAAGCATCCACAAGTTCCCACGAATAAGGAAGGAAAGCGTCCGTTAAAAATTCTAACCATAAAATACCAAAACAAATCCAGTGATAAAACGGGAAAGAATCTACAATCCGGCTGATTGCCCGTGAAATAAAAATAAGCCTCCATTAATCCACATAAACAAATTGACGTAAAGAAAACAAGGAAAGCATCCACACGTTCCCACGAATAAGGAAGGAAAGCGTCCGTTAAAAATTCTAACGATAAAATACCAAAAAATCCAGTGATAAAACGGGAAAGAATCCACGATCCGACTGATTGCCCGTGAAATAAAAATAAGCCTCCATTAATCCACATAAACAAAATCAATTAAGTGGTAGATTCTAAAATTTACGATGGAGACTAAAGGAAAAATTATGTAACGCTGATCATCCCGACATGTCCAACGTTACTCAAACACAAAAAAGAAAAGCTTCACGTCTAGAAAAGAAAAAACATGGAAAGCCTCAAGTAATTCTTGCCAAAAAAGCCTCACGTCAATTAAAAAAACAGGAAAGCCTCACGTCCATTAATAAAGCAAGGAAAGCCTTCTCCCGTTCCCACAAATTAAGAAGGAACTCCTATTTCTCAGAAAAAAAGGAACTCCGTTAAAAACTCCAGCGATCAAATGTAAAAAAAAAAATTAACGATAAGAGTGGAAAGTATCCGAGATTTGGCTGATTGCCCATGAAATAAAAATAAGCCTCCGTGGCTCCGTTAATCAAATATTCCCTCAATTAAAATTTGCGTGGAGTCTTCTATATGTCCACTGCATCCTCCTTTGCTTCGATCCTGCTCTCCTACCTATGACATTCTACTACTAAGAATATAACCATATAATTTGCTACAGTGTCACATTCTACTACTAAGAATTGTACTACTACTCCAAATGATCGTTTTGAGTCTGTATATAAGATTTGAATGAAGTCAAACATTGTATCTTTGACCATATTTATATGAAAGATATTAATATTACCATACTAAAGTTATACAACATGAAAATTAAATTCATTGGGCATCTAATGATATTGATTTTGCATTATGAAATGTTGATATTTTTTATATAAATTGCTCAAACTATATTAAGTTTTAATTCTAACACATCTTATATGCGGAGTAAAAGGGACTCGAGGAAGTATTTAATATTAGAAGTGCTAGCCCGTGCAGATGCACGGGTTGTTGACTAGTTACTACTAATTTTTTAAGATTGGTTAAGAGATGTAGCAGATTGTTCGAGGCCATCACAGCAGAGCATGTCTGAGCGGCATGAAGAACTGCACTCTGTATCGCCAACCTACAATGAAAATCAACTGCTGAACTGGGCTACACAGATGACAAAGTATAGGCGGGTGGCTCATCAATCAGCCAATAAAAACGAAAGTGGAGCCGGGATCTTACTTGCGGCAGATCATCTCCTGGTTGTACTTGTGGGCGAGGGCCTGGAGCGAGGGCTCGATGATGCCCCCGTGCAGGCGGAGCACGGGGTGCAGCGTCGGCTCCTTCTGGATGTTGTAGTCGGCCAGCGTGCGCCCGTCCTCCAGCTACTTCCCCGCGAAGATCAGACGCTGCTGGTCCGGCGGGATCCCTGCACGACGACGACAAGTCAGAATCAGAAAAGCTCGACGGAACGGCCGGCCATGGCTAAAGAAGAGATCTTTGCGAAGAAGAGAAGCAGAGAAGTGACTGACCCTCCTTGTCCTGGATCTTGGCCTTGACATTGTCGATGGTGTCGCTGCTCTGGACCTCGAGCGTGATGGTCTTGCCGATGACGTGGCCGGCGTCGTCGTCGCAGACGAGGATCTCCCACATGGGGTCTGGATGGAGAGCAAAATTGATTAAGCCGCATCGGAGTCGGAGCAGAGGGTGGGGAGCGGGCGGACGCGAGACCGGCGGCAGGTCCCGCGTGCGCGCGCGGCTGCTCCTCTCGTCGGTCGGGGGAGAGGAGAGGAGGAGGAAGGAGGAAGAGGGATGGACGCGGGAGGTACCTGGGGAGCGGTCGCCGGTGGCGGCGGAGGCCGGGGGCCGGAGCCCGCCTATAGCTCCAACACCAAGCTGCCGTCCATCCAGGCTGGCCGGGAAAAAGGTTAAGAAGGGGCCGGAGCGGACGCCGTCGTGGCCGCCAATGGCGCCGACGCCGCGACAGCGGCCATCCAGCCCAGCCGGAAAGAGCTTGAAGAGCATCCTACCGGCGGCGGATGACGGCGACGGAGGCGGCGGCAAGTGCGGCGCGGGAGGGGAAGGATCACAGGAGAGAAAGAGAGGAGCTCGTTGTTGATGTAATAGAAAGCGACTCTTTGGTAAAAGTGGGGAGCGGTGGGGAGAGGGAAAAAATTCCATGCATACGGGCTGCAAAGTCCTCTCCGTGCGTACCCTATCAGAGATGACGCCATGTAGTCCACCTCGCTATCCGACGATTCGCTCCATGTACGCTCGGTTAGTTGGTTCTCTTGGCGTGTGGCGGAGCTTAGTGAGGGCCAAAGGGAGCCATTGCCCCCTCAACCAAATCTATTTCTTTATATAAACACATAAATATTTATCACTTTACATGATTTCAATTTTCACAAAGTAAATGGTGAAATATTTGTGTAGAGGGGTGATATATCATTTTTCTGTTGATGCCCACTCCTTACACATTGCTTCAATCTGGAGTAATCTCCAAACCGTTGATTGATTTCAACCTTCCATTCAGCTGTTGAGCTTTCCTTTACCTTCCTATTACATGTTTCTACTATTTCTCTTATATCATGTGAAATTGGTATTTGTAATTTTGATAAATTGTTAGCCTCTGGCCTGAGTTAACACTTAACTAATGTTTGCATCATCGCTGATGTCCCACATCGGGAAGATGACTTATGTCATTTGTCTGCCGTACTACACACTGAGTCTTGAAATGCGGCACTATGCTTTAGCACAAAACAGTTGGGCAAATCTTTTATAGAACTGTGATCTACTTCTGTTTCAACCATCTGTCACCAGTAGAAAAGAGGGCTTTGGTCCAGGCCGGGTTAGCCCATTAGTCCCGGTTCAGTCCAGAACCGGGACCCATGGGGGCATTGGTCCCGGTTAAATGAGCCCAGGGGCGGCAGACCACGTGGGCCATTTGTCCCGGTTCGTCTGGACCTTTTGGTCCCGATTGGTGGGATGAACCGGGACCAATGGGCCTGGCTCCTGGTCCACCACCATTAGTCCCGGTTGGTGGCTTGAACCGGAACAACATGCTGCCCTTTAGTCCCGGTTCGTGCCACGAACCGGGACCATTGAGGTGCCTATATATACCCCTCGCCCGCGAGCAGAGCACTCCACTGCTCTATTTTTATCTGGCCGGGGGGAGGGCTTTGTGGTGCTCTAGCTCACCTCCTATGCACATGAGGTGTTCGATGGAATGCCCGAGCGACACTAGTTAAGCTTTCTCCTCTCGAAGCACGACCTCCAAACTATATTTTTCCCGAGATTTTTCTAGATTTATATTTGCGGCCCATCACGCCCCGTCCCCGTCTTCACTGTCGTCGATCGCCCGCGCCGATCTCGTCGCCGGCACCACCGTGGTGAGCCTCTTGTTCTTATCTTCTTTCTAAAATAAAAAAAATTCTTGCTTTAGAGATATATACTTGTCTAATTTTCTTACTATTTTATTGCTTGTTATTATATAGTGCGATGGTTTTGGTAACCGCTCCCGTCGGCCCTCGTCCTGTCTATGATTCGGATGTGGTATATATTATCTTTATAACTATTGCTTCATTTATTGTTTATGAAAATTATGCCGACCAACGTGACATAGATTTTATTTATCTAGGAGGTATGTGAACCAGAAATTCCAACCGACCCTATTGTCGAGAGGTTAAATTTAGTTGAAGAAGAAAACAATTTCTTAAAGGAAAAAATAAAAAAAATTGAGGAGGAGAAGTTGATATTGAAGTTGCATGTTGCGGATGTCGTCGATGATCACAAGATCAAGATGGATGCAATGCGCTTGAAGATTAGAAAGATTAAAAAATATGTCATTCATACCGAGGCTTGGTATCATTATGCCGTTGGATTAATTGTTACCTTGGTTGCGATTATGGCCGCATTTGTTTTTGCATTGAAATGTTTTACATAGTTTCAATGTATGGTTTAATTAATTTAGATGCTCTGCAGAGCTTTATGTTGTTAGATGAGAACTATGTATGTACTTTGGTTTTAATGTGATGATGAACTTCTATTAATTTGGTCACTTAATTATCTATTCATGATGTTCTGTAATGGTTTTTGACACACTTAATTATATATAATGCACGCAGATGAACTGGCAATGGATGTACGGTGAGAGACACACCTCCGAGTACATTAAGGGTGTGCATGATTTTCTTGAAGTGGTTGAGGCAAACAAGCAGAATGGTTTTATGTGTTGTCCATGCCCTATATATGGGAATACGAAGTCTTAACTGACCGGAAATTCCTTCACACCCACCTGCTTTACAAGGGTTTCATGCCACACTATAATGTTTGGACGAGGCATGGAGAAATAGGGGTTATGATGGAAGACGGCGAAGAAGAAGAGTACGATGACAACTATGTGCCCCCTAAATACGGTGATGCTACTGAACATCAAGAGGAACCAGACGATGTGCACGATGATGCTGCAACGGGCGAAGCTGCTGAAGATCAAGAGGAACCAGATGATGTGCCCGATGATGATGATCTCCGCCGGGTCATTGTCGATGCAAGGACGCCAATCACGAAAGTCAAAGAAGAAGCTGAAGTTCGATCATATGTTAGAGGATCACAAAAAGGGTTGTACCCCAATTGCAAAGATGGCAACACAAAGCTCGGTGCCGTACTCGAATTGCTGAAGTGGAAGGCGAGAATCTTGTGCGACAAAGGATTTGAGAAGCTACTGAAAATATTGAAGAAGAAGCTTCCAAAGGATAACGAATTGCCCGACAGTACATACGCAGCAAAGAAGGTCGTATGCCCTCTAGGATTGGAGGTGCAGAAGATACATGCATGCCCTAACGAATGAATCCTCTACCGCGGTGCGTACAAGGATCTGAACGCATGCCCGGTATGCGGTGCATTACGGTATAAGATCAGACGAGATGACCCTGGTGATGTTGATGGTGGGCCCCCCCAGGGTTCCTGCGAAGGTGATGTGGTACGCTCCTATAATACCACGGTTGAAACGTCTGTTCAGAAACGGAGAGCATTCCAAGTTGATGCGATGGCACAGTGAGGACCGTAAGAAAGATGGGAAGTTGAGAGCACCCGACGGTCGCGTGATGGAGAAAAATTGAGAGAAAGTACTGGGATGAGTTTGCAAGTGACCCAAGGAACGTATGGTTTTCTTTAAGCGCGGATGGCATTAATCCTTTCGGGGAGCAGAGCAGCAATCACAGCACCTGGCCCGTGACTCTATGTACGTATAACCTTCCTCCTTGGATGTGCATGAAGCGGAAGTTCATTATCATGCCAGTTCTCATCCAAGGCCCTAAGCAACCCGGCAATGACATTGATGTGTACCTAAGGCCATTAGTTGAAGAACTTTTACAGCTGTGGAATGGAAACGGTGTACGTACGTGGAATGAGCACAAACAGGAGGAATTTGACCTAAAGGCGTTGCTGTTCGTGACCATCAATAGCCCGCTCTCAGTAACCTTTTAGGACAGACAAACAAGGGATACCACACATGCACACACTGTTTAGATGACACTGAAAGTATATACCTGGGAAGTTGCAGGAAGAATGTGTACCTGGGCCATCGTCGATTTCTTCCGACCAACCATCAATGTCGAAAGGAAGGCAAGCATTTCAAAGGCGAGGCAGATCACGGGAAGAAGCCCGCCATGCGTGTCGGTGATCACGCGTACTTGCTATGGTCAATGATTTACACGTAATCTTTGGAAAGGGTTCGGTGGACTAGCTGTTACGAATGACGCCGAGAAACACGCACCCATGTGGAAGAAGAAATCTATATTTTGGGACCTACCCATTTGGAAAGACCTAGAGGTCCGCTCTTGATCGGCGTGATGCCGCGTGACGAAGAACCTTTGCGTGAACCTGCTAGGCTTCTTGGGCGTGTATGGGAAGACAAAAGATACACACGAGGCCGCGAGAGGACCTGCAACGCTTGCACGAAAAAGACGGCATGCCTCCGAAGCACTATGAAGGTCCTGCCAGCTACGCTCTTACGAATGAAGAGAAAGAAATCTTCTTTGAATGCCTCACTAGTAGAAAACAGGGCTTTCGTCCAGGCCAGTTTAGCCCATTAGTCCCGGTTCAATCCAGAACCGGGACTAATGTAACATTTAATGCGGTTAAATGCGGCTAAGGCATTAGTCCCGGTTCACTGTGCCCTTTAGTCCCGGTTTGTGCCTCAAACCGGGACTAAAAATCGCGATACCCATTAGTCGGTTCATGCCTCAAACCGGGACTAAAGAGTAGACCTTTAGTCCCGGTTTGAGGCACGAACCGGGACTAATGGGGTTGAGACCTTTAGTCCCGGTTCGTGCCACGAACCCCGTTAAACATTTTCAAAATCCTCAAAAACCTAACAGAAAAAAGTTACGGGGCTTTTAATATCTAGAGTGGAAAAAATCGAAAAAATTTCTAACTGTGGTCAAACAATGGTCAAACCATGGTCAAACTAATTGTTCTAGAATATTAGTGTTACTAAATAATTTGTTCAGTTATTTTGAATTTTGGTCAAATCTGGTCAACCTGTGGTCAAACTATGGTCAAACTATGGTCAAACCATGGTCAAACTAATTATTCTAGAATATTAGTGTTACTAAATAATTTGTTCGATTATTTTGAATTTTGGTCAAATCTGGTCAAACCGTGGTCAAGCTGTGGTCAAACTATGGTCAAACCATGGTCAAACTAATTATTCAAAATAACTATTGTTTTCTAAATAATTATTGTTTTTGAAAACAATAGTTTGAAACTCAAGCAGTGAAATGTGTCAATTCATGCTCAAGCAAAATTCACGAGGGTTAATAGGATTGACATCTTACTATTGTCGGGAAAACAACAAGTGCAGACTTGGAAGCGAGGAGAATAGAACCCGGAAGTTAAGCGTGCTCGAGTGGGGAGTGGGAGGATGGGTGACCGTTTGGGAAGTTAGGTGATTTGGAATGGTGAGGGTGATTAGAGAAGAGGATAAATTGAGCAGTGATGAGGGGTGCTGATTAGAGATTAGGAGTTAAAATATTCAGAAATTTGAAAATAAAAAATTATTCAAAAATTTTTTTCAAGAAAAATTAAAAAAAAATCATAAAATTTCCATCAGTCCCGGTTGGTGTTACCAACCGGGACTAAAGGTGGAGCCCCACGTGGCCGCGGCCTTTAGTCCCGGTTCTGGATTGAGCCGGGACTAAAGGGGGGAGGCATTAGTACCGACCCTTTAGTCCCGGTTCACCAACCGGGACTAAAGGCCCTTACCAACCGGGACAATAGGCCCTTATTCTACTAGTGCCTGCTCAGTATGAAGGCCCCGACTGGCATCTCGTCGAATATAAAGGGAATAATAAATATGCCAGAGAAAAAGTTCCAGAACCTAAAGTCTCATGACTGCCACGTGATTATGGCCTTAGCTGCTTCCGGTTGCATTGAGGGGGCTTCTACCGTAAAACGTCCGATTAGCCATTGTGAAGCTATGAGCATTCCTCAATGCAATATCTCAGAAGGTGGTCGATCCAGAAATCGTACCAACGCTAAGGAGTCACTAGTGCAGAAACGGCCTTTAGTGCCGGTTCGTGACGGCCTTTGGTGCCGGTTCGCCAACCGGCACTAAAGAGTGGGGACTAACGGTCCCCCCCTTTAGTACCGGTTAAATCACGAACCGGCGCTAAAACCACCACGTGTACGAGCCGAGCCGATGTCGCGTAGGGCTTTAGTACCGGTTGGTAACACCAACCGGTACTAAATGTTTGGGTGATTTTTTAAATTTTTTTGCTTTAGTTTTGTGTTTTCAATTTAATTTAGTGATTGTTTTACATTAATATAAAAACTCTTGCATCACATATCATCAACATACTCTGGCTAGCTAGCTAATAAACATCGTAGTCATCATTATCACTATTTAATCATCATCATAGTCATTACCGCTATCTAATCACCACCAACAGTAGCTTAAAGAAGAAACATTCACTTGTACCAGAAGCAAAAATATCATCGATTTCAACATGATTGTCATGATATTATAAGTGTTCATATATAACACCACAAAAGCAAATCACTCTTTGAGATTAAGTTCATAACGAAGAACACGGACATGAAAGGACAAGTACTAAGAGTAGCATGAACTAGCTAAATCACTCCTGCTAGCTACTCTCTCTCTCTCTGTCAAAATAGCATAGAACATGTATAGCTCTCCTGATTAATCATACTGGAGCATGCAGACGAACCTGTCTCCTAATCGTGGGGTGCGCTTCTCATTGCTGCCCCCTAGTACTTCTCTGCGATCGTTAACAATTTTGCTCCAATCTTTCACTATTAAGCATTCATCGCTTTTAGAAACCCTGAATGCACTCATGGGCAATGTAGGATGTCTTGACCGTAAGCTAACCATTGACATGTGACCTTTAGTCTCGATCCACTGAGGCACAACTGTCATCGGGAGTCCCTGTTGAAGAACATCATATAGTAATTAATATACTTAGCAATGAAAGTTTAGCAAAAAATAATGTATGCAAAAGATGCACTAAGGACAAATATTAAAAATATTACCATCTTTCGTAAATAGATGTGACCGTAGTTCGATACGATTACTATTGGTCGCATGTTTTGATACTAACATTTCTAAGTGCAGGAAAAAAATTTGTCTTGACAGTATGAAGATCCTCAAGCCATGAAACATAATGACTTATCTCCTCGCAGTTTAGTTCAGCTCCGGGACAGTAGTAGGTCCTATCTACCAAGCGCCGGACATGTTTGCTTGAATGGAGATAAGCTGTCAATATAAATTAGTAGTCAATTATTTATGAATAAGCAATATCAAAGACAAAATTATAGTTGAGAGGAACTCACATAATGGTAGAATTGGAGGCGTCTGCACATCGACCCATATGTCTCTATTACCTTCAATATCATCTTCCGGACGAATATCAAAGGTGATAACCATACCATGCTCAAATGCATAAGCCTTGCATAGTGCTTGCCAAGTTTTGTATTCAAAATAGGTGTACGTGTGTGCATTATATACTTTGACGTTGAAAGTATAACCATGCTCAGTTTTCAGGTAAACTCTCTTTACCTCCATAGTTTCCATATCATTAAAACCTATCTTATCCAAGACAAAAATTCTTGCATGGCAGGGGATGCACTAGTAGAATATTGAAAATTAAAAATTATAAGTCAGGCAAATGAAGCATATATAAGTCATGCTTAATTATGAAAACAGACTTGTCGTTGTGACTTACTGTATCGAATTCGAAGTTCTCATCCAGCTTGATGCTGAACCGCCTATCATCAACAAAGAAATTTCTGCCGCACTGGCCGCGCTGGTCTTCACAGTATTCACACATAATGAAATCTTTTTCATCGTCAGACGACATTTCCTATGTTCATATTAGGCGAAACATTAAACACTTACTAATTCAATTAATTCAACTACTTCTATTAATGTAACTAAGCATTTACTAATAATAAACTAGTTTTATTAATTCAATTAGTTCAACTACGCATTTACTAAAAATAAACTAGTTCTATTAATTTAATTAGTTCAACTATGCATTTACTAAAAATAAACTGTTTCTATTAATTCAACTAGTTCAAATAATATAACTAGTTCTATTAATTCAACTAGTTCAAATAATAATCTCATATATGTACCTAAATTTTCTTACTAAAAATAAACTGGCCGGTTATATTAATTATTTCTATTAATTCAACTAGTTCAAACATTTACTAAAAATAAACTGGTTATATTAATTCAATTAGTTCAACTAAGCATTTACTATTCTATTAATTCAAATAATATAACTAATTCTAGTTTTATTAATTCAACTAGTTCAAATAATATAACTAATTCTATTAATTCAACTAGTTCAAATAATCTCATATACATAAACTTTTTTACTAAAAATAAACTAGTTCCAATTCATCTAACATGCATTAACATTTCTAACATTCTAAAAATAAACTAGTTATATTAATTAATTCATCTAACATGCATTAACATATCTAACATTCTAAAAATAAACTAGTTTTATTAAATTCATCTAAACACAATAGAAAACAGAAAATAAGTAAAAAAAATATGTGGGTGTGTATGTGTGTATGCGTGTGTGTGTATGTGTGTATGCGTGTGTGTGTATGTGTGTGTGTGTGTGTGTGTGTGTGTGTGTGCATGTGTGTGTGTGTGTGTGCATATGGAGCGGTAGCGTCACAGTGGCGAAGCGGCTGACGGCGGGCTGCGAGACGGCTGACGAAGACGTGCGCTTGGCGGAGCGTCTGGCGACAGGCAGGCGCGCAGCGAAGCGGCGGCAGCGATGGCGGCGAAGCGGCGGCGGCAACGAGGGGCAACGGCAACGGCGTCGGCGAAGGCGATAACGCAATGACCGCAGCAGCGTCGGCGCGTCGGAGATCGATGTCGCGCAAGAGAAAAGTGGTCTTCGATAACTGAATTTTTGTAAGTGTCATATATATAGGACGGGCCTTTAGTACCGGTTGGTGCCACCAACCGGTACTAAAGGCCAATTTTGCGGCGGGAAACGAGGGCCTTTAGTACCGTCTGGTGGCTCCACCTCGCCGTGCGCTGCCACCCGTCGTGCGCTACTTTTAGTCCCACCTCGCCGAGTGAAGGGCAGCCGCACTGGTTTATAAACCCAGCCGCGGCTTCCCTTTTGAACTCCTCTGTATAGCAGGCTTGTGGGCTTAACTACGGCGCGCTGCCATGTGAGCCTGCAGACCCTAGTTCTGGCAGGTCCACCGGGCAGCGCCCCAACATTTTTTATATATTTTTGCTTCATATAATTTTTTTTCTTTTCTGCATTATTTATTTTCTTTCATTTATTTTTGAGTAAATTTTTATATAGTTTTTTCTTTTCTGCTTTATTTTTTCTGAGTTGTTTTTTTGATGTATTTAGTTTTTTTTTGAATATTTTTGCTTTATATATTTTTTTTCTTTTCTGCATTATTTATTTTCTTCTATTTATTTTTGAGTAATTTTTATATATTTTTCTTTTTCTGCTTTATTTTTTCTTCTATTTATTTTTGAGTTGTTTTTTGATGTATTTAGTTTCTTTGTGAATATTTTTGCTTTATATAATTTTTTTTCTTTTCTGCATTATTTATTTTCTTCAATTTATTTTTGCGTAATTTTTTATATAGTTTTTTCTTTTCTGCTTTATTTTTTTCATCTATTTATTTCTGAGTTGTTTTTTTGATGTATTTATTTTCTTTATGAATATTTTTGCTTTATATTTTTTCCTTTCTGCATTATTTATTTTCTTCTATTTATTTTTGAGTAATTTTTATATAGTTTTTCTTTTCTGGTTTATTTTCTTCTTCCTCTTCTTCTTCTTCCTCTTCTTCTTCTTCTTCTTCTTCTTCATCCTCTTCTTCTTCATCCTCTTCATCCTCTTCTTCTTCTTCTTCTTCTTCTTCTTCCTCTTCTTCTTCTTCTTCTTCTTCTTCTTCCTCTTCTTCTTCTTCTTCTTCTTCTTCTTCTTCTTCTTCTTCTTCTTCTTCTTCTTCTTCTTCTTCTTCTTCTTCTTCTTCTTCTTCTTCTTCTTCTTCTTCTTCTTCTTCTTCTTCTTCTTCTTCTTCTTCTTCTTCTTCTTCTTCTTCTTCTTCTTCTTCTTCTTCTTCTTCTTCTTCTTCTTCTTCTTCTTCTTCTTCTTCTTCTTCTTCTTCTTCTTCTTCTTCTTCTTCGTCTTCGTCTTCCTCTTCTTCTTCCTCTTCCTCTTCTTCTTCTTCTTCCTCTTCTTCCTCCTCTTCTTCCTCTTCTTCGTCCTCTTCTTCCTCCTCTTCTTCTTCTTCGTCTTCTTCTTCTTCTTCTTCTTCTTCTTCTTCTTCTTCTTCTTCTTCTTCTTCTTCTTCTTCTTCTTCTTCTTCTTCCTCTTCTTCTTCTTCTTCTTCTTCTTCTTCTTCTTCCTCCTCTTCTTCTTCTTCTTCGTCTTCTTCTTCTTCTTCTTCTTCTTCTTCTTCTTCTTCTTCCTCTTCTTCTTCTTCTTCTTCTTCTTCTTCTTCTTCTTCTTCTTCTTCTTCTTCTTCTTCTTCTTCTTCTTCTTCTTCTTCTTCTTCTTCTTCTTCTTCTTCTTCTTCTTCTTCTTCTTCTTCTTCTTCTTCTTCTTCTTCTTCTTCTTCTTCTTCTTCTTCTTCTTCTTCTTCTTCTTCTTCTTCTTCTTCTTCTTCTTCTTCTTCTTCTTCTTCTTCTTCTTCTTCTTCTTCTTCTTCTTCTTCTTCTTCTTCTTCTTCTTCTTCTTCTTCTTCTTCTTCTTCTTCTTCTTCTTCTTCTTCTTCTTCTTCTTCTTCTTCTTCTTCTTCTTCTTCTTCTTCTTCTTCTTCTTCTTCTTCTTCTTCTTCTTCTTCTTCTTCTTCTTCTTCTTCTTCTTCTTCTTCTTCTTCTTCTTCTTCTTCTTCTTCTTCTTCTTCTTCTTCTTCTTCTTCTTCTTCTTCTTCTTCTTCTTCTTCTTCTTCTTCTTCTTCTTCTTCTTCTTCTTCTTCTTCTTCTTCTTCTTCTTCTTCTTCTTCTTCTTCTTCTTCTTCTTCTTCTTCTTCTTCTTCTTCTTCTTCTTCTTCTTCTTCTTCTTCTTCTTCTTCTTCTTCTTCTTCTTCTTCTTCTTCTTCTTCTTCTTCTTCTTCTTCTTCTTCTTCTTCTTCTTCTTCTTCTTCTTCTTCTTCTTCTTCTTCTTCTTCTTCTTCTTCTTCTTCTTCTTCTTCTTCTTCTTCTTCTTCTTCTTCTTCTTCTTCTTCTTCTTCTTCTTCTTCTTCTTCTTCTTCTTCTTCTTGTACACCGGCAGGGAGCCCCGGACTGGGCCACATGTAAGCGCAATCGTGGTTGGGCTAGGCCCAAAAGCAGTCTTGTGAGCGGGCAGGGGTGGTTTTACAGTAGTAAGTCTCTTGGCGCCCTGCGCTTCCCATGCCTCCAGCGTGGCTTGGCGTGGGGAGGCGTGCGTGGCGTGGGGCGGCATGCGTGGGGCTGAGCTTCTGCGGCGCATGCGTCACGTCGTAGTAAAGGGTGGTTCGCGCCTTCCCCATAAGCGGAGGGAGGCGTGGAGGCGGCCCATTCTTGAGCAGGGGCGGCGTGGTCTTCAAGGCGTCCACTCCCCACGATCACGGGGTGGGGAGAGGTCGCCTCACCCGTCGCCTCGGTCCCCCAGCGGGTTGGTCCCAGTTCCCTGCGCTTTCTGCGTCTTGATTGGCTGAGTGGGGCGGCCGAGCCCCCACCCCGTTCCTTTATAAAGAGTGTTGGGGGGGGGGGGGGGAAACGGCATCCCGCACTCTTCCATTTTCTCCTTCCTTCAGCTTCTGCTCCCCCCCCTCCGTCCGCCATGGAGAGAAGGAATCCTGGCTCTTCAACGGTGGCGGCAAGGGTCGCCGCTCGACAACGCGTCCTTCCTTCTCCTACACCTGCGGTGGCAGAGCCCGGCGAGGGAAGGGGAGGCGAGCCGTGGGCGAGGCAGCCTTCGGGGAAAGAGGAGGGCAGGCGGTGCGCGGTCTCGCCTCCGCCGATAGTCCCTCCCCCATGGAGGGCCATGTTGAGGATGACCCTGCGAGTTCTTCGTCGGGCTGCGCCCGGCCCGCCTCGCGTCGCCGCCGTCTCCCGACTCCATTCATGGCGAGATGGAGCTGGATCAGCTGAGTCATTGCTGCTGCTGCACATGAGGGCTGTTGGATCATCGATGCAGCGAGTTCGCGTTGACTTCCAACCCCTCACGTGATGTATCTTTGTCGAGGATGGAAGGCGTTCGCTCATATCCACCGCTTGGCGGCGGGGCTCACTCTCCATTTCAAGCTGATGGAGGCGGCCTCCTCTCCGTCAAGGTCTTGGTGCCGGGACTTGGGCAAGGTGCTGCGTGGAGAGCTCTTCCCGATAGTAAAAGGCTCCTCCTCGGCCGGGACTGGCGAGGAGGGCGATGGCAGCGGCAGCGAGGGTAGCAGGCGGCAGGATGACGGGTCCAACTAGGTGTCGGGGGCCGCTCCGTACGGCACCGGCGACCCCATCATCCATGTCGCCGGCTTCCTGAACTTCTCGGGGCCGTCTCCTTGGGCGGCTGGCGTTGGGAGGCTGCGGAAGAGGAAGAGGGCGGGCGGCAAGGCCGTCAAACCTGAGTCTGTGGTGTCGGCAGCGTCTTGGCGATCTACCGCCTCGTCTTTGAGCTTTCTGCTTCGGCGCCGCCATCACCATCCAGCCTTGGACGGCCACCGAGATGTTCTCTTGGTGTGTCCTGCCACTCGTAGCTTCGCCTAAGCGCCCCTTTTGCCCTTTTCGCCTCCTTGACCTGCCTCCACGAGAAGAGGGACAAGAAAGGGGTTCTGGGCACCTTATCTCTTTTTAGTTTGTAAGCCTTTGGGCCTTGGCTGAATTTAAAACTTGTAATCCCATCATTCATGTTTTTCATTCCCCATGGACTGTATCTGAGTGGAATGTTTTTAATGAAAAAGGGATACTTGCCGGGTCATTTGTTTGCGGGTAGAACCCACGACAAGGAGTAAATCCTTGATATCCCTAAGATAAACATTTCCTTGCCCGGCAACAGGCCCTGCCGTCTTCCCACTTCGCTCGACCTTTCTCACGCTTTTGGCGGAGGCAGGGATGAGGTGGGTTCAAGCTCCTCGTTTCATCCTTTTGCTGCCGCGACTACGACCAAACTTGGCCCCAGAAACGAGCCCTAGGGCCTAGAGTTTTAGGGGAGCATGGTAGCTTTGGGAAGAAGCGAGGTTTCACATACCTCAGTCCATAAGGGAATGCATGATAAGGGATGAAGAACTTATCTGGAACTGTAGCCCCCGACAACTCTGGTTTGCCGTGGGGGAGTCTTTGCACTTGCAGCCCCCGGCAATACTGGCTTGCCGGGTTTAGATGTCGGTCTGCCCCTCTTCTCTTTTCGTCCTCGGGTGATCCGGCAAGGATATCTGTGAGTCCTGCGAACCAAAGAAGACAAAAGAGCGGCAAAGAGATGCACACTCGACCTCTAAGCTAGGGGTTAGTCGCCGCTAAGGACTATCAACCTAACCAAGGGCGAGACTCGACCTAGCATGCATGCTATAACTTAGGGCGCCAGCGCTTCATTTATTTATGCTCAGGGTCTGCGCCTGGCTTTGTACAAAGGGTTACATGCATCATCGGCAATGCTTGTACAAAAGGTGGCTTGCTGGGGGGGGGGGCGGCAAGCCGCGCCTCATGGGTAAAACTTGCGAAGATGCTCAATGTTCCAGGAGTTACTCACCGGAACAGCATCTTCGGTCTCCAGGCGGACTGCGCCGGGCCTGGTGACTCATATTACCCGATAAGGGCCTTCCCACTTTGGCGTCAACTTGTTGGAATTCTTGGCCGATTGAACGCGCCGAAGGAAAAGGTCGCCTTCCTCAAGGCTTCGGGCATGAACCTTACAGCTATGGTAGTGGCGCCAAAGGCTTCTTTGGTAGCGTGCTTTGCTCTCTGGCCCGAAGGCGATCTTCCTCAAGGAGCCTGCGTCATCTTGCCGCATGATTGCTCTTGCTCAAGCTTCGTCATAGCGAGCACTCGAGGTGACCCGTATATGAGTTCGATGGGAGAACTGCTTCTGCCCGTATACCGAGGGCAAAGGTGTACGGCGGTGGCTCGATTTGGCGTCGTCTGATCGACCAAAGAACGCCGGCAACTCATCAATCCAGCGCCTTCCACTCTTGTGCAGCCTGTCAAAGGTCTTGGTCCTTAGGTCTCATGGTACTTCAGCATTTTCCCTCTCGGCTTGACCATTTCTTGGCGGGTGAGCAGCAGGCGAAAGCAGACTTTGCTCCCGAGGTCTTGGGTATATTGCATGAAGGTGCGGCTTGTGAAGCGTAATGTCGTGGTCGGTGATAACCCTGTTGGATGCGCCAAAATGGCACACTAGTCCCTTGAAGAACTTGACGGTGGCGAGCTGTGACCTTCCTCACTGCCTCCACCTCCGGCCACTTTTTGACTTGTCGATTGCAACGTACAAGTACTCAAAGCCCCCGGCGGCGCGGGGGAAAGGGCCCAGTATGTCGAGCCGCCAGACCGAGAAGGGCCAGGAGAGAGGAATGGTTTGAAGGGCTTGAGCTGGCTGATGAAGCTTTTTTGAATGGAACTGACACGCTTCACACCTGGTGACTAGTGACGTTGCATCCTGGAGGGCGGTGGGCCAGAAGAAGCCTTGTCGGAATGCCTTGCCGACAAGGGCCCTTGACCCAATGTGGGATCCACATATGCCTCCGTGTATCTCTGACAACAGCTCCAGTCCTTCCTCTCGAGGGATACACTTCAATTTCACACCGTTCGTCCTCTTTCTGTACAGGACGTCATCGACGAAGTGGTACATGGTAGAAGCGACGGGCTACTTTCCGCTTCTTCACGCTCCTCGGGAAGTTCCCTGTTGGAGGAATCAGACGGTATGTTGTGCCCACGGAGCACAGGGGGCTCGACGGCGAGGACTAAAGGCATTTCCTCCGCTATAGGAGCGGTTGTCTCGACGGCAAGAGCTTGACGCTCCGCCAGAGCCACACTACTGGAAACAGGGAATTTGCCATCAGCCAGCTCTTTGCCATCAGCCAGCTGATGGCAAAGAACGTCTTTGCCATCTGCTTATAAAAAACAGATGGCAAAGAACTGACAGACCGCAAAAGAACAGGGTTGCCATCAGCCAATTCTTTGCCATCTGCGGTGGATGGCAAATAATCTTTGCCATCTGCGAGCTGATGGCAAAGAGGTTGGTAAATCTTGTGCCCGTCAAAAATGTAACGGCATACCGGCCCCACCTCTTTGCCATCTGCCAGCAGATGGCAAAGAATCTTTGCCATCTGCCAGCAGATGGCAAAGAGATGGGACTATCTCTCTCCTTCCTAAAAAAGCAAAGAGTGAAAAATTAATAAAGAAAAGAAAACCCCTGACCACGAATCAGTCCCACTCCCGTGCGTCTTTGGATAGCTAGGGTTCCCGCCACCCTCACGGTCGCCGCCGCCCTCACCGTCGCCGCCGCCGTCAGTCCGCCCTACATGGCGGAGGATAGGCCATCCACGGTCCATTCCGCCCCACGCGAGAGAGACCACCAGCGACCTCCCCGTCCCCGCCGCCGCCCGCTCATCCCGGTCCCGTCCTCCTCCCCGCCTACGCGCGGCGTCCGTCCCACCGCCCGGCAGCGAAGTCCCGAGCTCGATTCGCGAAAAATACGAGCTTTCGGCCCTCCGGCCGCCGCCCAATCCCCGTGTTTCCGGCCGCGCCGCCAGATCCGCCCGCCAGCCCCGCGGTGCCGGCCCGATCTGGCGAAATTTCAGTTTCTTTTTGGTAAATACGCTGATTACGCTCCGGGTGTTCCGACTCGGGGGTTACGAAGTTTGTTACGGCGCCCGTGGGATGGCGAGATGGCGCCTAGGGACAGCAAGGAGATGCTACAACCGGCCGCCGAGTCCACCATCCGCTCCATCGGCCTCGGCTCTGACGTCGCCACGCCGACGTCCGGCTCAAATTCTGCAAGCAGTGCGGCTCGCCCGACCCTCGCTCATCGAGCTCGACGCGATGGGACCCAGGACATCGTGCTCCCGGTAGCCTCACCACCGTCGCCGGGCGTGCCCAAGTCCATCAAGTGCGACAAGGGGGAGCGGATGTGGTTCCGATCCGATGTCCTGTCGTTCCAGCAGGTATGGTTTCTTGCATGCCTATGCCTACTCCAGAACAAGGAAGATGACACAAATGGACATAAGTCTATTTACCATTTCAGAATCATCTATTCTTAGTAACTACTAGCACTTTTAAGAGTAAAATTCTTCCTATTCCTTCGATTACGTACTGATTTTTGCCCTTCAAGAATGTATATAGGCACCAAACACTTTGAGGCCCGTAGAGATATGTATTCTGCCACTTCCAGGCAGAATAATTTTCCTATGTGAGTAATGCGAGGTGTATGTGGATAATGTTTTGGTCGTTACCAGATTAGAAGGTTGTCAATTATCAGGTTAGATATTTGGAAGAAAGTTGGAAACTCTGGAATTGTAGTCTTCTGTCCAGGTTGCTGGCAGCATACCTTGGATTAGGGACTGATTTTTTCCATTTCAGAAACATATAGAAGCACCGAACAGTTGAGGCCTCCATAGATGTATTCAGCCAGAAAAAAATGTTTTCCAGTTTGAGTAATGCTAATGGAGGCGTACATAGATAATGTTTTGGTTGTTAACTTATTATAAGGTCCAAAATTATCAGGTTAGACATTTAGAAGAAACTACGGGATCGTATGCTTCTACCAGTTTGCTAGCACCAGCAGGATGCATTTTTGGCATGCAGCATGCTCTAGCCAATAGCTTCTTTCTCAGAAACATGCAACCTTCCCTGTCAGGTCAGGAGAGCAACAACACACATGCAACACAGATTTGTGCGTCTTCTCCATGCAATCTTGTTTACATAATCTTCAGCCTGGGCCATCTCTGTCACCAACGCCTACAGCCTGGGTATGAACCTCTCTTCTCTACTTCATCTTTACTGAATGTGCGTATTCTCTGAACCACTTATTCTTTGTCTACTGAATTTTAGTGAATGTGAGATGTACTCCTGTAAACTGAGATGTGCTTTTGTAAAGTGTGTTGTCAACTTGTGAATTTTAGTGAATGTGAGTGAAAGTTACTCCACAATGTGAGTAAAAATGTTGAGCTCCTCTCATTCTTTTCCCCAATTCAGTATTGTTGTGTAGAAATTGATTCAAACATTCAGTACTCCTAGGCCAAGAGAGAGATTATGTTAAAAATTCAGTTAAGCAGGCATGGTTAAATTGAGTTGGAAAATCAAAATAAGTGAATGGATACTGCTAGAGTTGGAAAATCAGTGTAAATCTACTGTAAAAATTCAGTACTCCTACACTTAGAGATTATGTTAAAAATTCAGTTAAGCAGGCATGGTACTCTTATTTTGGAGTAAAAATTCAGTTTAAAAGTCAGTTAAAAGTCCAGTTTTAGAGCTTGGCTCCTGATCTGACTATAAAGTGTACTGCAAGCTTATTGCTAGCAAGTTTAAAATTTGAGTAAACACATGATTCAGTGTACACTTAATACACATGACCTGCTTGTGCTTGTGACTGACTTGGACACATGATTCAGACACACATGTATTCAGACACACATAGCAGGCCTGAAACTCCTAGGAAATCATTTGCATATTGTCAACCCTCTGTGAAATGAGTAATAGCTGCATCTTCCAGGATAGTATGTGGGCCTCCTAATTAGTTGTAAACCAAAGCACTTAGACATTTTCAATCATGAGTAAATCAGAAACTAGTCTCAGCTTGAGTATTGATCTTGTGCATTTTCCTTTCTTTTCAGTGAACTAGTCTCAGCTTGAGTCCTGGTCTACTGTAACTTTTCTTTAAAAATTGTGTAATTGACAAATCATTTTAAATGGTGTGCCCAGGTTTCAGTGAACTAGTCTCAGCTTGAAATTTGGTTCAGTTAACTCCATACAAGGGTCTCTTTTTGGTTAACAGTTTGGAGTATAGATTAACTGAAACCTGACATTTTAACTGAATTTTACCTTCTTCCTTCCTTAGGAACATGAGCTCTGGCGGCAACACAAAGAATTGAGTAAACCCTATTTTTGCAGAATTGTTGTTGTCAGTTAACTGAAACTACAGCACATTCCAATCAATTGGCTGCAGTAAAGAACTGAAGAGATGGTATGATAACAACTGCTCTATTTGTTCTATCTAATCTGTTCTTTTCTATTTAAGAAAAATATAAGCATGCATTTACCAGTAGGCGAGATCACCTAGCTAATTTGTAGTGTTATTATTGTCTAAATAGGAACATTTTACCTCATTAAAAGTACAGCCATCTCCAAAACTACAACACATTTAGCTACTGAACATTTACCTGGTGAGATGTTTAGTCATGCATCCTAATTCAGACGATGTTGTGTGTTTAAGTAATCTGTCAGAAGTGTTTATTTCCACGCATGCATTATCAAATTGGCTGTGAGCCGTAAGGTGGAATGCTTAGTATTTTTTCTCATACAGGAAACTTGCTCAGTTCAATTAATTCAGCTCCAATGGCGGTATCTGTAAGACATGGAAGTGTGCAATTTTTCTGTATGTGCTCTCATATTTTTGCTCATGCATGCTTTTTTCAGTTAGTTTTTCCCACATTTTGGAAAGAACCATGCACAAAGGAAACAAACACTTCATCTGATGGTGTACCTTCTTAAGCTAGAAGTACTCTGATGGAGTACCTTCTTCAGAGGGCAAATAGCACCAGCACCAGCAGTCACGGCGGCAGTCAACAGCAACAACAGAGGAGCAGTAGCATCAACACGAATCAGCAACAGCAGCACAGGCAGAGGAACACTTCCTGGTGGGTGGCAATCACGCAGCTTGGCGGCGCCGGCCCCTGGAGACGCACGGGCGACGGCGAAGGAAGATGACGGGGGTGGAGGCACTTGTTTGTGATTGTTTTGAAACTACGAGGGCTTTTTTATAAAATTGGCAATGATCTACGCCTGCGACATGTTTTTCGGGACGGAGGGAGTACTAATTACAACACATATTTTAAAGAAGAAATTGTTCAACTAAGGTGTTTGCCACTTAATAATGCCGCATCCTATCTATTCGGTGCCTATATGGATATACCTACACAATATCTTTAACAATCCCAATTACTGAATATTTTCATTTCTTATGAAATAGCATATGTTGACCCGGATAATCAAGACTTAACCATGCCTAAGTTACTCCATTGAAGATTGAACAATATCTTTAACCATGATCTAGTGTTGTTTATTTTGCAGCATAGGGAAGTTCTTTCTACAGGACAGAAATTTGTGGTGCATAATAATCTTCTTCTTCTAGTCTTCTTCTAACTTTCTTCTTTCCCATTTTGTAGATTTGCTTCAGATCACGGAAGCTTGGGTTGATGGAGTGCTTGTCTTTAGTTTTTGTTTTGACTTTGTGAAACTTGCTACCCATGATGAAACTGTGTAATATTGATGAAACTATGTATATGTATGGATGAAACTTGCTACTATTGGTAACATGTGTTGGATATATGTTCAATATATATGTGTTCATGACTATTGGTAATATGTGTTGAATATGCTATATTGGTCATATAAATATATTTGTGTTTGATTTTCTGTGAAAATGAATTGATATAAGAAAAAACAAAATTAAATGGGGCAATATAGGCACTTTGCCATCTGCTGGCAGATGGCAAAGAGCTTTGCCATCAGCTGGAAGATGGCAAAGAGGCCACATGTCATCTACATGTAAAATTTGGGCCCTTTGCCATTTGCCAGCAGATGGCAAAGCATGCAACATTTGCCATCTGCTGGCAGACGGCAAAGAACCTGAAGCCTTTGCCATCTGGCTGGCGGGCGGCAAAAGTATGCCGTTAGCCTTCTAAGGGCTAACCCGTTAAGAGGCTTTGCCGTCTGCCGGCAGATGGAAAAGCCCGCGAGCTCTTTGCCATCAGCCAACAGATGGCAAAGAAGCCTTTACCGGCAGGGTTTGAGACGACTGTTTGCCATCTGGCTGGCTGATGGCAAAGCCTTTGCCATCCGCCCGAACATGCCTTTGCCATCGCCATGGCAGATGGCAAAGTGCCAATTCGATAGTGCCGGTCATCCCGTGGCGGGCTCGGTATCCCCGGCAACATCCTTGCGGCGGCTCCGGGAGCTTCGGCGGGAATGTACTTGCGGACCCTGATTTCCTCCTCTTATTACGCTTTCTGTTGATGGATCAGCGGATGGCTGATTTAGCTGAAGCACAAAGGTGCACGGTTCCACGGTAGCTTGAGGGTAGCAGCGTTTTGACAGTGTCGGCGATATCGTTCTCCGCTTTCGAGGAGCGTGTTGAGCCTGTATCTTGTCGGCAGCTCTTCCAGCTTTTGTCACTTCATCGGCGTAGGCCTTCATCAGCGGTATTTGGTAATCCTTGTTGACTTGCTTGACGACAAGCTGCGAGTCCCCCTTGACGATGAATTTCTTGATTCCGAGGTCCGTCGTGATCCTAAGGCCGGCAAGCAGCCCTTCGTACTCTACCGTATTGTTTGTTGACGCCTCCCTGGGGAAGTGCATCTGGATCACGTACTTGAGGTGCTCTCCGATTAGGCGCGACAAAGCGATCGCCAGCCAACACCCTATAAGGAGAAAGCCATCAAAGTACATGATCCAATCACAACTTGCCTCCTTGCTGGGGAGAGCAGTCTCTTGGACTTCTTCGTCAGGCGTTGCGGTCCATTCTGCAATGAACTCCGCTAGGACTCGGCTCTGAATCGTCGAAGTACTTTCAAACTTGAGGCCAAAGCTGGACAGCTCCAGTGCCCATTCCACAATTCTTCCCGTTGCATCCGGATTGTGTAATATCCATTGCAGAGGGAAGCGAGTGACGACAGTGATCTCGTGTGCCTAGAAGTAGTGACGCAGCTTCCTCGAGGCCATAAGGAGGCGAAGAGCAGTTCTGCACACCGGAGTACCTTGATCTAGCCCCTGCGGAAGGAACTAACAAAGTAGACCGGGTGCTGCATCATTTTCTTCTTCGGCGGCACTTCAACTGGCTGTGTCGTCTCTGCATTGGTGGTGTCGGGCTCTGCCACTGACATTACCTCGTCGTCAACCTCCCTCTGTGCTACTAGTGCGGCGCTGACCACCTGGTCCGTTGCCGCCAGGTATAGCAGCAACGGCTCCTGTGGCCTAGGCGCAACTAGTATTGGCGCGGAGGAGAGGTACTTTTTCAAACCTTGCAACGCTGCTTCGGCTTCTGGTGTCCACTCCATCGGGCCCGCCTTTTTCAGGATCTTGAAACAGGGATGGGCGCGCTCGGCAGACTTGGAAATGAACCTGCCCATGGCGGCGACGCAACCAGCAAGCCGACGCACACCCTTGACTCGCTTGGGTGCTTCAATCTGCTCTATAGCTTTGATTTTGTCCTGATTGGCCTCTATCCCACGCTGTGACACCAAGAACCCGAGAAGCTTGCCAGACGGGACGCCAAAGACGCACTTCTCAGGGTTCAGCTTGAGATTGATCTTGCGCAGGTTTGCAAATGTTTCTTGCAAATCCGGTATGAGGGTTGCCCTGTCCTTGGTTTTGACCACTATGTCGTCCATATAAGCTTCCATATTTCTATGGAGCTGGGGTTCAAAACCAATCTGGACTGCGCTTGCAAACATCGAACCAGCACTCTTCAACCCGAAAGGCATCCGCATGAAAGAATATGTACCACATGGGGTGATGAATGCTGTTTTCTCTTCGTCTTCTCTTGTCATGAAGATATGGTGGTAGCCGGAGTAGGCGTCGAGGAATGACAACAGATCACACCCAGCCGTGGAGTCAACAATCTGGTCGATGCATGGCAACGGGAAGGGGTCTTTAGGACAAGCCTTATTGATATCTGTGTAATCAACACACAGTCTCCACTTCCCATTTGCCTTGCGCACCACGACCGGATTGGCCAACCACGTTGGATGGAGCACTCCTCTTACCAAACCTGTTGCTTCCAGTTTCCGGATCTCTTCTGTGATGAACTCTTGTTGTTCCAAATCTTGCTTTCTGACCTTCTGCTTGACGGGCCGCGCATTAGGGAAGACAGCAAGGTTGTGCTCAATCACCTCCCTGGGAACACCGGGGATGTCGGAAGCTTGCCATGCAAACACATCGACATTCGCCCGCAGGAAGGTGTCGAGCGCGTCTTCCTATTTGTCGTCAAGGGTGGAGCTTATGGTGAAAGCTCCTCCCGTGCGTCCTCATTAATGAAACCTTCTTGGTTCGGCGGTATGGTACAGGCTTCTTGTTTCCGCCGGTGGAGCTCTCGCGCGTCCTCGGCGGCGCGCTACACTCGAAGAGGTGCGCTTGCTGGAGTGGGTGTCCGAGGTCTCACCGGTCTTCTTCTTCTTCTTCCCTCCGGGGTCCCGGTAGCAGGAGCAAGTGCCCTAGTGGCGGCAGGCTGCTGCAAGCGCTTCTTTGGTATAGTTGGTCGGCAAATCAAGCGCATCTTTCTTATCGGAGGGGATGGTGATGATCATCACAGGTCCTGGCATCTTCAGGGTGTTGTAGGCGTAGTGTGACGCCGCCATGAACTTGGCCAGCGCTGGGCGGCCAAGGATCCCGTTGTAGGGCAAGGGGATCTTGGCAACATCGAACACGATCCTCTCCGTCCTGAAGTTCAGGTCGCTTCCAAAAGTCACGGGCAACGTGATCTTTCCCTTGGGTTGGCTTCTTACCGGGTTGACACCCTGAAACGTGCCCGTTTCTTCGAGGTCTCCATCAGGAATCTGCAGTTTCTCGACCACGGCAGGCGAGATCAAGTTCAGACCGGCCCCGCCATCGACTAGAATCTTCGTCACCTTGACATTTCGTATTGTTGGTGAAACCAACAATGGCAAGCACCCGACCGCAGTAGTGCGATCAGGGTGGTCCTCGGTGTCAAAAATGAAAGGAGTGCTGGACCACTTCAGCGGCCTTTGGGCATCAAACGACGTCTCTGCCGCTTCAATCTCTCGCGCCCACTTTTAAGCCGGCGGTGAGAAGTATGCAGCGAGGCGCCGCCGTCGACGCACATGGCCTCTGTAGCTTTCTGAAACTCTTGGTCGCCGGATTCGTCGTCCTCTTCGTGATCGTCGTCTTCTGGCTTTCTGTCACGGCCCCGAGCGGGCCTCTCCTGTTGCTTATCCTTGCCGCGACGGCCCGCCTGGCCGTCACGCTTCTTGCCGGACCCCTCAGCACCGTCTGGGCCCTTCTCCTTGTCCTGCCTCTCATACTCAGCCCCACAGCTTCTCGGCGAGGAGCTCAACCTGTCGGCAATCACGGAGAGCATGGCCTTTGGTGCGATGGATCTTGCGGTATTGCTTGTCGAAGTTTCACGGCTTCTCGGCGGCCGCCAAGGCCAGCGGCGACACATCCGGCAAACTCCTTGCCGGGGTCATCTGCCTTGGTTTTCTTGGTGGAGCCGGCGTCATCAGATCCCTCGACGGCAAGCACGGCTTTTCCTTTGCGCTTCCTGTTGCGGGGCCGGCCTTTCTTCGCCGGGGCGGCAATATCCTCATCTGAGGAGTCGGTTTCCATGCCGGCATCTTCACCGGGGTACTTCCTTCCCTCTTCAGCTCGGGCACATTTGTCAGCAAGAACATAGAGTTCTGCTACATCTCTCACCTTGTTCATTGCCTGCTCTTCGCGCATCTTGCTTGATTCACGCTTGCGTTACGATGGAGCAGCGGCGATGATGGCGGCGGGGGTGAACATCGAGGATATTATCTTGTACCATCGAACCTCTGTATATACTTGCGGAGACTCTCGCCTCCCTTCTGGGGAACGACGTGCAGGTCGCTTTCCTGGCCATGGGCTTGGTCGCCTCCAGTAAAGGCGCCCACGAACTCATGGCACAAATCCGACCAGGAGGAGATTGAGTCTACCGGCAAGTGCATCAACCATGACATGGATTTGGGTTTAAGAGCCAACGGAAAGTAATTCGCAAGCACCTTATCATCGCGGGCTCCGGCCGCTTGCATCGCGATGGTGTAGACGCTGAGGAACTCTGACGGGTGAGTCTTGCCGTTGTACTTTTCGCCCACGTCGGGTTTGAAGGTGCGGTGAGTGGGCCATTGGAACTGCCGCAGCTCATGGGTAAAGGCCGGACAACCTACCTCGTAAGGTAGCCCGCCAGGGCTCCCCGGTGCCGGGTGGCTCACAGCAGGCCCTGCTCGCCTATCTGATTGGTGGCGCGCTCCGCGTCGGCGCTCGATAGTGGTTCGAGCGTCTTCATGTTCTCGTTCCCGAAGAACTTGGCACTGGTCACAGTGGGCCCGCGGGTCGGACGATCCTACGGAGATCTCGTCGCCCGTAACCCTGTGTTGTGGTGCGCCATAACTATATTCTAATGGCGCACCATGTCTCGGTGCGCCATTAGTAATATATTTCTAATGGCGCACCTGGTGTGTGGTGCGCCATTAGTAGCTTTGAAAAAACACATAAAAAAATTTGTTACTAATGGCGCACCGTTGCATAGTGCGCCATTACTAATTGACATAGTAATGGCGCACCACATCCGTCGTGCGCCATTAGTAGTTTTGAAAAAAAAAGAAAAAAAAATAAAAAAATTTGTTACTAATGGTGCACCATGTCTCGGTGCGCCATCACTAGTTTTAACTAGTAATGGCGCACTTTCCACTAGTGCGCCTTTCCACTAGTGCGCCTTTAAGAAAAATAAAAGAAAATGATGGAAATGTCAAAAAAATAAAAGAAAATATGTTTCCCATGTGATATGTGCTCTATTTTTTGGGAAAATTTACAAATATGAATTTCGACTTTATTTGCAAAATATCTCTGGAAATTTGTAAAATGGGCATAACTTTTGCACACGAACTCGGATGAAAAAGTTTTTTATATGAAAAATCATCTACTCGAAAAGTTACATCAAAATTAAACATTTTCAATATCCTCAAAAACCTAACAGAAAAAAAGTTACGGGGCTTTCAAGATCTAGCGGCAAAAAAATTCAAAAAATTTCAAACTTACTAGTGGCGCACCGTGGATGTGGTACGCCACTAGTAACAGAAAAAAATTGGTTTTGAATTTTTTTTTGGAATTTTTTTTCAGAAAATGATACGTAATATGACCGGGAAGTTTGAAATATTTTTCAAAATTTCATCATAGTCATGAACATGAACAAAGTCCTAGACATCAACAAGGTATAACGAGTTGATATGCTAGATATATCAACAAGTGCACGTGAAGTGAGCTATTCTTTGGGGTTGGATAGAACTCTGAAGTTAAGCGTGCTTGGGCTGGAGTAGTGGAGGATGGTGACCTTTCGGAAAGTTTGACCACGGAGTGCGATTTGACCTGAGATTAAGCATATTCACCCGAGATTAAGCCATAGTGAACTGAGATTAAGAAAATTTTGAAAACAAAAAATTTTAAAAAAAATTCTGAAAAAAATTTGAAAAAAAAATTTGAAAAAAAAATGTTACTAATGGCGCACTTCTATGTGGTGCGCCATTAGTATACCAGATACTAATGGCGCACTTCTATGTGGTGCGCCATTAGTATACCAGATACTAATGGCGCACCGTGGGCTATACTAATGGCGCACTACATGGTGCGCCATTAGTAAAAAATACTAATGGCGTGCTAGTAATGGCGCACCGGTAGTGCGCCATTAGTAGGCAAAACCGGTGCACCATTAGTAGGCCTTTTTCTAGTAGTGGTGGTTGCGGCGCCGCCGGCTCTCCTGCCACTGGTGCGTGGGACTCAGTCGGAGCGTCGACCCGGGGGCTCCACCGGACTCGATTCGTCTTTGTTGGCCACCGCAACAAGGCTTCGGATAGTGGCTCTCCATTCGTCGAGCTTCCCGTAGTGGGAGGAAAATCGAGAACAGCTGCGCTGCAGCGCCATGGCTTCTTTGGCGTTCTTTGGCGGCGAAACCTGCATGGATCGCGACGGCTTTGACTTGACCATGTCGAAGGAGCTCTATCACGACCAGCGATGCGCATGCCGCCCTCACCAGCGCTTGGCGAGCGGACAGGTCTTCTAAATCCCGGGAGTGGCGCTCGGGGCTCTTTCCGTGGCGACGCCCGGGGTCCTCGGCGTGATTACGCCGTTCGTCACGCGCTGCTTGAGAAGAGCGTGCCATCGTCACCAGCGAGGGAGTCTTGGAAGCCCTCGCGTCGCCTGCGAGCGGGGTGGCAGCGATGTTGGAAGGCCCCGCGCCACCCGCGTAGGGCCTGGCTCCGTCTTTGGATTTGGCGGCGTGCGGCCCGTTACAGCGCCTGAACATCGCCGCCTCCCAAACTTCGGCTCTTTGGGGCGGTGTTGGTGTTCGCGGCGGCGCCGGGTCCTTTCTGCGACGGTCCGCTGCTTCGCCAGCGTCGGGGCAGGATGTCCGGCTTCAAGCAGACCAACCGCCACCGTCATCTTCTTTTTGGCGCCATAGCGATGAAGAAGCGTCGAACTACCTGCTAGAGCTGATTCTCTGGCTGTGCCCCCCTACAGCGCGCCAAAGATGTCGGTGTAAGAACGACACCTATGGGATCAGAAGAATCCCTACTACGGTTGCGGGGCGCGGGGTCACGAGAAGAGCGGATCAAACAGATAGCACATGGTCTCTTTATCCAGGTTCGGGCCGCGAGGATGCGTAAAACCCTACTCCTGCTTTGGTGGTTCGTTTATCTGTCTTCTTCAACTAGCTATGGGGCGTGAGGTGCTCCAAAAAGCCGAATCCTCCTCCTGGTCGCCTTGGGCCTCCTATTATAGGGAAAGGGGTTGCCACTGTGGCACACAGGAGGTGGAAAGGGTACAGTGATGCGAGTTTATCCCTCGCATTACATCACAAGGCGCCTTAAATGCGTCTTGCTTAGGTGTCCTTGCTTTATCGGGGACGTGGGGGAGCTCTGTCTCGTCCGTCGCCGCTCCCTTTCGTGTCGACACGCGCCCTGGCCAGCGGTGCCCGCGGTGCCATGTAAGCGGCGAGCAGCTGAGGTGGCGCGATGGTGGAGTCTCCACGAAGATCCGCTTGCCGCCACGCAGGTGCTTGCCCAACTGGTTGGGTCGGCAGCTGCATGCGAACGGCGGTGAAGGTTTGATTGGCGTGGGCCCGATGGTGGCCCTACGGGTGTCCTTGGCAAGGGCCTCGCATTGCCCCGGCAAGGGTCTTGCCGGGGCGCCTGCTGTCATCCCTGGCAATGCTCTTGCCGGGGGCCTTGTGGTCCTCCCTTGCTGGGATCCCGCCAAGGGTCGTCATCTTCTATAGTGTGTATCTGATCTTGAATGTCTTCATAAAGATCTGCATGCCACCACGGGGATGTCTCCCGAATCCTTGCCCCATGGGGGCAGTGGACTCAAGGGTGACTCGCTCTATTGGTGTGGTACGAGCTGCCATGGCAAGGGTCTTGCCGGGTTTGCTAAAACCGCCTCCCGGCAAGGGTCTTGCCGGGGGAGTCCGCTTCGTCCCCTTTGCTCTTTGTGGTCTTGGTCTTGGCGTTGTTCTGTTCCTCTCGAGCTTCGGCCTTACCTTGGCTCACCTCCCTTGCCTTGCTCAGTGCGGTGGTGCCCGCGGCTCAGACTGCCCGTGCACAGTTATAGGGGTACAAAAAGTGTACCCCTCTTTTTGTACACCGACAGAAGTACATATAAAAAATACATTGATCATCAATGATCTTTTTGTATAGAATCTACATCGTCAATAGGAATCTAGTACATATAAAAAATTCATTGATCATCAATGATCTTTTTGTATAGAATCTACATCATCAATAGGAATCTACCACCGATTTAAGAACCAGCGAAGACTCCTATTGCAGCCATAGATCCTACACATAGAGTTCAATGAAGACCAACTGCTTGTGATAGTATGAGAAGTAACATATTTAAGGTGGTCAAATTCTTGTTAGGGGAGCGAGGTTGGATTAAAAAGAGCGCCTGCCACAACCTCTTTAGTACCGGTTCGTGGCATGAACCGGTACTAAAGATGCTGGTTCCCGGCCAGCACCTTTAGCACCGGTTCGTGCCACGAACCGGTACTAAAGATACAGAATGAACCGGTATTAAAGGTCACCTCCCGCCAAGTCATTTGAAGCGGCACTAATGGACGCATTAGTGCCGGCACATTTGCAAACCGGTACTAATGTTTCTCATATTTGACCCATTTTCTACTAGTGAGTGATGTGGCGCAATTTCTTGTTAGTTTCGAGATGGTGTTCCCACCATCCTTCTTCAATATCATGACGCACGTCCTAGTTCATCTAGTCGACGAGATTGTCATTCTGGGGCCCGTATTTCTACACAATATGTTCTCCTTTGAGAGGTTCATGGGAGTCCTAAAGAAATATGTTCGTAACCCCGCTAGGCCAGAAGGAAGCATCTCCATGGGCCATCAAACAGAGGATGTCATTGGGTTTTGTGTTGGCTTCATTCCTGGCCTTAAGAAGATAGGTCTCCCCAAATCGCGGTATGACGGGAGATTTGGAAAAAGGCACGCTTGGAGGGGACTTCGATAATATGCAGGGACGGATATTCTTGGTCTCAAGCACACTACATAGTTCTACTGAGAACTCTACCTTTGTGACCCGTATGTCGATGAACACAAGAACAGTCTGCGCTCCAAACACCCGGAGCAGTGCGACGACTGGACTACATGTGAACACATCAGGACTTCCAGCAGTTGGTTGGAAACACGTCTCAGAGGTGACAAGACTGTTTGTGATGAGTTGTACTTGTTGTCGAGGGGACCATCTTTGACTGTATTGATTTACAAAGGATACGAGATAACTGGGAATACATTTTACACGACTGAACAAGATCAAAAGAGCACCAACCAAAACAGCGGTATCCGCTTTGATGCAGCAACCGAGAGGGGAAAGGACACATATTATGGTTACATAGTGGACATATGGGAACTTGACTACGGACATGATTTTAAGGTCCCTTTGTTTAAGTGCAAATGGGTCAATCTGTCAGGAGGCGGGGTACAAGTAGACCCACAGTACGGAATGACAACAGTGGATCTGAAAAATCTTGGGTATACTGATGAACCGTTCGTCCTAGCCAATGATGTGGCACAGGTTATCTATGTGAAGGGCATGTCTACCAAACCGAGAAAAAGAAAAGATAATGAAGCGAATACATCATACGATGAGCCAAAGCGCCACATAGTTCTTTCAGGAAAAAGGGACATTGTGGGAGTGGAGGGCAAGACAGACATGTCTGAAGATTATGAAAAATTTCATGAAATTCCTCTCTTCAAAGTCAAGACAGATCCAAGCATCCTGATAAACGATGAAGATTATCCATGGTTACAGCGCAATAAGGAAATAACAAAAGCAAAGAAAAAGTGAAGACTTTCTCCGACAACTATTATGATGATACCATGCCAACTTTGTAACAGACGAGTATGATACCATTGTCCGTTTTGTACATGCACATGCTATGTGGGTGAAATTATGATACCATGCCAACTTTCAACTTTTTCAGAGTTCATTTGAAATGCTTTAATTTAATGTCTTATGGTTCGGACCTCGTAATACCATTAATCCCGGTTCGCTCCTTGTCAACTATGTTCTCAACAAGAACACTCAAGAGGGCAGCTACATGGGCCATTGGTCCCGGTTCGTCTGGACCTTTTGGTCCCGGTTCCACGCACGAACCGGGACCTATGCGCCTCGCCCCTGACCCATGACCATTAGTCCCGGTTTGTGCCACAAACCGGGACTAAAGGGTTGGTCCTCGTTGCGGTCAGAGTTTAGTCCCACCTCGCCAACCGAAGGGCGCTCACACCGGTTTATAAGCCCCTCCCTCTCTGCCTTGTTGAGCTCCTCTCAAAGTGAAAATAGATGCCCTTATCTGAGAATTTGACCTAAATTCATACTGAATTTCTCTGAAATTCATAGAAATTTATTATGAATTTAGGTTGAATTCTCTCTATAAGCGCATCTATGCTCATTTTAGTAAAGTTAATCACAAACTTGTGATTCACACAAATTTCAAAGAATTCAAATTTTAACTATTCAAATTTGAGAACTAATGGCACTAACAGAAAGTTTATAATTTTTCTAAAACTAATGGCACTAACAGAAAGTTTATAATTTTGCTGACCTAAAAGCAAAAAGAATAAAAAATTAAAGCAAAAAACAAAAGAAAATAAATAATGCAAAAAACAAAACAAAAAAACTGGAAAAAAACTATTTTTAGTAAAGTTAAACACAAACTTGTGATTCACATAAATTTCAAAGAATTCAAATTTGAAAACTAATGGCACTAACAGAAAGTTTATAATTTTTCTAAAACTAATGGCACTAACAGAAAGTTTATAATTTTTCTGACCTAAAAGAAAAAAGAATTAAAAAAATAAAGCAAAAAACAAAAGAAAATAAATAATGCAAAAAACAAAACAAAAAACTGGAAAAAAATAAAAATAGCAACAATAAGTATTTTGTTGTAAGTAGAAACAAAATAAAATAAATAAAGCAACAAATAAAACAAAAAAAGTGCCACCTACTGGGCCCCCACGGCCTGAATACGACTAGAAACCCTACCATGGGCCAGGATTCAGGCCCGCAGGAGGCCCGATGAGCCCCTAACACACAGTGCAGTTAGGCCGAAAGCCTAAAATTGAGAGGAGCTCGAGAGGGTGGGCGCATCGGCGCTATAAACCACTCTCGAGGCTCTCTCTCTAGCGAGTGGTACTAAACTTTTGTGGCAGGCAGCACAAGGTCTTTGGTCCCGGTTGGTGCCACCAACCGGGACTAAAGGGCGCATTGGTATCGGTTCGTGGCACCAACCGGGACCAATGCCCCCTTTAGTCGGTTGGTCCCTGCCGGGACCAAAGGCCTCTACTTCCGCCCTTTGGTCTCTTGAAAAGAGACCTTTGGTCCCGGTTGGTGGCACCAACCGGGACTAAAGGGAGGCATTGGTCCTGGTTGGTGCCACGAACGGGACCAAAGCCTTACTATATAAGCAAACACTTTGCAAAAATTCAGAATTTCATCGCCATGATTGCCCCGGCAGCTGACCTCCTCGGCTGCCGGGCTGCCCTTGTGCGTCGCCGTCGCCCGTGCCCCGAGCCGCGCCGGCGCCGTCGTCCGCCCCGAGCCACGTCGGCGCCGTCGTCCGCCCCGAAACCACGCCGTCCGCCGACCACGCCGTCGCCGTCCACCACCCAGCGCGCCCGGTCGCGCCCTGCCTAACCCGCCCCACCGTCGCCGTCGTCGCCGACCACGCCCCTGCCCGCCCGCGCCGTCCGCCGCCCCAAGCCCACGCCGATGCTGTCCGCCATACGCCGTTGCTGTCCGCCACCCAGCGCGCCGGTCGCGCCCTTACGACCACGCCCCACCGTCGTCATCGTCGCCGGCCACACCCCTGCCCTGGCCCGCGCCCCCATCGTGGTCGTCGCCGGCGCCCTCGCCGGCCGCCCCCGATGTGAGCAGCCGCCGTCACGGCTCTCTGTTCAGTGCTTTTTTTCATATATATAATGTGTATTTTTTTTGTTCGTTGCATTTTTTCATATATATAATCTATATATGTATGTGGTAGCTATATGATGAATGGATGTGGCTATGTATGTATAAATATAATGTTCATAGCATTTTTTTGTTTATATATGTTTTATCATATATTTATTAATTTTTTATTTAGGTTGTTAGTAGATATCGATTGTAGGTTAGTGTAGAGGAAAAAGTGAAATAAGGAAAAGGAAGAAAAGAGGAAGAAGGAAGAAGGAAGAAGAAGAAGAAAAACAAGGAGAGGAAAAAGAAAAATAAGAAGAGGAAGAAGGATAAGAAGAAGGAAGAGGAGAGGAAGAAGAGGAGAAATAAATAAGAAGAGGAAAAAAGAAGAAAAAGAAGAGGATAAGAAGAAAGGAATAGAAGAGAAGAAGAAAAAATAGAAAATATTATTATTTTTCTTCTTCTCCTCTATTCATTTCTATTTCTCCTCTTTTTTTTTCTTTTTTTTTCTTCATATTCTCCTGTATTCCTTTCTTCTTCTCCTCTTTTTATTTCTTCTTCATTTTCTTATGTTTATAGAGTCTGTCGTCGTTGATATACCCCTCCCGGTAACTTCAACACGAGGGGGGGTCGATATACCCCCTCCCCGATAATATTATTTTCCCAGGTACGTATGTCGTCGTTGTCGATATAACCCCCTCCCAATAACTTCAACACGTCGGGGGGGGGGGGTCAATATACCCCTTCTCCGATAACATTATTTTCCCGTGTATGTATGTCATCATTGTCGATATTACCCCCTCTCGACTGATTACTTATACCGCGGGAGCAACCCCCGACCCTCTCGCTCGACCAAAACTCTCGAGGACACCCAAACCCTAGAAAAAACGATGTCAGTCTCCTACCCCCTCCCGCCACGCCCCTACCCGACAAACTCTCTCGAGGCCACCCCAAACCCTAGAAGTGTTGTCGAGGCTACCCCAAACCCTAGAGCCGCCGTGCCCCTACGTTTGCCACTAATATATCCATCTGTCATGTTTGAATACTAATTGCCATGTTGTAAATATTTGTAGAAACTATGGACACCCCCCGAGACGAAGCAACATAAGAGGTGTTGGGGGACATAATCGCACAAGGAAGTAATGACGTCTTCTCATTTTTCAACGACACCGATGGTCTCGAAGGACAGGCTGAAGAAGCAGCCTATGATTATGATGGCTCCTTTGACCCAATGCCGGTGCAAGAAGGAGATCGTGAGGACGGCTCCGGTGACCCAATGACGGTGCAAGAAGGAGACCGTGATGACGGCTCCGGTGACCGAACCGAGTCTAGCCAGGTATATGTATTAGTTAAGCCTGTGCTGACTAGCTAATTGATGCATTCCGGACAAGGTATATGTATTAGTTAAGCATGTACACATATTAATTAATTCTCGTATTCTTCTCTTTTCTAGCCCTCCGGATCGAGCACAACTTTGGTAAGGAGACGAGGCTCGAAGAAAAAATTGAGCTCGGATGAAAGGTTTGAGATCATAGCAATCGCGCGCGATGGCGAACCGATTGAACACATCCGGACAAAGAACGCATTTGCTGCTCAGTGCGGGGTTCTTGTTAGGGACAAGATCCCGATCAGCATCCACCAATGGTATAAGCCTAAGATCGAAGACCCCGAGGTGTCTTATGTCAATGATATGCAGAAAGATGACCTTTGGACTGAGCTGAAGGCAAATTTCACCCTACAGCCAGAGGAGGATCCGGAGAAGCCAGTTATAGAGCAATTAATCAAGTCTTTTGCTCTTAAAAAGATGGCAGGCTTATTCAGGAGGTGGAGGAAAGAGCTGAAAAATGTTTGTCGACAGAGAAGAGACACCAGAATTCATCGGCAAATATGAGAAGATCAGAGATCACTGGCCCGCATTTGTGGCCCACAAGACATCGGAAAAGAGTAAGAAGATGTCGGCGACAAACAAGCAAAATGTTGCGAAGAAGAAGTTTCACCATCGCACGGGGTCAGGTGGCTACCTCAAAGCCCGACCTAAGTGGGCCAAGCCTGAGAATGATCTGCTTGATAAAGGGATCGAACCAGAGACAATGAACTGGCTAGAACGTTGCCGGACATGGTTCTTCGGGGCTGGCGGAAGCTTGAACCCTGTATCAGGGAAGTGCCGTTGGACGGACGAGCAATTGAAAATACCAGTCAAGAGGCTTCGGCACTATATCGATGCAGTGCAGCAAGGGACATTCATTCCAGACAGAGAGAACAACGAGCTCAGAATGGCCCTCCGGAATCCTGAGAACCCTGGACGGACAGGAGGCACTCCAGGCTCCGCTCCGTGGAAGGTTGGTTTTCCGGACGCAGGCGGTTACAAATTCCAGGACAGGAGCAAGAAAGTGCAGCAGACCGAACTGCAGGCGATGCACGCAAGGGTACAAGCGATAGAGGAACGAGAAGCAAATCGCAGCAAATGAACTGCCGAAGCTTCCCTCGAAGCTACCCCGCCATCTCAGCGGAGAAGCAGCGTGGCTTCCACCAAGCTGCTTCAGCAGGAGCATGTCTTGACGGCTCCTGCTAGCTACCCCGTGTATTTTATCACAGAGTCTCAAAATTGCCACCTTATGACGCAATGGCAGAACTTAAAAGTCAAGGTGGCTGTCGGCCAAGTTCGACCTTCTGAACCCGGCGCAACTTTTCAATGTCATCCAATTCCAGAAGGATATGCTAGGGTGACGGTGGACGAAATAACGGAGGGATTTGAGGACCTCCGGCTTGACCAGCCTACCGGTGAAGGGGAGACTCGGCTGGGTTACGCTCTGAAGACTCCATGCCTATGGCGGAAGGAGTTCATCAACCTTCGAACTGGGCGCCTCCTCCTCCTCCTCCCGTGAGTCAGGGCACTCCGCCTCCTCCACCACCTCCTCCTCCCGTGAGTGACGATCAGGGCATTCAGCCTCCTTCTCCGGGGCGTGGCGGCACTCCGCCTCCTTCTCCGCCTGCGCCGGCGCGCCCGAGCAGCCAGCAGCCTCCTCCTTCTCCGCCTCGCCAGCAAGGGCGGAAGAGACCCGCCACCGCCCTGGCTGCTCTGGTGCGTCGTAGTCCTTCTCCTCCGCCTTGTAAGCAAGCACGAAAGAAGACAGCCATAGCCGCTCCGTCTGCTCCGGCGTCTAGCAGTACAGCCAGAGGCGGGAGGCAATACAGGTACGGTCCACCTCTCAAGCCTCTAGAGAAGTTACCGTACGAGATGACCGTGGAGGAAAACAAGAAGATCATGCGGACCGAAGTGAAGGACTTCTTTGAAGGGTTGAAAGCGCAGAGAAATCCACCTCTGGAGGAGAAGGTAGATCCGGTGAAAGCAAAGTGCACTATCGATGCCCTGAGGAAACCACCAAAGTCTCCGCCAAAAACCAACTATGAGCGCATTACTGAAAAGGCATATCTCGAAGCATAGAGGTCGGGAAGTACTGTCAGTGATCAAAGGTTAAAAGAACAAGCAGCTGGGAAAAAAATTGCCCAGCTAGGCGAACAAGCAAACAAATCGTGCCCCCCGCTCAATGTGTCTAGCGACATCATCGCTAATGCTCTGGGGACGGTGCCCGGTTATAGAAATCTTGGAGATTACCTGCCTGGCGATGTAAATTTTGATTTCATGGAGGTGGTCGAACACAGATACGAGTACGGGAAGCCTCTCATCAAAGATGAAAAATCTCTAACAACGATGATGCGAAGATTCCATAATTGGTACATGAAAACCTGCAGAGAGTATGGGGCGACGAATACTTTGTATCTGAGAATTAAAGAGGAGCACGACCTCGTTGGAACTGATCTGTTGCCTGTTCCATTTGAGGAGTTCTTCGTGTTATTCAATCAAAAGGCCCTCGATAAATTAACGGTCTTTTGCTACTGTCTGTAAATACTATTTCTGTCATTAAGTCTTTATATATAGCTCAGCTCTTTTATTTCATGTATTTATAATTAATTATCCTCACTATATTATGCAGATTGAAGATCTTCGAGTGCAGAAAACAAGAAGTGTATGATATTGGGTTCATTAACACAAATATTGTTGGGGAACGTAGTAATTTCAAAAAAATTCCTACGCACACGTAAGGATCATGGTGATGCATAGCAACGAGAGGGGAGAGTATTGTCCACGTACCCTCGTAGACCGTAAGCGGAAGCGTTATGACAACGCGGTTGATGTAGTAAATGCGTCTTCATGATCCGACCGATCCAAGTACCGAGCGTCACGGCACCTCCGAGTTCAGCACACGCTCAGCTCGATGGCGATCCCGAACTCCGATCCAGCAAAGTGTCGGGATGAGTTCCGTCAACGACGGCGTGGTGGCGATGATGATGTTCTACGGTGCAGGGCTTCGCCTAAACTCATGACGATATGACCGAGGTGGAATATGGTGGAGGGGGCACCGCACACGGCTAAGGAGCGATCCGTAGATCAACTTGTGTGTCCATGGGGTGCCCCTGCCCCGTATATAAAGGAGTGGAGAAGGGAGGGCCGGCCCTGTCTATGGCGCCCTAGGGAGTCCTACTCCCACCGGGAGTAGGATTCCCCTTCCTAGTCCAACTAGGAACCCTTCCATGTAGTAGGAGTAGGAGAGAAGGAAAGGGAAGAGAGAAGGAGAAGGAAGGAAGGGTGCGCCCCTTCCCTAGTCCAAGTCGGACTAGTCCAAGGGAGGTGCGGCCACTCTTTTGGCCCTTTCTCTCCTTTCCCGTATGGCCCAAAGAGGCCCAATACGAATTCCGTAACTCTCCGGTACTCCCAAAAATACCCGAATCACTCGGAACCTTTCCGAACTCCGAATATAGTCGTCCAATATATCGATCTTTACATCTCGACCATTTCGAGACTCCTCGTCATGTCCCCGGTATCATCCGGGACTCCGAACTCCTTCGGTACATCAAAAACTCATAAACTCATAATATAACTGTCATCGAAACTTTAAGCGTGCGGACCCTACGGGTTCGAGAACTATGTAGACATGACCTAGAACTATTCTCGGTCAATAATCAATAGCGGAACCTGGATGCTCATATTGGCTCCTACATATTCTACGAAGATCTTTATCGGTCAAACCGCATAACAACATACATTGTTCTCTTTGTCATCGGTATGTTACTTGCCCGAGATTTGATCGTCGGTATCCAATACATAGTTCAATCTCGTTACTGGCAAGTCTCTTTACTCGTTCCGTAATGCATCATTCCGTAACTAACTCATTAGCTACATTGTTTGCAAGGCTTATAGTGGTGTGCATTACCGAGAGGGCCCAGAGATACCTCTCCGACAATCGGAGTGAAAAAACCTAATCTCGAAATACGCCAACCCGACATGTACCTTTGGAGACACCTGTAGTACTCCTTTATAATCACCCAATTACGTTGTGACGTTTGGTAGCACCCAAAGTGTTCCTCCGGTAAACGGGAGTTGCATAATCTCATAGTTACAGGAACATGTATAAGTCATGAAGAAAGCAATAGCAACATACTAAGCGATCAAGTGCTAGGCTAACGGAATGGGTCATGTCAATCACATCATTCTCCTAATGATGTGATCCCATTAATCAAATAACAACACATGTCTATGGTTAGGAAACATAACCATCTTTGATTAATGAGCTAGTCAAGTAGAGGCATACTAGTGATTATATGTTTGTCTATGTATTCACACATGTATCATGTTTCCGGTTGATACAATTCTAGCATGAATAATAAACATTTATCATGATATAAGGAAATAAATAATAACTTTATTATTGCCTCTAGGGCATATTTCCTTCAGTCTCCCACTTGCACTAGAGTCAATAATCTAGTTCACATCATCATGTGATTCAACACTAACATTCACATCTGTATGTGATTAACACCCATAGTTAACATCGTCATGTGACCAACACCCAAAGGTTTACTAGAGTCAATAATCTAGTTCACATCGCTATGTGATTAACACCCAAAGAGTACTAAGGTATGATCATGTTTTGCTCGTGAGAGAAGCTTAGTCAACGGGTCTGCATCACATTCAGAGCCGTATGTATTTTGCAAATATTCTATGTCTACAATGCTCTGCACGGAGCTACTCTAACTAATTGCTCCCACTTTCAATATGTATCCAGATTGAGACTTAGAGTCATCTGAATCAGTGTAAAAAGCTTGCATCGATGTAACTCTTTACGACGGGCTCTTTTATCACCTCCATAATCGAGAAATATTGCCGTAGTCCTCACTAAGGATGTTCTTGACCAATGTCCAATGATCTACTCCTAGATCACTATTGTACTCCCTTGCCAAATTCAGAGCAAGGTATACAATAGGTCTGGTACATAACATAGCATACTTTATAGAACCTATGACTGAGGCATAGGGAATGACTTTCATTCTCTTTTCTATTTTCTGCCGTGGTCGGGATTTGAGTCTTACTCAATTTCACACGTTTGCAACACAGGCAAGAACTTTTCTTTGACTGTTCCATTTTGAACTACTTCAAAATCTTGACACGGTATGTACTTATTGAAAAACTTATCAAGCGTCTTGATCTATCTCAATAGATCTTTATGCTCAATATGTAAGTAGCTTTACTGAGGTCCTTCTTTGAAAAACTCCATTCAAATACTCATTTATGCTTTGCAGAATAATTCTACATTATTTCCGATCAACAATATGTCATTCACATATACTTATCAGAAATGTTGTAGTGCTCGCACTCACTTTCTTGTAAATACAGGCTTCTCCAAAAGTCTGTATAAAACCATATGCTTTGATCACACTATCAAAGTGTTTATTCCAACTCCGAGATGCTTGCACCAGTCCATAGATGGATCACTGAAGCTTGCACATTTGTTAGCATCTTTAGGATTGACAAAACCTTCTGGTTGCATCATATACAACTCTTCTTTAATAAATCCATTAAGGAATGCAGTTTTGTTTATCCATTTGCCAGATTTCATAAAATGCGGCAATTGCTAACATGATTCAGACAGACTTAAGCATCGCTACAGTTGAGAAAATCTCATTGTAGTCAACACCTTGAACTTGTCGAAAAACCTTTTTGTGACAAGTCGAGCTTTGTAGATAGTAACACTACTATCAGTGTCCGTCTTCCTCTTGAAGATCCATTTATTTAACATGGCTTGCTGATCATCGAGCAAGTCAATCAAAGTCCATACTTTGTTCTCATACATGGATCCTATCTCAGATTTCATGGCCTCAAGCCATTTCGCGGAATCTGGGCTCATCATCGCTTCCTCATAGTTCGTAGGTTCATCATGGTCTACTAACATGACTTCCAGAACATGATTACCGTACCACTCTGGTGCGGATCTTACTCTAGAAGACCTACGAGGTTTGGTAGCAACTTGATCTGAAGTTTCATGATCATCATCATTAACTTCCTCACTAATTGGTGTAGGAATCTCTGGAACTGATTTCTGTGATGAACTACTTTCCAATAAGGGAGAAGGTACAATTACCTCATCAAGTTCTACTTTCCTCCCACTCACTACTTTTGAGAGAAACTTCTTCTCTAGAAAGGATCCATCTTAACAACGAATAACTTGCCTTCGGATCTGTGATAGAAGGTGTACCCAATAGTTACCTTTTGGTATTCTATGAATACGAACTTCTCCGATTTGGGTTCGAGCTTATCGGTGAAAACTTTTTCACATAAGCATCACAACTCAAACTTTAAGAAAGCGACAGCTTAGGTTTATTGTTAAACCATAGTTCATACGGTGTCGTCTCAACGGATTTAGATGGTGCCCTATTAAACGTGAATGCAGCTGTCTCTAATACATAACCCCAAAATGATAGTGGTAAACCGATAAAGTGCGGTCACGACTTTCGGACACACCATTATGCTGTGGTGTTCCATATGGCGTGAGTTGCGAAACTATTTCACATTGTTTCAAATGAAGACCAAACTCGTAACTCAAACATTCATCTCCACGATCAGATCGTAGAAACTTTATTTTCTTGTTACGATGATTTTCCACTTCACTCTGAAATTCTTTGAACTTTTCAACTATTTCAGCCTTATGTTTCATCAAGTAGATATACGCATATCTGCTCAAATCATCTGTGAAGGTCAGAAAATAATGATACTTGTCACGAGCATCAACACTCATTGGATCGCATGCATCGGTATGTATTATTTCCAACAAGTCAGTAGCTCGTTCCATTGTTCCGAGAACGGAGTTTTAGTCATCTTGCCCAAAAGGCACGGTTCGCAAGCATCAAATGATTCATAACCAAGTGATTCCGAAGATCCATCTTTATGGAGTTTCTTCATGCGCTTTACACCAATATGACCTAAATGGCAGTGCCACAAATAAGTTGCGCTATCATTATTAACTTTACATTTTTTGGTTTCGATATTATGAATATGTGTATCAAACGATCGAGATCCAACAAACCATTTTCATTGGGTGTATGACCATAGAATGTTTTATTCATGTAAACAGAACAATAATTATTCTCTAACTTACATGAATAACCGTATTGCAATAAACATGATCAAATCATATTCATGCTCAGCATAAGCGCCAAATAACATTTATTTAGGTTCAACACTAATCCAGAGTATAGGGAGTGTGCGATGATGATCATATCAATTTTTGGAACTACTTTCAACACTCATCGTCACTTCCCCTTCAACTAGTCTCTGTTTGATTCTGTAACTCCTGTTTGAGTTACTAATCTTAGCAACCAAACAAGTATCAAATACTCAGGGGCTACTATAAACACTAGTAAGGCACATATCAATAACTTGTATATCAAATATACTCTTGTTCACTTTGCCATCCTTCTTATCCGCCAAATACTTGGGGCAGTTCCACTTCCAGTGACCAGTCCCTTTGCAGTAGAAGCACTTAGTCTCAGGCTTAGGACTATACTTGGGCTTCTTCACTTGAGTAGCAACTTGCTTGCCGTTTTTCTTGAAGTTCCCCTTCTTCCCTTTGCCGTTTTCTTGAAACTAGTGGTCTTGTCAACCATCAACACTTGATGTTTTTCTTGATTTCTACCTTCGTCGATTTCAGCATCACGAAGTGCTTGGGAATCGTTTCGGTTATCCCTTGCATATTATAGTTCATCACGAAATTCTACTAACTTGGTGATGGTGACTAGAGAACTCTGTCAATCACTATCTTATCTGGAAGATTAACTCCCACTTGATTCAAGCGATTGTAGTACCCAGACAATCTGAGCACATGCTCACTAGTTGAGCGATTCTCCTCCATCTTTTAGCTATAGAACTTGTTGGAGACTTCATATCTCTCAACTCGGGTATTTGCTTGAAATATTTAACTTCAATTCCTGGAACATCTCATATGGTCCATGATGTTCAAAACGTCTTTGAAGTCCCGATTCTAAGCCGTTAAGTATGGTGCACTAAACTATCAAGTAGTCATCATATTGAGCTAGCCAAACGTTCATAACGTCTGCATCTGCTCCTGCAATAGGTCTGTCACCTAGTGGTGCATCAAGGACATAATTCTTCTGTGCAGCAATGAGGATAAACCTCAGATCACGGATCCAATCCGCATCATTGCCACTAACATTTTTCAACACAGTTTTCTCTAGGAACATATTAAAATAAACATATGAAAGCAACAACGCGAGCTATTGATCTACAACATAATTTGCAAAATACTACCAGGACTAAGTTCATGATAAATTAAAGTTCAATTAATCATATTACTTAAGAACTCCCACTTAGATAGACATCCCTCTAATCCTCTAAGTGATTCGTGATCCATATCAACTACACCATGTCCGATCGTCACGTGAGATGGAGTAGTTTCAACGGTGAACATCAATATGTTGATCATATCTACTATATGATTCACGCTTTCGACCTTCGGTCTCCGTGTTCGAGGCCATATCTGTTATATGCTAGGCTCGTCAAGTTTAACCTGAGTATTCAGCGTGTGCAACTGTTTTGCACCCGTTGTATTTGAACGTAGAGCCTATCACACCCGATCATCACGTGGTGTCTCGGCCACGAAGAACTTCATAGCAGGTGCATACTCGGGAGAACACTTCTTGATAATTTTTAGTGAGTGATTATCTTAAAATGCTACCGTCAATCAAAGCAAGATAAGATGCATAAAGGATAAACATCACATGCTATCAATATAAGTGATATGATATGGCCATCATCATCTTGTGCTTGTGATCTCCATCTCCAAAGTACTGTCATGATCTCTATCGTTACCGGCACGACACCATGATCTTCATCATCTTGATCTATATCAATGTGTCGTCACATGGTCGTCTCGCCAACCATTGCTCTTGCAACTATTGCTATCGTATAGCGATAAAGTAAAGCAATTATTTGGCACTTGCATCTTATGCAACAAAGAGGCAACCATAGGGCTTACGCGATTGCCGATAACTTCAACAAAACATGATCATCGCATACAACAACTTATATCTCATCACGTCTTGACCATATCACATCACAACATGCCCTGCAAAAACAAGTTAGGCGTCCTCTACTTTGTTGTTGCAAATTTTACGTGGCTGCTACGGGCTGAGCAAGAACCGTTCTTACCTACGCATCAAAACCACAACGATAGTTTCTCAAGTTGGTGTTGTTTTAACCTTCGCAAGGACCGGGCGTAGCCATTCTCGGTTCAACTAAAGTGAGAGAGACAGACACCCGCCAGTCATCTTTAAGCAGCGAGTGCTCGCAGCGGTGAAACCAGTCTCGCGTAAGCGTACGCGTAATGTCGGTCCGGGCCGCTTCATCCAACAATACCGCCGAACCAAAGTATGACATGCTGGTAAGCAGTATGACTTGTATCGCCCACAACTCACTTGTGTTCTACTCGTGCATATAACATCAACGCATAAAACCAGGCTCGGATACCACTGTTGGGGAGCGTAGTAATTTCAAAAAATTTCCTCGCTGCGCAAGGATCATGGTGATGCATAGCAACGAGAGGAGAGTATTGTCCACGTACCCTCGTGAGACCGTGGCGGAAGCGTTATGACAACGCGGTTGATGTAGTCGTGCGTCTTCATGATCCGACCGATCCAAGTACCGAACGTCACGGCACCTCCGAGTTCAGCACACGTTCAGCTCGATGGCGATCCCGTACTCCGATCCAGCAAAGTGTCGGGGATGAGTTCCGTCCGCCCTACGGCGTGGTGACGATGAAGATGATCTACCGGCGCAGGGCTTCGCCTAAACTCATGACGATATGATCGAGGTGGAATATGGTGGAGGGGGGCACCGCACACGGCTAAGGAACGATCCGTAGATCAACTTGTGTGTCCATGGGATGCCCCCTGCCCCCGTATATAAAGGAGTGGAGGAGGGGAGGGCCGGCCCTCTCTATGGCGCGCCCTAGGGGAGTCCTACTCCCACCGGGAGTAGGATTCCCCCTTTCCTAGTCCAACTAGGAACCCTTCCATGTAGTAGGAGTAGGAGAGAAGGAAAGGGAAGAGAGAAGGAGAAGGAAGGAAGGGTGCGCCTTCCCTCCCTAGTCCAATTCGGACTAGTCCAAGGGGAGGTGCGGCCACTCTTTTGGCCCTTTCTCTCCTTTCCCGTATGGCCCAAAGAGGCCCAATACGAATTCCCGTAACTCTCGGTACTCCCAAAAATAGCGAATCACTCGGAACCTTTTCGTACTCGAATATAGTCATCCAATATATCGATCTTTACGTCTCGACCATTTCGAGAATCCTCGTCATGTCCCGATCTCATCCGGGACTCGAACTCCTTCGGTACATCAAAAACTCATAAACTCATAATATAACTGTCATCAAAACCTTAGCGTGCGGACCCTACGGGTTCGAGAACTATGTAGACATGACCTAGAACTATTCTCGGTCAATAACCAATAAGCGGAACCTGGATGCTCATATTGGCTCCTACATATTCTCTGAAGATCTTTATCGGTCAAACTGCATAACAACATCGTTGTTCCCTTTGTCATCGGTATGTTACTTGCCGAGATTTGATCGTCGGTATCCAATACCTAGTTCAATCTCGTTACTGGCAAGTCTCTTTACTCGTTCCGTAATGCATCATTCCGTAACTAACTCATTAGCTACATTGCTTGCAAAGCTTATAGTGATGTGCATTACCGAGAGGGCCCAGAGATACCTCTCCGACAATCGGAGTGACAAAACCTAATCTCGAAATACGCCAACCCAACATGTACCTTTGGAGACACCTGTAGTACTCCTTTATAATCACCCAGTTACTTTGTGACGTTTGGTAGCACCCAAAGTGTTCTTCCGGTGGCAGGAGTTGCATAATCTCATAGTTACAGGAACATGTATAAGTCATGAAGAAAGCAATAGCAACATACTAAGCGATCAAGTGCTAGGCTAATGGAATGGGTCATGTCAATCACATCATTCTCCTAATGATGTGATCCCATTAATCAAATAACAACACATGTCTATGGTTAGGAAACATAACCATCTTTGATTAATGAGCTAGTCAAGTAGAGGCATACTAGTGACTATATGTTTGTCTATGTATTCACACATGTATCATGTTTCCGGTTGATACAATTCTAGCATGAATAATAAACATTTATCATGATATAAGGAAATAATTAATAACTTTATTATTGCCTCTAGGGCATATTTCCTTCAAATATCATAGATGAAATTCAGGTTAAAAAGCACGCCGAAGAGGCCGAGGCCAACTTGCTACAATCGTTGATCAAAAATCAAAACAAAGATACCATACTCTTTCCTTACAACTTCAAGTGAGTGTTACTGTCGTTGCATATTCGGTTTCCCTTATTACTCGAGCGAGGTTATAGTAATGTAATTGATGAGTTATGCATGCGTGCGCAGCTTCCACTATGTTCTTCTGGAGATTAAGCTTGAGCGGGGACTACTAACCGTCTTAGACTCGAGACGAAAAGATCCCGAAACCTATGCGGACATGACTAAATTGCTCAACAAGTAAGTTCATCCGATCATTATCGCACCATATCGGCAACTTTTTGTTCATTTCCTGATATCTCAAGTAATAATAATTATTTTCTTTGTCTTGCAGGGTTTGGAAACAGTTCACCTTGAAGCTCCGGGACTGCCGAAGGAGCTGCGATATACATACCCGTAAGTAAGTACTACTAGCTAGCTAGTTGCACGCATCTTCCGTTGATTCTATAGCTATACTTTCATCAATGCCATTTATAATGCTTCATTATTAGTTTGATTGACCTCTATTTCTCGTAAAGTGATTGTGGCAGGAACTCCTACCACAAGATCGCATTAAAGCAAATTCAAGAGAAATTGGCGGGATTCTTTCTTGACCACGTCATCAATAAAGCCGGAGAATACCATGTGGAAGTTGATTTCAAATGCTAGGGGATTGTAAGAGATCTTACATATTGTATATGTATGTAGCCAGTAGCGTCGGATAGATAATACGAAAACTTGTTGTTCGACCAATCTCTCGGAGAAGGAGAGGTCGATCGATCACTTCTCTCGGTATGCATGGCGAACTTCTGTACTTAATGGTTTCCTTCATTTTCTTACTAGCTAGCGTGTCGAAGGCCTCTCTATGTATAGTACGTAGCGTCGACCAAGCACGGACATAAGAGAGGACACTTCTCTCTATTAATTAGCTAGCTAACACAATATATGAAACACCTAAATTAACCCCCCAAAACCCCCAACCCCCCCCCCCCTTAAAAAAAACAAAAACCCCAGCCCCTGAAATGCTGACGCGTGGATGCCTTTTGGTCCCGGTTGGTGCCACCAACCGGGACCAAAGGCCCTCCTGCCTGGGCTCGGCGCACCGGCCACGTGGAGGCCCATCTGTCCCGGTTCGTGTTTGAACCGGGACTAAAGGTCTAGGGCATTAGTAACGACCCTTTAGTCCCGGTTCAAGAACCGGGACAAAAGGTCTAGGTCCATTTTGTCTTTATATACACGGTCGAGCCGGCTCGTTGGAAAACACAACGAAGCGCTTACGCTAGCTATAGATCACCACATGGCGCGCCCGCCGCGCCTCTCCGGTGGAGCCATCTACGTCCCGCCGCGCCAGGCAGCAGCGACCGGCGATGCCGACGACAGGTCCCTCCCGACATACCAGCGGCGGACCTGGGACGCGCTGAGGCGCAGCATAACCGGCCTTGTCAACAAGGCCATGGCCGCCAACATCCGCCACGTCCTGCCGGAGCTCCTCGCCGAGAACCTCGTCCGCGGGCGCCGCCTGCTCTGCCGCGTGCTCCTCAGGTCCCAGGCCGCCTGCCCGGCCTTCACCGACGTGTTCGCCGTGATCGCGGCCGTCGTCAACTCCAAGATCCCGGCCGCCGGCCGGCTCCTCCTCGTCCACCTCGTGGTGCGCCTCCGGCGCGCCTACGTCGCCCGGCGACAAGCCCCAGCTGGTGGCGCCGGCGAGGTTCGTCGCCCACCTCGTGAACCACGGCGTGGCGCACGAGCTGCTGGCGCTGGAGCTTGTCGAGATGCTCCTTGCCGAGCACACGGACGACGGCGTGGAGGTGGTTGTGTGGCTCGTAACGGAGTGCGGCGCCGCCCTCAGCGAGTCGTGCCCCAGGGAGCTTGACGCCGTGTTCGACGCCCTCCGGAGCATCCTTGTCAACGGCGACGTGGACCGGTGCATCGGGTTCTTGATCAAGGGCCTCTTCGCAGTCCGGAGAACTCTGTTCCAGGGGCACCCGCCCGTCCGCCTGGAGCTTGACCTCGTCGAGCAGGAAGACCAGTTCACGCATCAGATCGAGATCCCCCTCGAGCACAGCCATGCCGATCAGCTCGACCCCGAGACCCATCTCGACGTGTTCAAACCCAGCGCCCCCTTCGTGCAGGACGAGGCAGCCTATGAGGGCCTCAAACCAAGCATGCTAGGATCCGACGGCGACGACGAAGACGAAGACCAAGACAACTACGATGAGTCCGATAACGACGGGAAGACATGGAGGTGATCAAGGACGAGACGGAGACCAATCTGATCAACCTCCGCGTACGATATACCTGACGATCATGTCGAGCGCCGGTGCCGAGGAGGCCGGGCACAAGCTCCTGTCCGTGGTGAGGCCGGGCCAGGAGGCGGAGCTCTGCGCCATGCTCGTGGAGTGCTGCAAGTAGGAGAGGGCGTCGTCCAACACCAGGTTCTAGGGCCAGCTTGGGCAGCGGCTGTGCAGCGTCAGCTGGGCGTACCAGGCATGCTTTGACGCGTGCTTCGCGCGGTGCTACGCGGCGGCGCACCGCATGGGCACCGACGAGCCGCGTGCCGCCGCCGGGCTCTTCGTGCGCCTGCTGGCGGCCGACTCCGTCCCGTGGCGCGGCGTGCTGGGCGGGGTCAGGATCACGGAAGAGGACACCACCTCGTCGTCGCGCATCTTCTTGAAGATAATGTTCCAGGAGATGGGGGAGCAGCTCGGGGTGCGGCTGCTCGGCCGGAGGATGAACGACAACGACGAGCCGGAGGTCCGTGACGCCCTGTTTCCCCGGGACTCCGCCGAGAACATGCGCTTCGCGATCAATTTTTTCACGACGATTGGGCTTGGCGGTGTCACTGAACCTGCGAGGAAGATCTTGTCATTGTAACTGTGTAGTAAGTGTTGTTAGAGGAATCTCTTTGCTCAACATAGTGCCGCTCACCGATCCTCGCGCGCACATATGTACGTACGGTCATCGGCCTCGTTTCCTTCCTCCTCTACTTCTACAGCCGAGAACCAAAGGAGAAGAAGCAGACCTCGCATACTTCACTTTCCGTTTGTTTCCAGCAAGAAGCTCCTCTCCTCTCCTCGCCCGCGCCCAAAGTCCAAAGTCCTAAGTCGCACGCGCATCCCGCACGCGGAGGAATGGTCAAGAATAGTAGTAGTAGAGAACAAGAACGCGCCGCGGATCAGTGAGGTGGCATAAGCCAGACCCTCCCTGCCTGTTCTGACCGATGCACATCCCTAGGCGCACGGTATTCATTTCATTTCCGGAACTAAGCGGCACTCGTTTCTTCTCATGGATACTCGGTCTGGACGCATGTAAGGCTGCTCATAATGGAGAGTAACTTAGACTAGTGTCATGCATATGACACTAGTGTAAGTTATTACCTTTATAGTGCAAAGTAGCATAATAGTAGTATCATAGATTGCTTCATTTATTATCTTATAAACTCATTTTGCCTCGGAAAGCGCTATGTTACAGTAACATATTATGTTACCACAAGCGCCTCTTTCCTCATCAAATACTTGTCACATAAGCAAAATTGCCTTGAAATGTGTTCAGTTACTACCTAAGTTACTCCCACTATGGCTAGCTTAAATAGTGATTCCGTTGGAAGGAAGCATCCCCGGGTTGGGTATTAACTACGGCCTGCATGCAAAACGGCAGACCAATGCATGCATCGGTTATTTTCCATGGTGATTGGGTAACCCCCTTTTCTTTGCTTAGGCTGGACGTGCAAATAATTCTGGCGCTGAGTTTGATACCGTTATGAGGAAATTAGCCCGTGTTAGTTGGCTAATTTGACGGTGCAATTATTTGATTGGGGGAGTTAATAGGGCGTCTAGATCACGATGCGAAGGCCTTCCTAACTAATACACCGTCTGAAGGGAGTAGTCCTAAAGCAGAGCAAAGCAGAGCAATTTGTTTGCTCCTCACTCCGCCTTACATGAAGATTACAATGGCCCTAAAAAATCTTGTACCTTCTAGCAAATCAGCTTTCCAAGTTTTCTTTGAAAGAGTAGTAAGAAGGGTTACACTCAATTGTTCTAGAGTGAGCTTGTTATTACTTATTGGAACAGCTCTTGTTTCTAATGAAATTCTTTGAAGTTTTCTATTATTTGTAAGCCAGAAAATCTCTGTTTCTCCATCCATCCATCTCCTTTGCATATAACAAATGAGCACACATGCAATTAGGGGCATTAGCCGGCCAGCCAGAGAAAACACACAAAAGGAGAGACATGATTTTATTATATTTGGCTGCAACCTCAATCGATCAAACCATCCAGAAATACATACACTAATGCACACTCCAAATCATACCGCCATCCAAGCATGTTGTAACAAACAATAGTATCCAAGAGCTACCAGGTAGAAATACCTCGTCCTGTACCACACATTGATACCAGGATTGATTATATCTAATAGCTACTACACATACCTACCTACTCTAGGAGCACAATTATTCTCAAAAGTACCAACTAATCTTGACGACAACCAACGGCTCGTGCCATCATCATGGACAGCACCACGACGTCCATCCTTCAGTCGCACCACAAGCCAAGAGCCAACCAGCAACACATTCTTGAATACAAACATCACTTCTACAGCTCACAAACAAAAATGTTTCTCCTCCATTGCTAAAACAACCAAGCAAAACACTCGGCGTTCTACAGCTTTAGTTTCTTCCTTCAACTCACCAGAGAAAACCTTTCTCCTCGAGCGACCCCAACAAAGCTTTTAACACATCATTGCACAAGCACTTGCACAATAGTCCGGTAAACATCAGCGCATCTTCCATATATGATATAATGTCGACAGGACAGCAGCAGCAGATATCATAACATAAAAGAACATCTCAAACGGGAAACAAGGCTATACATGATCCATCTATGCATGACATAAGTGACCATGTACTATGCTTGAGATAAGCCCCGACCATTTTCTTGATCCACAAGGCCAGAATTTTGACAAGCATAGCAATGGTATAACTGAGATGAGAGTGAAATTACCGTTTTCCTCCTATGCCATCAATACCAATACAAGGATGGATGGATGGATGATTTCTATTAGATCTAGTGCTACTCCAATGCATACTACCAAAGTGTTCACAATCAGAAAAGAACAAGACAAACTAACTTGTCTTGACGAGATGACGACGCCCGTCCTCCCTTCTTCGGTCACAAGGGCTAAGAGCCAGCCAACAACACTTGAATAAAATCCTGGTGGCTGCGGGGTGGATCCACCAGGAGGAGGGCCTCTTCCGAGATCCGGCGAGCTTGATCCATGGGTTGCGGATCGGCTCATCGTCGTGCAACTGAGAGAGGGAGAGGAACAGAGTAGGTTCCTTGGTTCCACTTTCTGGAAAATAAATCAAACCAAGGACTTCAGTAAATGTGACAGGGAAGAAACATATCTTAAAGAATCATGCCTACGAACAAAAAACAACTAAACTACAGAGGCACCATAATTGAGAAATGCATTGGTTTTGCAAATCAATGGATCTTTTTTTAATGAATGTTTGGCACACACACCAGTATGCACAGCCAAACAACAATAATCAATAACAACAAAGGCATTATCAAACTAGCTTAGCAAGTAAATGATTAGGAGAGATTTAAGAGTACATCATCAAGCTAGCAATGGGGAAAATAAAACATGCATGACATGTATTCAAGTTCCAGCAACCTACTCTTTGTCTATCTGTCGGGACTGCAATTGCAAAATGTCAAACCTACTATAGTATAGCAAAAATTGACCAGTCCCTGAATGTTTCTGCCCATTTGGAAAAATAGAGTAGGTTCATAGAGAGACTTTAAAATAAAGCCAGAGAAATCTTCAAATTAGGGAATTAAACATGACAACGAGCATGTAGAACCACACCACAAGCATACTCCCTCTGTCTCACAATTCTTTTCGTGCTTCTAGTTCAAACTTGAACTAAAACCACAACAAGAATTGTGGTACGAAGGGTGTACTTGTTTTCCATGTCAATGTGGTCCTGAAAGAATTCAAATAGTAAATACTAATATAGAGACCCTGAAGTAACGACGGAATACTAAGCAGGAGAAACCTTGACATTTTTTGGTGCATGACATGTGGAAATTTATGATGTATAACATATGGAATATCAAATCTAATGTGGACATCAATTATCTACAAAGAGCATTCAGCAGTTTAGTGGCAAAGGATAATGAATGTTCCAAAGTATCACTGAGTCAACTCTTCAAGATCAAAAAGAACAAAAAATATATCTTACATGACAATATGTTGATGACAAAGTATTAGTCATCAAAATCTAGAGAATAAAACAGTCAACCATGGCCAAGAAAAAGAGATCCCAGTCACTGGAGAAAATTAACTAATACTGCAGGAGCAAGGAGGCCAACTGTCCTAGTTCAACAACTGGAGCGATATATAAACTGCAGCAGGCAGAAAGCTAATTCGACATCGGATGTATCTCAGATAATAGAAAATACTGGTGACACCCAATCAGTCCCATTCTAGATGCATTATCAATCATTGGTGACACTCACGGATAAGTGAATAAAAATGACTTATAGCCAAAGGGAAACCACTCGCACCCATGCATGATATAACTGAAATAGTAGTCAGCTGCACTGATCAAAACTGGTAAAAAGATCATCGCGATGAATGATTTGCATTTAGAAAGACATCTTCAGACATCTCTATTTCTATCTCTCATAGTTTTACCCACGGAGCATGAAGGTAAGTGTTGGTTATTAATTAGATGCAAAAACAGAAATAAGTAATAAAAAACATCGCCAAGCTGCCCGCATTTATTTGGAATGGGCCATCGACATACATATGCCATGTGTGCGAACCCTGTCTCCTAATGGTTGCAAAGCTACCACATAGCAGCCAGGAGCTAAAACAAGGTGAGAACTCTGGATGAGTAGACTTGAGTGTGACAACCATAAGAAAGCTACTGTTGTATATGGTACATGCTCATAAAATAAGTTGTACTTGCTGACGGTATGAAAACCACTGAAAATGGAAGGAAAATGACAAGCTGTTTCACATTACTTGACCTAGAAACTAACTTGCAGCCAGCTATGCAACAACATCAGGAGCAGCAAGCAATGGAATGCAAAAGGCTGAGACAAGCATCTACTTACAACACTGTGCACAGACTCCTCGATGGTCTCTATATCAAGCCCTTCACACTACAAGAAATATGTCAACTTGTGACCTTGACTATTGGTCACTGAAAGGTCATGGTTTTTCATTTGCGACCTTTTTGTGACCAAAAAGAGAAGGTCAAAAGCTGGTGGTCGTTAACTAACTATAGCGACCTTTCTTCTGGAATGGTCGAAGACGTTTATGACCAAAATATGTCCACTGTGGCGTTTTGGTCACTAGCAACCTCCCCAGGCCACGTAGGCATCCAGCGTGGCAAGCTGATGTGGCACAAGATTCAGCCCGGTCCGATTCGGCGTTTTACCATTTGTATTTTTTTCACTACTAATTTTGGTGAACTACACGGGCCAAGCCCTACAATTCGGCCTTTTTATTGTCTGGGCCATGGCCTTTTTGAACCAACAGTTTTAGTTTTCCTTTTTTTAAATGGGTCCATTAGTCAAACAGGTCCCACTTGTCAGGTTCTGATAAGTGGGTCCCAGCTATTAGGCTCAGATTCTTCATATTTCAATTTGACATCATATTTCAATTTGATAGTAAGAAAATAACCAGTATTTAAATAGGCAAGCAGAAAACACACATAATAATTCAAATAACAATAGCCAAATTCAGTACAAGCTCTACAAATGACACCTAATACAAGCTGTAACATATACAGTGCTTTACAAGCTCTACAAATGCAAAGCTCTACAGTACTTTACAAGCTCTCCAAGTAATGTTACAAGCTCTACTAGTGTTTTCTTCTTCAGCATGGAGCTCCTTCGATAGAGATCAAATGCCGGACTCACTGGACGGCCATAGTCAGGACTGGGCTAACAGAACAACTGCATGCCTTCCATGATCACCCTGTTACATGAATCAGCTTAGAAGAATGAGAAAAACTGGAGCCAATATATTATGAACATTCCATTCAAAAAAAGGAGTAAAGGAGTAAAGGAGAATTTTTTATAGAATGATAAACACATTTCAGCTAGTACATGTTAAAATGAGGTATTCATACAAGACAACAGATATAATATGAATATGCATGGCACAAGTGCATGTCCTTCTACTTAACTTCAACACATTGTGCTGAAACAACAATACAACGGCCATCCATTCAACACGCAAGATCTAACATTACTAGTCAGAGCACACAAACTATCAGCACATGAAGACGAACCACGAATGGAATTGGGGAACTCACATGAAGACGATGAAGGCACTCAGAGGGTGCTTGGCCTTGCTCTTCTTCACCACGAGCCTGCGCCGCCACAACAGAAACAGCATCAGCACACCAAACAGAATCAAAATCTAACGCGAAACAGCAGCAGCCACCAAGGAAACGAAACGAGATGGGAGACGAGCAAGGGGTCGGGTCAGGGCATGAATGTGTAAATGCATAAATGGTTCTTCAGATCAACTTCAAAGCTAGCAGCAAGCATGTTTAAACAACTTAGCAACATTAGTAAACAACTTAGCAAGCATGTTTAAACAAAAAAAGACACTATGTCAAAATGAGAGTCTTTGATCTTAACAGCACAGAGCAATCACATACATTCTACTATTAGTAGTAAACCTTGAGTGCAATTGTAGATGTTTTGCTGGTTATACTTTATTAAACTGAGACAATTATTGTAGGTGAAAGTAATGTTCCTAGTATATCATCACTATAACATCAAACTATTACAGATATATGCAGAGGAAGCACAACCCAATCATGTGCAGCCAATTCAAAATAGAAGGGAACAGATGATTATTAACACGGTACAAATGTCACACAAGAAACGAAAAATTGATGAGCCAAATGATGATTAGTTAATTTAACTTGAAAGGAAGCCCACTGTTTCCCTACTCTACCTATCCATGATTTCTTTTTCTGAAGCAAGCATCATCAAAGAGTACACTCACAGCCTGTCATGATTTGTCGCGAGAAATTTATTGCAGAAATATCATTTGGCATGCTCAATCAGCTGACTTTAAGTAACTTGGTCAACTACAACAGCTAGTTCTGAGAAATCTATAGTAACCAGGTGCAAGGGACAAATGAATATGAGCTTGGTTAGGACTGAACAAATAATACAGGGGCATAATACCAATCCTACACACTTCACTTCTATGCTGGTAGGAATAGGATAGCAGTACAAGGTAACCCTGCAAGCTTTGCTTCAGAGAAGCAGCTAATCACTTTGGACTAACTGAAACTGTGCGTCAAACCCACTGAACAAATGCTGAGACGCAATGTCCCAAGCAGCAGCTCCATTCACCCGCAGCAAAACATAGCAAGAAGAAGTTCAGAATATCAACTAACAGAACCGTACATCATGCAAGGATGGTCGATCTTCGGGCATCTGCAGAACCATCCTGGCCTAGAGCCAGTAGATGCATCATGCAAGAACTCCGTCATCAACATAGCTGCATCTAACACACACTACTAGTATATCCTACTACTGGAGTAGTTTGGCATGGCAAAGAAATTCACCTGGTGGTCGGTCCTTGGGCCAGTGAGAATGAGCAGGCGTGGCTCGCTGAAGGAGGTCTGCATCTGGTTGGTGAAGGTACCAGGGGTGTGCCTCCCGGCGATGGCGTTGGCGCTAGTGTGCTGCGCGAACTTGAGGACGGCGCGCTGGCCGTAGGGGCAGGCGGTGGACGATGATGTCACAGGGGTTCTCGATGGCCACGATGACCCTCGCCATGTAGCTCCGGCTTCTCCCACGTCTTGCCCAGATTGATGATGTAGATGCCTAGGAATCACAAACTAGAAAGAATGCATCACATTCCGCAATCCATCTCAAAGAAGTACAGAAGCATGAACACTTGCGACAACTACAAGAGCAAGCATCACGATCCGCAGCAGATCGACTCTGACCAGCACAGGCGCATGATGCCGAGGCAGTTCTACCGTCCAACGGCAGATCGGGGGCGCACAGGTAAAGCTAGATCCATGAGGAGGACAAGCGCTTGGTAGGACAAGAGGGCTTGAGCGTGGACATGCCGTCGGAGCGGCGCTTGTAGGCGTAGCGCTCCATCTGGAAGTCGCAGTTCTTGTTGCCGAGGTGAACGTCGGCGGCGAGCATCATATGTATGTCCTGCTCCTTCTAGGACAACACCCGTGGGGCCTCTCCAGCCGCCGCCGCCATGGCTGGTCTTATCTGGCCACGACATGAGCAGCTCGAGTCGTCCTAGGAAGAGAGGGAAGGGGCCACCGGAGTTGAGGTTGGGGAAGAGTCGAAGTCGACCGGGGAGGGCGAGCTGCGGCGCGGGGGAGTGGAAGGCGAGGGTGGGGCTGGAGGTGGAGGTACGCATGGAGGTTGGAGGTGGAGGCCGTGCGGAGGCGGACGGCGGCGGATCGGTGTCTTGGAGTCAGGCACCTTCGGTGGCGGCGGCGAGGAGATGGGGGGAGGAGGAGGAGTGTGATGGGAGGAGGGGGTCGAGGATCTGAGTTAGGGTTTGGGTAGGTGGTTGCGGGTGGGGTTTTCTTTTTCATTTCTTTTTTTTTCTTTTCTGTAGATGGATGGATGGATGGATGTGGGATGGAGAGATGGATGGATGGATGGATGGACGCCATGTCATCAATCCGTGGGAAGTGTTCTGATTGGTTCGGAAAATCAATTGTTTAAAATAGTTTTCAAGTACTAAAAATAGAGGATTTTGTGAAGTAGCTATCAAATATATTTTTCAAAAGGGCACCACACAAATTTTCACTAGAGTTAGACCACATTTTATGGATAAGGACCAATTTGTATGCATTTCTGATCTTTCTAGCTATTTTTAATCATTTTCCAAGTGGCAAAAATGGGTTTTTTTGTGAACCTACCAAATATTTGTTGCAAAATTGGACTACATCAATTTTCTAAAATACTAGTCCATGTTTAAAATACAATTGACCAAATGGTTGGGTGTCAAAATATTTGATCCACCTCTCGTGAAAAAACCAAATTTCCGCCGGTTCAGTTGGAAGCGAGTCAAATTTGAACTGCAGCTGCCTCATAGTTTGCTCTTTATTTTTACCAAAAATCATTTTTAGGTACAAAAGTATCTATTTAATCATAGAAACAACAAAAGTTTTCAAACATTCAACCACTAGCTAGGAACGGTCAAGCCGCGTTTTGACCGCATATTGAAACGGGCATAAAAAATTCAAAAAAAATCAAAAAATTGGAAAACCTTCGCATTGTGTCATTATATGTGACCAAGTTTCAAGGGAAAATAATAAACTTGTAATACGGTAATTATTTTAAAAAAGTGTTCTCAGAAATGAGCTATCATGCATGAAGATTCACGGCTTTCAAGCCAAATGATCAATCTTATGGCCACATTCATGGCATAGTTTGTTCAAATGATCTCATATTGTGCAGAAGGGTACATCTTGAAATTCCAAACAATGTTGCCTAAGGAAGTTTTCATTTTCTTTGCATGGAAAATTCATTTTTCATTTTCCGAGTGCCCAAAAGGAGGTTTTTTTGTGAAGGAACTACCAAATAATTGTTGCAAAAATGGACCAAATCAATTTGGCTTGTAGGCGTAGCGCTCCATCTGGAAGTCGCGGTTCTTGTTGCCGAGGTGAGCGTCGTGGCGAGCATCATATGTATGTCCTGCTCCTTCTAGGACAGCACCCGTGGGGCCTCTCCAGGCCCCGCCACCATGGCTGGTCGGATCTGGCCATGACCTGAGCAGCTCGAGTCGTCCTAGGAAGAGAGGGAAGGGCCGCGGAGTTGAGGTTGGGGCAGTCGAAGTCGACCGGGGAGGGCGAGCTGCGGCGCGGGGGAGTGGAAGGCGAGGGTAGGGCTGGAGGTGGAGGTACGCATGGAGGTTGGAGGTGCAGGCCGTGCGGAGGCGGACGGCGGCAGATCTGAGGGACGGCGGCGGCGGATCGGTGTCTTGGAGTCAGGCACCTTCGGTGGCGGCGAGAGATGGGGGAGGAGGAGGAGTGCGATGGGAGGAGGGTCGCGGATCTGAGTTAGGGTTTGGGTAGGTGGTTGCGGGTGGGGTTTTCTTTTTCATTTCTTTTTTTTCTTTTCTGTAGATGGATGGATGGATGGATGTGGGATGGAGAGATGGATGGATGGATGGATGGACGCCATGTCATCAATCCGTGGGAAGTGTTCTGATTGGTTCGGAAAATCAATTGTTTAAAATAGTTTTCAAGTACTAAAAATAGAGGATTTTGTGAAGTAGCTATCAAAAATATTTTTCAAAAGGGCACCACACAAATTTTCACTAGAGTTAGAGCACATTTTATGGATAAGGACCAATTTGTATGCATTTCTGATCTTTCTAGCTATTTTAAATCATTTTCCAAGTGGCAAAAATTGGTTTTTTTGTGAAGAACCTACCAAATATTTGTTGCAAAATTGGACTACATCAATTTTCTAAAATACTAGTCCATGTTTAAAATACAATTGACCAAATGGTTGGGTGTCAAAATATTTGATCCACCTCTCATGAAAAAGACAAATTTCCGCCGGTTCAGTTGGAAGCGAGTCAAATTTGAACTGCAGCTGCCTCATAGTTTGCTCTTTATTTTTACCAAAAATCATTTTTAGGTACAAAAGTATCTATTTAATCATAGAAACACCAAAATTTTTCAAACATTCAACCACTAGCTAGGAACGGTCAAGCCCGCCGTTTTGACCGCATTTTGAAAGGGGCATAAAAAATTCAAAAAAAATCAAAAAATTGGAAAACCTTCGCATTGTGTCAGTATATGTGACCAAGTTTCAAGGAAAAATAATAAACTTGTAATACGGTAATTATTTTAAAAAAGTGTTCTCAGAAATGAGCTATCATGCATGAAGATTCACGGCTTTCAAGCCAAATGATCAATCTTATGGCCACATTCATGGCATAGTTTGTTCAAATGATCTCATATTGTGCAGAAGGGTACATCTTGGAATTCCAAACAATGTTGCCTAAGGAAGTTTTCATTTTCTTTGCATGGAAAATTCATTTTTCATTTTCCGAGTGCCCAAAAGGAGGCTTTTTGTGAAGGAACTACCAAATAATTGTTGCAAAAATGGACCAAATCAATTTTATAAAATACTAGGCCATATTTAATATACAATTGATAAAATGGTTGGGTGAAAAAAGTTTTGATCCACCTCTCACTACTAGAAAAACCTCTACTAATGGCACACCTAATTTGGCCATTAATGGGGCATCACTGATGCGCCATTACTAGCACGCCATTAGTAACTTTTACTAATGGCACACCAGTGGTGCGCCATTAGTATCTGGTATACTAATGGCGCCCCATGCAGTGCGCCAGTAGTATATAAACTCTGATGCGCCATTAGTATGCCTCCAGGGCCATGTATACCAGGTGCTTTGGCATACTAATGGCGCCACGACTCTGAGATGCGCCATTAGTAACCATGGCATACTAATGGCGCCTTGACCAGTGATGCGCCATTAGTATGCTTTGTCATACTAATGGCGCCTTATCATGTGATGCGCCATTAGTATGAATATTAGGTTTTTTATTTTTTATTTTCTGTTTTTGCACAGGTTACAAAATGTATAATTTGACAAAATATAGACAGCACACATCAACAATAGATTCATCGAATACAATAGAAGATTAGTCTTTGAATACAATTCATCATATTAGTCTCCGAATACAATTCATCATATTAGTCTCCGAATTGAAAAGACCGAACAAAGATAGAACATTATATTACAAGTCTCGAGACCGCGAGTAGCGAGTTTGTCTTCACATTACAAGTCGATATCGATCATCTAAACTACCATCACATAGAAGAGAGTTGCGGTCATCACGATGAGCATCATCACAATGAAACTCGTCTTCATCCGGTTCCTCCAACGCTCCCACCCCTCTCCCGCTAGATAGCCCGCGAATCTAGATTCGGCCTCGGCCCGAGTGGTGTACCCTTTGTAACTGTTACCGCTGAATCGGTGAAACTGTCTCCGACACTCCTCCAAGTAATAGTAGACAACGGGAACCTTACCCTAGAACACGACATACTTAGGCATCGCTATGCACTATACAAACGAAACTATAGAACAAATTCACAGACAATACATAAGCAATATATAAGTATGCAACAGAACGATCTGAAGAGAAAAGCAAGACATTAATAGCATCGATTACATCTAAGTTGAACGACTCTAGAAACCAAAGAGACATACTACAAGTTCATTAAAGTTTAATTACAACATGAGCCAATCGATGTTTCAGAACTAGACACGGCATCACTGCTTTCGACTCGACTCAAGGGACCGGATCGTGGATGAAGCCGCCGTCTATCATGGGAGTCATGAAAGAACGGGCGTTGTCAGCCTGCATTTGTAGCATTGTGTCGATGTCACTGTTGGACGGATGATTTCTTAGGTAGAACTGCCCCGAGGTACGAAGGACATCTTGATGGATGATTTCCGCAAACTCCGACTGGATGCGAAAGAATTCTTGTCTGTTGTCCGCGTCCTGGATTGCCGACACGCTCGCGGCCCAATCTTTGAGTTTACTCGGTAGCGAAGTTGATGATGGTCCCGCACGATCGCCCGCATGTGATGGATGGCATAGTAGGCACCCTTCCGACCGCCAGCGGTTGCTTGACGCAGCGTAACGTCGACATTGTGGGAGTACACGTGCTTGCCGTATTTACGAATAGGCCTGGTGAAGGTGCCTCCAGATTAGGCGTGGCAGGAGAACATCATCAAGAACCTTCTTGACATTTGTGTAGTCTACCTTCGATCGACGGTCGGAATTAAAATACGTGGCCATGGAATATTTGGGGCTTAGGAGGATGAGCGTGCAATGTGTGTCACTGCAGAAAACACGGAATGTTAAAAGAAAAGCGATCGAAATCTAAGAATTCATATGTTACGGGCGGTTGAGGGGAGGACTTCTTGGGGAAAGTAAGGCACGAGGAAGTTATCCTTATCTTGGTTTGCGAATGACGCCGAGGTAAGAACTTCGCGACTTGCGGTCCCAGCGCTGCCCAAGATCTTAGCACGCATGTAGAAGGGGTCGACTATCCACGATGTCCGGGGTCTTGTCGCGAATGATCCGCATCTCCATACTCAGCGAAAATAGCCGAACGAAGGTGTAGTGCAGCGGATGAAGGTTCAACATAGCGTGGATGTCATCAAACCGCAGGACGATAAATCGCCCGATGGAGTTATCCACAAAGCCCTTGCCCTCTGTCACCTTGGCCACGAAAACCGGGTATGCCACATCCTTCTCTCTGAGATGCCGCTTCTCCAAAGAAAGAACACTGTCATGCAGACTCCACATAGCACCGGTTGCAGCATTGAGCATATTTGTCGGTAGCATCGCGCTACCCGCCACATGCACCCTCCTGGAGATATCCTCAGGTGAAGGTGGCCCGTCCTGAGCACGGATCGCATTTTCGGTGCGGCTGGCCCGCACCCTTGTTAGTCTTTCTTTTGCGTGCCTTCTTCTTCTCCTGTAATGGGACCGAGTTCTGCTCACTGACCGCCTTCTTGAGTGTGTTGGGGCTAATAATATTTCGCACCTCGCCTATCTGAGGCTCGGTGAAGTCGGCAGCTGGAGGCGTCTCACGAGAGCTGAGCAGCGGGCGGCGCTGTTGCAACTTGGCTTCTCCGCGGTACCAGCTAGATCGCGCACGTCTTTTGTTGGGTTGGGTTCTTGAGAAGGAGGCCCCATGAAGTCGCCACCGTACCCATGATCAGCAAAATCTTGATCGGCGTTGGCAAATGTATCGTCGTCGTCGTCGTTACGATCACATGCCATATGCATGTTTGGATCGATGGCATAGGGATGTCCGCACTTTATTGCGGCGGTCTTGCCATGGGGCCGACTTGGCGGCAACACGGCTGGCGGTGTTGTCTTTGGGGTGGTGTCCCCGCCCCTAACGAATCTGGCTCTTCGCCAAAGCAGGGCCAGCTCAGGCGGCGCCGAGGGTCATCACGTCATCATCGTCGGCCCGACGGGTCGAATCGAAGGTAACACCTCGTCGCAGCCTGGCAGCACCGAACCAGTTCAACCCTAAACAAGTTGGGTGGCATCTGGGTACCGTGGAACAAGGGGTTGCCCGGTTGAACGATTTTTCCCTTGGCGACATCGACCAACTCATTGTTCACGAAGTGCAGGAGAGTGCACGGAACGTCGGCGGTGTCCTGCGAAAACATGTAGGGCGTCAGGGATGCCCAGTCAAAGGCAAGGAGATGAAGTCCTCGACCGAGAGAGGCTTAATTAGTTACCGTGATGATGACGTCGAGCTCGGCTAATGTCGAGGCACCGCCAGCAGCGGCGTGCGATTGATGGAGGGGCGCTTGCTGCAGAGGTGCGGCGGCGTACACCGGTGCATTAAGCTCCTGTGCCGGCGTCGGAGACACCAATGCCGCCTCCGCCGGAGACACCAATGGCCCCGCCATCGCATTCTGCGAGTTCTTGGCCGTGAAGCTAGGAATCGGGCGGCCTGTTGGCCGCCCGCAATCCCCGCACTCAACCCCTGGATCAAGGTAGGCACAATGGCGGTGATCGTCGCTCCGAGTTGTTGTTGCACTTGCTCTTGGACAATCTCCGGAATCCGCCACCTGTGCCTTGAGTTCTTGAACCTCGCGCTGGCTTTCCGAGCTGGTCTTTTCTCCTTCCGCACACCAGCGGTATAGTATGACCCCATTTTGTGGACAAGCCTTTGCCGGCCACCACGACCGGTGACGTCGACTTCGAGCTTATCCTTGTTCTTCATGACATTCAACGCCCTATTTAGAGTGTTGTCCCAAGGGTTGCTCTTAGTCGACCCCGCGCTACTGATTTCAGTCGCCTGCGGAAGGAATGTGAGCCATTTAGAAATTTGGCTTCATTAATTAGAATGCAACCATATGGAGCTAATTACCCCGGGGGTGGTATTCCTTACCAGAACAACCTCAAGCGCCCTGGTCTTCGGATCCGTGGTAAGCTCCTTTGTATTCGGGTCGTTCTTGTACCGGGCCCTGACAAAGTTCCTGGTCTGCTTGTCACCGTATGTATCGAAGAGGGGCGGTAGGCCTTGCTCGGCACGCTCTGCGTCCTCCTTGTCCCATATAGGCTCCGCCACTCTGTAACCGCCGGGACCGAGTGTGTGTTCCCCTAAGTTCAGCTCCCGCATTTCTTTCCCCCACTGACTTGATTGGGAGTTTGCGGTGCTCGAGCAATTGATCTTGAAGTCGTTGTAGTCATCTTCGGTGATCGAAGGATTTTTCTCCTTGATCTTCTCATAACTCTCACATTTCTCGATCATTCTCTTCACATTGCTTTTCCAAGTAGACAGGGCCTTGCTCATCTTCGTCAGGGCAGCATTGTTCACTTTATTCCCTTTGAGGCTTGTGTTTTCAAAAGCAGCGGGGAACTTGTATCGTTCGTGCAGCTTCGTGAAGAGGAGGGTGCGCAAAGTCCCTCGGTCAGGATGCCTCGGGTTCTCGGTGTTGATCGAGACGGTGCTCGGAGAATGCACCCGAGCTGAAGCGAGTACCCTTGACTACTCGTTCGGGCGCCGTTGGATTCCGTCGGAGTCCACTTGATAACTTCCTCCTTGAGGGTGCGGAGCAGTCGGGCGCCGGTCCTACATTTGCCTCTTACATTGGCTGCCATCGTGTGTGCGCCGCCATCATCGATGGTGGCATCCTCGGCGGCACCATCGGTGGTGGCATCGGTGGGGTCATCCTCGGCGGTACCATCGGTGGTCTCGGGATCGGTGGGGAAGGCGGCGTCCTCATACAAGTGAGGTTGTTCCTCCATCTCTGGGACAGCTCCCAGAATGCCTTGCCGCTTGAACCCCGGCCTCATCGTTGTGGGCCATGTTTCTCTCTAAATAGAAACAAAGTTTGGTCAAAAAGTTGGTTATTGTCAAGGAACAAGATCATGGTCTCATCATTTAGGGTTTGTCAACACCGAGGCATCCTAAAATCTAAGCTTTTATCATTGAGGGTTTTTCGACGCCGAGGCACCCTAAAAGCCTAACCTTTCATCATTTCGGTTTTTATCGACACCGAGGCACCTAAAAGCCATGCATTAGTCACAAATGCCGGGCACTTGATCCTACTTAATTAACTACTAAGATACCCGGCCCATGCATTAGTCACAAGTACCCCATATGTCCTATTTTTAGCAAAGTCATGCTAAAATTCACGGAAAATTTCAGCATGACCTTTGCTGAAAATAGGACATATGGAGTACCAATTTGCCGGAACGGAAGTTAATCGACATTCCGGCAAACTCAAGGGCCTCTGGGGTACCTGCAATATCATCACGACACGATGGTCGGAGACAAAACCCAGCAAACTAGCACCACAATGTGCCTCTACTATCATATGGATGAAAAGTCCACAATGTGCCTCTACTAGCACCACAATCTTAGTTAACTTCAGGGGACATCAGAAAGTTAACATCCGCCTGATTATTATGAGGACTTCACTGCCACTGTTTACTCAAACTTAAGTTAGTAATTAAAAATATAAAATAGGATAACCCAGTGACAGGACTGTTGGTTGATGTCACAAAAAAGTTGCTAATCTCAACATGTTCTACAGTTGTTAAAATTATCTTACTGTATTTAGAACAAACTAACACCACAGAGTCTACCAATTCAGGTAGAAGCCATCATTCATTACAAATTTGAATATATGATATTCCAGAAAATAATCTGTCTACAAAATGAGATACATTCCGTTTGAACTACCAAAACTGTAACCAACGTTATTACCTAATTATGAAAAAAGTGCAGTACATATAAATTATTTCATCACTGAGAGGAGATAAACAAAAGTTTCCAAGCAATATGATTAAGAGAATGGGATTTAGGCATCCAAATGCCACAAAAGACCAAAATGGGATTTAGGCTTTGAATCTACTTCCTTTGTGATTTTCTGCATGCCAGTTATTGACAAAAAGAATGAACAACCTGTATTGCTTGGTTTTATCAATGATCGCAAGAATAATAAGGTTTTGAAGAAATGAGGAACTAAAAACTGAAAAAGAAAAGAAAAGAATGGGAAGACTAAAAACTGAGAGAAATGCAAAACAAAGGAAATGAAGAACTGGGAACCAGACGTGATAGACCATTTTTTTTACGAGAAACTGAAATGCTAAGGAAACATCCAAGGTGTAACTGCTAATTATGTACAACTTCTACGGCGCCAAAGGCAGTGATTAAAGTAGAGGGATGGTTGAAGCCACCTGCTGGATTTGTCAAACTCAAGGTGGACGCAGATTTTGATCAACCTCTTCTGATGGGTGCTGCTGGAGCCTGGAGCTATTTTTGGGTTACTTTTCTGGGAACTGGAAAATCGATATTTGGTTGGAGTTTGAAAAAGGAATAAAAATAAAGTAAATTCAAGGAAGAGCTTTCTTTTTTTTATGTGTGCAGATGTCATTTCCGCTGAAGGGATGGTCCTAAGGTGGGGTTTATGTCTGGCCCAAACGATTGGTTGCAACTAGTTGATGATCAACTCAGATAACCTACTAGGGGTGGAACGATGAAAAATGGAAGTCATTCAATGGGGTAGTGGTGGCTATCTTTGATGATTGTTACAATCTTGCTTGTTTTGATCATTGTAATAAACTACTCCCTTCGTCCCATAATATAAGAACGATTTTGACACTAGTGTAGTGTCAAAAACGTTCTTATATTATGGGACGGAGAGAGTAGCAATTTCGTAACCCTTGAGCTTGGTAGAATGGCCATGAGAGTTCCTTGTGTGTAGGTAGATGATGCCCCATCCGAGCTTATCCCTCTCTTGTTGAATGATGTAACAATTAGGCTAATAAAGGGACCGGAGGGGATTGTTATAAAAAAACACTGAGGAAAGATAGAAACCTAAAAGATAGATGTATTGAAACAAAGGTGGCTATGCCTTGAGGCTGACTAGGCCAAGTAACACTGCAGAACAGTGAATAAATATTGAACACTATGGTCTACGAAAATATTCGATTGAATAACCTAGACAATCACAACATGAAGGACGGAACACACACACACACACACACACACACACACACCAATCTATGGGTGATAACTAGTGATCTAAATGAATGGAATAACACTGACGACTAGCTAAGACAAAACAATGGCTCGACAAACAAACTGAACAGGTTATACACAGACTCATTGCTTATCTGTCAGCCAAAACTGAAATGTTGTGACGATGGTCTCGTCTGAATGTGAAGATGATGGACTAAACATGAGACATGGCACACTAGGACTGAATACACACACGGGCGCAACTAAAAAAAACTATAGAAAATTATTGACTGAATGACAAGACTCATGAGTCATGAGTAGATGAACATGATGCTGAACTGACTAATCACTGTCGAAAAAATAACATGGCACTGAACTGATCAAAAGTGCAGAACATGGTACTGAACTGACCAGAAGTATTTTTCTAAAGGAGGTTAAAACCTCCGGCCTCTGCATCAATCGATGTGTACATACATCTTTATTTATTATTCAACACAGGTCTAACAAGAACATACATCAAGCCATGTGAATCCATCACTCACACCTATAAAACTCCATATGATGGAGTGCTCTCCAAATGCCACATGTCTGAATTTTGACTTCCACATGTCTGAATTTTGAAACAGTTGCAATATCTGAATTCAACAACAGACTAATTCAACAACAAACAGACTAATTCAACAATATCTGAATTTCAAAATTTTGACTTCCACTGAGACTAACAACAGACTAATTCAACAACATAGTGGAGCGCGTGGAAGACGAGGTGGGGCGGCGAGTAGACGGGCACCTTGGCGTGCAGGCGCTCGAGGGCGACGAACTGGCGCTCGAGGGCGGCGGGTAGACGGGCACCTCCCCGGAGATCGCCTCCAGCCACGTCTCCTCCACGAGCAGCTCCGGACTTGGCAAGGCGGAGGTTGCGGCGCGCGCGGGCGAGGGCGAGGTTGGTGTCGGCCCTGCGGCGCTGCTCCGGCGAGAGTGGGGTGGGGTCGGAGGGGAGGATGGGGAGAGGGAGGCGTCGGTGGTGTGGTGTGGACGGGGCGCCGCTGCTCCGGCGAGAGTGGGGTGGGGTCGGAGGGGAGGAAGGGGAGGATGGGGAGAGGGAGGCGTCGGTGGTGTGGTGTGGGCCAGGCGGCGCTGCTCCGAGAGTGGGGTGGGGTCGGAGGAGGAAGGGAGGATGGGGAGAGGGAGGCGTCGGTGGGCCAGGGTGGCGCTGGTGTCGGCGGCGTCGAGGGCGTGAGGCGGCAGCGTCGGGAGAGGAGAGGGGAAGGGATCATGAGGCGAGGGAGAGAGAGGGGATCGATACGAAGGGGATCGCGGGCGGCACAATACTAATGGCGCACCACCCCTCGGTGCGCCATAAGTACGTACATGCTAATGGCGCACCTCACCCAGGTGCGCCATTAGTATTTTTTTACTTCTGCCCGAGCCAACAGGTTATCTACCACCAGACCTGATACACATCAAGTCTTCTCTACTAGTTCGACTGGTCAGCAGCTAGTTCTCACACCAGGAGGTCCTGGGTTCGATTCCCAGGCTCCACAAATTTTTTTTATGCATTAAAAATGTTGTTTGATACTTACTTGTGTTTAAATATGTTCAAACTTGTTTAAATCATAACATTAATATTTTTTATAAGACAGTAATATTTTTTAAAAATATCATCAAACAGTAATGCCGGTGGAGCGGGGAGGTGCGGGGGTGCGGGGGTCGGCGGCGGTTGAGTAGGGAGGGTGCGGGGGTCGGCGGTGGCGGTTGAGTAGGGAGGGTGCGGGGGTCGTGGCGGCAGTGGACCGGATCTGGCGAGGTGGGATTGCGATCGAGATGGAGGGATCGAGTGTCCATGAAATTAAAAATATTCATGATAGTTCAAAAGTGCCCATGAAATACAATCGAGAAATGAAGTCTACGATTTAAATACAATCGATCTTAGCTAGCTATCTCTTCACAATCTTCTTGCCCTTCTTTTTCACAAATGGAGTTCTTCTATGGAGCAGACGTCCTTTAGGTAGGGTGGTCCTGCTTCTTCTTGTGGTGTATGCTGCTACTTCATCATCGTCATGTTCGATCCTCGGGTCGCCGTACTTGTCGAAGTCTTGCTCATTGGCTACTCCATCCATTCCGATGATCTTCCTTTTGCCTCTCCTCACGACTGGGCTTTGGCGGGTCGGTAATGAAGAAGCATTGGTCCACTTGGGAAGCCAGTACCCATGGCTCATTTTTCGCGGTGACGTTTGCGCCCATGATCTTGGATTTGGCCGGGTATAACCATGGTGGTGAAATACCGGTCTTCTTTTATAACGTTCTTGGCCCATCTGACACGGAACATTGGGACCTTCTCTCCAGCGTAGCTCAGCTCCCAGATCTCCTCGATCCTTCCGTAGTATCTGTCCTTGTCGTTACCGGTGTAGGATTCCATCGTTACCCGGAGTTACGATAACCATCGCTCTTCATGTCCTTGGCCTCGGTGTAGAATGTGTAGCCGTTGATATCGTCGCCTCATAGGTCATCGAGGTTGTGCTCGGCATACTGTGACAAGGCGAATATGAGTTGTTCTTCCGCGGAAGAATCCTCATGTAAAGATGCAACGAAGCTTCTGCTTGAACCAACGCGTGAAACATGAGTTGTGCTCTTTGAGTATATCTCCGTCCGTCCTCTGTTGGCCTCGGTCATTGTACGTCTTCTTAATAAAGGTTCTGTGCTGTACCACCCAAGGATCGACCACGTCTATGTGTTGTAGCGCGACTAGGTTTGCTCTTTCAAAGTCGGCGAGTCGACCCTCGAAGTCGACATGCATTTCACGGCGACCCTCACCGTAACCCCATCCAGCGAGCCTGCCGAGGTGCCTGTTGACGGGCAGACCAACGGGTTCTCGATGCCTAGATAATTAAATGCAGTAGGAGATGCACTCTTGGTCGAAAAGCCCTGGCTATGCTTCCTTCGACGTGACATGTTGCGAACGTATCCTTTGATGACACCATTCATCATTTGAATGGCATCATGCTGTGCGAGAACGTCGGCCCGAGTTGGATGATATCCTCCACTATATGGACCAGCAGATGCACCATAACGTCGAAGAATGCGGGCGGGAAGTACATCTCAAGCTCGCATATTAGCACCACGATCTCTTCCTGTAGCCTTCTGAGTTACCTCACGCCAATCGACTTCCGAGAGATGACGTCGAAGAAGTTGCATAGGCCAAATAGCGTTTCACGGACGTGCGTGTCCATGATCCCACGGATTGCAACTGGAAGTATCTGCGTCATCAGCACGTGACAGTCGTGAGACTTCATCCCGCTGAACTTCTGCTTCGCTAGGTCTAGGTATCTGCTTATCTTCCCCGCGTAACCGTAAGGAAGTTTTACTCCTAGGAGGCAGGTGAAAAACTGCTCGATCTCCTCCTGACTTAGAGTGAAGCACGCGGGAGGGTAGTCATTTCCGGTCTTCTTGGCCTTTTGCCTTTGCGACGACTTTCTGTGTCCTGCTTCGCCTCATCATCATCATCATCATCATCATTAGCGTGAAGCTCTTGCCTGATGCCCATTGATTTCAAGACTGCCCTTGCTTTCGGCCCATCTTTGGTCCTCTCTGGCATGTTGAGCAGGGTACCAAGCAGACTCTCGCGCACGTTCTTCGTGATATGCATGACATCAAGGCTGTGAGGCACACGGTGGATCTTCCAGTACGGCAAGTCCCAGAAAACAGACCTCGTTTTCCATACCTTCAGCAGCGGCTCTGGCGCCTTTCGCTTCTTTCCCGGCTCTGGCGCCTTTTTCTTCTTTCCCGGAAGTGGGCAGTCTTTCCGATTTTTCAACAGCTTGTCTATTTCCTCGCCGCTCCTCGTACACGGGCGTTTTCCGGGTTCGGTTTCACCATCGAACAGATCCTTGCGTTTCCTCCACGGGTCATCGTCGCGAAGCCACCTTCGATGTCCCACGAACACGGTTTTTGAAGACCCGGGATCTCTATCTAGCTGGCGTACGTTGTGTCATCCATGCACCTTACGCATCCGGAAAATCCGTGGACTACCTGCCCGCGAGATATCCGTAATCGAGATAGTCGTGCACCGTCGTGAGCGGTCACGGCTCTCATAGGGAAATATTCTTTCTCTGCGGCGTCCCACGTATTGGTGGCGTTTTCCACAGCGTGTCAAGCTCCTCTTTCAGCAGCCCGGTCTGATTGATGTCGTTCCTGGTTGTTTCGCCCTTCAATTAGCATACTCATGTGAATGTACTTCCTCTTCATGCACAACCATGGGGAAGGTTGTACATCCACACAAACACAGGCCAGGTGCTATGTGTGCTTCTCGGCTGCCAAAGCGGATAGACTCCATCGGTGCTCGCGCCCAGCACGATGTTCCTTGGATCGTTCCCAAATTCTGAGTCTTCGAAGTTCAACGCTTGCCACTGGCTCGCATCCTTAGGGTGACTCAACATCTTGTCTTTTTATCTATCTCCGGATCATTTGCGTCATCTTCTCGCTTCTTCTCCTCCCTATCCGCGTGCCAACGCAGGAGCTTTGCTACCTTAGGGTCCGCGAAATGCCGCTGCAGACGAGGAGTGATCGGAAAGTACCACACCACTTTTCGAGGAGCTTTCTTCCTCTTCTTGTCTCGAGTGACGCCGCAAACCGGACATATGGTAGACTCCGCGTGCTCGTCCCGATAAATGATGCAATTGTTCATGCACACATGGTATTCCACGTGCGGTAAATCGAGAGGACACACGATTTTCTTCGCCTCCTCCAAACTGGTCGGGCACTTGTTCCCCTTGGGAAGACGTTCGTGCCAGAATGACATGTTCTCGTCGAAGCATGCGTCGGTCATTTTGTGTTTTACCTTCATCTCCAGAGCCATGAGCGTTACTTTCAGGCGGGTATCCTCGGGCCTGCATCCTTCATACAATGGAGTAACCGCGTCTAACTCAAGTTGATCCATCTTGGCTTTCTCTCGGGCGGCAGCTCTGGCGTTATCCGTGCGCTTGAAGCAGCTCTTGAATATGAGGGTCCTGCACCCAGCCCATCGATGGTCCAGCGTCGTCTGCTCCGCCGGCATCATCATCTTCATGATCATGCCCGTCGCCTGCTCCGGCATCTTCCTCATCATCATGTCCTGCATCTTCTACATGATGACTGTGTACAGCATCACCGTCGTGATCATCTCGTGGGGATTCTTCGTCTTCTCGCCCGCCCGAGCCGCGGTGGTTGTCTTGCTGCCCTTCCTCATTTCTTGCCCGGCCCCCATGGACGACTTCGTAGTCATCTTCATCACCTTGCCATCGATAGCCATCCATGAAACCACGCAAGAGCAGGTAGTCCCGCACCTGCCCAGAATCCGCTCATAATAAGGCTCTTGACTTGCATCTTCGACACGGACATCTTATCTCCGTCTCGTTCTTTTGAAGCATCTTGGCCTTCGCGGACCTCAAAAACCTATTCACGATGCCTTCGGTCATCGATGCGGACCATGGTCGCTGCGAGGTAGAGCAAAACGATATTTTAGAACCAAACAAAAATTTGGCATGACTTTCCCTAAAAATAGGACCAAAAGAATGCTTAATGCCAAAATTCTACTTGAACGGAAATGAATCAACATTCCGGCAAAATATTGGCAACTATCGCATTTCAAATACCGGTACACCTCCAAACACAAACACATATGCAACACCACAAACATATGCAACACCACGAACATACATAGATCTAGCTAGGCCATAAAAAGTGCATGTGCACATTGTTGTAGGGAGAACAACATAAATATAGCTTCCCCCCTTACTTACCTATTAAAACAAGGTAATTTAACCACTTAATTTGAATGAATCTATGGTGGAAATGAGGTGAAAAAGAGGAGGCACCTGAGACAAGGAGGAGGTGGAGAGAATGAAGTGGGGAGAAAGTGAGTGTGGGTAGGAGAGGCTGTCCAAAATATCTAGTTGCTGCCCACTTACTAATGGCGCACTAGCAACAAATGCGCCATTAGTAATCCAGGTTACTAATGGCGCACCTTCTGGCGGTGCGCCATTAGTAGTTTTGCAAAAAAAAATACTAATGGCGCACCCTTGGCGCGGTGCGCCATTAGTAGTTACAAATACTAATGGCGCACTTCATCTGGATGCGCCATTAGTATGTTTGGACAGGCGCACTAGTTCAAAAAAAATAATTTTCTATAAAAATTGCGCACCTTTGCAGTGCGCCATTAGTAGTTACAACTACTAATGGCGCACTTAAGAAGGATGCGCCATTAGTATGTTTGGACTGGCGCACTAGTTCAAAAAAAATTTTTTGATACTAATGGCGCACCCTTTGCACGGTGCGCCATTAGTAGTTTCAACTCTAATGGCGCATCAGAAGGTGGTGCGCCATTAGTATATACTAATGGCGCACCAACTTTATGGTGCGCCATTAGTGTCAATCCCATCTATAGCCCTTTTTCTAGTAGTGTCTGGTGAAAAAGACAAATTGCCGTCGATTCAGTTGGAAACGGGTCAAATTTGAACTGCAGCTGCCTCATAGTTTGCTCTTTATTTTTTCCAAAAATCATTTATAGGTAAATAAGTATCTATTTAATCATAGAAACACCAAAAAAATTCCAAGATTCAACCACTAGCTAGGAACGGTCAAGCCCGCCGTTTTGACCGCATTTTTGAAACGAGCATAAAAAAAATCAAAAAATCAAAAAAATGGCAAACCTTCGCATTGTGTCACTATATGTGACCAAGTTTCCGGGAAAAAAATAATAAACTTGTAATACGGTAATTATTTTAAAAAAGTGTTCTCAGAAATGAGCTATCATGCGTGAAGATTCATGGCTTTCAAGCCAAATGATCAATCTTATGGCCACATTCATGGCATAGTTTGTTCAAATGATCTCATATTGTGCACAAGGGTACATCTTGGAATTCCAAGCAATGTTGCCTAAGGAAGTTTTCATTTTCTTTGCATGGAAAATTCATTTTTCATTTTCCGAGTGCCCAAAAGGAGGTTTTTTTGTGAAGGAACTACCAAATAATAGTTGCAAAAATTGACCAAACCAATTTGGCTTGTAGGCGTAGCGCTCCATCTGGAAGTCGCAGTTCTTGTTGCCGAGGTGAACGTCAGCGGCGAGCATCATATGTATGTCCTGCTCCTTCTCGACAAAGCACCGTGGGGCCTCTCCGGCCGCCGCCGCCATGGCTGGTCGGATCTGGCCACGACATGAGCAGCTCGAGTCGTCCCTAGGAAGAGAGGGAAGGGCCGCGGAGTTGAGGTTGGGGCAGAGTCAAGTCGACTGGGAGGGCGAGCTGCGGCTGGGGAGTGGAAGGCGAGGTGGGGCTGGAGGTGGAGGTACGCATGGAGGTTGGAGGTGGAGGCCGTCGAGGCGGACGGGCGGCAGATCTGAGGGACGGCGGCGGATCGGTGTCTTGAGTCAGGCACCTTCGGTGGCGTGGCGAGGAGATGGGGGAGGAGGAGGAGTGTGATGGGAGGAGGGTCGAGGATCTGAGTTAGGGTTTGGGTAGGTGGTTGCGGGTGGGGTTTTCTTTTCATTTCTTTTTTTCTTTTCTGTAGATGGATGGATGGATGGATGTGGGATGGAGAGATGGATGGATGGATGGATGGACGCCATGTCATCAATCCGTGGGAAGTGTTCTTATTGGTTCGGAAAATCAATTGTTTAAAATAGTTTTCAAGTACTAAAAATAGAGGATTTTGTGAAGTAGCTATCAAAATATTTTTCAAAAGGGCACCACACAAATTTTCACTAGAGTTAGACCACATTTTATGGATAAGGACCAATTTGTATGCATTTCTGATCTTTCTAGCTATTTTTAATCATTTTCCATGTGGCAAAAATGGGTTTTTTTTGTGAAGAACATACCAAATATTTGTTGCAAAATTGGACTACATCAATTTTCTAAAATACTAGTCCATATTTAAAATACAATTGACCAAATGGTTGGGTGTCAAAATATTTGATCCACCTCTCGTGAAAAAGACAAATTTCCATGGGATTCGGTTGGAAGCGAGTCAAATTTGAACTGCAGCTGCCTCATAGTTTGCTCTTTATTTTTACCAAAAATCATTTTTAGGTACAAAAGTATCTATTTAATCATAGAAACACCAAAAGTTTTCAAACATTCAACCACTAGCTAGGAACGGTCAAGCCCGCCGTTTTGACCGCATTTTGAAACGGGCATAAAAAATTCAAAAAATCAAAAATTGGAAAACCTTCGCATTGTGTCATTATATGTGACCAAGTTTCAAGGAAAAATAATAAACTTATGTACGGTAATTATTTTAAAAAGTGTTCTCGAAATGAGCTATCATGCGTGAAGATTCAAGGCTTTCAAGCCAAATGATCAATCTTATGGCCACATTCATGGCATAGTTTGTTCAAATGATCTCATATTGTGCACAAGGGTACATCTTGGAATTCCAAACAATGTTGCCTAAGGAAGTTTTCATTTTCTTTGCATGGAAAATTCATTTTTCATTTTCCGAGTGCCCAAAAGGAGGTTTTTTTGTGAAGGAACTACCAAATAGTTGTTGCAAAAATTGACCAAATCAATTTGGCTTGTAGGCGTAGCGCTCCATCTGGAAGTCGCAGTTCTTGTTGCTGAGGTGAACGTCGGCGGCGAGCATCATATGTATGTCCTGCTCCTTCTAGGACACCGTGGGAGCCTCTCCGGCCGCCGCCGCCGCCATGGCTGGTCGGATCTGCCACGACATGAGCAGCTCGAGTCGTCCTAGGAAGAGAGGAAGGGGCCGCGGAGTTGAGGTTGGGGCAGAGTCGAAATCGACCGGGAGGGCGAGGCTGCTGGGGAGTGGAAAGGCGAGGTGGGGCTGGAGGTGGAGAATGCATGGAGGTTGGAGGTGGAGGCTGTGCGGAGGCGGACGACGGCAGATCTGAGGGACGGCGGCGGCGGATCGGTGTCTTGGAGTCAGGCACCTTCGGTGGCGGCGGCGAGGAGATGGGGGGAGGAGGAGGAGTGTGATGGGAGGAGGGGGTCGAGGATCTGAGTTAGGGTTTGGGTAGGTGGTTGCGGGTGGGGTTTTCTTTTCATTTCTTTTTTTCTTTTCTGTAGATGGATGGATGGATGGATGTGGGATGGAGAGATGGATGGATGGATGGATGGACGCCATGTCATCAATCCGTGGGAAGTGTTCTTATTGGTTCGGAAAATCAATTGTTTAAAATAGTTTTCAAGTACTAAAAATAGAGGATTTTGTGAAGTAGCTATCAAAAATATTTTTCAAAAGGGCACCACACAAATTTTCACTAGAGTTAGACCACATTTTATGGATAAGGACCAATTTGTATGCATTTCTGATCTTTCTAGCTATTTTTAATCATTTTCCATGTGGCAAAAATGTGTTTTTTTGTGAAGAACCTACCAAATATTTGTTGCAAAATTGGACTACATCAATTTTCTAAAATACTAGTCTATATTTAAAATACAATTGACCAAATGGTTGGGTGTCAAAATATTTGATCCACCTCTCATGAAAAAGACAAATTTCATGGGATTCGGTTGGAAGCGAGTCAAATTTGAACTGCAGTTGCCTCATAGTTTGCTCTTTATTTTTACCAAAAATCATTTTTAGGTACAAAAGTATCTATTTAATCATAGAAACACCAAAAGTTTTCCAACATTCAACCACTAGCTAGGAACGGTCAAGCCCGCCGTCTTGACCGCATTTTTTAAACGGGCATAAAAAATTCAAAAAAAATCAAAAAAATGGAAAACCTTCGCATTGTGTCACTATATGTGACCAAGTTTCCGCGAAAAAATAATAAACTTGTAATACGGTAATTATTTTAAAAAAGTGTTCTCAGAAATGAGCTATCATGCGTGAAGATTCATGGCTTTCAAGCCAAATGATCAATCTTATGGCCAGATTCATGGCATAGTTTGTTCAAATGATCTCATATTGTGCACAAGGGTACATCTTGGAATTCCAAGCAATGTTGCCTAAGGAAGTTTTTATTTTCTTTGCATGGAAAATTCATTTTTCATTTTCCGAGTGCCCAAAAGGAGGTTTTTTTGTGAAGGAACTACCAAATAATAGTTGCAAAAATTGACCAAACCAATTTGGCTTGTAGGCGTAGCGCTCCATCTGGAAGTCGCAGTTCTTGTTGCCGAGGTAAACGTCGGCGGCGAGCATCATATGTATGTCCTGCTCCTTCTACGACAGCACCCGTGGGGCCTCTCCAGCCGCCGCCGCCATGGCTGGTCGGATCTGGCCACGACATGAGCAGCTCGAGTCGTCCTAGGAAGAGAGGGAAGGGGCCGCCGGAGTTGAGGTTGGGGCAGAGTCAAAGTCGACCGGGGAGGGCGAGCTGCGGCGCGGGGGAGTGGAAGGCGAGGGTGGGGCTGGAGGTGGAGGTACGCATGGAGGTTGGAGGTGGAGGCCGTGCGGAGGCGGACGGCGGCAGATCTGAGGGACGGCGGCGGCGGATCGGTGTCTTGGAGTCAGGCACCTTCGGTGGCGGCGGCGAGGAGATGGGGGGAGGAGGAGGAGTGTGATGGGAGGAGGGGGTCGAGGATCTGAGTTAGGGTTTGGGTAGGTGGTTGCGGGTGGGGTTTTCTTTTTCATTTCTTTTTTTCTTTTACGTAGATGGATGGATGGATGGATGTGGGATGGAGAGATGGATGGATGGATGGATGGACGCCATGTCATCAATCCGTGGGAAGTGTTCTGATTGGTTCGGAAAATCAATTGTTTAAAATAGTTTTCAAGTACTAAAAATAGAGGATTTTGTGAAGTAGCTATCAAAATATTTTTCAAAAGGGCACCACACAAATTTTCACTAGAGTTAGACCACATTTTATGGATAAGGACCAATTTGTATGCATTTCTGATCTTTCTAGCTATTTTTAATCATTTTCCATGTGGCAAAAATGGGTTTTTTTGTGAAGAACATACCAAATATTTGTTGCAAAATTGGACTACATCAATTTTCTAAAATACTAGTCCATATTTAAAATACAATTGACCAAATGGTTGGGTGTCAAAATATTTGATCCACCTCTCGTAAAAAGACAAATTTCCATGGTTCAGTTGGAAGCGAGTCAAATTTGAACTGCAGCTGCCTCATAGTTTGCTCTTTATTTTTACCAAAAATCATTTTTAGGTACAAAAGTATCTATTTAATCATAGAAACACCAAAAGTTTTCCAACATTCAACCACTAGCTAGGAACGGTCAAGCCCGCCGTTTTGACCGCATTTTGAAACGGGCATAAAAAATTCAAAAAAAATCAAAAAATTGGAAAACCTTCGCATTGTGTCATTATATGTGACCAAGTTTCGAGGAAAAATAATAAACTTGTAATAAGGTAATTATTTTAAAAAAGTGTTCTCAGAAATGAGCTATCATGCGTGAAGGTTCACGGCTTTCAAGCCAAATGATCAATCTTATGGCCACATTCATGGCATAGTTTGTTCAAATGATCTCATATTGTGCACAAGGGTACATCTTGGAATTCCAAACAATGTTGCCTAAGGAAGTTTTCATTTTCTTTGCATGGAAAATTCATTTTTCATTTTCCGAGTGCCCAAAAGGAGGTTTTTTGTGAAGGAACTACAAAATAATTGTTGCAAAAATGGACCAAATCAATTTTATAAAATACTAGGCTATATTTAATATACAATTGATAAAATGGTTGGGTGAAAAAAGTTTTGATCCACCTCTGGTGAAAAAGACAAATTGCCGTCGATTCGAGTTGGAAGCAGGTCAAATTTGAACTGCAGCTGCCTCATAGTTTGCTCTTTATTTTTTCCAAAAATCATTTATAGGTAAATAAGTATCTATTTAATCATAGAAACACCAAAAAATTCCAAGATTCAACCACTAGCTAGGAACGGTCAAGCCCGCCGTTTTGACCGCATTTTTGAAACGGGCATAAAAAATTCAAAAAAAATCAAAAAAAATGGAAAACCTTCGCATTGTGTCACTATATGTGACCAAGTTTCATGAAAAAATAATAAACTTATGTCTGGTAATTATTTTAAAAAGTGTTCTCAGAAATGAGCTATCATGCGTGAAGATTCATGGCTTTCAAGCCAAATGATCAATCTTATGGCCACATTCATGGCATAGTTTGTTCAAATGATCTCATATCGTGCACAAGGGTACATCTTGGAATTCCAAACAATGTTGCCTAAGGAAGTTTTCATTTTCTTTGCATGGAAAATTCATTTTTCATTTTCCGAGTGCCCAAAAGGAGGTTTTTTTTGTGAAGGAACTACCAAATAATTGTTGCAAAATTGGACCAAATCAATTTGGCTTGTAGGCATAGCGCTCCATCTGGAAGTCGCAGTTCTTGTTGCCGAGGTGAACGTCGGCGGCGAGCATCATATGTATGTCCTGCTCCTTGTAGGACAGCACCCGTGGGGCCTGTCCAGCCGCCGCCGCCATGGCTGGTCGGATCTGGCCACGACATGAGCAGCTCGAGTCGTCCTAGGAAGAGAGGGAAGGGGCCGCCGGAGTTGAGGTTGGGGCAGAGTCGAAGTCGACCGGGGAGGTCGAGCTGCGGCGCGGGGGAGTGGAAGGCGAGGGTGGGGCTGGAGGTGGAGGTACGCATGGAGGTTGTAGGTGGAGGCCGTGCGGAGGCGGACGGCGGCAGATCTGAGGGACGGCGACGGCGGATCGGTGTCTTGGAGTCAGGCACCTTCGGTGGCGGCGGCGAGGAGATGGGGGGAGGAGGAGGAGTGCGATGGGAGGAGGGGGTCGAGGATCTGAGTTAGGGTTTGGGTAGGTGGTTGCGGGTGGGGTTTTCTTTTTCATTTCTTTTTTTTCTTTTCTGTAGATGGATGGATGGATGGATGTGGGATGGAGAGATGGATGGATGGATGGATGGACGCCATGTCATCAATCCGTGGGAAGTGTTCTTATTGGTTCGGAAAATCAATTGTTTAAAATAGTTTTCAAGTACTAAAAATAGAGGATTTTGTGAAGTAGCTATCAAAACTATTTTTCAAAAGGGCACCACACAAATTTTCACTAGAGTTAGACCACATTTTATGGATAAGGACCAATTTGTATGCATTTCTGATCTTTCTAGCTATTTTTAATCATTTTCCAAGTGGCAAAAATGGGTTTTTTTGCGAAGAACCTACCAAATATTTGTTGCAAAATTTGACTACATCAATTTTCTAAAATACTAGTCCATATTTAAAATACAATTGACCAAATGGTTGGGTGTCAAAATATTTGATCCACCTCTCGTGAAAAAGACAAATTTCCGCCGGTTCAGTTGGAAGCGAGTCAAATTTGAACTGCAGCTGCCTCATAGTTTGCTCTTTATTTTTACCAAAAATCATTTTTAGGTACAAAAGTATCTATTTAATCATAGAAACACCAAAAGTTTTCCAACATTCAACCACTAGCTAGGAGCAGTCAAGCCCACCGTTTTGACCGCATTTTGAAACGGGCATAAAAATTCAAAAAAATCAAAAAATTGGAAAACCTTCGCATTGTGTCATTATATGTGACCAAGTTTCTAGGAAAAATAATAAACTTGTAATAAGGTAATTATTTTAAAAAAGTGTTCTCAGAAATGAGCTATCATGCGTGAAGATTCACGGCTTTCAAGCCAAATGATCAATCTTATGGCCACATTCATGGCATAGTTTGTTCAAATGATCTCATATTGTGCACAAGGGTACATCTTGGAATTCCAAACAATGTTGCCTAAGGAAGTTTTCATTTTCTTTGCATGGAAAATTCATTTTTCATTTTCCGAGTGCCCAAAAGGAGGTTTTTTGTGAGGGAACTACCAAATAATTGTTGCAAAAATGGACCAAATCAATTTTATAAAATACTAGGCCATATTTAATATACAATTGATAAAATGGTTGGGTGAAAAAAGTTTTGATCCACCTCTGGTGAAAAAGACAAATTGCCGTCGATTCAGCTTGGAAACGGGTCAAATTTGAACTGCAGCTGCCTCATAGTTTGCTCTTTATTTTTCCAAAAATCATTTATAGGTAAATAAGTATCTATTTAATCATAGAAACACCAAAAAAATTCCAAGATTCAACCACTAGCTAGGAACGGTCAAGCCCGCCGTTTTGACCGCATTTTTGAAACGGGCATAAAAAATTCAAAAAAAATCAGAAAAATGGTAAACCTTCACATTGTGTCACTACATGTGACCAAGTTTCCGGGAAAAAATAATAAACTTGTAATACGGTAATTATTTTAAAAAAGTGTTCTCAGAAATGAGCTATCATACGTGAAGATTCATGGCTTTCAAGCCAAATGATCAATCTTATGGCCACATTCATGGCATAGTTTGTTCAAATGATCTCATATTGTGCACAAGGGTACATCTTGGAATTCCAAACAATGTTCCCTAAGGAATTTTTCATTTTCTTTGCATGGAAAATTCATTTTTCATTTTCCGAGTGCCCAAAAGGACGTTTTTTTGTGAAGGAACTACCAAATAATTGTTGCAAAAATGGACCAAATCAATTTGGCTTGTAGGCGTAGCGCTCCATCTGGAAGTCGCAGTTCTTGTTGCCGAGGTGAACGTCGGCGGCGAGCATCATATGTATGTCCTGCTCCTTCTAGGACAGCACCCGTTGGGCCTCTCCAGCCGCCGCCGCCATGGCTGGTCGGATCTGGCCACGACATGAGCAGCTCGAGTCGTCCTAGGAAGAGAGGGAAGGGGCCGCCGGAGTTGAGGTTGGGGCAGAGTCGAAGTCGACCGGGGAGGGCGAGCTCTTGTGTGAGTGGAAGGCGAGGTGGGGCTGGAGGTGGAGAATGCATGGAGGTTGGAGGTGGAGGCCGTGCGGAGGCGGACGGCGGCAGATCTGAGGGAATGGCGGCAGATCAGTGTCTTGGAGTCGAGGCACCTTCGGTGGCGGGCGAGAGATGGGGAGGAGGAGGAGTGCGATGGGAGGAGGGATCGAGGATCTGAGTTAGGGTTTGGGTAGGTGGTTGCGGGTGGGGTTTTCTTTTCATTTCTTTTTTTCTTTTACGTAGATGGATGGATGGATGGATGTGGGATGGAGAGATGGATGGATGGATGGATGGACGCCATGTCATCAATCCGTGGGAAGTGTTCTTATTGGTTCGGAAAATCAATTGTTTAAAATAGTTTTCAAGTACTAAAAATAGAGGATTTTGTGAAGTAGCTATCAAAAATATTTTTCAAAAGGGCACCACACAAATTTTCACTAGAGTTAGACCACATTTTATGGATAAGGACCAATTTGTATGCATTTCTGATCTTTCTAGCTATTTTTAATCATTTTCCAAGTGGCAAAAATGGGTTTTTTTGCGAAGAACCTACCAAATATTTGTTGCAAAATTTGACTACATCAATTTTCTAAAATACTAGTCCATATTTAAAATACAATTGACCAAATGGTTGGGTGTCAAAATATTTGATCCACCTCTCGTGAAAAAGACAAATTTCCGCCGGTTCAGGTGGAAGCGAATCAAATTTGAACTGCAGCTGCCTCATAGTTTGCTCTTTATTTTTACCAAAAATCATTTTTAGGTACAAAAGTATCTATTTAATCATAGAAACACCAAAAGTTTTCCAACATTCAACCACTAGCTAGGAACGGTCAAGCCCACCGTTTTGACCGCATTTTGAAACGGGCATAAAAAATTCAAAAAAAATCAAAAAATTGGAAAACCTTCGCATTGTGTCATTATATGTGACCAAGTTTCTAGGAAAAATAATAAACTTGTAATAAGGTAATTATTTTAAAAAAGTGTTCTCAGAAATGAGCTATCATGCGTGAAGATTCACGGCTTTCAAGCCAAATGATCAATCTTATGGCCACATTCATGGCATAGTTTGTTCAAATGATCTCATATTGTGCACAAGGGTACATCTTGGAATTCCAAACAATGTTGCCTAAGGAAGTTTTCATTTTCTTTGCATGGAAAATTCATTTTTCATTTTCCGAGTGCCCAAAAGGAGGTTTTTGTGAGGAACTACAAAATAATTGTTGCAAAAATGGACCAAATCAATTTTATAAAATACTAGGCTATATTTAATATACAATTGATAAAATGGTTGGGTGAAAAAAGTTTTGATCCACCTCTGGTGAAAAAGACAAATTGCCGTCGATTCAGTTGGAAACGGGTCAAATTTGAACTGCAGCTGCCTCATAGTTTGCTCTTTATTTTTCCAAAAATCATTTCTAGGTAAATAAGTATCTATTTAATCATAGAAACACCAAAAAATTCCAAGATTCAACCACTAGCTAGGAGCGGTCAAGCCCGTTTTGACCGCATTTTGAAGCAGGCATAAAAATTCAAAAAAAATCAGAAAAATGGTAAACCTTCACATTGTGTCACTACATGTGACCAAGTTTCCGGGAAAAAATAATAAAATTGTAATACGGTAATTATTTTAAAAAAGTGTTCTCAGAAATGAGCTATCATGCGTGAAGATTCATGGCTTTCAAGCCAAATGATCAATCTTATGGCCACATTCATGGCATAGTTTGTTCAAATGATCTCATATTGTGCACAAGGGTACATCTTGGAATTCCAAACAATGTTGCCTAAGGAATTTTCATTTTCTTTGCATGGAAAATTCATTTTCATTTTCCGAGTGCCCAAAGGGCGTTTTTTGTGAAGGAACTACCAAATAATTGTTGCAAAAATGGACCAAATCAATTTGGCTTGTAGGCGTAGCGCTCCATCTGGAAGTCGCAGTTCTTGTTGCCGAGGTGAACGTCGGCGGCGAGCATCATATGTATGTCCTGCTCCTTCTAGGACAGCACCCGTTGGGCCTCTCCAGCCGCCGCCGCCATGGCTGGTCGGATCTGGCCACGACATGAGCAGCTCGAGTCGTCCTAGGAAGAGAGGGAAGGGGCCGCCGGAGTTGAGGTTGGGGCAGAGTCGACGTCGACCGGGAGGCGAGCTGCGCTGAGGGAGTGGAAGGCGAGGGTGGGGCTGGAGGTGGAGGTACGCATGGAGGTTGGAGGTGGAGGCCGTGCGGAGGCGGACGGCGGCAGATCTGAGGGACGGCGGCGGCAGATCAGTGTCTTGGAGTCAGGCACCTTCGGTGGCGGCGGCGAGGAGATGGGGGGAGGAGGAGGAGTGCGATGGGAGGAGGGGATCGAGGATCTGAGTTAGGGTTTGGGTAGGTGGTTGCGGGTGGGGTTTTCTTTTTCATTTCTTTTTTTTCTTTTACGTAGATGGATGGATGGATGGATGTGGGATGGAGAGATGGATGGATGGATGGATGGACGCCATGTCATCAATCCGTGGGAAGTGTTCTTATTGGTTCGGAAAATCAATTGTTTAAAATAGTTTTCAAGTACTAAAAATAGAGGATTTTGTGAAGTAGCTATCAAAATATTTTTCAAAAGGGCACCACACAAATTTTCACTAGAGTTAGACCACATTTTATGGATAAGGACCAATTTGTATGCATTTCTGATCTTTCTAGCTATTTTTAATCATTTTCCAAGAGGCAAAAATGGGTTTTTTTTTTTGCGAAGAACCTACCAAATATTTGTTGCAAAATTGGACTACATCAATTTTCTAAAATACTAGTCCATATTTAAAATACAATTGACCAAATGGTTGGGTGTCAAAATATTTGATCCACCTCTCGTGGAAAAGACAAATTTCCGCTGGTTCAGTTGGAAGCGAGTCAAATTGGAACTGCAGCTGCCTCATAGTTTGCTCTTTATTTTTACCAAAAATCATTTTTAGGTACAAAAGTATCTATTTAATCATAGAAACACCAAAAGTTTTCCAACATTCAACCACTAGCTAGGAACGGTCAAGCCCGCCGTTTTGACCGCATTTTGAAACGGGCATAAAAAATTCAAAAAAATCAAAAAATTGGAAAACCTTCGCATTGTGTCATTATATGTGACCAAGTTTCGAGGAAAAATAATAAACTTGTAATACATAAATTATTTTAAAAAAGTGTTCTCGAAATGAGCTATCATGCGTGAAGATTCACGGCTTTCAAGCCAAATGAATAATCTTATGGCCACATTCATGGCATAGTTTGCTCAAATGATCTCATATTGTGCACAATGGTACATCTTGGAATTCCAAACAATGTTGCCTAAGGAAGTTTTCATTTTCTTTGCATGGAAAATTCATTTTTCATTTTCCGAGTGCCCAAAAGGAGGTTTATTTTGAATGAAATACCAAAAAATAGTTGCAAAAAAGGACCAAATCAATTTTATAAAATACTAGGCCATATTTAATACACAATTGATAAAATGGTTTGGTGAAAAAAGTTTTGATCCACCTCTGGTGAAAAAGACAAATTGCCGTCGATTCAGTTGGAAACGGGGCAAATTTGAACTACTGCCTCATAGTTTGCTCTTTATTTTTTCCAAAAATCATTTATAGGTAAATAAGTATCTATTTAATCATAGAAACACCAAAAAAATTCCAAGATTCAACCACTAGCTAGGAACGGTCAAGCCCGCCGTTTTGACCGCATTTTGAAACGGGCATAAAAAATTCAAAAAAAATCAAAAAAAATGGAAAACCTTCGCATTGTGTCACTATATGTGACCAAGTTTCCTGGAAAAAATAATAAACTTGTAATACGGTAATTATTTTAAAAAAGTGTTCTCAGAAATGAGCTATCATGCGTGAAGATTCATGGCTTTCAAGCCAAATGATCAATCTTATGGCCACATTCATGGAATAGTTTGTTCAAATGATCTCATATTGTGCACAAGGGTTCATCTTGGAATTCCAAACAATGTTGCCTAAGGAAGTTTTCATTTTCTTTGCATGGAAAACTCATTTTTCATTTTTCGAGTGCCCAAAAGGAGGTTTTTTTGTGAAGGAACTACCAAATAATTGTTGCAAAAATGGACCAAATCAATTTGGCTTGTAGGCGTAGCGCTCCATCTGGAAGTCGCAGTTCTTGTTGCCGAGGTGAACGTCAGCGGCGAGCATCATATGTATGTCCTGCTCCTTCTAGGACAGCACCCGTGGGGCCTCTCCAGCCGCCGCCGCCATGGCTGGTCGGATCTGGCCACGACATGAGCAGCTCGAGTCGTCCTAGGAAGAGAGGGAAGGGGCCGCCGGAGTTGAGGTTGGGGCAGAGTCGAAGTCGACCGGGGAGGGCGAGCTGGCGCTGGGGAGTGGAAAGGCGAGGTGGGGCTGGAGGTGGAGGTACGCATGGAGGTTGCAGTGGAGGCCGTGGCGGTGGCGGACGGCGGCAGATCTGAGGGACGGCAGCGGCAGATCGGTGTCTTGGAGTCAGGCACCTTCGGTGGCGGCGGCGAGGAGATGGGGGGTGGAGGAGGAGTGCGATGGGAGGAGGGGGTCGAGGATCTGAGTTAGGGTTTGGGTAGGTGGTTGCGGGTGGGGTTTTCTTTTCATTTCTTTTTTCTTTTCTGTAGATGGATGGATGGATGGATGTGGGATGGAGAGATGGATGGATGGATGGATGGACGCCATGTCATCAATCCGTGGGAAAGTGTTCTTATTGGTTCGGAAAATCAATTGTTTAAAATAGTTTTCAAGTACTAAAAATAGAGGATTTTGTGAAGTAGCTATCAAAATATTTTTCAAAAGGGCACCACACAAATTTTCACTAGAGTTAGACCACATTTTATGGATAAGGACCAATTTGTATGCATTTCTGATCTTTCTAGCTATTTTTAATCATTTTCCAAGTGGCAAAAATGGGTTTTTTTTTTGCGAAGAACCTACCAAATATTTGTTGCAAAATTGGACTACATCAATTTTCTAAAATACTAGTCCATATTTAAAATACAATTGACCAAATGGTTGGGTGTCAAAATATTTGATCCACCTCTCGTGGAAAAGACAAATTTCCGCTGGTTCAGTTGGAAGCGAGTCAAATTGGAACTGCAGCTGCCTCATAGTTTGCTCTTTATTTTTACCAAAAATCATATTTAGGTACAAAAGTATCTATTTAATCATAGAAACACCAAAAGTTTTCCAACATTCAACCACTAGCTAGGAACTGTCAAGCCCGCCGTTTTGACCGCATTTTGAAACGGGCATAAAAAATTCAAAAAAAATCAAAAAATTGGAAAACCTTCGCATTGTGTCATTATATGTGACCAAGTTTCGAGGAAAAATAATAAACTTGTAAGACGGTAATTATTTTAAAAAAGTGTTCTCAGAAATGAGCTATCATGCGTGAAGATTCACGGCTTTCAAGCCAAATGAATAATCTTATGGCCACATTCATGGCATAGTTTGCTCAAATGATCTCATATTGTGCACAATGGTACATCTTGGAATTCCAAACAATGTTGCCTAAGGAAGTTTTCATTTTCTTTGCATGGAAAATTCATTTTTCATTTTCCGAGTGCCCAAAAGGAGGTTTTTTGTGAAGGAACTACCAAATAATTGTTGCAAAAATGGACCAAATCAATTTTATAAAATACTAGGCCATATTTAATACACAATTGATAAAATGTTTTGGTGAAAAAAGTTTTGATCCACCTCTGGTGAAAAAGACAAATTGCCGTCGATTCAGTTGGAAACGGGGCAAATTTGAACTGCAGCTGCCTCATAGTTTGCTCTTTATTTTTTCCAAAAATCATTTATAGGTAAATAAGTATCTATTTAATCATAGAAACACCAAAAAATTCCAAGATTCAACCACTAGCTAGGAACGGTCAAGCCCATTGTTTTGACCGCATTTTTGAAAGCAGGCATAAAAAATTCAAAAAAAATCAAAAAATTGGAAAACCTTCGCATTGTGTCATTATATGTGACCAAATTTCCTGGAAAAATAATAAACTTGTAATACGGTAATTATTTTAAAAAGTGTTCTCAGAAATGAGCTATCATGCGTGAAGATTCATGGCTTTCAAGCCAAATGATCAATCTTATGGCCACATTCATGGAATAGTTTGTTCAAATGATCTCATATTGTGCACAAGGGTTCATCTTGGAATTCCAAACAATGTTGCCTAAGGAAGTTTTCATTTTCTTTGCATGGAAAACTCATTTTTCATTTTTCGAGTGCCCAAAAGGAGGTTTTTTTGTGAAGGAACTACCAAATAATTGTTGCAAAAATGGACCAAATCAATTTGGCTTGTAGGCGTAGCGCTCCATCTGGAAGTCGCGGTTCTTGTTGCCGAGGTGAACGTCGGCGGCGAGCATCATATGTATGTCCTGCTCCTTCTAGGACAGCACCCGTGGGGCCTCTCCAGCCGCCGCCGCCATGGCTGGTCGGATCTGGCCACGACATGAGCAGCTCGAGTCGTCCTAGGAAGAGGGAAGGGGCCGCCGGAGTTGAGGTTGGGGCAGAGTCGAAGTCGACCGGGGAGGGCGAGCTGCGGCGCGGGGGAGTGGAAGGCGAGGGTGGGGCTGGAGGTGGAGGTACGCATGGAGGTTGCAGGTGGAGGCCGTGCGGAGGCGGACGGCGGCAGATCTGAGGGACGGCAGCGGCAGATCGGTGTCTTGGAGTCAGGCACCTTCGGTGGCGGCGGCGAGGAGATGGGGGGTGGAGGAGGAGTGCGATGGGAGGAGGGGTCGAGGATCTGAGTTAGGGTTTGGGTAGGTGGTTGCGGGTGGGGTTTTCTTTTCATTTCTTTTTTCTTTTACGTAGATGGATGGATGGATGGATGTGGGATGGAGAGATGGATGGATGGATGGATGGACGCCATGTCATCAATCCGTGGGAAGTGTTCTTATTGGTTCGGAAAATCAATTGTTTAAAATAGTTTTCAAGTACTAAAAATAGAGGATTTTGTGAAGTAGCTATCAAAAATATTTTTCAAAAGGGCACCACACAAATTTTCACTAGAGTTAGACCACATTTTATGGATAAGGACCAATTTGTATGCATTTCTGATCTTTCTAGCTATTTTTAATCATTTTCCAAGTGGCAAAAATGGGTTTTTTTGTGAAGAACCTACCAAATATTTGTTGCAAAATTGGACTACATCAATTTTCTAAAATACTAGTCCATATTTAAAATACAATTGACCAAATGGTTGGGTGTCAAAATATTTGATCCACCTCTCGTGAAAAAGACAAATTTCCGCCGGTTCAGTTGGAAGCGAGTCAAATTTGAACTGCAGCTGCCTCATAGTTTGCTCTTTATTTTTACCAAAAATCATTTTTAGGTACAAAAGTATCTATTTAATCATAGAAACACCAAAAGTTTTTCAACATTCAACCACTAGCTAGGAACGGTCAAGCCCGCCGTTTTGACCGAATTTTGAAACGGGCATAAAAATTTCAAAAAAAATCAAAAAATTGGAAAACCTTCACATTGTGTCATTATATGTGACCAAGTTTCGAGGAAAAATAATAAACTTGTAACACGGTAATTATTTTAAAAAAGTGTTCTCAGAAATGAGCTATCATGCGTGAAGATTCACGGCTTTCAAGCCAAATGATCAATCTTATGGCCACATTCATGGCATAGTTTGTTCAAATGATCTCATATTGTGCACAAGGGTACATCTTGGAATTCCAAACAATGTTGCCTAAGGAAGTTTTCATTTTCTTTGCATGGAAAATTCATTTTTCATTTTCCGAGTGCCCAAAAGGAGGTTTTTTTGTGAAGGAACTACCAAATAATTGTCGCAAAAATGGACCAAATCAATTTTATAAAATACTAGTCCATATTTAATATACAATTGATAAAATGGTTGGGTGAAAAAAGTTTTGATCCACCTCTGGTGAAAAAGACAAATTGCCGTCGATTCAGTTGGAAACGGGTCAAATTTGAACTGCAGCTGCCTCATAGTTTGCTCTTTATTTTTTCCAAAAATCATTTCTAGGTAAATAAGTATCTATTTAATCATAGAAACACCAAAAAAATTCCAAGATTCAACCACTAGCTAGGAACGGTCAAGCCCGCCGTTTTGACCGCATTTTTGAAACGGGCATGAAAATTTCAAAAAAAATCAAAAAAATGGAAAACCTTCGCATTGTGTCACTATATGTGACCAAGTTTCCGGGAAAAAATAATAAACTTGTAATACGGTAATTATTTTAAAAAAGTGTTCTCCGAAATGAGCTATCATGCGTGAAGATTCATGGCTTTCAAGCCAAATGATCAATCTTATGGCCACATTCATGGCATAGTTTGTTCAAATGATCTCATATTGTGCACAAGGGTACATCTTGGAATTCCAAACAATGTTGCCTAAGGAAGTTTTCATTTTCTTTGCATGGAAAATTCATTTTTCATTTTCCGAGTGCCCAAAAGGAGGTTTTTTTGTGAAGGAACTACCAAATAATTGTTGCAAAAATGGACCAAACCAATTTGGCTTGTAGGCGTAGCGCTCCATCTGGAAGTCGCAGTTCTTTTTGCCGAGGTGAACGTCAACGGCGAGCATCATATGTATGTCCTGCTCCTTCTAGGACAGCACCCGTGGGGCCTCTCCAGCCGCCACCGCCATGGCTGGTCGGATCTGGCCACGACATGAGCAGCTCGAGTCGTCCTAGGAAGAGAGGGAAGGGGCCGCCGGAGTTGAGGTTGGGGCAGAGTCGAAGTCGACCGGGGAGGGCGAGCTGCGGCGCGGGGGAGTGGAAGGCGAGGGTGGGGCTGGAGGTGGAGGTACGCATGGAGGTTGGAGGTGGAGGCCGTGCAGAGGCGGACGGCGGCAGATCTGAGGGACGGCGGCGGCAGATCGGTGTCTTGGAGTCAGGCACCATCGGTGGCGGCGGCGAGGAGATGGGGGGAGGAGGAGGAGTGCGATGGGAGGAGGGGGTCGAGGATCTGAGTTAGGGTTTGGGTAGGTGGTTGCGGGTGGGGTTTTCTTTTTCATTTCTTTTTTTTCTTTTCTGTAGATGGATGTATGGATGGATGTGGGATGGAGAGATGGATGGATGGATGGATGGACGCCATGTCATCAATCCGTGGGAAGTGTTCTTATTGGTTCGGAAAATCAATTGTTTAAAATAGTTTTCAAGTACTAAAAATAGAGGATTTTGTGAAGTAGCTATCAAAAATATTTTTCAAAAGGGCACCACACAAATTTTCACTAGAGTTAGACCACATTTTATGGATAAGGACCAATTTGTATGCATTTATGATCTTTCTAGCTATTTTTAATCATTTTCCAACTGGCAAAAATGGGTTTTTTTGTGAAGAACCTATCAAATATTTGTTGCAAAATTGGACTACATCAATTTTCTAAAATACTAGTCCATATTTAAAATACAATTGACCAAATGGTTGGGTGTCAAAATATTTGATCCACCTCTCGTGAAAAAGACAAATTTCCATGGGTTGGGTTTGGAAGCGAGTCAAATTTGAACTGCAGCTGCCTCATAGTTTGCTCTTTATTTTACCAAAAATCATTTTTAGGTACAAAAGTATCTATTTAATCATAGAAACACCAAAAGTTTTTCAACATTCAACCACTAGCTAAAGGCAGTCAAGCCCGCCGTTTTGACCGCATTTTGAAACGGCATAAAAATTCAAAAAATCAAAAATTGGAAAACCTTCGCATTGTGTCATTATATGTGACCAAGTTTCGAGGAAAAATAATAAACTTATGTCTGGTAATTATTTTAAAAAGTGTTCTCGAAATGAGCTATCATGCGTGAAGATTCACGGCTTTCCGTACCAAATGATCAATCTTATGGCCACATTCATGGCATAGTTTGTTCAAATGATCTCATATTGTGCACAAGGGTACATCTTGGAATTCCAAACAATGTTGCCTAAGGAAGTTTTCATTTTCTTTGCATGGAAAATTCATTTTTCATTTTCCGAGTGCCCAAAAGGAGGTTTTTTTGTGAAGGAACTACCAAATAATTGATGCAAAAATGGACCAAATCAATTTTATAATATACTAGTCCATATTTAATATACAATTGATAAAATGGTTGGGTGAAATATGTTTTTTTCCACCTCTGGTGAAAAAGACAAATTGTAAATCGATTCAATTTGAAGCAGGTCAAATTTGAACTGCAGCTGCCTCATAGTTTGCTCTTTATTTTTCCAAAAATCATTTATAGGTAAATAAGTATCTATTTAATCATAGAAACACCAAAAAAATTCCAAGATTCAACCACTAGCTAGGAACGGTCAAGGCCGCCGTTTTGACCGCATTTTGAGACGGGCATAAACAATTAAAAAATCAAAAAATTGGAAAACCTTCGCATTGTGTCAATATATGTGACCAAGTTTCCAGAAAAAATAATAAACTTGTAATACGGTAATTATTTTAAAAAAGTGTTCTCAGAAATGAGCTATCATGCGTGAAGATTCATGGCTTTCAAGCCAAATGATCAATCTAATTATGGCCACATTCATGGCATAGTTTGTTCAAATGATCTCATATTGTGCACAAGGGTACATCTTGGAATTCCAAACAATGTTGCCTAAGGAAGTTTTCATTTTCTTTGCACGGAAAATTCATTTTCATTTTCGGCGCCCAAAAGGAGGTTTTTTGTGAAGGACCTCCCAAATAATTGTTGCAAAATTGGACCTAATCAATTTTCTAAAATACTAGGACATATTTAATGAACAATTGACAAAATGGTTGGGTGCAAAAAGTTTTGATCCACCTCTCGTGAAAAAGACAAATTTCCGCCGATTCAGCTAGAAGCGGGTCAAATTTGAACTGCAGTTGCCTCATAGTTTGCTATTTGTTTTTCCAAAAATCATTTCTAGTTACATAAGTACCTATTTAATCAGAGAAACACCACAAAAATTCCAAGATTCAACCACTAGCTAGGAACGGTCATTCCCGCCGTTTTGACCACATTTTGAAACAGGCATAAAAAATTCAAAAAAATCAAAAAATTGGGAAACCTTCGCATTGTGTCATTATATGTGGCCAAGTTCCCAGGGAAAATAACAAACTTGTAATACGGCAATTATTTTAAAAAAGTGTTCTTAGAAATGAGCTATCATCTCTGAAGATTCATGGCTTTCAAGCCAAATGATCAATCTTATGGCCACATTCGTGGCATAGTTTGTTTAAATTATCTCATATTGTGCACAAGAGTGCATATTGGAATGGCAAACAATGTTGCCTAAGGAAGTTTTCATTTTCTTTGGGCGTAAAAACCAATTTTCATTTTCCGATTGCCCAAAAGGAGGTTTTTTGTGAAGGAACTACCAAATAATTGTTGCAAAATTGGACCAAATCAATTTTATAAAATACTAGGACATATTTAATGCACAATTGACAAAATGGTTGGGTACAAAAAGTTTTGATCCACCTCTCGTGAAAAAGACAAATTTCCATGATTCTGTGGAAGCGGGTCAAATTTGAACTGCAGCTGCCTCATAGTTTGCTATTTATTTTTTCCAAAAATCATTTCTAGTTACATAAGTACCTATTTAATCATAAATACATGGTTTTGGTGGCGATACGTCGAGGTTTGGGCGGTGGTAGGGGCCCCAACTCTAGAGCTGCCAGAACTTCGCATGCCCGCCGTGTGGTCACCGCGTGACTGTGGTGTTGCCATGTGTTCTGGGCGGCCTAGGTATGTCTAGTGGGTTGGGCACTCTCCAGGTAGGTGTTAGGAAGAAAATCACAACATAAGGTTCTCACGAGGAGACCGATCGATGCTCAAACATGAATAAGCAGCCAAGTTTTTGATTTGCGGTACGGGAAATGCACATGGCTAATGGGCGTGAGTTTTGGCTGAGGATGATCACTTACTAAGATGACCGTCTTCACAAATTTTCAGCTCAAAGGAGGAGCCTATGTGGTACTTGCTTTCCAAACTACCACACTGGACATAAATACGAATGTTGAAGCTCGGCTAAAATATGGAATGGATTGAGCTGGCATTTGGTGGAGGATGGTTATTTGGGCATAGAAAAGCACTGTAGAAAATGGATACTATTTGGACATGCCAAAGTGGTACTTCCTTCACAAACAGTTGTTCTGAACAGAATAGGAAAATGAATATTTTTGAATTATTTTTGAACTAGGCAAGGAAGGTTTTTACATATTTGACGAAGATATGACCCCAAGAATTTATGAGATTTTTTTGGAATTTTGGGAATGACAGAAATATAGGTTGCTTGACAACCTAGGGCAAAAACCGCCACATGGACATGACCCATAGGCAAAACTGATGAGGTGGTGCCTAGTCATAGCAACCCACCACAATTTACAAGGCTATGACCATCTATATTGGTCGTTAACAACTAGAAATAGGGCAGCGGACTAGCGCTATTTGCTTTATGACCTTTTCGTGTAAGGAAATTACGACCTTTCTGACCAAAATGGTCACAAGGGTTTAGGGTTTGGAGCCCCTCGAACAGCTTTTGACCAATTGGTCTGAAATGGTCATAAATCTATGACCAACTCTTCCAGGGTCACTGACAGAAGGCCACTAGTTGACATATTTCTTGTAGTGTCAGCTTGATGATACGTCCATTTTGAATCATTCTTTTATATCGATATTTATCGCATTATGGGCTGATATTTCACGTTATGTCACAATACTTATGGCTATTCTCTCTTATTTTACAAGATTTACATGAAGAGGGAGAATGCGGGCAAATGGAATTCAGGCTGGAAAAGGAGCAAATATTAGAGACCTATTGCAACTCCAAAAGTCCTGAAACTCCATGGAATATCTTAAAATAAATAAAGAAAAATCGTCGCCAAAGATGAAGGCCAGGGGGCCCACACCCTGCTCACGAGGGTGGGGGGCGCGCCCCACCTTTCGATGAGAAAAAAACATTAAGCAACCTTTCGGGACGAGACTCCGCTGCCACGAGGCGGAACCTTGGCGGAACCAATCTAGGGCTCCGGCGGAGCTGTTCTGCCGGGGAAACTTCCCTCCGGGAGGGAAAATCATCACCATCGTCATCACCGACGCTCCTCTCATCGGGAGAGGGCAATCTCCATCAACATCTTCACCAGCACCATCTCATCTCCAAACCCTAGTTCATCTCTTGTATCCAATTCTTGTCTCCAAGTTCGGGATTGGTGCTAGTAGGTTGCTAGTAGTGTTGATTACTCCTTGTAGTTGATGCTAGTTGGTTTATTTGGTGGAAGATCATATGTTCAGATCCTATATGCATATTATTACCCCTCTTATTATGAACATGAATATGCTTTGTGAGTAGTTACGTTTGTTCCTGAGGACAAGGGAGAAGTCTTGCTATTAGTAGTCATGTGAATTTGGTATTTGTTCGATATTTTGATGAGATGTATGCTGTCTAGCCTCTAGTGGTGTTATGTGAACGTCGACTATATAACACTTCACCATTATTTGGGCCTAGAGGAAGGCATTGGGAAGTAATAAGTAGACGATAGGTTGCTAGAGTGACAGAAGCTTAAACCCTAGTTTATGCGTTGCTTCGTAAGGGGCTGATTTGGATCTATATGTTCCATGATATGGTTAGGTTTACCTTAATACTTTTGTTGTAGTTGCGGATGCTTGCAATAGAGGATAATCATAAGCGGGATGCTTGTTCAAGTAAGAACAGCACCCAAGCACCGGTCCACCCACATATCAAATTATCAAAGTACCGAACGTGAATCATATGAACGTGATGAAAACAAGCTTGATGATATTCCCATGTGTCCTCGGGAGCGCTTTTCCTATTATAAGAGTTTATCCAGGCTTGTCCTTTGCTACAAAAAGGATTGGGCCACCTTGCTGCACTTTATTTACTCTTGTTACTTGTTGCTCGTTACAATTTATCTTATCACAAAACTATCTGTTACCACTTATTTCAGTACTTGCAGAGAATACCTTGCTGAAAACCGCTTATCATTTCCTTCTGCTCCTCGTTGGGTTTGACACTCTTACTTATTGAAAGGACTACGATAGATCCCCTATACTTGTGGGTCATCAAGACTCTTTTCTAGCGCCATTGCCGGGAAGTGTAGCGCCTTTGGTAGGTGGAATTTGGTAAGGGAAAATTTATATAGTGTGCTGAAATTTACTGTCACTTGTTACTATGGAAAGTAATTCTCTGAGGGGCTTGTTCGGGGTATCTTCACCCCGTCTAGTAGAGCAAAGAGTTGCTCTTCAACCTACTGAACCTATTGAAAATGAAACTCCTTTTGAAGTTTCTTCGGGTATGATGGAAAAACTGCTAGCTAACACTTTTACAGGAGATGGAACAAAGCATCCTGATGAACATCGACTCTATGTGGATGAAGTTTGTCGACTATTTAAGCTTGCAGGATACCCGATGATGTTGTTAAGAAGAAGTTCTTCCCTTTATCTTTGAAGGGAGACACATTGACATGGTATAGGCTATGTGATGGTACGAGATCATGGAACTATAAAAGATTGAAATTGGAATTTCATCAAAAGTATTACCCTATGCATCTTGTTCACCGTGATCGCAATTACATATATAATTTTTGGCCTCGCGAAGGAGAAAGCATCGCTCAAGCTTGGGGGAGGCTTAAATCAATGTTATATTCATGCCCCAATCATGAGCTCTCAAGAGTGACAATCCTTCAGAATTTTTATTCTCGGCTTTCTGATAACAATCACACCATGCTCAATACTTCTTGTGCTGGCTCTTTTATGATGAAGACTATTGAAGTTAAATGGAATTTATTGGATAGAATTAAACGCAACTCTGAAAATTGGGACCTCGACGAAGGTAAGGAGTCAGGTATGACACCTAAGTTTGATTGTGTTAAATCTTTTATGGATACCGATATTTTCCGTCAGTTTAGCACTAAATATGGACTTGACTCTAAGATAGTAGCTTCTTTCTGTGAATCTTTTGCTACTTATGTTGATCTCCCTAAGGAGAAGTGGTTTAAATATCATCCTCCCATAGAAGTAAAAGTAGCTGCACCTATTAAAGTTGAAGAAAAGACTGTCACTTATAATGATCCTATTGTTCCTACCTCTTATGTTGAGAAACCACCTTTCCCTGTTAGAGTAAAGGATCATGCTAAAGCTTCAACTTTTGTTCGTAAAAGCAATATTAGAACTTATACACCTCCTAAGGAGATTAAAGTAGAACCTAATAGTGCTATTGTTAAAGATCTCTTGTCAGATAATATTGATGGGCATGTTATTCAATTCTGCGGTGAAACTGCTAGAATTGCTAAACCGTGTGCTAAAGATAAACATAGACCTGTGGTAGGCATGCCTGTTATTTCTGTTAAAATAGGAGATCGTTGTTATCATGGCTTATGTGACATGGATGCTAGTGCTAGCGTTATACCAATTATGCATGATATTGCACCTGCTGAGTTAGAAGATATTGATGTTACAATTAAACTTGCCAATAGAGATATTGTATCTGCAATGGGAATTGTTAGAGATGTTGAAGTCTTGTGTGGAAAAACCAAATATCCCTCTGATTTTCTTGTTCTTGGTTCTCCACAAGATAGCTTTTGTCCCATTATATTTGGTAGACCCTTCTTGAACACTCTTAATGCTAGGATAGATTGCAAAAATAATGTTGTTACTATTGGCTTGGATGATATGGTTCATGAGTTTAATTTCTCTAAATTTAGTAAACAACATCGTGAGGAAGAATTGCCTAGTAAGGATGAAATTATTGGTCTTGCTTCTATTGCCGTACCTCCTAGTGATCCTTTAGAACACTATTTTCTAGACCATGAAAATGATATGTTCATGAATGAAAGAAGGGAAATAGATGAAGTATTCTTTAAACAGGAACCTATTCTGCAACACAATTTGCCTGTTGAAATCCTACGGGATCCTCCTCCACCCAAGGGTGATCCCATGTTTGAGCTTAAACCGTTGCCTGATAATCTTAAATATGTTTATCTTGATGAAAAGAAAACATATCCTATTATTATTATTGCTAACCTTTCAAAGCATGAAGAAGAAAGATTATTGAAAACTCTGAAGAAGCACCGTGCCGCTATTGGATATACTCTTGATGAGTTTAAGGGCATTAGTCCCACTCTATGTCAACATAAAATAAATTTGGAAGCGGATGCCAAACCAGTTCGTGATCCTCAACGATTTTTGAATCCTAAAATGAAAGAAGTGGTAAGAAAAGAAATACTAAAGCTTCTGGAGGCAGGTATAATTTATCCTGTTGCTGATAGTCAGTGGGTAAGTCATGTCCATTGTGTCCCTAAGAAGGGAGGTATTACTGTTGTCCCTAATGATAAAGATGAATTGATCCATAAAGAATTATCACAGGTTATAGGATGGTAATTGATTTCCGCAAATTAAATAAAGCTACTAGGAAAGATCATTACCCCTTACTTTTTATTGATCAAATGCTAGAAAGATTATGCAAATATACACATTATTGCTTTCTAGATGGTTATTCTGGTTTGTCTCAAATAACTGTGTCGGCTAAAGATCAATCAAAGACTACTTTTACATGCCCTTTTGGTACTTTTTCTTATAGACATATGCCTTTTGGTTTATGTAATGCACCTGCTACCTTTCAAAGATGCATGATGGCTATATTCTCTGACTTTTGTGAAAAGATTTGTGAGATTTTCATGGACGACTTCTCCGTCTGTGGTTCCTCTTTTGATGATTGCTTGAGCAATCTTGATCGAGTTTTGCAGAGATGTGAAGAAACTAATCTTGTCTTGAATTGGGAAAAGTGCCACTTTATGGTCAATGAAGGTATTGTCTTGCGGCACAAAGTTTCTGAAAGAGGTATTGAAGTTGATAAAGCCAAGGTTGATGCTATTGAAAAGATGCCAAGTCCCAAGGACATCAAAGGTATAAGAAGTTTCCTTGGTCATGCCAGATTTTATAGGAGGTTCATTAAGGACTTCTCAAAAATTTCTCGGCCTCTGACTAATTTATTACAAAAATATGTACCATTTGTCTTTGATGATGATTGTGTAGAAGCATTTGAAATACTTAAGAAAGCATTAGTCTCGCACTTTTTGTTGTTCAGCCACCTGATTGGAATTTACCCTTTGAAATTATGTGTGATGCTAGTGATTATGCTGTAGGTGCTGTTCTAGGGCAAAGAGTTGATAAGAAATTAAATGTTATCCATTATGCTAGTAAGACTCTAAACAATGCTCAAAGAAATTATGCTACTACCAAAAAGGAACTTTTAGCAGTTGTATTTGCTTGTGATAAATTCGGACCCTATATCGTTGATTCTAAAGTAACTATTCACACTGATCATGCTGCTATTAAATATCTTATGGAAAAGAAAGATGCTAAACCTAGACTTATTAGATGGGTTCTCTTGCTGCAAGAATTTGATTTGCATATTGTTGATAGAAAAGGAGCTGAGAACCCCGTTGCAGACAACTTATCTAAGTTAGAGAATGTTCTTGGTGACCCACTACCTATTGATGATAGCTTTCCTGATGAACAATTAAATGTCATAAGCACTTCTCGTAGCACTCCATGGTATGCTGATTATGCTAATTATATTGCTGCTAAATTTATACCACGTAGCTTCACATACCAACAAAAGAAAAAGTTCTTCTATGATTTGAGACATTACTTTTGGGATGACCCACATATTTATAAAGAAGGAGTAGATGGTGTTATTAGACATTGTGTACCTGAGCATGAACAAGAACATATCCTACGCAAGTGTCACTCCGAAGCTTATGGAGGACATCACGCTGGAGATAGAACTGCAAATAAGGTATTGCAATCTGGTTTTTATTGGCCTACTCTCTTCAAGGATGCCCGTAAGTTTGTTTTGTCTTGCGATGAATGTCAAAGAATTGATAATATTAGTAGACGTCAAGAAATGCCTATGAATTATTCACTTGTTATTGAACCATTTGATGTTTGGGGCTTTGATTATATGGGACCTTTTCCTACCTCTATTGGATATACACATATTTTAGTTGCTCTTGATTACGTTACTAAGTGGGTAGAAGCTATTCCAACTAGTAGTGCTGATCATAACACCTCTATTAAAATGCTTAAGGAAGTTATTTTTCCGAGGTTTGGAGTCCCTAGATATTTAATGACTGATGGTGGTTCACACTTTATTCATGGTGCTTTCCGTAAAATGCTTGCTAAATATGATGTCAATCATAGAATTGCTTCTCCTTATCACCCACAGTCTAGTGGTCAAGTAGAATTGAGCAATAAAGAGCTCAAATTAATTTTGCAAAAGACTGTTAATAGGTCTAGAAAGAATTGGTCCAAGAAACTTGATTATGCATTATGGGCCTATAGAACTGCATATAATAATCCTATGGGTATATCTCCGTATAAAATGGTTTATGGAAAAGCATGTCACTTACCTCTCGAACTAGAACATAAGGCATATTGGGCTATTAAAGAGCTCAACTATGATTTCAAACTTGCCGGTGATAAGAGGTTATTTGATATTAGCTCACTTGATGAATGGAGAACCCAAGCTTATGAAAATGCCAAGTTGTTTAAATAAAAAGTTAAAAGATGGCATGACAAAAGGATACAAAAGCGTGAGTTTAATGTAGGTAATTATGTATTGCTATACAACTCTCGTTTAAGATTTTTTGCAGGAAAACTTCTCTCTAAGTGGGAAGGTCCCTACGTTATCCAGGAGGTCTATCGTTCCGTTGACATAAAAATGAACAACTTCGATGGCACAAATCCGAAGGTGGTAAATGGTCAAAGGATCAAACATTATATCTCAGGTAATCCCATAAATGTTGAAACCAATATTATTGAAACTGTAACCCCGGAGGAATAAATAAGGGACACTTTCCAGACCGTTTCAGACTCCGAAAAGGAATAGGTATGTGGTACGGTAAGTGTCGTGGTTTTGCCACGGCAGATGTCCTCATGAAAGGACTTAGTCGTGGAGCCATCGCTACAGGTTAACTTGAAGGGGTTAAAGCGGACGCAAAGACACAAGAGTTATACTAGTTGACCCCTTCGATGAAGGTAAAATCCTACGTCTAGTTGTGATGGGATAGATGTGGTCTCGATGACTAGGGAGCAAATAAGCTTCGCCTAGGCCTCGAGTTGTTGTTGTCTGTCTTTGAACCGTCCCGGGTCGTCCCCTTATATACACGGGTGACGCCCGTCGGTTCAGAGAGTCCCAATCTCCGGTTCATACTCGTATCCGGGTTGGTCTCTCTCTATTCCTAACTTACAATACAAGTTTACATACCATGCTGGTTTACGGCTACAGGTTCTAAACCGATTACAAGCCTTGGGCCCTTACTTTCATGCCTCTTGGGCTTTTACACCGTTGAACTACTGATGAAATTAACCCGGCCCAGATAGGCCGGTTTACGCCCAGTAGTAATATCCCCAACATTAGGCCCCAGTTGATTTGAACAGGTTCATGTCAATCCTTGATAAAAACCTTCATCTTCAATACCTTCTTGAAATCGTCGAACCGCCGTGATGTCACCTTCTCCGGTTGCTGTAAACCGGCATGACGTCCCCATAAAGATAGCATTCATGATATCTTCTTTGTTTAACAGATCCGCAATAATCGAGGCGACAGCTCTGCTTCCAAGATTTGTGGCTCCCTTGATTCACGCGCGCTTTGACGGGGTATCTTGCCTTATAAATAGGACCGAAGGGTCATTCCTTTTCTCCCCTCCGTCCCCTTTCTCTTTGTCTTCCTCGCGTCGCTAGCCTCGGAGCTCCACCGCCGCCATCGACCTCTGCACCGTCTTGAGCCACTGCATCAACCTGAACGCACCAGAGAAACGCAGCACTCTTCCGCATCCCCTCAACTCAGGTAGGTCCTCGTTTCCCCTCGACCTAGATCCGTTCTAGGGTTTCTTGTTCTTGCAGTGCTCCATTAATTGTTCATGCTCATACCAGACTCCTGGATAGATCTATGACACCTTGCTCTGATTAGTAGTAGCTTTTAGCATCCGCTTTGTAGTCTCGTGCTCACGTTCATAGATCTCGCACATTATCTCCTGCTCACTTTGCATCAATACTGCTCTGCTTTATCCTTTTTGGATATTTTCTTCTTTTACGATCGGCTTGGATCCTTCGTTGTAGAAATCTTGCGAAACCTGTTTCTGCACACTTAGCCGTTCGCAACCTCAATTGTTTTCAATATTTAGACCATGCGGTTTAACTTAACATAGAAAAAATTAAATAAACCAGTATACACCATTAGTCCCCTTGTTGAACCGCTAGAGCTCCTTAACCAGACACTGTCCCTTCATAGAACTCCGGTTTAGATGTATTTGTCTCCGGTTCTCTCTTTGTCCCAACACATTTCTTGAACCGGATTTATATTTTTTGTAGATGGCCAAACAAGTATATGAGTGCAAATGGGCTCCTTCCCATGTCACCGAAACTCAATTAAACAATCTGGTCCTGCCTGGCGCTTTAAGCAGTAAAAATACTATCCATTGGAGTGTTCCTGGCAAAGAATGTCCACCCACACCTCAAGAAGGAGAGATTGTAGTTTTCGCAGATCACTTAGCCCGGGGTTTTAACCCGCCCGGTTCAAAATTTTACCGGGATGTGTTAGCCAATTTTCAACTCCGTCCGCAAGATACGGGCCCCAATTCTGTTAAGAACATTTGTTACTTCCAAGTGCTCTGTGAGGCATACTTTCAAGAAGAACCCACAGTTGAACTGTTTAGAGACTGCTTCCATCTAAACCGCCGCACAGAATTCACCGACGGGCCCAACACAGAATTGGGTGGTGTGGCGATTCAAAAAAGAAAGGAGGTCACTTATCCTCATGTCAAACTGCACAGCCACCCCAAGGAATGGAATCAAACATGGTTTTATTGCAGAGACACTTCACCTGCCAATGAGAATCCTTTGCCCGGTTTTAAATGGGGCGACTCAGTAATACACATCCCTTTCCGCAAAGATTAGCCGCCAATGAGAGAAGTAAATGCGCTCCTCAACTTTCCAAGCTCAAAGCCCTCATGGCCAATGGTTTAACCGGAATTGATCTCGTGCGCTGTTGGATATCATGGAGCATACTGCCCCTCTCCCAGCGCTCCGGTTTAATGTGTGAGTACACTGGTAGTGTCGACGACCCCCTCCGACATATTAATATCCAGCTTACCGATGATGAGGTCACCGAGGCTGTGAAGAAAATGTTGAACGAACCGGAACACCTCTGTGCCCGAACTGGTCTACTCCCCTTCTGTGCTACCAACAAACCACCATCGTAAGACTTGACTATTTTTACTGAATATATTACTGCCATTTCCGGTATCACTTTTAACATCAAGCTGCTGCTTAATCAGGGTGATGATCCATTCTGGAGCAAGAAACGTCCACAAGAGAAACCAGAGAAGCCAGACAAACCGGAAAAACTAATCCGGCAAAAGACCAAAGCTGTCAAGAAGACTGCTCATAAAAGGAAAACCACTGCATCTTCTGATCCGGCTGTGGATGATGATGTGGGTAATCCGGACCTTGAGGTAGAACTTGATTCGCTTGGCTTACTTTTCATACGCCTAATTAATGATGATATTTGTCAGGAGGATGCTGAAACCAGTAATGCTGATGTTGTAGAGGTAACTATTCTCTCCTCTGACTCAAGTCCTTTGCCTTCACTAAAAATCCGTCCGGCAAACCGGAAAATTAAATTTTCTCATCCCCTTGCTTACTTGGATCCCAAATTTCTTATGAAGACTCAACAACATGAAGCTTCGCGCGCTTTCGGCACAGCGGCCAGGTAGTTACCTCCACCGGTTTACCAAACAGTCCGGTTCGTAAAACGTCGTTCAGAGGTCTCTAATTTGCTTGTCAGTGCTTATCCTAAAGCAGGCTGTTTTCATCAACCCCTTAATCCATCTGACTCCGATTATCAGGTCACTTCCCATTCCTCATCTGGCGAGTCATCAGCTACTCAGCTGCCACCACTTAAAACGGTGCTTGGGTAAGTTATGCATTTCATATTGTTTCCACTGCATCATTGTGTAGTATATGTTGTATCTGACTGTTATTGTGCCTTTTCAGGGCCAAGCCTAGGCCGAGCAAAAAGGCTCGTCTGGATAAAACGGCCGACGAAGAGACTGCCCCTGAACCCGATAGCATCCCAAATCTTGAAGCGGCTATCTGTGAAGACACTACCAATGATCCGCCACTGCAAGATGACGATTTTGTTGCTGAAGAAAGGCCTGTTGACACCTCCCTTCCTGCTGACCAGCCCAGAAGCCCAACCCGGATTGAAAAATCCACCAGTCAATCCGCCCTCTTGACAAACCGACATTGTCCTGGTCAAACCGATGATACCAAGGATGATGACGTTGTGATTACTGGCTTTGGCCACAGCGAACCGGGTAATCCGGTCGCTTTATCCAAACATTCTGCCAAAGAAGAATTTGCCACTATAAGCAAGGGCAAGTGGGATGTTGATCTAGCAACTTACGCCGCTCTGAACCCCCAAGACCTTCATTCTGGCTACTTGAACCGGCTGTATACCAGCCGTGTTTATGAAGTTGGCCTGGTGAAGATGATGAAAGAAAAATTCGAGGTAACCTCCGTGTTCTTTTCCCGCTTGGATATTTCAATTTTTGTTAACTCTCCTAGCCCCCAAGGGCCGGTTCAACTTAGTATAGTTAAACCGGGACTTAGCATAAACTCCATGCCTCAGAATCCACTGATGTAGCCCCCAAGGGCCAGTTCAACTTAGTGTAATTAAACCGGTACTGTAATTTATATCGCCGCATCAGAACATGTTCGAGCAAATAGCCATTAGCCCCCAAGTGCCAAGTTGAATACCTGTATTGAGCTTGGGACTTTATGATTTTATTGGTAGATGAAGATCAAATATGCATTAGCCCCCAAGTGCCAAGTGTATGACTGATTATGCACTTGGGACTTGTAATGAAGATATTTAACATGCTCCCTTTTTTGCAGTGAGATACGCCAAGAAGCCTCACAAATCAATGATCTTCAAGAAAATCTGAAATCTCAACAAGCAGAAACCTCCAAGGCCAAGGATGAGCTGAAAACCGCCTTGACTACTATGGAGCAGCTCAAGGAGTGGTTCAAGTCTGAGCGGGCCGGCTGGGATACTGAAAAGGCCGCTTTAACCAAAAACTTTGAAAATGCTGAAGCTGCCCTTAAACCGGTGGTAGATGAGCTGACCAACGTGAAGCGGCAAGTGCATGCCATGACTGCTGCTATCTTCGGTAAGCTTCCTTTGGCTTCTGTGATAATCTTGGCCTTCTTATGATAAGTCCGGTTTGTGATTTCTCTTGCAATGCTGTGAAGCTGCGCATTGGTCACTTGGGGTCAGATGTTCGGAAGAAATTGAAGGCTGCCTATACTTTAATAGAGCAGCTGTACACTGGAGCGCAGCGGATCATCTCCATTGCATCACATAACAATCCAGCACCCTCCTTAATTCAAGATACTCTTAGGAGGTTGTCAATGCTTCCCGCCCGGATTGAAGAGCTGAAGAAATCTGCTGCTCGAACCGGCGCCATTAACGCCTTAATCCGGGCAAAACCATGGGTACCAGATTTCGATCTTGTTGAGGCAGCTCAGTGCTATCCCAGTCTGAAGGAAGACGGTTCAGAGTTCAACGAAGATGATCTGAGAGCGATAAACCGGGCGGTGCGCCCTCTGGCTTGCCAATTGGCCGAAGAGGCAAACTTGTCGCATTATCAAGCTCAATATGATGATCGAGAACAAGCGAGTAGCTGCACCTATTCGAGCGGAGAACCTGATCCCTCGATCCGTAAGCATACTTACGCTCGATATTGAACCATCTTCCACGATCCATGAGGAGGCTGTCTTTCAAGCTTTAATGGGAATCGGCGGACCAATGTTGACTTCGACCGCTGGGTAGAGATGAAGAAGCTGAAGCGGCGCAGGATGACCCACAACCATCAGACCGGGGCGGCGAGCAAGCATGAACCGGAAGCTGATTTGAATAGCTGCTTCATTACATTCCGCCAAGAAACAATGATCTTATTTGGGCACCATGTTGCCTTGTAATAGGATAGCCAACACTCTTGCTTTTAATATGCCTTCGCACATAGGTGCTGATACTTTTGCTTGAATGATCGAAACTTTTCAATCTATATTGCCTGCAGTCACAAAATCTTAAACCGCCATGGCGGTTTGTGACGTTCATGTATATATGAAATGAGATATTGAGGTATATAATCAGAATTTGTGATACAAAATACCTGCCATCGCTGGGCATAAAGTTGGCTTAGCCAATCTTGAAGCGGAGGTTGTATAAACCCTTATGTCAAAGGAGAAAACAACTCCTGTGTTTATAATGCCGGTTTACCATATAAACCGTGTCGGGTCATGACAAGCCCCCTGTTACTCCATAATGGGATGTTAACAGAAAAAGTCAAACCGGAAAAATTATCTCCGGATTAAAAAATGGATTGAATTCCGTCAATTGACAGTTTGAACCGGTTTAAAAATGTTATCGGTTTAAGAAACGCAACAAAAATCAAATGATAGTTATGAAAAAACATGGAAGCAAAGGCAATGATAAACCGTTTGCAAAAAAGAAGGCTTTACTGAGCCGATCAGATGGTGTTACCATGGTCGGACACGACCAAGCTCCCTATAAGGTATAGCTATGGTTCAAGTCAGCCAGGTCCCCAACTGAAACCGTGGCATTATGCCGATCAAGTGGCGTGGCAATGGTTCGGGTTCGACCAAGCCCCCAAGTGACTCTATGGCCTTAGGCCAATCAAGAGGCGTGACTTGTTCAGACTTGACCATGTCCCCAAGTGATCTGGTGGCTTTCGCCTATCAAAAGGTGTTGCATTGGTTCGGACGCGACCAAGCACCCAAGTGATATCATAAAGCTTTTGGAAAGCAAACTCAAGGGGTAAACCGGAGGCCGCTTTAAGACAGAACAACGCCATATAACCATGCATGATGTAATAGAACAGATACCCCACTTTAGCTGAGGCTCCGGTTTATTACTTTATTCATAATATATACACTGTCATAATATGTACATAAATAGAGCCGATGGCTTAGCTATAATAAGGCCGAAGATGAGCTATGTTCCACGGCCTGTTGGTCTCCTCCTCTGACGTGTGTGAGTCTTTATGCTCCCGAATATCGATCAGATAGTACGACCCGTTGTGCAGATTCTTGTTGACCACAAAAGGTCCCTCCCAAGGTGGGGATAACTTGTGCATATCAGTCTGGTCTTGGATGAGCCGAAGCACCAAATCTCCTTCTTGAAAAGTTATGGTTACGACCCGGCGACTATGGTAGCAGCGAAGATCCTGTTGGTAAATCGCCCGGCGGGCAGCTGCGATGTCACGCTCCTCATCCAACGGTCCATAGCGTCTTGCCGTGCCGTCTCGTTATGCGCTTCAACATAAGCTGCCACACGAGGTGAGTCATGACGGATGTCCTTTGGGAGAACCGCCTCCGCTCCATAGACCATAAAGAGCGGTGTGTATCCGTGGATCTGTTAGGCGTAGTGTTTATACTCCATAACACAGACGGTAGCTCTTCTACCCAACAACCCGGTGTCCTCTGCAAAGGGACCATAAGCCGGGGCTTGATGCCTCTCAAGATCTCTTGATTAGCCCTTTCCGCTTGACCATTGGACTGTGGGTGAGCTACTGAAGAAACTCAAGCGGATGTGCTCACGTTCGCGAGAACTCCTTCATGGCACCTTTGGACAAATTGGTACCATTATACGTGATGATCTTGTGTGGAAAGCCAAACCGGAAAATCACCTTTTGATGAACTGAACCGTCGTGGCGCATCACACTTGCTAACGAGTTACGCCTCTACCCATTTTGTAAACTTGTCGACCGCCACCAGTAGGTGGGTCTTCTTGTCCTTGGACCTTTTGAAAGGCCCAACCATATCCAGCCCCCAGGTTGCAAATGGAATCATCCTCAATTCTTGGGCCGGTACATGAGCATGTCTGGAAAACTTTTGGCAACCATCACATCGTCTGACCAGATCTTCCGCATCAGCATGAGCAGTCAACCAATAGAAACCGTGGCGGAACGCTTTAGCCACCAAGGATTTTGAACCGGCGTGGTGACCACAATCTCATTCGTGGATCTCACGCAATATTTCACAGCCTTCCTCCAGGGACACACAGCGTTGAAACGCCCGTGACACACTGCAATGATGCAATTTGCCATTAACAATGGTCATAGACTTAGATCGTCGGACTATCTGCCGGGCCAACGTCTCATCTTCTGGTAACTCGCCCCGGTTCATGTACGCAAGATAAGGAAGCGTCCAATCCGGAGTGACGTGAAGAGCTGCCACAAATTGGGCCTCCGGATCAGGAATAGCCAAATCCGCTTCACCAGGGAGCTTGACCGACGGGTTGTGCAGCATGTCCAGAAAAACATTGGGCGGGACCAGTTTGCATTGAGAGCCCAACCGGCATAAAGCGTTCGCCGCTTCATTCTTCCGACGGTCCACGTGGTCCACCTGATAGCCCTTGAAATGACCTGCGACAATATCCACCTCACGACACTACTAGAAAAAGGGCTATAGATGGGATTGACACTAATGGCGCATCAGAAAGTTGGTGCGCCATTAGTATATACAAATGGCACACCACCTTCTGATGCGCCATTAGAGTTGAAACTACTAATGGCGCACCATGCAAAGGGTGCGCCATTAGTATCAATTTTTGAACTAGTGCGCCTGTCCAAACATACTAATGGCGCATCCTTCTTAAGTGCGCCATTAGTAGTTGTAACTACTAATGGCGCACCAGGCAGTGGGTGCACCATTAGTATAGAAAATTATTACTTTTTGAACTAGTGCGCCTGTCCAAACATACTAATGGCACATCCAGATGAAGTGCGCCATTAGTAGTTGTAACTACTAATGGCGCACCTCGCCAAGGGTGCGCCATTAGTATATTTTTGCAAAACTACTAATGGCGCACCTTGGGAAGGGTGCGCCATTAGTAACCTGGATTACTAATGGCGCATTTGTTGCTAGTGCGCCATTAGTAAGTGAGCAACAACTAGATATTTTGGACAGCCTCTCCTACCCACACTCACTTTCTCCCCACTTCATTCTCTCCACCTCCTCCTTGTCTCGGGTGCCTCCTCTTTTCACCTCATTTCCACCATAGATTCATTCAAATTAAGTGGTTAAATTACCTTGTTTTAATAGGTAAGTAAGGGGAAGCTATATTTATGTTGTTCTCCCTACAACAATGTGCACATGCACTTTTTATGGCCTAGCTAGATCTATGTATGTTCGTGGTGTTGCATATGTTTGTGGTGTTGCATATGTGTTTGTGTTTGGAGGTGTGCGGTATTTGAAATGCGATAGTTGCCAATATTTTGCGGAATGTTGATTCATTTCCGTTTGGCGAGAATTTTGGCATTAAGCATTCTTTTGGTCCTATTTTTAGGAAAGTCATGCCAAATTTTTGTTTGGTTCTAAAATATCGTTTTGCTCTACCCATGACGACCATAGTCCATACGATGACCGAAGGCATCGTGAATAGGTTTTGAGGTCCTTGAGGCGAGATGCTTCAAAAGAGCGAGGCGGAGATAAGATGTCCGTGTCGAAGATGCAAGCTGAAGAGCCTTATTGCGGAGCGGATTCGGGCAGGTCGGGACCACCTGCTCTTGCGTGGTTTCATGGATGGCTATCGGTGGCAAGGTGATGAAGATGACTCTGAAGTCGTCCATGGGGGCGGGCAAGAAATGAGGAAGGGCAGCAAGACAACCACTGCGGCTCGGTAGGCGAGAAGGCGAAGAATCCCGAGGAGATGATCACGACGGTGATCTTGTACAGATCATCATGTAGAAGATCACGAGGACATGATGATGAGGAAGATCTTGGGAGCGGGGCGACGGGCATGATCATGAAGATGATGATGCGGCGGAGCGAGACAGCTGGACCATCGATGGGCTGGGTGCAGGACCCTCATATTCAAGAGCTGCTTCTCAAGCGGACGGATAACGCCTTGAGCTGCCGCCGAGAGAAAGCCAAGATGGATCAACTTGAGTTAGGCAGCGGTTACTCCATTGTATGAAGGATGCAGGCCGAGGATACCCGCTTTGAAAGTAACGCTCATGGCTCACGGAGATGAAGGTAAAACACAAAATGACCGGCGCGTAGCTTCGGCGAGAACATGTCATTACAGCACGAACGTCTTCCCAAAGGGAACAAGTGCCCGACCAGTTTGGAGGAGGCGAAGAAAATCGTGTGTCCTCTCGATTTACCGCCGTGAAATACCATGTGTGCATGAACAATTGCATCATTTATCGGGACGAGCACGCGGAGTCTACCATATGTCCGGTGTGCGGCGTCACTCGATACAAGAAGTGGAAGAAAGCTCCTCGAAAATCGGTGTGGTACTTTCCGATCACTCCTCGTCTGCAGCGGTATTTCGCAGACCCTAAGGTAGCAAAGCTCCTGCGTTGGCACACAGATAGGGAGGAGAAGAAGAGAGAAGATGGCGCAAATGATCCGGAGATAGATAAAAAAGACAAGATGTTGAGTCACCCTAAGGATGCGAGCGGTGGCAAGCGTTGAACCGAAGACTCGAGAATTTGGGAGCGATCCAAGGAACATCGTGCCGGGTGCGAGCACCGATGGAGTCAATCCGTTTGGGAGCCAGAGAAGCACACATAGCACCTGGCTGTGTTTGTGTGGATGTACAACCTTCCCCCTGTTTGTGCATGAAGAGGAAGTACATTCACATGAGTATGCTAATTGAAGGGCGAAACAACGAGGAGCGACATCAATCATGTCTGGGGCTGCTTGAAAGAGGAGCTTGACACGCTGTGGAAAACGCCAGCCAATCGTGGGGCGCCGCAGAGTAAGAATATTTCCCTATGAGTGCCGCTCTGCTCACGACGGTGCACAACTATCTCGATTCACGGATATCTCATGGGGCAGGTAGTCCACGGATTTTACGGATGCGTAAGGTGCATGGATGACACAACGTATCTCCAGCTAGATAGAGATCCCGGGTCTTCAAAAACCGTGTTCATGGGACATCGAAGGTGGCTTCGCGACGATGACCCGTGGAGGAAACGCAAGGATCTGTTCGATGGTGAAACCGAACCCCGAAAACGCCCGTGTACAAGGAGCGGCGAGGAAATAGACAAGCTGTTGAAAAATTGGAAAGACTGCCCACCTTGCGGAAAGAAGCAAAAGGCGCGAGCCGGAAAAGAAGCGAAAGCGCCAGAGCCGCTGCTGAAGGTATGGAAGCGAGGTCTGTTTTACGGGACTTGCCGTCTTGGAAGATCCACCGTGTGCCTCACAGCCTTGATGTCATGCATATCACGAAGAGCGTGTGCGAGAGTCTGCTTGGTGCCTGCTCAACATGCCGAGAGGACCAAAGATGGGCGAAAGCAAGGGCAGACTTGAAATCAATGGGCATCGTGCAGGAGCTTCACGCTAATGATGATGATGATGATGATGATGAGGCGAAGCAGGACCACGAAGAAGTCGTCGCCAAAGGCAAAAGGCCAAGAAGACCGGAAATGACTACCCTCCCGCGTGCTTCACTCTAAGTCGGGAGGAGATCGAGCAGTTTTCACCTGCCTCCTAGGAGTAAAACTTCCGTCTGATTCTGGCAGGGAAGATAAGCGAGATACCTAGACCCAGTGAAGCGAAGTTCAGCGGGATGAAGTCTCCACGGTATCCGCGTCTTGATAGCGCAGATACTTCCGGTTGCAATCCGTGGGATCATGGACACGCCGCGTCCGTGAAAGCGCTATTTGGCCTATGCAACTTCTTGACGTCATCTCTCGGAAGTCGATTGGCGTGAGGCAACTCGAGAAGGCTACGAGGAAGAGATCGTGGTGATACTATGCGAGCTTGAGATGTACTTCCGCCCGCATTCTTGACGTTATGGTGCATCTGCTGGTCCATATAGTGGAGGATATCATCCAACTCGGGCCGGCGTTCCTGCACAGCATGATGCCGTTCGAAATGATGAATGGTGTCATCAAAGGATACGTTCGCAACATGTCACGTCGAGAAGGAAGCATAGCGGGGGCTTTTCGACGAAGAGTGCATCTCCTCTGCACGAATTATCTAGGCATCGAGAACCCGTTGGTCTGCCCGTCAGCAGGCACCTCGGCAGGCTCGCTGGATGGGGTTACCGTGAGGGTCGCCCTTGAAATGCATGTCGACTTCGAGGGTCGACTCACCGACTTTGAAAGAGCAAACCTAGTCGGCGCTACAACACATAGGCGTGGTCGATCCTTGGGTGGTACAGCACAGAACCTTTATTAAGAAGGCGTTACAATGACCGAGGCCAACAGAGGACGGATGGAGATATACTCAAAGAGCACAACTCATGTTTCACGCGTTGGTTCAAGCGGAAGCTTACGTCATACCCTTTACATGAGGATTCTTCCGCGGAAGAACAACTCATATTCGCCTTGTCACAGGCGCCGAGCACAACTTGATGACCTATGAGGCGTCACGATATCATGGCTACACATTCTACACGAGGCCAAGGACATGAAGAAGCGATGGTTATCGAACTCCGGGGTAACGATGGAATCCTACACGGTAACGACAAGGACAGATACTACGGAAGGATCGAGGAGATCTGGGAGCTGAGCTACTGTTGGAGAGAAGGTCCCGATGTTCCGTGTCGAGATGGGCCAAGAACGTCATAAAGAAGACCGGTATTTCACCACCATGGTTATACCCGAAGCCAAATCCAAGACATGGTATAAGCGTCACCGTGAAAAAATGAGCCATAGATGCTGGCTTCCCAAGTGGACCAATGCTTCTTCATTACCGACCCGCCAAAGCCCGGTCGTGTTGTCGTGAGGAGAGGCAAAAGGAAGATCATCGGAATGGATGGAGTAGCCAATGAGCAAGACTTGACAAATCTGGCGACCGAGGATCGAACATGACGACGATGATGAAGTAGCAGCATACACCACAAGAAGAAGCAGGACCACCCTACCTCAAGGACGTCCGTTCCATAGAAGAACTCCATTTGCGAAAAAGAAGGGCAAGAAGATTGTGAAGAGATAGCTAGCTAAGATCGATTGTATTTAAATCGTAGACTTCAATTCTCGATGGTCTTTCATGGGCACTTTTGAACTATCATGAATATTTTTTAATTTCATGGACACTCGATCCCCTCCATCTCGATCCCCTCCATCTCGATCGCTATCCCACCTCGCCAGATCCGGTCCACCGGCCGCCCTTGTGACCGCCCGCACCCTCGATTCCCCTACTCAACCGCCGCCGACCCCCGCACCCTCCCCTACTCAACGCCGCCGCCGACCCCGCACCCTCCCCTACTCAACCGCCGCCTACCCCCCCCACCCCTCCACTACGCAAACCCCGCGCGCTGCCGACCCCCCGCACCCACCGCACCCTCCCCCGCTCCACCTGCATTACTGTTTGATGATATTTTAAAAAAAAATATTACTGTCTTATAAAAAAATATTAATGTTATGATGTGAACAAGTTTGAACATATTTAAACACAAGTAAGTATCAACAGCATTTTTAATGCATAAAAAAAATTTGTGGAGCCTGGGAATCGAACCCAGGACCTCCTGGTGTGAGAACTAGCTGCTGACCAGTCGAACTAGTAGAGAAGACTTGATGTGTATTAGGTCTGGTGGTAGATAACCTGTTGGCTCGGGCAGAAGTAAAAAAATACTAATGGCGCTTTGGGTGAGGTGCGCCATTAGCATATCTCTGTCTTATAGGCGCACCGAGGGGTGGTGCGCCATTAGTATTGTGCCGCCCGCGATCCCCTTCGTATCAATCCCCTCTCTCTCCCTCGCCCTCGCCCGCGATCCCCTTTCCCTCTCCTCTCCCGACGCCGCCGCCCCGCCGCCCTCGACGCCGCCGCGACACTAGCGCCGCCCCGTCCACACCACACCACCGACGCTTCCCTCTCCCCATCCTCCCCGTCCTCCCCCTCGACCCCACCCCACGCTCGCCGGAGCAGCGCCGCCCCGTCCACACCCCACCACCGACGCCTCCCTCTCCCCATCCTCCCCTTCCTCCCCTCCGACCCCACCCCACTCTCGCCGGAGCAGCGCCGCCCCGTCCACACCACACCACCGACGCCTCCCTCTCCCCATCCTCCCCTTCCTCCCCTCCGACCCCCCCCGCAACTCGCCGGAGCAGCGCCGCCCCGTCCACACCACACCACCGACGCCTCCCTCTCCCCATCCTCCCCTTCCTCCCCTCCGACCCCACCCCACTCTCGCCGGAGCAGCGCCGCCCCGTCCACACCACACCACCAGCGCCTCCTCTCCCCATCCTCCCTTCCTCCCCTCCGACCCCACCCCACTCTCGCGGAGCAGCGCCTTGAGCCGACACCAACCTCGCCCTCGCCTTGGCCGCAACCTCCGCCTTGCCAAGTCCGGAGCTTCTCGTGGAGGAGACGTGGCTGGAGGCGATCTCCGGGAGGTGCCCGTCTACCCGCCGCCCTCGGCGCCAGTTAGTCGCCCTCGGCCTGCTGCGCCAAGGTGCCCGTCTACTCTCCCTCGGCGCCAGGTTCAAAATTCAGACATGTGGAAGTCAATATATTGCAACTGTTTGTTGTTGAATTAGTCTGTTGTTAGTCTCGGTGGAAGTCAAAATTTTGAAATTCAGATATTGTTGAATTAGTCTGTTTGTTGTTGAATTAGTACATTGTTGAATTCAGATATTGCAACTGTTTCAAAATTCAGACATGTGGAAGTCAAAATTCAGACATGTGGGTGCAAAGTTGAATTATGGACATGTGTTGTGAGCATCTAATAGTCTGTGAAAAGGCAGGGCCTGGTACTACATACGCGGACAGATGATTACTCTTTGTCGCACCTAAATAAGCTGCAAGATTAAAAAAGCTAGCTAGGTTTAGCTGAAGATCGATCTATCAACGTACCACGATCTATCAACATCCCTCGACAGAATTAGCGTGAGTGAAGTTTATGCTCAATTATTAGCAGGGTTGCTTTGTGGCATTCCCTTGATTTGTTTAGCACTACATCTCCGATCATCTTGTTTTGTTGCTATTGTAAGTTGGGAGCTAAGCTAATCGCTCAGAGCCAATAAAATATACTCAGCACCAAGCATACATGGCATTCTTGTCTATTCAAATTACTTAATTAGATCATCCCCCACAATGTGATGTTAGCATGCAGTGCAGGAAATGGACTCGTCTTTATATCAAAAAGAGAATGAAGTCATGGGCACTAATCTTGTTAGATGATGGAAAACTACTAATGAAGCTTATTTTTACATTACTCTGTCAATTGTCATGTGTGGATATATGACTGTTATTGTAAAGCAACAAATTGGGCCGTTCTAGCTGCGTAGAGTGACATCGGAGAAAGCGAAAGGAACAAACACAAGAACGGGGATCAGATCGATCTTCAGCTAAACCTAGCTAGCTTTTTTAATCTTGCAGCTTATTTAGGTGCGACAAAGAGTAATCATCCGTCCGCGTATGTAGTACCAGGCCCTGCCTTTTCACAGACTATTAGATGCTCACAACACATGTGGCATGCCTGGCTACTTAGGTAATTAGATTTCTATGTGATGGGAGTGATGGTGTCCTTGTCGAAAACATTGTATGCAGAATGGATGTATGGACTGTGGTTGATACGGCTAACTAATTTAATTAGGTGCTTGATTTGCTTTGTGAGCTTGTGTTGCTTTTATTCTCCCCACGCTAGCTATTGATTTATTAATTTGCCCGTTGTGCCTGCTTTTATTCTCCCCTCCATTCACTAGCAGCAGCCAGCACTTACGAATCTAATCTTTCTTGGGCAAGCTCGGCTACTTGTTGTTAGTCATTCACTAAAAGATCCTCAACAGACTGCATGCATCTAGTATTAAATTTCTTGGGCGGATCATCTCTTTTAGCAAAGGACTGTAATAATTAACTAACTGAAAATTTGACATTACTGGACTATGCTTGGCTCTGGTTTTGTGAAATCTCATCTCTTTTCTAGTGCCATGACTAGTCATGAATTTTATTTTACTTTCCCCACTTTATAACATTCAGAAATTGTTTACTAGCTCAAGCTTCTCCTTTGCACTTTATCACTTCAATCTGCTGCTACCTCAAGCTTCTCGTTTACACTTGTGCCAAGTAGCATTTTTCCTTGTATAATTATATGGTGGTTAAGCGAGCTGCTACTTTTTCCTTGTAGAAGATCGCAGGTCGAGTGGGAGGGATCGATTTGGCGACACCGAATCACTAGCAAGGCAGCTGCCTAGAATAATAGGTTGACTCACCTATATATACTACTATCTTGCATCTCTCTCTTGTTTCTTCTTCTACTACAATACAAAGAGAGTCATTTCAGTTACTTGTCTTAGTGTGTGGTGTGGCTGTTTATTGTTCAACACCAGCAGCTAGCTATATTTAGGTCCAGTAGAAACGACATGGCTCTCCAATTTTTAAGTAATCTTGCATATGTTAGAAACTACATATATGTTCTCCGGTACTTGGTTACCTAAAACACCAACGCATCAACAAAAGAAGATGGTATTTTTGTTACGCTTTCAGTTCGTGTCAGCAGGGAGATATAATGTTTTACAATCTTTCTTGTTATATTGGAGTTAGGTTTTTGAATATGAGTAGCAATGACTTGGATATACCTTATGGAGTTGTAACAGTTCCTCTTGGTGCTTAGGTGCATTTTCTTTGTGTAACTTGGTTTAAAAATGTGATTTGGTCTTTTGTGGCATTTGGATGCCTAAATCCCATTTTCTTAATCATATTGCTTGGAAACTTTTGGTTATCTCCTCTCGGTGATGAAATAATTTATATGTACTGCACTTTTTTCATAATTAGGTAATAACGTTGGTTCTGATTTTGGTAGTTCAAGCGGATGTATCTCATTTTGTAGACAGATTATTTTCTGGAATATCATATATTCAAATTTGTAATGAATGATGTCTTCTACCTGAATTGGTAGACTATGTGGTGTTAGTTTGTTCTAAATACAGTAAGATAATTTTAACAATTGTAGAACATGTTGAGATTAGCAACTTTTTGTGACATCAACCAACAGTCCTGTCATCCTTTGGGTTATCCTATTTTATATTTTTAATTACTAACTTAAGTTTGAGTAAGCGATGGCAGTGAAGTCCTCATAATAATCAGTAGGATGTTAACTTTCGATGTCCCCGAAGTTAATCTAAGATTGTGGTGCTAGTAGAGGCACATTGTGGCCTTTTCATCCATATGAAAGTAGAGGCACATTGTGGTGCTAGTTCTTTGGGTTTTGTCTCCGACCATCGTGTCGTGATGATATTGCAGGTACCCGAGAGGCCCTTGAGTTTGCGGAATGTCGATTAACTTCCGTTCGGCAAATTCGGGTACTCCATATGTCCTATTTTCAGCAAAGGTCATGCTGAAATTTTCCGTGAATTTTAGCATGACTTTGCTAAAAATAGGACATATGGGGTACTTGTGACTAATGCATGGGCTGGGGTATCTTACTAGTTAATTAAGTAGGATCAAGTGCCCCGGCGTACTTGTGACTAATGCATGGCTTTTAGGGTGCCTCGGTGTCGATAAAAACCGAAATGATGAAAGGTTAGGCTTTTAGGGTGCCTCGGCGTCGAAAAACCCTCAATGATAAAAGCTTAGATTTTAGGATGCCTCGGTGTTGACAAACCCTAAATGATGAGACCATGATCTTGTTCCTGACAATAACCAACTTTTTGACCAAACTTTGTTTCTATTTAGAGAGAAACATGGCCCACAACGATGAGGCCGGGGTTGAGCGGCAAGGCATTACAGGAGCTGTCCCGGAGATGGAGGAACAACCTCACTTGTATGAGGACGCCGCCTTCCCACCGATCCTGAGACCACCGATGGTACCGCCGAGGATGACCCCTTAATCGATGCCACCACTGATGGTGCCGCCGAGGATGCCACCACTGATGATGGCGGCGCACACACAGATGGCAGCCAACAGAAGAGGCAACGGAAGGACCGGCGCCCGACCGTGTTCCGCACCCTCAAGGAGGAAGTTATTGAAGTGGACTCCGACGGGAATCCAACGGCGCCCGAACGAATAGTCAAGAAATTTTCGCTTCAGCTCGGGTGCATACTCGAGCACCGTCTCGATCAACACCGAGAACACGAGGCATCTCGACCGAGGGAATTTGCATAACCTCCTCTTAACGAAGCTGCACGAGCGATACAAGTTCCCGCTGCTTTTGAAAACACAAGCCTCAAAGGGAATAAAGTGAACAATGCTGAACTCACGAAGATGAGCAAGGCCCTGTCTACTTGGAAAAGCAATGTGAAGAGAATGATCGAGAAAGGTGAGAGTTATGAGAAGATCAAGGAGAAAAATCCTTGATCACCGAAGATGACTACAACGACTTCAAGATCAATTGCTCGAGCACCGCAAACTCCCAATCAAGTCGGTGGGGAAAGAAATGCGGAGCTGAACTTAGGGGAACACACACTCGGTCCCGGCGGTTCTGAGTGGCGGAGCCTATATGGGACAAGGAGGGCGGGGCGTGCCGAGCAAGGCCTACCGCCCTCTTCGATACATACGGTGACAAGCAGACCAGGATCTTTGTCAGGGCCAGGTACAAGTAGGACACGAAAACAAAGGAGCTTACCACGGATCCGAAGACCAGGGCGCTTGAGGTTGTTCTGGTAAGGAATACCACCCCCGGGGTAATTAGCTCCATATGGTTGCATTCTAATTAATGAAGCCAAATTTCTAAATGGTTCACATTCCTTCCGCAGGCGACTGAAAGAAGTAGCGCGGGGTCGACTAAGAGCAACCCTTGGGACACCACTCTAAATAGGGCGTTGAATGTAATGAAGAACAAGGATAAGCTCAGTAAGCCGACGTCAGCTGGTCGTGTGGCCGGCAAAGGCTTGTCCACAAAATGGGGGTCATACTATACCGCTGGTGTGCGGAAGGAGAAAAGACCAGCTCGGAAAGCCAGGCGCGAGGTTCAAGAACTCAAGGCATAGGTGGCGCGGATTAGGAGATTGTCCAAGAGCAAGTGCAACAACAACTCGGGCAGCGATCACCGCCATTGTGCCTACCTTGATCCAGGGGTTGAGTCTCGTGGATTGCGGGCGACCAACAGAGGCCGCACCTGATTCCTAGCTTCACGGCCAGCAACTCGCAGAATGCGATGGCGGGAGCCATTGGTGTCTCCGGCGGAGGCGGCATTGGTGTCTCCGACGCGGCACGGGAGCTTAATGCACCGGGTGTACGCCGGCGGCACCTCTGCGACAAGCGGCCCCTCCGTCAATCGCTGCGCCCGCCGTTGGCGGTGCCTCGACATTAGCCGAGCTCGACACCATCATCACGGTAACTAATTAAGCCTCTCTCGGTCGAGGACTTCATCTCCTTGCCTTTGGCGGGCATCCACGGCGCCCTACATGTTTTCGCAGGGCGCCGCCGACGTTCCGTGCACTCTCACGCGCCGTGAACAATGAGTTGGTCGATGTCGCCAAGGGCAAAATCGTTCAACCGGGCAACCCCTTGTTCCACGGTACCCAGATGCCACCCACCTTGTTTAGGGTTGAACTGGTTCGGGTGCTGCCAGGCTGCGACGAGGTGTTACCTCCGATTCGACCCGTCGGGGCTGACGATGATGACGTGATGACCCTCAGCGCCTGCTGGCTGGCCCCTGCTTTGGCGAAGAGCCAAATTCGTTTGGGGCGGGGACACCACCCCAAAGACAACACCGCCCGGTCGTGCCGTCGCCAAGTCGGCCCCATGGCAAGACCGCGCATAGCGGTGCGGACATCCCTATGCCACTAGATCCAAACATGCATATGGCACGGATCGAGCAGCGACGACGACGATACATTTGCCAACGTCGATCAGTACTTTGCCGATCATGGGTGCGGTGGCGACTTCATGGGGCCTCCTTCTCAAGAACCCAACCCAACAAAAGGCGTCGCGATCTAGCTGGTACAGCGGAGAAGCCAAGTTGCAACAGGCGTCGTCTGCGTTCAGCTCTCGAGAGGCGCCTCCACTGCCGACTTCACCGAGCCTCGAGATAGGCGAGGTGCAAAATATTATCAGCCCCAACACACTCAAGAAGGCGGTCGGTGAGCAGAACTCGGTCCCATTACAGGGAGAAGAAGAAGGCACGCAAAAGAAAGACTAACAAGGGTGCGGGCCAGCCGGCACCGAAATGCGATCCGTGCTCGGGGCGGGCCACCTTCACTGAGGATATCTCGAGGAGGGTGCATGTGGCGGGTTGGGCGATGCTACCGACAAATATGCTCAATGCTGCAACCGGTGCTATGCGGAGTCTGCATGACGGTGTTCTTTCTTTGGAGAAGCGGGCGTCTCGAGAGAAGGATGTGGCATACCCGGTTTTCGTGGCCAAGGTGCGGAGGGCAAGGGCTTTGTGGATAACTCCATCGGGCGTACGATCGTCCTGCGGTTTGATGACATCCACACTATGTTGAACCTTCATCCGCTGCACTACACCTTCGTTCGGCTATTTTCGCTAAGTATGGAGATGCGGCTCATTCGCGACAAGACCCCGGACATCGTGATAGTCGACCCCTTCTACATGCGTGCCAAGATCTTGGGCAGCGCGGGGACCGCAAGTCGCGAGTTCTTACCTCGAAGGCGTCATTCTGGCAAACCAAGATAAGGATAACTTCCTCGTGCCTTACTTTGCCGAGTAAGTCCTCCCCTCAACCGGCCCGTAACATATGAATTCTTAGATTTCGATCGTTTCTCTTTTAACATTCCGTGTTTTCTGCAGTGACACACATTGCACGCTCATCCTCCTAAGCCCCATATATTCCATGGCCACGTATTTGACCCGACCGTCGATCGAAGGTAGACTACACAAATGTCAAGAAGGTTCTTGATGATGTTCTCCCCGGCTACGCCCAATCTGGAGGGACCTTCACCAGGCCTATTCGTAAGTATGGCAAGCACGTGTTCTCCCACAATACGACGTTCTGCTGCGTCAAGCAGCCGCCTGGCGGTCAGAAGGGTGCCTACTATGCCATCCATCACATGCGGGCGATCGTACGGGACCATCATCAACTTATGCTACCGAGTAAACTCAAAGATTGGGTCGCTAGCGTGTCGGCAATCTAGGACGCGGACATCAGACAAGAATTCTTTCGCATCCAGTCGGAGTTTCCGGAAATCATCCATCAAGATGTCCTTCGTACCTCGGGGCAGTTCTACCTCAGAAATCAACCGTCCAACAGTGACATCGACACAATGGTACAAATGCAGGCTGACAACGCCCGTTCTTTCATGACTCCCACGATGAGCGGCGGCTTCATCCACGCTCCGGTCCCTTGAGTCGAGTCAAAAGCGATGATCTTGTGTCTAGTTACGAAACATCGATTAGCTCATGTTGTAATTAAACTTTGATGAACTTGTAGTATGTCTCTTTGGTTTGAGAGTCGTTCAACTTAGATGTAATCGATGCTATTAATGTCTTGCTTTTCTCTTCCGATCGTTACATTTGCATACTTATATATTGCTTATGTATTGTCTGTGAATTGGTACTAACGTTTACGTTTGGCTAGTGCATAGCGATGCCGGCGTATGTCGTGTACAAGGGTAAGGTTCCCGAGTCTCGATGGTGGGAGGAGTGTCGGAGACAGGTTCACCGATTCAGCGGTAACAATTACAAAGGGTACACCACTAGGGCGAGGCCGAATCTAGATACGCCCGCTATCTAGCGGGAGAGGGAGGGCGTTGGAGGAACCGGATGAAGGCGAGTTTCATCGTGATGATGCTCATCGTGATGACCGCAGCTCTCTTCTATGTGATGGTAGTTTAGATGATCGATATCGACTTGTAATGTGAAGACAAACTCGCTACTCGCGGTCTCGAGACTTGTAATATAATGTTCTATCTTTGTTCGGTCTTTTCAATTCGGAGACTAATATGATGAATTGTATTCGGGGACTAATATGATGAATTGTATTCAAAGACTAATCTTCTATTGTATTCGATGAATCTGTTGTTGATGTGTGCTGTCTATATTTTGTCAAATTATACATTTTGTAACCTGTGCAAAAAACAGAAAAAAAAACCTAATATTCATACTAATGGCGCATCACATGACAGTGCGCCATTAGTATGCCATGGTTACTAATGGCGCATCACTGGTCAGTGCGCCATTAGTATGCCATGGTTACTCATGGCGCATCACTGGTCAGTGCGCCATTAGTATGCCATGGTTACTAATGGCGCATCCAGAGGTGGTGCGCCATTAGTATGCCAAAGCACCTGGTATACATGGCCCCTGGGAGGCATACTAATGGCGCACCGTAGCCTATACTAATGGCGCACCAGTGGTGCGCCATTAGTATACCAGATACTAATGGCGCACCACTGGGGCGCCAATAGTAAAAGTTACTAATGGCGTGCTAGTAATGGCGCACCAGTGATGCGCCATTAATGGCCAAATTAGGTGCGCCATTAGTAGCGGTTTTTCTAGTAGTGCGACGATATGCAGCCATGAGCAGGTCCTTTGAATCCCAAGTGCCAGACACCTGTTGAGCCACTAGGTCCGAGTCACCGAAGCACTTAACCCGGCTTAGATTCATCTCCTTAGCCATCCGGAGACCATGGAGCAAGGCTTCATACTAAGCTGCATTGTTAGTACAAGGGAACATTAAGCGGAGAACGTAACAAAAAATTTCACCTCGTGGGGAAGTTAATACGACTCCAGCCCCCGAGCCCTCCAATTGCCTGGATCCGTCAAAATGGATGGTCCAATATGTGTGATCCGGCTTTTCTTCAGGTGCTTGCAACTCCGTCCAATCGTTAATGAAATCCACAAGTGCTTGAGACTTCACCGCCGTCCGAGGCACGTCGCATTTCCCGATGCGGCCCAATCTCTATAGCCCACTTAGCAATCCGGCGATCGCTTCCGGTTACGTATGATGATATCGCCTAAGGGAGCAGAACTGACCATCGTGATGGGGTGCCCTTGGAAATACTGCTTCAGCTTCCGGCTTTCCACGAAAACTCCATACACCAGCTTCTGCCAATGCGGATACCTTTGCTTAGATTCAATAAGTACCTCGCTGATATAATAAACCGGACGTTGAACCGGATGCTCCTTCCCTGCCTCCTTCCGCTCCACCACAATGGCCACGCTGACCGCCTGGCGTTAGCGACAACATATAGCGAAGCGGCTCCTTGTCAATGGGAGCGGCGAGCACAGCGAAGTTGGCCAATTGCCGCTTTAAGTCCTCCAACGCTTCATCGGGCGGTGGACTCGAGACAAAGCGATCTGTCTTCTTCAAAGATTCGGTACAAAGGGATGGCCTTCACTCCGAGGCGGTGATAAACCGGCTCGCGGCAATCCGGCCTGCCAAACGCTGGACATCGTTAATACACTTCGGTTTAGCCGGGGAGGTAATAGCCGTAATCTTCTCCGGATTAGCTTCAATTCCCCTGTTGGACATGAGAAAACCCAATAACTTGCCTGCCGGAATACCAAAGACACATTTGGCCGGGTTGAGCATCATCTTGTAAACTCGCAGGTTGTCAAAGGTTTCCTTCAAATCGTCAATCAGTGTCTCCTTCTCCCTTGACTTGACCACAATATCATCAACATAGGCGTGCACATTACGGCCGATCTGTTTATGCAGGCAATTCTGTACACAGCGCTGATAAGTTGCTTGGGCGCTCTTGAGCCCAAAAGGCATAGATACATAGCAGAAGGCTCCAAAGGGAGTGATAAACGTCGTCTTCTCCTGGTCCTTAACTGCCATCTTGATCTGATGATACCCAGAATATGCATCCAAAAGGCTCAAACGCTCACGACCCGCAGTGGCATCAATAATCTGGTCAATGTGGGGGAGGGCAAAAGGATCTGCTGGACAAGCCTTGTTAAGATCTGTGTAATCCACGCACATGTGCCAAGTGCCGTTTTTCTTAAGAACCAGCACCGGATTAGCAAGCCATTCCGGATGGAAGACTTCAATGATAAAACCAGCTGCTAAGAGCCTGGCCACCTCCTCTCCAATGGCCTTGCGCCTTTCTTCGTTAAACCGGCGGAGAAACTGCTTCACCGGTTTGTACTTGGGATCAACATTAAGAGTGTGCTCAGCGAGTTCCCTCGGTACACCTGGCATGTCAGAAGGCTTCCATGCAAAATGTCGATTCTCACGGATGAACTCGATGAGCGCGCTTTCCTATTTCGGATCCAAGTTGGCATTGATGCTGAACTGCTTGGACGAATCGTCAGGCACAAAGTCAACAAGCTTAGTCTCAGCTGCCGATTTGAATTTCAGGGACGGATCATGCTCTGTAGTTGGCTTCGTCAATGGAGTCATGTCCGCCGGATCAACATTGTCCTTATAATACTTCAGCTCCTCGGTGGCACAAACCGACTCTGCGTAAGCCGCATCACCTTCCTCACATTCCAAAGCGATCTTGCAGCTCCCATGAACCGTTATTGTCCCCTTGTGACCCGGCATCTTAAGCTGCAAATAGATATAACAAGGCCGTGCCATGAACTTGGCATAAGCCGGCCGCCCAAATAGGGCGTGATATGGACTTTGGATTTTTACCACTTCAAACATCAATGTTTACGATCCGAGTCATATTCATCACCAAAGGCCACTTCGAGCTATTTTACCAACCGGATATGCTGACTTGCCGGTACCACACCATGGAACCTTGTATTGGGCCGGTTTGAGATGTTTATCTGTTAACCCCATACGACGGAAGGTCTCATAGTACAGGATGTTAATGCTGCTCCCTCCATCCATGAGTACCTTGGTGAACTTATAACCTCCCACCTGAGGTGCCACCACCAGGGCTAGCTGACCCGGATTGTCAACCCGGAGAGGATGATCCTCTCTACTCCATACAATGGGCTGCTCTGACCAGCGTAGGTAATGAGGCACGGCCGGTTCAACAACGTTGACTACCCGCTTCAGAAGCTTCCGCTCTTGCTTGTCTAAGCTGGTGGTGAAGACATGGTACTGCCCACTATTCAACTGCTTTGGGTTGCTCTGATAACCCGACTGTTGTTGCTGCTGGTTGTAACCACCTTGGTTATTCTGATTGTTCTGATTGTTATGTCCGCCCGGATTATCATTAAATCCTGAACCGGAATTTCCTCCACCGTAACCCGGCCCGGATCCTGAACCGCCGCCGGAACCTTGATCATACCGGAAAGCATTAGAACTCTTGAACTCCTGCATAATGTAGCAATCCTTGCATAGGTGGTTTGCTGGCGTCTCCTTCGTCCCATGCTTCGGACAGGGTTGATTCAACAGATAATTCAAGCGGTCCGGATTGGGATTAGGCGCTCCACTTCGATTCGGCTGTTTACCCTTGTGCCGCTGGCCCTTGTCCTGCGCGTTGGTGTTGGCTACGAAGTCCATGTTGCCATTCGCTTTACGCTTGCCTCCACCATTACCTGCCGAGTGATGCTGCTGGCCCTTGGAGTTGCTGTTCTTCCTTCCCTTCCCTGTCTCATCATCGTGAGACTCGGGATCCTTGGTACTATCAGAATCAGCATACTTCACTAAAGCGCCCATGAGAGTGCCCATGTCATTACAAAACCGCTTCATGCGCCCCAACTTCAATTTTAAAGGCTTAAACCGGCAGTTGCCCTCCAGGGTTAAGATCGCAGAGTTAGCGTTGATCCGGTCTGACGAGTGCAAGATTTCCGAAACGCGGCGTACCCAATGGGTTGTTGACTCCCCTTCCCCCTGGACACAGGCCGCCATGTCCACTATGGACATGGGCTGCTTACAGGTATCTTTGAAATTCTGGATAAACTGGGTCGGCAACTGGTCCCATGAATTGATAGAATTGGGTGGCAAGCTCTTCAACCAAGTACGGGCCGTGCCTTCGAGCATCATGGTGAAGTACTTTGCACACGCGGCCTCATCCACATCCAGCATCTCCATGGCCATCTCATAACTTTCTATCCATGCTTCTGGAGCTAAATCGGCAGTGTAATTTGGCAGCTTGCGCGGACCCTTGAAGTCTTTAGGCAAGCGCACATTGCGTAAAGCGGGGACGAGGCAAGGCACCCCCAAAGAGCTATAGGTAACCCCAGGCTCGGCCGAGATGGTCGGACGAACCGGGCGTAAGTCGATAAGCCCGATCTTGTCTTGATAACTCGGCCTCCACGCGCTCGGGCCGGTCCACCACCTCCTTAGCGTTATCGACGCCACCTGCCGGGTTGTTGCCACGGGGCGCATCACGCCGTGCATTACTTGATACGGCCGGTTCATCCACGTGCCTGCTATAGCTCCGGCTTGGGCGGGTGGCAGAGTGGATCCGGTCGCACTGTCTGAATATGCTTCTGTTGGACCAAAGTTGTCCTAAGGAGCTCCTTGACCGGCGCGTCTCTCGCCTGTGGTGAATCGCCTTCAATTGGAATAGCCTCCAGCCGTGCCGCAGCTGCAACAAGGTTATCCATCGGGTTAGAGTAGTGACCCGGAGGTGTTTGCACAGCCTGAGGCGCACTGGCATTATGGCGAGGTAGATCTATTAAGCGGGCTGAACCGCGCGCTGCGCCCGTGTGCTTCCGCCCGGTTTACCACCGGCGGATTACTAGTTCCCGCTCCGGGGGTGTTGAAGAGGTCTCTTCCCTCCAAAACTGAAGGCAAACGGGATCTGTATTTCCTCTTCATGACTTCATGTGACGCGCTCCGATCCAGCATGAGCCTATAAGCCTGCGCATCTAAAGCGGCCCACTCTGCCGTCATCCTGGCGTCTGCAGCTGCTAGATCCGCTTTAGCCTGAGTGATTTGTTCCTTCACCTTCGCAACATCCGCGTTATGAGCGTCCTGGTCCGCCGGGTTAAACTCTGCCATGAGCGTAGCCAACGCATCGAACAGATCTGATAAAACTTGAGCCGGCGGGCGCACAGAGCCTCCTGCCCCGGCAGCCGTCGCCGTTGTTGAACCGGCAATCATTGCTGCAGCGGTCGAAGAATGAAGTACTGCTTGTGTACCAGCCATGAATATTCCAACCCGGTTGGGCAGATCAGAGGGGTCCGGAATACTGTCACCATCGGAACAGCCCCCAATCCGGCCATCTTGTAACTGATAGAGAGATTCAGTTTCTCCGGTTGACGACTCGTCGTCGGAATAGACGACGGTCTCGCCACCAGACTCTGATCCGTCCTCATAACTTCCTCCGTGGATGAATCCCACAAAGGCACGCTTCACGGCCGGTTTAACCTGGGCAGATCTCATACGCTGAGCCGTCTCGACGAGGTCGGTGCAGATGTCCGGATCAAGCCCTAGCTCACCAATCTTGCCGATGAAAACGTGTATGCCACCAAAGGGGACCCGGTACCCGTACTCAATCGAGCCGGCCTCGAGGCCCCAGCCTGCATCGTCGATGTAGAGCTTTCCGCGACGACTCTTGGTCATCCGGCCCACAGCAGATAGCCCTCCAAGATCATCAAACCATCATGCAATAGCCCCACGGTGGGTGCCAACTATCGTGGTTTTGTCACGGCAGATGTCCTCATGAAAGGACTTAGTCGTGGAGCCATCGCTACGGGTTAACTTGAAGGGGTTAAAGCGGACGCAAAGACACAAGAGTTATACTAGTTCGGCCTCTTCGATGAAGGTAAAAGCCTACGTCTAGTTGTGATGGGATTGATGTGGTCTCGATGACTAGGGAGCAAATAAGCTTCGCCCTAGGCCTCGAGTTGTTGTTATGCATCTTTGAACCGTCTGGTGCGCCCCTTATATACACGGGTGTCGCCCGTCGGTTCAGTGAGTCCCAATCTCCAGTTCATACTCGTATCCGGGTTGGTCTCTCTCTATTCCTAACTTACAATACAAGTTTACATACCATGCCGGTTTACGGCTACAGGTTCTAAACCGACTACAAGCCTTGGGCCCTTACTTTCATGCCTCTTGGGCTTTTACACCGTTGAACTACTGATGAAGTTAACCCCGCCCAGATAGGCCGGTTTACGCCCAGTAGTAATATCCCCAACAGTAACTAAACCGACTCCAAAACAATTTTTAAGGCAATATTTCTCCATTTTGGAATATTTAGAAAAATAGAAAAATAAGTGGTAGTCCGGGAAGGACACGAGGCCTTCACGAGGGTGGAGGGCGCACCCCCCTACCTCATGAGCACCTCGTGTGCCCTCCGGACTCAGTTTTCTTGCACGATACATATTTTGGTCGGTAAAAATTCATTATATATTCTCCCGAAGGTTTTGACTCATGTATCACGCAATTATCCTCTGTTCTTGTTTTGAGCTGTTGCTGCTGCAGATTAGAGCAAGATGTCTTCTCAAGAGTCAGTCGGGGAGAGCCGGGTATCTAATCCGGCACCGGAACCAAGGGCAAACAGCGACGCTGACCACTTTGGGCCAGCAACGGAGGAAGAGATGGAGGCCAACTTGATGAGGGTAGATGCCATGGAGGATCAAGAAGTGACCTCTCGCCTCCGAGCTGGGTTTACGATGGGGGAACTATAGAGCTCAGCTATTCCAAACTCGGTTATCCCTTCCAATGTTAGATTTCTTTCTTATGAAAATATGAGGAGGAGTGTCTCTTGTTCTCCTGCAGCTATGCAACACCCTTGGGTGCAAGGAGCTTTAGCTGTTACAAGAAAGCTTCGCAAGGAAATAATGGACCTCAAGCAGCAAGTCAGTAAGCTCGAGGAGGAGAACCGTATCTTGAGGGGAATCATCGCCAAGAATATTACTGAAGGAAATATGCCCTAGAGGCAATAATAAAGTTATTATTTATTTCCTCATTTCATGATAAATGTTTATTATTCATGCTAGAATTGTATTAACCGGAAACATAATACATGTGTGAATACATAGACAAACATAGTGTCACTACTATGCCTCTACTTGACTAGCTCGTGAATCAAAGATGGTTAAGTTTCCTAGCCATATACATGAGTTGTCATTTGATTAACGGGATCACATCATTAGGATAATGATGTGATTGACTCGACCCATTCCGTTAGCTTAGCACTTGATCATTTAGTATGTTGCTATTGCTTTCTTCATGACTTATACATGTTCCTATGACTATGAGATTATGCAACTCCCGTTTACCGGAGGAACACTTTGTGTGCTACCAAACGTCCTGGCGTAATCGGGTGATTATAAAGGAGCTCTACAGGTGTCTCCAAAGGTACTTGTTGGGTTGGCGTATTTGAGATTAGGATTTGTCACTCCGATTGTCGGAGAGGTATCCCTAGGCCCACTTTCGGTAATGCACATCACTATAAGCCTTGCAAGCATTGTAACTAATGAGTTAGTTGCAGGATGATGTATTCTGAAGCGAGTAAAGAGACTTGCTGCAACGAGATTGAACTAGGTATTGAGATACCGACGATCGAATCTCGGGCAAGTAACATACCGATGACAAAGGGAACAACGTATTGTTATGCTTGATGCGACCGATAAAGATCTTCGTAGAATATGTAGGAGCCAATATGAGCATCCAGGTTCCGCTATTGGTTATTGACCGGAAGCGTGTTTCGGTCATGTCCACATTGTTCTCGAACCCGTAGGGTCCGCACGCTTAACAAGGTTTCGATGACAGTTATATTATGAGTTTACATGTTTTGATGTACCGAAGGAGTTCGGAGTCCCAGATGAGATCGGGGACATGACGAGGAGTCTCGAAATGGTCGAGACGTAAAGATTCATATATTGGATGGTATGGTTAGGCCAAGGGGTCAAGCCCATGAGGCTTTAGGTCGGTGCGAAAGGAGTTTTGCGGAGGCCATGGGGCCAAACGCCGGAGACCCTGGCGTCTGGCCCTGGGCCAGACGCCGAGGCCCATGGCGTCTGGGCCAGACGCCAAGGATTCTGGCTTTGGTCCTGGAGTCCGAGTGGGACTCTCGCCTTTCGGGCAAAACCGACTTTGAGGAGGCTTTTGCTCCAAGTTTAGACCCCGGGGCTCAACATATAAATAGAGGGACAGGGCTAGCACCAAAGACACAACAATTGATCCCTTGGATCTCTTAGCCGTGTGCGGTGCCCCCCTCCACCATAGTCCACCTCGATAATATCGTAGCAGTGCTTAGGCGAAGCCCTGCGACGGTAGAACATCAAGATCATCACCACGCCGTCGTGCTCACGGAACTCTCCCTCAACACTCGGCTGGATCGGAGTTCGAGGGACGTCATCGAGCTGAACGTGTGCTAGAACTCAGAGGTGCCGTAGTTTCGGTGCTTGATTGGTCGGGCCGTGAAGACGTACGGCTACATCAACCGCGTTGTGCTTACGCTTCCGCTTAGCGATCTTCAAGGGTATGAAGATACACTCCCCCTCTCGTTGCTATACATCACCATGATCTTGCGTGTGCGTACGAATTTTTTTGAAATTACTACGTTCCCCAACAGTGGTATCAGAGCCAGGTATTATGCGTAGATGTCATATGCACGAGTAGAACACAAGTGAGTTGTGGGCGATATAAGTCATACTGCTTACCAGCATGTCATACTTTGGTTCGGCGGTATTGTTGGATGTAGCGGCCAGGACCGACATTACGCGTACGCTTACGCGAGACTGGTTCTACCGACGTGCTTTGCACACAGGTGGCTGGCGGGTGTCAGTTTCTCCAACTTTAGTTGAACCGAGTGTGGCTACGCCCGGTCCTTGCGAAGGTTAAAATAGCACCAACTTGACAAACTATCGTTGTGGTTTTGATGCGTAGGTAAGAATGGTTCTTGCTAAGCCCGTAGCAGCCACGTAAAACTTGCAACAACAAAGTAGAGGACGTCTAACTTGTTTTTGCAGGGCATGTTGTGATGTGATATGGTCAAGGCATGATGCTATATTTTATTGTATGAGATGATCATGTTTTGTAATCGAGTTATCGGCAACTGGCAGAGCCATATGGTTGTCGCTTTATTGTATGAAATGCAATGCCTGTAATGCTTTACTTTATCACTAAGCGGTAGCGATAGTCATAGAAGCATAAGATTGGCGAGGCGACAATGATGCTACGATGGAGATCAAGGTGTCGCGCCGGTGACGATGGTGATCACGACGGTGCCGGAGATGGAGATCACAAGCACAAGATGATGATGGCCATATCATATCACTTATATTGATTGCATGTGATGTTTATCCTTTATGCATCTTATCTTGCTTTGATTGGCGGTAGCATTTTAAGATGATCTCTCACTAATTATCAAGAAGTGTTCTCCACGAGTATGCACCGTTGCGAAAGTTCTTCGTCTTTGAGACACCACGTGATGATCGGGTGTGATAGGCTCTACGTTCAAATACAGCGGGTGCAAAACAGTTGCACACGCGGAATACTCGAGTTAAACTTGACAAGGCTAGCATATAACAGATATGGCCTCGGAACACGGAGACCCGAAAGGTCGGCGTGAATCATATAGTAGATATGATCAACATAGTGATGTTCACCATTGAAACTACTCCATCTCACGTGATGATTGGACATGGTTTAGTTGATATGGATCATGTGATCACTTAGAGGATTAGAGGGATGTCTGTCTAAGTGGGAGTTCTTAAGTAATATGATTAATTGAACTTTAATTTATCATGAACTTAGTCTTGGTAGTATTTTCCAAATTATGTTGTAGATCAATAGCTCGCGTTGTTGCTTTCATATGTTTATTTTGATATGTTCCTAGAAAACTGTGTTGAAAGATGTTAGTAGCAATGATGCGGATTGGATCCGTGATCTGAGGTTTATCCTCATTGCTGCCTGAAGAATTATGTCCTTGATGCACCGCTAGGTGACAGACCTATTGCAGGAAGCGGAATCACGAGGCGTTATGAACGTTTGGCTAGCTCAATATGATGACTACTTGATAGTTTAGTGCACCATGCTTAACGGCTTAGAATCGGGACTTCAAAGATGTTTTGAACGTCATGGACCATATGAGATGTTCCAGGAATTGAAGTTAAATATTTCAAGCAAATACCCAAGTTGAGAGATATGAAGTCTCCAACAAGTTCTATAGCTAAAATATGGAGGAGAATAGCTCAACTAGTGAGCATGTGCTCAGATTATCTGGGTACTTCAATCGCTTGAATCAAGTGGGAGTTAATCTTCCAGATAAGATAGTGATTGACAGAATTCTCTAGTCACCATCACTAAGTTACTAGAACTTCGTGATGAACTATAGTATGCAAGGGATGACGAAAAAGATTCCCGAGCTCTTCGTGATGTTGAAATCGATGAAGGTAGAAATCAAGAAAGAGCATCAAGTGTTGATGATTGACAAGACCACTAGTTTCAAGAAAAGGGAAAGAAAGGGAAACTTCAAGTAGAATGGCAAACAAGTTGTCACTCCCGTGAAGAAGACCAAAGCTGGACCAAAGCCTGAAACTGAGTGCTTACACTGCAAAGGAAATGGTCACTGGAAGCAGAAATGCCCTGAATATTTGGTGGATAAGAAGGATGGCAAAGTGAACAAGGGTATATTTGATATACAGGTTATTGATGTGTGCCTTACTAGTGTTTATAGTAGCCCCGAGTATTTGATGCTTGTTAGGTTGCTAAAATTAGTAACTCGAAACAGGAGTTCTGAGAATAAACAGAGACTAGTTGAGGGTGAAGTGACGATGTGTGTTGGAACTGGTTCCAAGATTGATATGATCATCATCGCACCTCCCTATACTTTCGGGATTAGTGTTAAACCTAAATAAATGTTATTTGGCGTTTGCGTTGAGCATGAATATGATTTGATCATGTTTATTGCAAAAGGGTTATTCATTTAAAGTCATAGAATAATTGTTGTTATTTTTACATGAATAAAACCTTCAATGGTCATACACCCAATGAAAATAGTTTATTGGATCTCGATCGTAGTGATACACATATTCATAATATTGATGCCAAAAGATGCAAAGTTAATAATGATAGTGCAACTTATGTGTGGCACTGCCGTTTGGGTCATATCGGTGTAAAGCGCATGAAGAAACTCCATAAAGATGGATTTTTGGAATCACTTGGTTATGAATCATTTGATGCTTGCGAACCGTGCCTTTTGGGCAAAATGACTAAAACTCCGTTCCCCGGAACAATGGAACGAGCTACGGACTTATTGGAAATAATACATACCGATGTATGCGATCCGATGAGTGTTAAGGCTCGGCGCGTGTATCGTTATTTTCTGACCTTCACAGATGATTTGAGCAGATATGGGTATATCTACTTGATGAAACATAAGTGTGAAACATTTGAAAAGTTCAAAGAATTTCAGAGTGAAGTGGAAAATCATCGTAACAAGAAAAATAAAGTTTCTACGATCTGATCGTGGAGATGAATATTTGAGTTACGAGTTTGGTCTTCATTTGAAACAATGTGAAATACTTTCGTAACTCACGCCATATGGAACACCACAGCATAATGGTGTGTCGGAACGTCGTAACCGCACTTCATTGGATATGGTGCGATCTATGATGTATCTTACCAATTTACCACTATCGTTTTGGGGTTATGCATTAGAGACAGCTGCATTCACTTTAAATAGGGCACCATCAAAATCCGTCGACACGACGCCTTATGAACTATGGTTTGGCAAGAAACCAAAGTTGTCGTTTGTTAAAGTTTGGAGCTGCGATGCTTATGTGAAAAGGTTTCAACCTGATAAGCTCGAACCCAAATCGGAGAAGTGTGTCTTCATAGAATACCCACAGGAAACTGTTGGGTACACCTTCTATCACAGATCCAAAGGCAAGATATTCGTTGCTAAAATGGATCCTTTCTAGAGAAGGAGTTTCTCTCGAAAGAAGTGAGTGGGAGGAAAGTAGAGCTTGATAAGGTAATTGTACCTTCTCCCGAATTGGAAAGTAGTTAATCAGCAAGCCATGTAGGTCTTCCAGAGTAAGATTCCTACACCAATTAGTGAGGAAGCTAATGATGATGATCATGAAACTTTCGATCAAGTTACTACCGAACCTCGTAGGTCTTCCAGAGTAAGATCCACACCAGAGTGGTACAGTAATCCTGTTCTGAAAGTCATGTTACTAGACCATGATGAACCTACGAACTATGAGGAAGCGATGATGAGCCCAGATTCCGCGAAATGGCTTGAGGCCATAAAATCTGAGATAGGATTCATGTATGAGAACAAAGTACGGACTTTGGTTGACTTGCTCGATGATCAGCAAGCCATGTTAAATAAATGGATCTTCAAGAGGAAGACAGACACTGATAGTAGTGTTACTATCTACAAAGCTCGACTTGTTGTGAAAGGTTTTTTGACAAGTTCAAGGTGTTGACTACAATGAGATTTTCTCAACTCTAGCGATGCTTAAAGTCTGTCCGAATCATGTTAGCAATTGCCATATTTTATGAAATCTGGCAAATGGATGTCAAAAATACATTCTTTAATGGATTTATTAAAGAAGAGTTGTATATGATGCAACCAGAAGGTTTTTTTCAATCCTAAAGGAGCTAACAAAATGTGAAAGCTCCAGCGATCCATCTATGGTCTGGTGCAAGCATCTCAGAGTTGGAATACACGCTTTGATAAGTTGATTAAAGCATATAGTTTTATACTGAGACTTGCGGTGAAGCTTTGTATTTACAATAAAGTGAGTGGGAGCACTACCGCCTTTCTGATAAATATATTTGAGTAACATATTGTTGATCAGAAATGATGTAGAATTTTTCTAGAAAGCATAAAGGAGTATTTGAAAGAAGTTCTTTAAAAGAAAGACCTCAGTAAAGCTACTTACATACTGATCATCAAGATCTATTGAGATAGATCAAGACGCTTGATAAGTTTTTTTAATAAGTACATACCTTGTCAAGATTTTGAAGTAGTTCAAAATGGAACAGTCAAAGAAAAGTTCTTGCCTGTGTTGCAAAGGTGTGAAATTGAGTAAGACTCAAATCCCGACCACGGCAGAAAATAGAAAAGAGAATGAAAGTCATTCCCTATGCCTCGATCATAGGTTCTATAAAGTATGCTATGCTATGTACCAGACCTATTGTATACCTTGCTCTGAATTTGGCAAGGAGTACAATAGTGATATAGGAGTAGATCCTTTGGACATTGGTCAAGAACATCCTTAGTGAGGACTAAGGAAATATTTCTCGATTATGGAGGTGATAAAAGAGCCCGTCGTAAAGAGTTACATCGATGCAAGCTTTTTACACTGATCCAGATGACTCTAAGTCTCAATCTGGATACATATTGAAAGTGGGAGCAATTAGCTAGAGTAGCTCCATGCAGAGCATTGTAGACATAGAATATTTGCAAAATACATACGGCTCACGAATGTGACGGACCCGTTGACTAAGCTTCTCTCACGAGCAAAACATGATCATACCTTAGTACTCTTTGGGTGTTAATCACATAGCGATGTGAACTAGATTATTGACTCTAGTAAACCCTTTGGGTGTTGGTCACATGACGATGTGAACTATGGGTGTTAATCACATACATATGTGAATATTAGTGTTGAATCACATGATGATGTGAACTAGATTATTGACTCTAGTGCAAGTGGGAGACTGAAGGAAATATGCCCTAGAGGCAATAATAAAGTTATTATTTATTTCCTTATTTCATGATAAATGTTTATTATTCATGCTAGAATTGTATTAAACGGAAACATAATACATGTGTGAATACATAGACAAACATAGTGTCACTAGTATGCCTCTACTTGACTAGCTCGTGAATCAAAGATGGTTAAGTTTCCTAGCCATAGACATGAGTTGTCATTTGATTAACGGGATCACATCATTAGGAGAATGATGTGATTGACTCGACCCATTCATTAGCTTAGCACTTGATCGCGTTTAGTATGTTGCTATTGCTTTCTTCATGACTTATACATGTTCCTATGACTATGAGATTATGCAACTCCCGTTTACCGGAGGAACACTTTGTGTGCTACCAAACGTCACAACGTAACTGGGTGATTATAAAGGAGCTCTACAGGTGTCTCCAAAGGTACTTGTTGGGTTGGCATATTTTGACATTAGGATTTGTCACTCCGATTGTCGGAGAGGTATCCCTGGGCCCACTCGGTAATGCACATCACTATAAGCCTTGCAAGCATTGTAACTAATGAGTTAGTTGCAGTATTATGTATTACGGACGAGTAAAGAGAGTTGTCGGTAACAAGATTGAACTAGGTATTGAGATACCGACGATCGAATCTCGGGAAAGTAACATACCGATGACAAAGGGAACAACGTATGTTGTTATGCGGTCTGACCGGAAACGTGTTTCGTTCATGTCTACATTGGTCTCGAACCCGTGGGGTCCGCACGCTTAAGGTTTCGATGACAGTTATATTATGAGTTTACATGTTTTGATGTACCGAAGGAGTTTGGAGTCCCGGATGAGATCGGGGACATGACGAGGAGTCTCGAAATGGTCGAGACGTAAAGATTCATATATTGGATGGTATGGTTAGGCCAAGGGGTCAAACCCATGAGGCTTTAGGTCAGTGCAAAAGGAGTTTTGCGGAGGCCAGGGGGCCAAACGCCGGAGACCCTGGCTACTGGCCCTGGGCCAGACGCCAAGGATTGTGGCGTTTGGTCCTGGAGTCCGAGTGGGACTCTTACCTTTCGGGCAAAACCGACTTTGAGGAGGCTTTTGCTCCAAGTTTCGACCCCGGGGCTCAACATATAAATAGAGGGATAGGGCTAGCACCAAAGACACAACAATTGACCCATTGGATCTCTTAGCCGTGTGCGGTGCCCCCCTCCACCATAGTCCACCTCGATAATATCGTAGCAGTGCTTAGGCGAAGCCCTGCGACGGTAGAACATCAAGATCGTCACCACGCCGTCGTGCTGACGGAACTCTCCCTCGACACTTGGCTAGATCGGAGTTCGAGGGACGTCATCGAGCTGAACGTGTGCTAGAACTCGGAGGTGCCGTAGTTTCGGTGCTTGATCGGTCGGGCCGTGAAGACGTACGACTACATCAATCGCGTTGTGCTTACGCTTCCGCTTAGCGATCTTCAAGGGTATGAAGATACACTCCCCCTCTCGTTGCTATACATTAGGGGTGGGCATAAAAACCGACAAACTGAACACCGAACCGAAGCCGAAACCGAATAAACCAAAATTTCGGTTTTTATCATTGGTACAAGTAATTTCGGTTTTTACTTTCAATAACCGAACTAAGTTCGGTTAGTTCAGTTTCTACTTCGGTTAGCCGAGAAAAAACCGAATTATATGTGAGACAGTACACAGAGCGACGTTCCAATTTTCTCGTACGCTAAAGCTACCAGGCACATGGGCCAGCCACGCTCGCTACGCTAAAGCTACCAACCCATAAAGCCCACTGGCCCATGTGCAACCAGGAAGCGCACTAGGAAGTCACGTTGGTGGACCTTGGGTGCCTCAAAAGAAAAAAAGATCCAATGGACCTTGGGCTGTGCCCGCGCGTGTAAGCTAGGTTTTGTGTGAGCGTGCAAACGAACTGCAGACCACGGGACTTTAGTCCCACCTCGCCTCGGTAAAGAGATTTGGCTGTGACTTTTTCTTATATAAGACGCTGCCACTGCTCCTTGTGAGAACAGTTGGCACACGCGCGGTTTATTTGGTATAAACGAAAACCGGACCGAAATAATCGGTTAACTGAATTTTCGGTTAGCTATTTAAATTTGTTATTTTCGGTTTTATGTTTTACTAACCGAATTTCAAAATATACCGAATGGTAGAAACCGAAATTTCGGTTTATACCGAACGCCCACCCCTACTATAAATCACCATGATCTTGCGTGTGCGTAGGAATTTTTTTGAAATTACTACGTTCCCCAACAATTACACCAACAACAAAGAAGGAGACATAATCACATGGGTATGGGCACTCCCCTTGGCAACTGCCAAGCTTGGGGGAGTGTGACGCCCCCGATTCAATCGTACACTAATCATGCACGCAAACGTGTATGATCAAGATCAGGGACTCACGGGAAGATATCACAACACAACTCTAAAACATAAATAAGTCGTACAAGCATCATAATACAAGACAGGGGCCTTGAGGGCTCGAATACAACTGCTCGATCATAGACGAGTCAGTGGAAGCAACAATATCTGAGAACGGACATAAGTTAAACAAGTTTGCCTTAAGAAGGCTAGCACAAACTAGGATACAGATCGAAAGAGGCGCAGGCCTCTGCACAGGATCCTCCTAACTACTCCTGGTCGTCGTCAGCGGGCTGCACGTAGTAGTAGGCACCTCCGGGGTAGTAGTCGTCATCGACGGTGGCGTCTGGCTCCTGGGCTCCATCGTCTGGTTGCAGCAATCTGGTAAAGAAAGGGGGAAAAGGGGGAACAAGGCAACCGTGAGTACTCATCCAAAGTACTCGCAAGCAAGGAGCTACACTACATATGCATTGATATATGTGTAAAGGGCCATATCAGTGGACTGAACTGCAGAATGCCAGAATAAGAGGGGGATAGCTAATCCTGTCGAAGACTACGCTTCTGGCAGCCTCCGCCTTGCAGCATGTAGCAGAGAGTAGTCTGAAGTCCTCCAAGTAGCATCGCATAGCAATAATCCTACCCGGCGATCCCCTCCTCATTGCCCTGTTAGAGAGCGATCACCGGGTTATATCTGGCACTTGGAAGGGTGTGTTTTATTAAGTATCCGGTTCTAGTTGTCATAAGGTCAAGGTACAACTCCAAGTCGTCCTGTTACCGAAGATACGACTATTCGAATAGATTAACTTCCCTGCAGGGGTGCACCACATTACTCGACACGCTCGATCCCATTTGGCCGGACACACTTTCCTGGGTCATGCCCGGCCGCAGAAGATCAACACGTCGCAACCCCACCTAGGCACAACAGAGAGGTCAGCACGCCGGTCTAAACCTAAGCGCCCGCGAAGTGCAGGCCCATCGCCTTAGCACACACCTGCACGTTGCGTAACGCGGCGGAAGCAGAGACCTAGCCTAGCGAGCATTCCGGTCCAATCCGGTAGCGCGCCGCTCGATTTGCTAACGTCACGAAGTGCCGGCTGATACCACGGCGCGGTTGCCCATATCTTGTCCCACGTGGCGGTTAGTGCGTATAAGGTCAACGACCCAACTCAGATCAAATACCAAGATCTCGTTAAAGCGTATTAAGTATTCACGAGCCAAGCATGGCGAGGCAGACCCACCTCTCTCCTAGGTGGTCTCGACCTGCCTGCCGCTCATACAAAGATCCACTCGCGGGTACTCCACTGAGCCGACCCGTCTTTAGTCACCACATGTATCATGTATAAGTATAAGTATATACCCGTGATCACCTCCCGGTGATCACATTATCAATAGTATAGCATAGCAGACGGACAAGAATGTAGGGCCACAGATGGAATACTAGCATCCTATACTAAGCATGTAGGATTGCAGGTAAAGGTAACAACAGTAGTAGCAAGGACAGGCTATGCATCAGGATAGGTATAACGGAAAGCAGTAACATGCTACACTAATCTAATGCAAGCAGTATAGAGTAGAATAGGCGATATCTGGTGATCAAGGGGGGGCTTGCCTGGTTGCTCTGGCAAGAGAGACGGGTCGTCAACTCCGTAGTCGTACTGGGTAGCAGCGGCGTCGGTCTCGTAGTCTACCGGAGAAAAGAGGGGGGAAGAAACAATAAATATAATGCAAACATAAGCATGACGAAGCAAGACATGACAATGAGCGGTGCTAGGTGCGCCCTAACGCGGTAGTAGCTGATACCGGCGACAAGGGGGAAACATCCGGGAAAGTATTCCCGGTGTTTCGCATTTTCGGGCAGAGGAGCCGGAGGGGGAAAGTTGCGAGTTTGATATGTGAGGGGTGCGTGGAGGACGAACCGGCTGTGTATCCGGGTTCGTCTCGTCATTCTGAGCAACTTTCATGTAGAAAGTATTTTCATCCGAGTTATGGATTATTTAATATTAATTTTCAAAGTTTTAATTCATTTTTATAATTAACAGAATTAATTTAATTAGGAAATGCCATTATGACGTCAGCATGACATCAGGGGGATGTCAGCAGTCAACAGCCAGTTGACTTGGTCAAACTGACGCGTGGGTCGCGGTTGTCATTGTCTAAGACTAACTAATCAGGTTTAGTTAGTCTAACTAAAATGATTAGGTTTATTAACTACAATTAATTAGGTTAACTAATTTAATTAATTAATTTAAATAGAATTAATTAATTAACTATTTATTTAATTAATTGATTATTTAGTATTTAATTATATTTATTATTATCTTTTTTTAATCGTTCTGGGGCGTTGGGGCCCCCTTGTCATTTGCCCTAGGGGCCAACCGGGGCGGTTGCGGCTTAACGGGCAGCGGGCGCCCATAGCCTGCCCAGGGCGGGGCGTGGCTGTGGCCACGGCTGGGGTTGCCGCAGCGGGGCAGGAGGGCCACGGTGGGCGGAGGCGGGCGTGACAGCGGCGGCACGCCTGCAGGTGAACGAGCAGCGGCCCGAGGCAGCATCAACAACCACGCAGCAGCGGCAGGAGGAGGAGAAGGCCAGGTCAGAGCACGACGAGGGGAAGGAGGCCACGGCAGGCGCGGCGGGCACGCTGTGGTGAGGGCGCGAGCGCCTTGAGGTTGGTCGGGTGTGTCTGTCCGCGGGCGACGTCTGGTGGCGGAGCTGAGCGCGGGGAGAGGGCGCGACCACGGCAGAGAGAGGAGGAAGGGGGAGCTCACAGAGGAGGAGTAGGGCACGGGCAGTGGGCTCGAGGAGGCTCGGGGTGGTCGACGGGGACGACGCCGCGGAGCGGGATGCAGGCTGGCGGGGAAGGGCGCCGGCGAGGTAGAGGAGGCAGGGGCGGACCAGGCGACGAGGTGGTGCTGAGGACGGTGAGGAGCCGATGTGGATCGGTCCAGTGAGGTCGTCGCCAGCGATCTGAGGAGTGTGGCGACGGGCGATCCGGGGCGGTGTCGTCGGGGTTGGGGGCGTGGTCGCCTCGATCCTGATCTGGATCGAGGGAGTGAGGGGAGAGTGGGGATCGGGTGAGGGTTAGGGTTCGGGGAGGTGGCCTTGTAGGCCAGAGAGGAGGGCCGGTTGGGCCGGTCGGTTGGCTAGCTGGCCCGGTTGGGTGCGCGACCAGTCCGCCGCCTGGTGGGCCGAAGCCCAAGGGGCCGGGGGGGCTTTCTCCTTATCTTTGTTTTTTTTGTAATTTCTTTTCCTTTTTTATTTCATTTTAAATCATTTAGGCATTTTATAAAAATGTGTTTGCTTTATTATAATTAACCTTGTAATACCCGGCACCCACCGAACATTTTTGTTTCAACTTTTGAAAACTTTTATTGCTGACATTAATTTGAGTTTGAATTTTGAAGCGGTTTCGAATTAACGCGATATTAGTAACAGTAATCGAGGTGATGTGGCATCACTAGCAGAGGTTCACTGTAGCTTAAATATCCGGGCGTCACAGGGAGGTTCCCCGGTATCGTATCACCATCACAACTCCTATCTTTACCGTTTTTCTTAGTTCGATCCTATTAGTAGTATCTTGATTTAGTAGAATAAAGTTATGGCATGATCTAATTTTGAGTTTTGCTTTATGATCCCTCTATGTAATCGAGTCCGTGAGCTATATATATAATAAAGTTTAGTGTTGAGTCAAGGGCTTGATTATTTTGCCATGATCTTGGGTGAATAAAAGAATAGAAAGAAGAAAAAGAATAAAAAGAAACAAAGAGTTCATATTTATCTTATTGAGAGTAATGACTTCACATAGAAAGAGTATGATGATTAAAAGTTGTTGGGAGTTGGCAAATATAACTTTGGTCATCGTTGCAATTAATAGGAAGTAATAAGGAGAGAGAGGTTTCACATATAGATATATTATCATTGACATCTTTTATGATTGGGAGCACTCATTAAAATATAACATGCTAAAGAGTTGATGTTGGACAAGGAAGAAAACGTGATGAGTTATGTTTTCTTATATCTGAGATAAAGTATGTTGTCATGGGTCCTCTAACATGTTGAGCTTGCCTTTCCCCCTCATGCTAGCCAAATTCTGAGCACCAAGTAGAGATACTACGTGTGCTTCCAAATACCCTTAACCCAGTTTTGCCATGAGAGTCCACCAGATCTACCTATGGATTGAGTAAGATTCTTCAAGTAAGTTGTCATCGGTGCAAAGCAATAAAAATTGCCCTAAATATGCATGATTGATTGGTGTGGGAGAAATAAGCTTTATACGATCTTGTGATATGGAAGAAATAAAAGCGACGGACTACATAATAAAGATTCATATCACAAGGGGCAATATAAAGTGACGTTCTTTCGCATTGAGATTTTGTGCATCCAACCATAAAAGCGCATGGCAACCTCTGCTTCCCTCTGCGAAGGGCCTATCTTTTAATATTATCCTCTACCTTATGCAAGAGTCACGGTGATCTTCACCTTTCCTTTTTCATTTTATCCTTTGGCAAGCCCAGCATGTTGGAAAGAACATGATATGTATATATCTAATTGGATGTAGGGGAGCATGAATTATTATTGTTGACATTACCCTTGAGGTAAAATGTTGTGGGGCAAAACTATAAGCTCCTATCTTTATCTGTTTCCGATTAAAACTCCGTAACCACAAGTATCGCATGAGTGCTAGCAATTATGAAAGACTAAATGATAGTTGAGTATGTGAACTTGATTTTAAGCTCTAACATAGACTCTTTCCGACGTTATGACAAATTGAAATTGCTTCAATGACTGAGTTTATAATTTGTTGGTGCCCAATAAGGTTTCTGATTCATACTTTTGCATTGTGAAAAGATCATCACTTGAACATAAGTAATCAGATGACAAAATCTATATATGTTGCTGTTATGAGAATAATCATGATGCCTTCTTGTCCGTATTTTATTTTTATCGACGCCTCTACCTCTAAACATGAGGACATATTTATTGTTATCGGGTTTTCGCTTGAGGACAAGCGAGGTCTAAGCTTGGGGGAGTTGATACGTCCATTTTGCATCATGATTTTATATCGATATTTATCGCATTATGGGCTGTTATTTCACGTTATGTCACAATACTTATGGCTATTCTCTCTTATTTTATAAGGTTTACATGAAGAGGAGAATGCCAACAATTTGGAATCTTGAAATTTGGAAAAGGAGCAAATATTATAGACCTATTCCGTGCAACTCCAAAAGTCCTGAAACTCCACGGAATATCTTAAAATAAATAAAGAAAAATCGTCGCCAAAGATGAAGGCCAGGGGCCCACACCCTGCTCACGAGTGTGGGGGCGCCCCCCCCCTGGGGCGCGCCACCTACCTTGTGGGCCCCCTGGTGGCTCTCCGACGCCCATCTTCTCCTATATGAAGTCTTTCGATGAGAAAAAACATTAAGCAACCTTTCGGGACGAGACTCCGCCACGAGGCGTAACCTTGGCGAGAACCAATCTAGGGTTACAGCAGGCTGTTCTGCCGTGAACACGTCCCTCTGGGAGGGGGAAATCATCACCATCGTCATCACCAACGCTCCTCTCATCGGGAGAGGGCAATCTCCATCAATATCTTCACCAGCACCATCTCATCTCCAAACCCCTAGTTCATCTCTTGTATCCAATTCTTGTCTCCAAGTTCCGGATTGGTGCTAGTAGGTTGCTAGTAGTGTTGATTACTCCTTGTAGTTGATGCTAGTTGCTTTATTTGGTGGGAGATCATATGTTCAGATCCTTTATGCATATTATTACCCCTCTGATTATGAACATGAATATGCTTTGTGAGTAGTTACGTTTGTTCCTGAGGACAAGGGAGAAGTCTTGCTATTAGTTATCATGTGAATTTGGTATTCGTTCGATATTTTGATGAGATGTATGTTGTCTAGCCTCTAGTGGTGTTATGTGAACGTCGACTATATAACACTTAACCATTATTTGGGCCTAGAGGAAGGCATTGGGAAGTAATAAGTAGATGATGAGTTGCTAGAGTGACAGAAGCTTAAACCATAGTTTATGCGTTGCTTCGTAAGGGGCTGATTTGGATCTATATGTTTCATGCATGGTTCGGTTTACCTTAATACTTTTGTTGTAGTTGCGGATGCTTGCAATAGAGGTTAATCATAAGTGGGATGCTTGTTCAAGTAAGAACAGCACCCAAGCACCGGTCCACCCACATATCAAATTATCAAAGTACCGAACGCGAATCATATGAACGTGATGAAAACTAGCTTGATGATATTCCCATGTGTCCTCGGGAGCGCTTTTCCTATTATAAGAGTTTGTCCAGTCTTGTCCTTTGCTACAAAAAGGATTGGGCCACCTTGCTGCACTTTATTTACTCTTGTTACTTGTTGCTCGTTACAATTTATCTTATCACAAAACTATCTGTTACCACTTATTTCAGTACTTGCAGAGAATACCTTCTGAAAACCGCTTATCATTTCCTTCTGCTCCTCGTTGGGTTCGACACTCTTACTTATCGAAAGGACTACGATAGATCCCCTATACATGTGGGTCATCACTTTACAACCAACTCCATGTGGCCCTTGAGCGTATCAAGTTCCCTCAACCTGCAACAATCAAGTCAGGTTTCTATCGAATGGTCCCAAGACAATGATAGCATAACAACATTTGAGATTGATCAACACATAGCCATGCTAATGTAAATCATGAACCTAGATCATGCCAAAGGGGATTAAAAAAGCTTAATCCTATCAACTAGACTCCACGAACAGAAAACCATGCTCTAAGGTACAACCAGTGGCACATGCAGACATTAACAACAACAAAATTACCATGGCTTCAAGGTTAGAATGACAACACAGCCTCAGCACGATGGCTGGGCACAAGGGGAGAGAGAAAGGAGTCCAAGGGCCTCACCAGAACCGACGAAGGGGCGATCACCAACGCCATGGTTGTAGCCAAACTGTTGTAACTTCCAAATCCTTTTTTTCCTTTAGCTATAATCTCCTCTAATTTTCCAAGAACAGAGTCAGTTCTCTCTCTGATGAACATGCATGCTGACAAAAAAATCATGAAAGGTCATGCCTCTAGAAAGAATTAAAACATCTGTTCATGGTAGATAACACTATGCACAGACTTCAGAATCAGAACAACAAGGATTGAAGCAAAAAAATAAACTCAGTGTCCCTAAAACTAATACTTCTCGGTTTTAGCAACTCAGTTGCACCACCTGAGAATAAACCAAAGGTGTATAACTAAAAGAAAAACGGTGCCTCTATAGCAACTACTTGCAGGAGGTAGGTTGCACCAAATTGAAAAAGAATATAGAAGACCATCAAGAAAAGCCCTAACATTTAATAACACACCACAACTTTCCACGCAATGATAAACAGTACACCAAGCTACCAAAGTCAATCTTGAGTTACTATGTATTGTGTTGCTAGAACAAAAAAAGAAAACTTTATAGCACTATAAAATCATACACACATGGTTTATTTAACCTCACCCTGCAACAACTCAATGGCAAATATTGTATAAACTTTTGATGTCCATGATATATTTAGAACTTTGATTGTGATCGCACGGATTCTTGGAAACCCAACAATTTATCAGTAGACTCAAGAAAACAATATGATAGTTCTGTTGTGAGCATTCATGGCTCACAGACTCACTAAGTTTCCATCAGTTTTATGACTAAAAAAAGTTTCCAATAGTTTAACATTTGTCTCATACCAGTCAAACATATTGCAGCGATCAAATAAAAACCTGCAATAAGCACCACTGCAATTGGGGAGTTAGTTCTCTGAATTAGTTACTGGTGAGGACATAAAAAAGTCTAGTGGACTCAAAGTTAGATGAACTATATACTACTAACTTATTGAGCAGTGATATTGATATGTTCCAAGTGAGATTAATTTAAGTTGAAGAGGAAAAATCCTTTTTTTATCATGAAAGGAGCATAACAACACATATCTCACAATTCATATACAAGTGTTACACTCATGACTTTTGCTGCATCAACAAAGATAAGATGACCACAATAGCAAGATCGTCCCGACAAGAAGACTGCAACTACAGTTCCAAACAACTGAACCGTCAACGCGACGGCCAGAAGACCCTCACCAAATAATACAAGCACTATATGACCCGCTGGATGGCCAAAGCTCGAATGCTAGTTCCTAGAGCAGACAAGGGAGGAAAGAGAGACCAAGGACTTACCTAGTTGTACCCAAGAAGGTAGTCATCAGAACCCAGATCATCACACCATGTACAGGCTGCTGGATGGTCTTGATGGCGAGCCCCTTCATCTTGAAAACCGACTCCACATTGCCCTTGAGCATATCAAGTTCCCTTGGACTGTAACAACCATAATTTGAGGTATTTTTTCTCTACCAATGCTCTCATGTAATATTCATACAAGTGAGTCAAGTCTCTCTTGAATGGACACAACACAAAGTGATAGCAGCATAATAATTGAGACTAATCAACACATAATCATGCTACAGGGAAATGGAACACATAGCTCAGAGTTTATGATCAGTTTAGGATTTATAATCAAGGAAGTTGGGCTTTTCCAAGAGCGAAATTACTCGGATACTGTCCTCGTGATTCATAATAGCAAACAATTAAGTTAACGTAGGATATAAGAGAAGCATGTGTTTTACATTTCAATGCAACAAAATTAAAACACTATAGCATGCAAGAGAGCATTGTTAGAGTAAGTTTTTATTTTCAATATATGATAAGAAACTTCAGCGGAAGCACAAAAAGTACAGCACATGGAGATGAATAACAAGCATCAATTGTTTTCCAACATATGCCACGTGTCCAAACCCTGTCCCCTAAGTCCTAACGGTCGCTAAGCTAACACATACCGGCCAGGAGCTAAAACAAGGTGAAAACACTGGATGAGCAGACTTGAGCTTGACAACCATAAGAAAGCTACTGTTGTATATGCTACAAGCATCTATTTTCAACACCATGTACGGACACCGCTCGATGGTCTCAATGTCGAGCCTAAAAGGAACATGAGCATAATATTGACACCAGGAACAGAAAACCATGCCCTACGTACGACCAATGGCACGTGCAGGAAGTAACAACCACAAAATTACCACGGCTTGAAAGCTAGAATGACAACACAGCCTCGGGATGATGGCTGGGCACAAGGGGAGAGAGAGGAGTCCAATGACCTCACCAAAACCGAGGAAGGGGCGATCAACAACGCCATGGTTGTACCCAAACTGCTGTGACTTCCAGATCTTTTTTTTAGCTATAATATCCTATAATAGTCCAAGAACAGAGTCAGCTCTCCCTCTGTTGAACATGCACACTGGCAAAAAAAGCAAGATAGATCATGCCTCTAGAAAGAATTGAAATGTCTGTTTAGGGTAGATGAAAACTATGCATAGACTTCTGGATCAGAACAGCGAGGATTGAAGCAAAAGATTAAACTCAAGTGTCCCAAAAGCTAAACTTTTTGGCTTTAGCAGCTCAGTGCCACCACCTGAGAACAAACAAGGGTATATATAACTAAAATAAACTCAGTGCCTATATAGCTACTACTTGCAGCAGGTCGGTTGGACCACAATTGAAAAACAATATAGGATACCAACAGGAAAAGCCTAGCATTTAATAACATGCCACAACTTTTGACACAATGATGAACAGGACACCAACTTGCCAAATTCAATCTTTATTTACTATATATTGTGTTGCTAGAACAGAAAAACACAACTATATAGCAATAAAAAAACCAGACACGCTAGGTTTATTTAACATCAGCCTGCAACAAACCAATGGCAACTATTCTATAAGCATTTGATGTCCATGATATAGTTAGAACTTTGATTGTGATTGCACAGATTTTCGGAAAACCAACACTCATTTCTATTGTGAGCATTCATGACTAACAGACTAACAAAGTCTCATCTCATACCAGTCAATAATATTGCAGCGATGAATTATAAACCAGCAATAGGCACCACTGCAATCAAGGAGTTAGTTCTCCGAATTAGTTACTAGTGAGGACAAAAAATGTCTAATGGACTCAGATTTTGATTAACTGTATACTATGAACTTATTGATTGGTGACATAGATATGTTCCAGGTGGGATTAAATTAAGTTGAAGAGGAAAAATCCATTTTTTATCATGAGAGGAGCATAACAACACATATCTCACAATTTAGATAGAAGTTTTAAACACATGAGTTTTGTTGCATCAACATACATAAGATGACCACAATAGCAAGATCATGGTGGCAAGAAGACTGTTACCATAGTTCCAAACAACTGAACCATCACGAAAGAGATCAAGCACTATATGACCGACTCGATGGCCCATAGCTCAAATGCTAGTTCCTAGAGCAGACACGGGAAGAAAGAGAGACGAGGGACTTACCCATGTAGTTGTAGCCAAGAAGGCAGTCATGGGACTATGGGAGCCCAAATCATCACACCGTGTACGAGCTGCTGGATGGTCTTGATGTCGAGGCCCTTCAACTTAACAACCGACTCCACATGGCCCTTGAGCATATCAAGTTCCCTTAGACTGTAACAACCAGAATTTCAGGGTTTTTGTCTCTGCCAATGATCTCCTGTAATATTCAAACAAGCAAGTCAAGTCTCTCTGGAATTGACACAACAGAAAATGATAGCATAGCTAACCAGCCCCAAGGTAAGTGGCCAGCAAACAACCATTGATCTCCAAGATGCACAGGACAACGATTCCGATACCATGAGGGAGCATAAAACTCTCACTACTTATATACTAATCAAAAATCAGACTATAATCAAACAGACAGAAAAAAACACTAACCGTGAAGAAACTTTCGGTTTTCTCACACCTAAATAATTTATTTGGTGCAATAAGCGAGTTCATATAGATTCACATGAATCCCTGTGACATGCACATGAGTAGGTAGACGCACTCTAGCAAGCTAGGACCTCTCCTCTCCTCTGTGAAGAAAGTTTCATTCAGGCAACATGAGGTAGAAACAAGCAAAAAGTTATAGTTATATTAGCTACAACAAGCATCTCTGAAATACTTACATTACTTACAACAAGCATCAACACTATTATGAGGCGGCATGAAAAGCAAAGAACAAAAAAAGGTACGATACAGATGAACCAAGTAAATGGGGTCCAATAGAGAGGCAAGAGAGGTCGCCTTTGCCACAAACCGACTTTCTTGGTGGTGATATTGAGCACCTTGGTGGGCATCCTCATAGGGCCATCCGCCCACAGTTGCTTGTCCCTGGCTCCCTAGGGTGACTACTAGTCGATGATGGTCACTGTCGATGTCAAAACCGGCGGATCTCGGGTAGGGGGTCCCGAACTGTGCGTCTAAGGCGGATGGTAACAGGAGGCAGGGGACACGATGTTTACCCAGGTTCGGGCCCTCTTGATGGAGGTAATACCCTACTTCCTGCTTGATTGATCTTGATGATATGAGTAGTACAAGAGTTGATCTACCATGACATCGTAGAGGCTAAACCCTAGAAGCTAGCCTATGGTATGATTGTTGTTGTTCTACGGACTAAACCCTCCGGTTTATATAGACACCGGAGGGGGCTAGGGTTACATAGAGTCAGTTACAATGGAAGGAGATCTACTTATCCGTATCTCCAAGCCTGCCTTCCACGCCAAGGAGAGTCCCATCCGGACACGGGACAAAGTCTTCAATCTTGTATCTTCATAGTCCATCAGTCCGACCAAAGGATATAGTCCGGCTGTCCGGATACCCCCTAATCCAGGACTCCCTCAGTAGCCCCTGAACCAGGCTTCAATGACGATAAGTCCGGCGCGCAAATTGTCTTCGGCATTGCAAGGAGGGTTCTTCCTCCGGATACACCACAGAAGATCTTGAACACCAGGATAGTGTCCGGCACTGCAAAACAAGTTCCACATGCCACCGTAGAGGGTACAATATTTCCACAAATCTATTCTGCTGACACACTTGATATCATGACAACATACCATGGCCCGGTCTTTATTCTAACCGTTATTCTCGACTAGCCTTGGCGCATATCGCGAGGTGGTTTCCTTGGCACGTCTTGTCGAAGCAGAGATTGTGTCCCCTTATTACGGGATTCTCCTCAATACGGGCGTGGGTAACCCAATCGTGCCCGTTGGTATGACTCCTCGATTGTAGGCAAGTCCCGAACGGTCACGAGGAGGACGCTTGGTATTCGCCCTCTTTATAAAGAGACCAAGGCCTATCCTTTTTACTCCTCGAACTAAATCAAATCCTTCTCCCGCCTCAAGTTCCAACACCCGAAGCTCAGGTCAGGCGCTTCGGACCTTCAACCATGTCTGGATCCGACCTTCAAGGTCGGTGGATGCCTTCCTCCGTCACGGAGGAGGACGTCAAAAAGATAAGAGAGGCCAGGTTTCTGACCGGCGAGATCCCGCACCAGCCACCTGCTCGAGGGCAGGTCATTCCAACTCCCAAACCCGGCGAGAGCGTTGTGTTCATACCTCACTACCTCCGAGGGCTAGGCCTTGCCCTAGATCCCTTCGTGAGGGGGCTCACGTTTTACTATGGGCTGGATTTTCATGATCTGGCTCCGGATTCTGTCCTCCATCTCTCGTCGTTCATCATCGTGTGTGAAGCTTCCCTCCGTATTACACCTCACTTCGGCATGTGGCTCAGGACCTCCACGGTGGAGACGAAGATGATCGAGGGGCGGCACACAGAGTGTGGAGGCGCAGTAATAAGGAAAAGTTCTGGCGCCCCATGGCCAGAGGGTTCTTTCCAGGAGGTGTCCAGCTTATGGCAACGATAATGGTTTTATATCATAGCTCCCAGGGGCACCAAGTGGGTGGCTCCCCCTGTTTTTCGCTCGGGCCCCCCGCCACAACTAGCGTCATGGGTCAACAAGGGGCTGGACTGGGGGCCAGTAAAGGATGTGCCAATATTGCAGAGCCGCATCCAGGATCTCCTAGAGACAGAAATCAGTCTAATCATGGTAATGCAAGTCATGTTAATTCATCGAGTCCTACCCTGCAAACGTCGTCCCCTCCACATGTGGGAGTTCAACCCGGAGGGACCGCGAGCTATCCATCATTTCCTTGGCATGACACCTGAGGAGATGTATAAATTGTTCTTCGGACCACAAATAATGTGTCCGGACACCACCGAGGATGCGGGTTTGAACTGCAATCGTCCAGATACCCAAGTAAGTAGTCCTGTAACCGAACACGCTGTATCTTTATTTATCACAACATCATTCTGAAAAGTCGCTCTCTGACCAGGACTGGGTAACAAAGGCGAAGATGATCAGGTGTCCGGCCCCCTCCCTGAGGTCTCACCGGATCCTGTACTAGCCAGGATGCTGGAGCTCGCGTCTTATCAAGCGCCCTTAGGGGAAGATAAAGGGGGGAAGAAAGAGGCTAGCGCCTCTGCGAAGGAGGATAATTGAGGGGAAGAAACTGAAATTCCCCCTTCCCAAGGAAAGAAGAGGACCGCCTCTGAAGACCCGGAGACAATGGTCTCCAAACGGGGGAAGAAATCTTCGCCAGAGCTTCCTGCCCCGGGAGATACCTCGGCCGCACAATGCCCACAAGGGGGTCAGCCCCCAACCGAGCTGTAAGTAGAAAGTGGACTTAATAGTAAAAAATGTCCTGCTTTGCTTCTGAGGTAAATAACCGAAACACTTATCTTGTAGTCCGGATCGTAGCCGTTCTCGGCAGAGTTCGTCTTCGGGGGATCTTCTTCCGGAGATGATGGAGAGCGAAACGCCTCCCCATGCCCTCACGCCTTACGAGGCGGGCAACCCCGAGGTGTCGTCGCGGAGGGCTTCTCCTGATCCAGCAAGGCCAGAGGGTAATCCTTTGGCCACCCAAAGTCCTCAGTATCCGGCTCTTGAAGAGAGCAACCGGAAGGGTCCGGCACCGTCACATTATGCGGTCGGACGCACTGAAGGATCTGCTAGAGCAGGCGGCTATCTCAGAAGCGCATCATACGCTAATTGGTGCGGTGGTTGAGAGGATTTCATCCGCCGAAAGCGGGTTGCATGAAGCCTTTATGAGTCTGCTGAAAGGTTTTGAGGTACGTGAAATATTTTTGTCAGTATCGCACACGTTAAGGTGTGTCCTGTGCAGATAGTAGCCCCTGAGACTCTGGTTGCTGTCAAAAACGGCGGCAAACAGAGGATCATAGTCCCAGGTAACAATCCGGCCGTCCTCATATGCAGGTGGCGGAAGGTCCGATGGCTAGTCGGACTGGTGAGTTTGCCAAACTGAAGCGGCAACTTGATGCGGCGGATGCCGACATCGTGCTTGTCAACAAGCGGCTTGACGAGGCACAGGGTATGTGATTTCTCCAGTGATCGGTACGTAGTAAGAGGAGCATGATGCCAGTATCTTTAATATGTTGCGACTGCAGATGGAGCTACGACCGTGGAGACCATTCGAGCGGAACTTGCCCGGGCCAAAGAACAAGCCAGGATAAGTGATGCAGCCGCCCTGAAGGCGGTCGAGGAGCTGAGAGCCGAAAAGGCTGCTCATTGCCGAAGCAAGGAGGAAATAGCAAGATGGCTGTGGAATTGAAGGATGCCGCCGGCCGTTACAAGCTTCTCAAAAAGGAAGATCGAGCGAAGATGACGGACCTAGAGAAGGCCACGGTGGCGGCCAAGTACGCCCGCTCTACAATTAGAGCGATGAAGGAGGAGCTGCGTCACGCCGGGGATATCGCGGCTTGGAAGCCCTTTATGCTGCGGATGAATTTCGTAGATCCTCAATACGCTCTGCTGGATCGGCTGTGAGGTTCTGCGCACGCTTATCTGGATTTGGCAGCAAGTGCTGCTGATGCAGCCAAATACTTCAAAGATCAAAAAGATCACGAAGTGGAGAAGCTGTTCTGGTCACAATTTAACATTCCAGCGCATCCGCTTCCTTTGAATGAGCGGCTGGCCGAATGGGCCGAGCTCCATAGGTTGTCCGGGCTCACCATGAGGTCTGTTGTGGATTATCTATGGACGGAAGGGCCAAGGCCGAACAGTTATTTTAGTTTGGTGCAACAATTCCTTGGTACTGTGCCACGCATCGACGCTATGAAGAGGTCGGCGTGCATCGAGGGTGCGCAGATGGCGCTTGCCCGTGTCAAGACATACTGGGCGGAGATGGAAGCCACCGCAATTGCAACCCCGAGTTCGGTCGTTAGCCGAGTAGCTGCCGAGCACTACTTTGACGAAGTCCTTGAAGGTGCTCGTTCAATAGAAGCTCAGTGCTCGAAGAATATTATGTTCTAGTGACATGTATTCCCATTGAAAAACAATGTTTTACTGAATTGTAAAGGCTATTTTTATACTTTTGCCTGAAAGTATGATGATGCCTCCTTTGCGGCCATTTATGTATATATGTATATAACCTAAAAGTTTGCAGTCGTCGGCTTCAGCCCCCACGCGTATAATGTGGGGGTGTTCGCAGAAGGCGCGTGTTCACACTTGATCCAACGTCTTGGTCCATTAAGGAGGTGATAGCGCAGCAAACAAGGCAACCGGACTATATTGCTTTAACACTTTCACTTAGCCATAGGAGTTTGACAGTGGGGCTACTATATAGCCCCCGGTGGCTCCGCCATCATCCGAATACGGGGCGCGTACATGTCTGGCTGGGAAACGGCCCTTCGTTAATGCGGAGGAATCCCGAAGATTCCGTTAGGTCATCGAGTGGTTGACCAGTCTCGCGCTTTATCATGACAGTCAGTTTTCGGCTTTCTCTACTGAGGTGCTCGTCCGGCCGAACCAGGGCACAATCGCAGTAGTTCTCCTGGTGCCGCCTTAGCCGATAGAGCGGAACGTAAGGTAGCAAAACACAGGAGCCGGGCAAACCCAACATTTGACCAAAGACATGATTCGGAGCTGATGCATATAAGGCCAAACTTCATGACGCCGAACACTCCCTAAGGTATTCGGTCTTTGAGATATCTACCGGGCTAAATGATACCCTTAGATAATGAGCCCCTAGTGTCCGGGTACGAGCAATATTCTGACGTGGCCACATGCCAAGAACGTCAGCATCCTTCTCGGTTGTATTGAGAATCCGGAGGATGTGAACAACAAAAGACAGTAAAAAAAGGTTTACGCAGGGTCTTAATCTAAAGAGAAACCTTTGAACGGGTCCCTGCTGCACGTCTGCGCCTGTGTCTCTGTTGTGCCGTATCCTGGACGGGTGTAGTACGATTGTCATCTGTAAAAGAAAGGAACTTAGTTGAAAGTTGTCGTGCAAAAAATTGGCTAAATAAATTATTTAAAAGTTAAGATGGGTAAAGTTGAGCTGAACTATCGCTGAGAAGCCCCTGGTACCGTCTACAAGGGTATAACCATCAAACCAATCTCTATACAATGATTAGCCAGACTCGTCTAACCGTGTCCGTGGTCTTAACGACCGGTCATCTGTTCTGGTGGTGAGGCCGTCTAGTGTTCGGCTGTTAAAGCAGCCGTACGTTCTTCTGCTCGTAAGGAGCGCTCAACATTTCCATGTACTGTGATGATGCCACGCGGACCGGGCATTTTAAGCTTAAGAAAAGCGTAATGCGGTATTGCATTAATACGAGTGAAAGCTGCTCGTCCGAGTAGTGCTTGATAGCTACTTTAGAATGGAGCAATGTCGAAGGTTAACTTTTCGCTTCGGAAGTTGTCGGGCGAGCCGAACACAACCTCTGGTATTAGAGAGCCCGTGCAGCGAGCCTTCATGCTCGGTATTACTCACTTGAAGGTAGTATTACTTTGGCTGATTTTTGTTGGGTTTATCCCCATTTTGCGTATGGTGTCCTGATATATCAGATTTAGACTACTGTCGCCGTCCATAAGGACTCGTGTGAGATGGTATCCGTAGATTATTGGGTCCAGCACCAAGGCGGCTGATCCTTCATGCCGGATTCTTATTAGGTGATCCCTGCAATCAAAAGTGACCGGGCAGGCCGACCAGGGGTAGAATTTAGGGGTTACGGGCTCTATGGCTTGTGTATTTCGGAGTACATATTTGTTTCTCCTCTTTGTCACGTGAATCACGTTTACTGTCTTGACTTCTGGTGTGAATTTTTTCTGTCCCCCAGTGCCTTGCTGGCGAGGCTCATCCTCGTCTTCGCTCGGTGTGTCCACCCCCTTGTGTTCGGCGTTTATCTTGCTGGCCTGCTTGAAGACCCAGCATTCTCTGTGAGTATGATTTGCAGGTTTGTCGGGGGTGTCGTGGATCTGACATAGTTTGTCTAGAATCTTGTTTAGGCAGGTCGGTCCTTCTCTGTAGCCTTTAAAGGGCTTTTTCCGCTGACCCGGTCGAGAGCCCCTGAATCCGGTGTTTCCCGCCGTGTTATATGTGTTGTCTTCCTTGTTCCGGAGCTTGTTTTTACGGCGTCGTGGTTTTCCATTGCCATCCCTGACTTCGGATGTGCTTGGGTCGCTGGTGCTGCTTCGGGCTAACCAGCTGACCTCGCCCGCGCAAAAGCGGGTCATAAGGCTTGTTAGGGCTGCCATTGTTCTTGGTATTTCTTGGCCGAGGTGTCTGGCAAGACATTCGTCTCGGACGCTGTGCTTGAAACTTACTAAGGCTTCGGCGTCCGGACAGTCGACAATTTGGTTCTTCTTAGTGAGAAACCTGTTCCAAAGCTTTCGGGCTGACTCTCCGGGCTGTTGAATTATATGACTCAAATCATCTGCGTCCGGACGTCGGACATAAGTCCCTTGAAAATTAGACCAAAAAGCATCCTCGAGCTCCTCCCAACTTCCGATGGAGTTTTCGGGGAGGCTTTTTAGCCAGTGCCGAGCTGGTCCTTTGAGCTTGAGGGGCAAGTATTTGATGGCATGGAGATCGTCTCCACGAGCCATATGAATATGGAGGATGAAGTCCTCAATCCAGACCCCCGGGTCTGTTGTCCCGTCGTAGGCCTCTATGTTCACTGGCTTGAATCCTTCTGTAAATTCATGGTCTAATACCTCGTCGGTGAAACATAGGGGGTTTGCGGCACCCCTGTATTTAGCTGCACCATGGCATTCAGACGGTTGTGATATTCGGTTTTGGTTGATTCACTACTAGAAAACAGGGCAATGGTCCAGGCCCGGTCAGCCCATTAGTCCCGGTTCAATCCAGAACCGGGACCAATGGGGGCATTGGACCCGGTTCGTGAGTCCTGGGGGCCGGCCGGGCCACGTGGGCCATTGGTCCCGGTTCGTCTGGACCTTTTGGTCCCGGTTGGTGGGACGAACCGGGACCAATGGGCCTCGCTCCTGGCCCACCACCATTGGTCCCGGTTGGAGGGACGAACCGGGACCAAAGGCTGCCCTTTAGTCCCGGTTCAAGTCACCAACTGGGACCAATTAGTTGCCTATATATACCCCTCGCCCGCGAGTAGAGCACTCCCAGTGCTTTGTTTTTCGTGGCAGGCGAGGGGAGAGCTTTGTGGTGCTCTAGCTCACCTCCTATGCACACGAGGTGTTCGATGGAATGCCCGAGCCACACTACTTAAGCTTTCTCCTCTCCAAGCTCGAACTCCAAGCTCCATTTTCCTTAATATTTTTCTAGGTTTAGCGGTCCGTCACGTCCCGTCCCCGTCTTCACTGCCGTCGATCGCCCGCGCCGATCTCGTCGCCGGCACCACCGTGGTGAGCCTCTTGTTCTTATCTTCTTTCTGAAAGGAAACAAACTCTTACTTGTATGTTTATATAGATACTTGTATAATTTCGTTACTTTTATTATTGCATCTTATATAGTGCGATGGTTTTGGTATCCGCCCCCGTCGGCCCTCGTCCTGTCTATGATTCGGATGTGGTATATATTATCTTTTCATAAATATTGGTTCATTTATTGTTTATGACAATTATGCCGACCAACGTGACATAGATTTTATTTATCTAGGAGGTTGTTGAACCGGAAATTCCAACTGACCCTATTGTCGAGAGGTTAAATTTAGTTGAAGAAGAAAACAATTTGTTGAAGGAAAAAATTAGAAAAATTGAGGAGGAGAAGATGATATTGGAGTTGCATGTTGCGGATGTCGTCGATGATCACAAGATCAAGATGGATGCAATGCGCTTGAAGATTAGAAAGATTAGAAAATATGCCATTCATACCGAGGCTTGGTATCTTTATGCCGTTGGATCAGTTGTTACATTGATTGTGATTATGATCGCATTTGTTTTCGCATTGAAATGTTTTACATAGTTTCAGTGTATGGTTCAATTAATTTAGATGCTCTGCAGAGCTTTATGTTTTTAGATGAGAACTATGTATGTATTTTGGTTTTAATGTGATGATTAACTTCTATTAATTTGGTCACTTAATTATCTATTCATGATGTTATGTAATGATTTTTGACACACTTAATTATATACAATGCACGCAGATGAACCGGGAATGGATGTACGGTTCAAGACACACCTCCGAGTACATTAAGGGCGTGCATGATTTTCTCAAAGTGGCTGAGGCAAACAAGCAGAGTGGTTTTATGTGTTGTCCATGCCCTATATGTGGGAATACGAAGTCTTACTCTGACAGGAAAATCATCCACACCCACCTGCTTTACAAGGGTTTCATGCCACACTATAATGCTTGGACGAGGCACGGAGAAATAGGGGTTATGATGGAAGACGGCGAAGAAGAAGAGTACGATGACAACTATGTGCCCCCTGAATACGGTGATGCTCTTGAACATCAAGAGGAACCAGACGATGTGCACGATGATGTTGCAACGGCGTAGCTGCTGAAGATCAAGAGGAACCAGACGATGTGCCCGATGATGATGATCTCCGCAGGGTCATTGTCGATGCAAGGACGCAATGCGAAAGTCAAAAGGAGAAGCTGAAGTTCGATCGCATGTTAGAGGACCAGAAAAAAGGTTGTACCCCAATTGTGAAGATGGCAACACAAAGCTCGGTACCGTACTGGAATTGCTGCAGTGGAAGACAGAGAATGCTGTGCCTGACAAAGGATTTGAGAAGCTACTAAAAATATTGAAGAAGGAGCTTCCAAAGGATAACGAATTGCCCGACAGTACATACGCAGCAAAGAAGGTCGTATGCCCTCTAGGATTGGAGGTGCAGAAGATACATGCATGCCCTAATGATTGCATCCTCTACCGCGGTGCGTACAAGGATCTGAATGCATGCCCGGTATGCGGTGCATTACGGTATAAGATCAGACGAGATGATCCTGGTGATGTTGACGGCGAGCCCCCAGGAAGAGGGTTCCTGCGAAGGTGATGCGGTATGCTCCTATAATACCACGGTTGAAACGTCTGTTAAGAAACAGAGAGCATGCCAAGTTGATGCGATGGCACAGTGAGGACCGTAAGAAAGACAGGAAGTTGAGAGCACCCGCTGACGGGTCGCAGTGGAGAAAAATCGAGAGAAATCTTGGGATGAGTTTGCAAGTGAGCCAAGGAACGTATGGTTTGCTTTAAGCGCGGATGGCATTAATCCTTTCGGGGAGCAGAGCAGCAATCACAGCACCTGGCCCGTGACTCTATGTATGTATAACCTTCCTCCTTGGATGTGCATGAAGCGGAAGTTCATTATGATGTCTGTTCTCATCCAAGGCCCTAAGCAACCCGGCAACGACATTGATGTGTACCTAAGGCCATCAGTTGAAGAACTTTTACAGCTATGGAATGGAAACGGTGTACGTACGTGGGATGAGCACAAACAGGAGGAATTTAACCTAAAGGCGTTGCTGTTCGTGACCATCAACGATTGGCCCGCTCTCGGTAACCTTCGTGACAGACAAACAAGGGATACCACGCATGCACGCACTGTTTACTTGACACCGATAGTATATACCGGCAAGCTGCGGGAAGATTGTGTACTGGGCCATCGTCGATTTCTTCCGACCAACCATCACCGCCGAAAGAAAGGCAAGCATTTCAAAAGCGAGGCAGATCACGGAAGAAGCCCGCCATGCGCATCGGTGATCACGCATTTGCTATGGTCAATGATTTACACGTAATCTTTGGAAAGGGTCCCAGCGGACTAGCTTTTCCGAATGACGCTGAGAATCATGCACCCATGTGGAAGAAGAAATCTATATTTTGGGACCTACCCTACTGGAAAGACCTAGAGGTCCGCTCTTCGATCGATGTGATGCACGTGACGAAGAACCTTTATGAACCTGCTAGGCTTCTTGGGCGTGTATAGGAAGACAAAAGATACACCTGAGGCACGGGAGGACCTGCAACGCTTGCACGAAAAAGAGGGCATGCCTCCGAAGCAGTATGAAGGTCCTGCCAGCTATGCTCTTACGAAAGAAGAGAAAGAAATCTTCTTTGAATGCCTGCTCAGTATGAAGGTCCCGACTGGCTTCTCGTCGAATATAAAGGGAATAATAAATATGCCAGAGAAAAAGTTCCAGAACCTAAAGTCTCATGACTGCCACGTGATTATGACGCAACTGCTTCCGGTTGCATTGAGGGGGCTTCTACCGGAAAACGTCCGATTAGCCATTGTGAAGCTATGTGCATTCCTCAATGCAATCTCCAAGAAGGTGATCGATCCAGAAATCATACCAAGGCTAAGGAGTGATGTGGTGCAATGTCTTGTCAGTTTCGAGCTGGTGTTCCCACCATCCCTCTTCAATATCATGACGCACGTCCTAGTTCATCTAGTTGACGAGATTGTCATTCTGGGCCCCGTATTTCTACACAATATGTACCCCTTTGAGAGGTTCATGGGAGTCCTAAAGAAATATGTCCGTAACCACGCTAGGCCAGAAGGAAGCATCTCCATGGGCCATCAAACAGAGGATGTCATCGGGTTTTGTGTTGACTTCATTCCTAGCCTTAAGAAGATAGGTCTCCCTAAATCGCGGTATGAGGGGAGACTGACTGGAAAAGGCACGCTTGGAAGGGACTCAATAATATGCAGGGACGGATATTCTTGGTCTCAAGCACACTACACAGTTCTACAGAACTCTACCTTGGTGACCCCTTATGTCGATGAACACAAGAACAGTCTGCGCTCCAAACACCCGGAGCAGTGCGACGACTGGATTACATGTGAACACATCAGGACTTTCAGCAGTTGGTTGGAAGCACGTATCAGAGGTGACAACACTGTTTGTGATGAGATGTACTTGTTGTCTAGGGGACCATCTTTGACTGTATTGATTTGGAAAGGATACGAGATAAACGGGAATACATTTTACACGATTGACCAAGATCAAAAGAGCACCAACCAAAACAGCGGTGTCCGCTTTGATGCAACAACGGAGAGGGGAAAGGACACATATTATGGTTACATAGTGGACATATGGGAACTTGACTACGGACATGATTTTAAGGTCCCTTTGTTTAAGTGCAAATGGGTCAATCTATCAGGAGGTGGGGTACAGGTAGACCCACAGTATGGAATGACAACAGTGGATCTGGAAAATCTTGGGTACACTGACGAACCGTTCGTCCTAGCCAATGATGTCGCACAGATTATCTATGTGAAGGACATGTCTACCAGACCGAGAAAGAGAAAAGATAAGGAAGCGAATACATCATACGATGAGCCAAAGCGCCACATAGTTCTTTCAGGAAAAGGGACATCGTGGGAGTGGAGGACAAGACAGACATGTCTGAAGATTATGAAAAGTTTCATGAAATTCCTCCTTCAAAGTCAAGGCTGACTGACATCCCGATAAACGATGAAGATTATCCATGGTTACTGGCGCAATAAGGAAATGACACAAGCGAAGAAAAAGTGAAGACTTTCTCCTGCAACTATTATGATGATACCATGCCAACTTTATGGCCCATTTAGTATGATACCATGCCAACTTTCAACTTTTTCAGAGTTCATTGAAATGCTTTAATGTCTTATGGTTCGCCCTCGTAATAATTAAAAATAGCAACAATAAGTTTTTTGTTGTAAGTAGAAACAAAATAAAATAAATAAAGCAAGAAAGAAAACAAAAAAACAAAAATAGTGTTTTCAAATTAGAAAACTAATGGCACTAACAGAAAGTTTATAATTTTCCTAAAACTAAAAGCAAAAAGAACTGAAAAATAAAGCAAAAAACAAAAGAAAATAAATAATGCAGAAATCACAACAAAAAACAACAATAAGTATTTTGTTGTAAGTAGAAACAAAATAAAATAAAATAAAGCAAGAAAGAAAACAAAAAAACAAAAAAAAAAGTGTTTTTGAATTTTGACAGAAAGTTTATAATTTTCCTAAAACTAAAAGCAAAAAGAATTAAAAAATAAAGCAAAAAACAAAAGGAAATAAATAATGCAGAAAACAAAACAAAAAATTGGAATAAAAATAAAAATAGCAACAATAAGTAAAGAAAACAAAAAAACAAAAAAATTGCCACCTACTGGGCCACCACAGCCTGAATACGACTAGAAACCCATCCATGGGCCAAGATTCAGGCAGCAGGCCTGCAGGCCCATCGTGCATAGCAGTAACAAGTAGGCCCGTAAGCCTGCAATGGAGAGGAGGTTGAGAGGGTGCGGCGGTGGGGCTTATAAACCACTGCGCGCCTCTCAACTAGCGAGGTGGGACTAAACTTTGGCCCCGGCGTGCGGCACGAGGCATTTGGTCCCGGTTGATGGCACCAACCGGGACTAAAGGGGCATTAGAACGGTTCGTGGCACCAACGGTACCAAAGGCCGCTACCCGCCCTTTGGGCTCCCCAAAAAGAGGCCTTTGGTCGGTTGGTGGCACCAACCGGGACTAAAGTGCATTAGTCCCGGTTGGTTTCACGAACCGGGACCAATAACTTTGCTATATAAGCAAATACTTTGCAAAAATTCAGAATCTCATCGCCATTGCCCCCGACGACGCCGACCCTCCTCGGCGCCGCCAGGCTGCTCCACCTCGTTGCCGTCGCCGCCAAAGCCGTCGTCCCCCAACCCGCGCCGTCCTCGTCGCGGCCTCCTGACAACGCGCCCGTCCGCCCCAGCGCGCCGCCCGAACCCCTACCTGTCGTCCCGCCCTCGCCGCCCCCGACTACTAGAAAAACCCTACTAATGGCGCACCTAGTATGGCTATTAATGGCGCATCTGTAGTGCGCCATTAATAGCACGCCATTAGTAATTTTACTAATGGCGCACCACAGTGCGCCATTAGTATCTGATATACTAATGGCGCATGAAATGCGCCATTAGTATAGGCCAGTGCGCCATTAGTATGCCTCCCAGGGGCCATGTATACCCAGTGCTTTGGCATACTAATGGCGCACCACCTCTGGATGCACCATTAGTAACGCGGCATACTAATGGCGCACTACCCGATGATGCGCCATTAGTATGCTGTCATACTAATGGCGCTGTCATGTGATGCGCCATTAGTATGAGTATTAGGTTTTTTATTTTCTTATTTTCTGTTTTTTGCACAGGTTACAAAATGTATAATTTGACAAAATATAGACAGCACACATCAACAACAGATTCATCAAATACAATAGAAGATTAGTCTTTGAATACAATTCATCATATTAGTCTCCGAATACAATTTATCATATTAGTCTCCAAATTGAAAATACCGAACAAAGATAGAACATTATATTACAAGTCTCGAGACCGCGAGTAGCGAGTTTGTCTTCACATTACAAGTCGATATCGATCATCTAAACTACCATTACATAGAAGAGAGTTGCGGTCATCACGATGAGCATCATCACGATGAAACTCGTCTTCATCCGGTTCCTCCAACGCTCCGTCCCCTCTCCCGCTAGATAGCGGGCGTATCTAGATTCAGCCTCGGCCCTAGTGGTGTACCCTTTGTAACTGTTACCGCTGAATCGGTGAACCTGTCTCCGACACTCCTCCCAGTCATCGTAGACTCCAGGAACCTTACCCTTGTACACGACATACGTCGGCATCGCTATGCACTAGCCAAACGAAACGTTAGTACCAATTCACAGACAATACATAAGCAATATATAAGTATGCAACACAACGATTGGAAGAGAAAAGCAAGACATTAATAGCATCGATTACATCTAAGTTGAACGATTCTCGAAACCAAAGGGACATACTACAAGTTCATTAAAGTTTAATTACAACATGAGCCAATCGATGTTTCAGAACTAGACAACTTCGACTCAAGGGACCGGAGCGTGGATGAAGCCGTGCGTCTATCGTGGGAGTCATGAAAGAACGGGCGTTGTCATCCTGCATTTGTAGCATTGTGTCGATGTCCTGTTGGACGGTTGATTTCTGAGGTAGAACTGCCCCGAGGTACAAAGGACATCTTGATGGATGATTTCCGCAAACTCCAAATCGGATGCGAAAGAATTCTTGTCGGAGGTCCGCGTCTGGATTGCCGACACGCCGCGCCCAATCTTTGAGATTACTCGGTAGCAGAAGTTGATGATGGTCCCGTACGATCGCCCGCATGTGATGGATGGCGTAGTAGGCACCCTTCTGACCGCCAGGCGGCTGCTTGACGCAGCATAACGTCGTATTGTGGGAGAACACGTGCTTGCCGTACTTACGAATAGGCCTGGTGAAGGTGCCTCCAGATTTGGCGTAGCCGGGGAGAACATCATCAAGAACCTTCTTGACATTTGTGTAGTCTACGTTCGACTGACGGTCCGGGTCGAAATACGTGGCCATGGAATATTTGGGGCTTAGGAGGATGAGGTGCAACGTGTGTCACTGCAGAAAACACGGAATGTTAAAAGAAAACGATCGAAATGTAAGAATTCATATGTTACGGGCGGTTGAGGGAGGACTTACTCGGGAAAGTAAGGCACGAGGAAGTTATCCTTATCTTGGTTTGCGAATGACGCCTTCGAGGTAAGAACTCGCGACTTGCGGTCCCAGCGCTGCCCAAGATCTTGGCACGCATGTAGAAGGGTCGACTATCACGATGTCCGTGGTCTTGTCGCGAATGATCCGCATCTCCATACTCAGCGAAAATAGCCGAGCGAAGGTGTAGTGCAGCGGATGAAGGTTCAACATAGCGTGGATGTCATCAAAATGCAGGACGATCAGACGCTCGATGGAGTTATCCACAAAGCCCTTGCCCTCCGGCACCTTGGCCGCGAAACCGGGTATGCCACATCCTTCTCCACGAGACGCCGCTTCTCCAAAGAAAGAACACTGTCATGCAGACTCCGCATAGCACCGGTTGCAGCATTGAGCATATTTGTCGGTAGCATCGCCCTTCCCGCCACATGCACCCTCCTCGAGATATCCTGCGGTGAAGGTGGCCCGTCCTGAGCACGGATCGTACTCGGTGCCGGCTGGCTCGCACCCTTCTTAGTATTTCTTTTGCGTGCCTTCTTCTTCTCCTGTAATGGGACCGAGTTTTGCTCACAGACCGCCTTCTTGAGTGTGTTGGGGCTGATAATATTTCGCACCTCGCCTATCTGAGGCTCGGTGAAGTCGGCATTGGAGGCGTCTCCTGAGAGCTGAACGCCAGACGGCGCCTGTTGCAACTTGGCTTCTCTGCGGTACCAGCTAGATCGCACACGTCTTTTGTTGGGTTTTGTTCTTGAGAAGGAGGCCCCATGAAGTCGCCATCGTACCCATGCTCGGCAAAGTACTGATCGACGTTGCCAAATGTATCATAGTCGTCGTCGTTGCTCGATCCCGTGCCATATGCATGTTTAGATCGATGGCATAGGGATGTCCGCACCGTTACGGGCGGTCTTGCCATGGGGCCGACTTGGCGCCGCACGATCGGGCGGTGTTGTCTTTGGGGTGGTGTCCCCGCCCCAAACGAATCTGGCTCTTCGCCAAAGCGAGGGCCAGCTCAGGTGCGCCGAGGGTCATCACGTCTTCATCGTCGGGCCCCGACGGGTCGATTCGGAGGTAACAACTCGTCGCAGCCTGGCAGCACCGAACCAGTTGAACCCTAAACAAGTTGGGTGGCATCTGGGTACCATGGAACAAGGGGTTGCCCGGTTGAACTATTTTTCCCTTGGCGACATCGACCAACTCGTTGTTCACGAAGTGGAGGAGAGTGCACGGAACGTCGGCGGCGCCCTGCGAAAACATGTAGGGTGTCAGGGATGCCCAGTCAAAGGCAAGGAGATGAAGTCCTCGGCCGAGAGAGGCTTAATTAGTTACCGTGATGATGGCGTCGAGCTCGGCTAATGTCGACGCACCGCCAACGGCGGGCGGGCAGTTGACGGAGGGGCCGCTTGCTGAAGAGGTGCCGGCCGGCGTACACCCGGGTGCATTAAGCTCCCGTGCAGGCATCGGAGACACCAATGCCGCCTCCGCTGGAGGCACCAATGGCCCCGCCATCGCATTATGCGAGTTGCTGGCCGTGAAGCTAGGAATCGGGGGCGGCCCCTGTTGGCCGCCCGCAATCCACGCACTCAAACCCGAGATCAAGGTAGGCACAAGGGCGGTGATCGTCGCTCCGAGTCGTTGTTCCACTTGCTCTTTGACAATCTCCGAATCCGCGCCACCTGTGCCTTGAGTTCTTGAACCTCTCGCGCTGGCTTTCCGAGCTGGTCTTTTCTCCTTCCGCACACCAGCGGTATAGTATGACCCCATTTTGTCGACAAGCCTTTGCCGCCACACGACCAGCCGACGTCGACTTATCGAGCTTATCCTTGTTCTTCATTACATTCAACCCCTATTTAGAGTGGTGTCCCAAGGGTTGCTCTTAGTCGACCCCGCGCTACTACTTTCAGTCGCCTGCGGAAGGAATGTGAACCATTTAGAAATTCGGCTTCATTAATTAGAATGCAACCATATGGAGATAATTACGCGGGGGTGTATTCCTTACCAGAACAAGCTCAAGCTGCCTGGTCTTCTCATCCGTGTTAAGCTCCTATGTATTCTGGTCCTACTTGTAACGGTCCCTGACAAAGATCCTGGACTGCTTGTCACCGTATGTATCGAAGAGGCGGTAGGCCTTGCTCGGCACGGTCCGCCTCCTCCTTGTCCCATATAGGCTCCGCCACTCTGTAACCGCCGGGACCGAGTGTGTGTTCCCCTATGTTCAGCTCCCCGTGATTTGTTTCCCCCACTCACTTGATTGGGAGCTTGCGGTGCTCGAGCAATTGATCTTGAAGTCGTTGTAGTCATCTTCGGTGATCGAAGGATTTTTCTCCTTGATCTTCTGATAACTCTGACCTTTCTCGATCATTCTCTTCACATTGCTTTTCCAAGTAGACAGGGCCTTGCTCATCTTCGTGAGGGCAGCATTGTTCACTTTATTCCCTTTGAGGCTTGTGTTTTCAAATTCAGCGGGAACTTGTATCGTTCGTGCAGCTTCGTGAAGAGGAGGTTGCGCAAATTCCCTCGGTCAGGATGCCTCAGGTTCTCGGTGTTGATCGAGACGGTGCTCCGGACAATGCACCCGAGCTGAAGCGAGTACCCCTTGACTATTTGTTCGGGCGCCGTTGGATTCCCGTTGGAGTCCACTTCAGTAACTTCCTCCTTGAGGGTGCGGAGCACGCCGGTCCTTCCGTTGCCTCTTCGGTTGGCTGCCATCTGTGCGTGCGCTGCCATCATCAGTGGTGGCATCCTCGGCAGCACCATCAGTGGTGGCATCACTGTGGTCATCCTCGGCGGCACCATCCGTGGTCTCAGGATCAGTGGGGAAGGCGGCGGCCTCATACAAGTGAGGTTGTTCCTCCATCTCCTGGGACAGCTCGAGAATGCCTTGCCGCGAACCCCCGACCTCATCGTTGTGGGCCATGTTTCTCTCTAAATAGAAACAAAGTTTGGTCAAAAAGTTGGTTATTGTCAAGGAACAAGATCATGGTCTCATCATTTAGGGTTTGTCGACACCGAGGCATCCTAAAATCTAAGCTTTTATCATTGAGGGTTTTTCGACGCCAAGGCACCCTAAAAGCCTAACCTTTCATCATTTCGGTTTTTATCGACACCGAGGCACCCTAAAAGCCATGCATTAGTCACAAGTACGCGGGCACTTGATCCTACTTAATTAACTACTAAGATACCCGGCCCATGCATTAGTCACAAGTACCCCATATGTCCTATTTTTAGCAAAGTCATGCTAAAATTCACGGAAAATTTCAGCATGACCTTTGCTGAAAATAGGACATATGGAGTACCAATTTGCCGGAACGGAAGTTAATCGACATTCCGCAAACTCAAGGGCCTCTCGGGGTACCTGCAAAATCATTACCCCAGGTGGACATGGATGCAATGTCACATGTCACATGGATCCCACACCCACAGGAGCTGGTGAAGCTTCATGTGTATTTCACTTAAAACCAGCCTGACTAAAGAGCTTTATGTAGAAAACAAATCACTCCACCAGCTCACACAGGATCATTGGTCACAACCCCTTTATAAAGAAAGCCATGGACAACCGCACTTACGAAGATGCAAAATGCACTTCGAAGATGCCATGGACAACCTCGACTATCGACTAAAAGATAAGTTACTAAAAACAGAATAGGTTCATTTTAAATGAAGTTTGTAAATAGACATTTACAACAAACATGGTAATATTATTATTAATATATCAAGCTGAAATCAAAACTTCACACTAAAACAAACAGTTTTTCCACTAAAGATGGTTGGTAAATAATCATGATTAATATTCGTTATCCAAAAAGAACAATTTCAGAGATGTCATTTTTATCACATATATCAATCGAGTAATTTTGCATGCTCCCTCTTATCCCCTCTTTTCACATGGGAGGTAAGAAGGTAAGAATTAATCAGACCACTACTTAATCAAATGATTAACTCAGACCTATTATGTACTCTTACCTCACACGTGAAAAGGGGAGGTAAGAGGGGCCATGCTAAAATTTGCCATATCAATATGCAGCTTCCATGATGCAGAGCATACAGAGAAAAGGAGAGATAAATATTATCTTCTCTTGGTAGTGCATCCCTTTAATAAATCCTATTCACCATTGGGCGACAGTTCATGTGTTTTTCTAGGTATCTTTGATCAGCACATACTTTTACATTAGTGTGACAACTAATAGCTAGAGATGATAATAGAAGGCAATTCATTGTGTAAGATATTTGTATATTTCTATCTCAATAATATAGCAGGAAGGTCTCTGCTGTTTTCCTTGGTGTGAATAATTCTCATGTAATTTATTGTTACGAGATCAGACTAAGTATCTCACCCACCACTTTATTGGTGTGAATAATTCTCTACAGTATTGGAACACTGAACATTTTCAGTTAATCGTAGCAAGAAAAACTGTTTCATCCAAGGACTGAACAAATCGACATGGCACCTACTATTTTCATCCAACTACTTTAAAAAAATGATATAATCAACACTATATATAATCGACGCGGCAGAGCATTTCTCCTAGATATAATCAACACTAGAGCCCAACTACTTTAAAAAAATGTTTTCAGTACTTGATATTGTGCAGTGTTACTGTTTTATATATAAATACACAATGCTTATAGCACTCGATGGTGTGTGTTAGGCTTCAATGCGCACCCAAACGATTAGAGCAGCAATGCTTGTAACTAAAGAGGGGGATGTTTCATGGCAATTTCCTTTATTTATTGTTGTATTCTGAACACCTTGCAGCTTGCACCTCTAGATGCCCTGAATATGATATATGTGCAGGTAACATGAACCTAAGCGGAAAGAGATTGCAGAATGGAAGGATTCCGGTAAGAAGGACTGCACGTCCTAGTAAGATATTGTTATATTGCACTTGAATCAACTCAAGTTACACAATGATGTCCCTGAAGTAAATTTCTGATATGTGCTTTTTACAGGAATATGTTTTAATTTTTTGAATATCCCGCTTTTGCTCTGTTTAGTTACAAACAAAATTGATTTTAGTTTCATAACTTTTTCCAGAAGATATGCCTACTCAGTTTCAAAAATGAAAACTGATTGATTTAGTTCAGATATGACTATATGAGAGATACTATTGTTTTTTAATCTCAATATCTGGATTGGTAAATGGAATCGCTTTCTCCTGTCATGTTCACTATCTTGCATTTCCACAGTCGTGACAAGGAGAGAGAAACAAGGGAAGGAGAAGGTGAGGATGTCCAAAGTAAACAACACATGGAGAACAACAATATATCTGTTGCAGATTCTTGTGAAATATCTTGTGAGGTCATACAAAGCGATTCAACGGCAAATGGACATTATAATCACTATGATAACAATGACAATCCAGTTGATGACCTGGATGACCTTTGGATCGAAATGTCGGTTGCATTGGCATGTTCAAAGGTATCTGTTTAATAAACTCATTGCAATTGTCTCTAGATATATTCTCTTCTCTGTTTCCTATGGCCATCAAATAAAGCATGTCGCCTCGAAGCTGCATGTCGCTGCAGTGTAGTTACTAATGGGTGGAGGAGAAGGGAGGAATCACTGGGAGGGATGGAGGAATGGAGGAAGACGCCGGCATTGAAGCTCCGGCAGCGGCTGGGCGTTGAAGCTCTGTTGACACGCGGCGGGCTCCTCCACTCGCCCGTCTCTGCGTCTCGCCCGATCCATTCCACTTGGGTGCCCTCGAGGCTTGGGCGAGGGAGGTGGCGTCGGGGCGGGGTCGAGGGCGGCGGGCGACGGTGGTGTCGGGCGCTGAGGCCACAAGGGGCGACGGTGGCGCCGAGCGGCGGGGCGACGGGGTGTCAAGGGCGACGGTGGCCGAGGGCGAGGGAAGGCGGGAGAGGGCGAGGGAGAGGGAAGGCGAGGAGAGGGTGAGGGAGGGAGAGGCGAGGGCGAGGAGAGGGCGGAGAGGCAGGGCGGCGCGGTGGAGCGGGCGCTGGCAAGTGACGGCGCCGGGTTAGGGCAGCGGGCGGGCAAGCAAGAAGGGAGGAAGGGAGAGGGAACTGGCGAGGGGGAGAGGGAAGGGGGGATCGGGCGAAGGGGGAGAGGGAAGGGGGGATCGGGCACAATACTAATGGCGCACCACCCCTCGGTGCGCCATAAGTACATCCATACTAATGGCGCACCTCACCGTGGTGCGCCATTAGTATTTTTTTTTATTTCTGCTCGAGCCACCAGGTTATGTACCACCAGAACTGATCCACATCAAGTCCCTCTACTAGCTCGACCGGGTCAGCAGCCAGTTCTCACACCAGGAGGTCTGGGTTCGACTCTGTGCTCCACAAATTTTTTTAGCATTTAAAAAGTTTTTTGATACTTATTTGTGTTTAAATATGTTCAAACTTGTTTAAATCATAACAGTAATATTTTTTATAAGACAGTAATAATTTTTTTAAAAATATCATCAAACAGTAATGCCGGTGGAGCGGGGAGGGTGCTGGGTGCGGGGGTCGGCGGCGGTTGAGTAGGGGAATCGAGGGTGCGGGGTCGTGGCGGCGGCCGGTGGACTGGGGGGTGCTCGGCGAGGGGGACCGGTTCTGTCGAGGTGGGATAGCGATCGAGATGGAGGGGGATCGAGATCGAGTACAATCATGAAATACAATCGAGATCGAGATGGAGAAGGATAGTTCATAAAGTACCCATGAAATACAATCGAGAAATGAAGGCTACGATTTAAATACAATCGATCTTAGCTAGCTATCTGTTCACAATCTTCTTGCCCTTCTTTTTCGCAAAAGGAGTTCTTCTGTGGAACGGACGTCCTTTAGGTAGGGTGGTCCTGCGTCTGCTTGTGGTGTATGCTGCTACTTCATCATCGCCGTCATGTTCGATCCTCGGTCGCCGTACTTGTCGAAGTCTTGCTCATTGGCTACTCCACCCATTCCGATGATCTTCCTTTTGCCTCTCCTCACGACAACACGACAGGGCTTTGGCGGGTCGGTAATGAAGAAGCATTGGTCCACTTGGGAAGCCAGTACCCATGGCTCATTTATCGCGGTGACGCTTATGCGCGGGTCTTGGATTTGGCTTCGGGTATAACCATGGTGGTGAAATACCGGTCTTCTTTTATGACGTTCTTGGCCCATCGACACGGAACATCGGGACCTTCTCTCAGTAGCTCAGCTCCCAGATCTCCTCGATCCTTCCGTAGTATCTGTCCTTGTCGTTACCGTGTAGGATTCCATCGTTACCCGGAGTTCGATAACCATCGCTCTTCATGTCCTTGGCCTCGGTGTAGAATGTGTAGCCGTTGATATCGTGCGCCTCATAGGTCATCAAGTTGTGCTCGGCGCCTGTGACAAGGCGAATATGAGTTGTTCTTCCGGAAGAATCCTCATGTAAAGGGTACGGCGAAGCTTCTGCTTGAACCAACGCGTGAAACATGAGTTGTGCTCTTTGAGTGTATCTCCGTCCGTCCTCTGTTGGCCTCGGTCATTGTACGCCTTCTTAATAAAGGTTTTGTGCTCTACCACCCAAGGATCGACCACGTCTATGTGTTGTAGCGCGACTAGGTTTGCTCTTTCAAAGTCGGCGAGTCGACCCTCGAAGTCGACATGCATTTTGTGGCGACCCTCACGGTGACCCCATCCAGCGAGCCTGCCGAGGTGCCTGTTGACGGGCAGACCAACGGGGTTCTCGATGCCTAGATAATTATTGCAGTAGGAGATGCACTCTTCGGTCAGAAAGCCCCTGGCTATACTTCCTTCTGGACGTGACATGTTGCGAACGTATCCTTTGATGACACCATTCATCCTTTCGAACGGCATCATGCTGTGCAGGAACGTCGGCCCGAGTTGGATGATATCCTCCACTATATGGACCAGCAGATGCACCATAACGTCGAAGAATGCGGGCGGGAAGTACATCTCAAGCTCGCATAGTATCACCATGATCTCTTCCTGTAGCCTTCTGAGTTGCCTCACGCCAATCGACTTCCGAGATGACGTCGAAGAAGTTGCATAGGACAAATAGCGTTTCACGGACGTGCGCGGCCCATGATCCCACGGATTGCAACCGGAAGTATCTGCGTCATCAAGACGTGGCGGTCGTGAGACTTCATCCCGCTGAACTTCGTCGCTGGGTCTAGGTATCCGCTTATCTTCCCCACAGAATCAGAAGGAAGTTTTACTCCTAGGAGGCAGGTGAAAAACTGCTCGATCTCCTCGACTTAGAGTGAAGCACGCGGAGGGTAGTCATTTCCGGTCTTCTTGGCCTTTTTGCCTTTGGCGACGACTTCCTCGTGGTCCCGCTTCGCCTCATCATCATCATCATCATCATCATCATCATCATATATAGCGTGAAGCTCCCACGATGCCCATTGATTTCAAGTCCGCCCTTGCTTTCGCCCATCTTTGGTCCTCTCCGGCATGTTGAGCAGGGTACCAAGCAGACTCTCGCACACGTTCTTCGTGATATGCATGACATCAAGGCTGTGAGGCACACGGTGGATCTTCCAAAGACGGCAAGTCCCGTAAAACAGACCTCGCTTTTCCATACCTTCAGCGGCTCTGGCGCTTTCGCTTCTTTCCGGCTCTGGCGCCTTTTGCTTCTTTCGGCAAGGGGCAGTCTTTCCAATTTTTCAACAGCTTGTCTATTTCCTCGCCGCTCCTCGTACACGGGCGTTTTGGGGTTCAGTTTCACCATCGAACAGATCCTTGCGTTTCCTCCACGGGTCATCGCCGCGAAGCCACCTTCGATGTCCCATGAACACGGTTTTCAAGACCCGTGATCTCTATCTAGCTGGCGATACGTTGTGTCATCCATGCACCTTACGCATCCAGAAAATCCGTGGACTACCTGCCCGCAAGATATCCGTGAATCGAGATAGTCGTGCACCGTCATGAGCAAAGGCGGCTCTCATAGGGAAATATTCTTTCTCTGCGGCGTCCACGTATTGGCTGGCGTTTTCCACAGCGTGTCAAGCTCCTCTTTCAGCAGCCCCAGATCTGATTGATGTCGTTCCTGGTTGTTTCGCCCTTCAATTAGCATACTCATGTGAATGTACTTCCTCTTCATGCACAACTGTGGGGAAGGTTGTACATCCACACAAACACAGGCCAGGTGCTATGTGTGCTTCTCACGGCTGCCAAACGGATTGACTCCATCGGTGCTCGTGCTCAAAGACGATGTTCCTTGGATCATTCCCAAATTCAGGTATTCGAAGTTCAACGCTTGCCACCGGCTCGCATCCTTAGGGTGACTCAGCATCTTGTCTTTTTATCTATCTCCGGATCATTTGCGTCATCTTCTCGCTTCTTCTCCTCCCTATCCGTGTGCCAACGCAGGAGCTTTGCTACCTTAGGATCCGTGAAATACCGCTGCAGATGAGGAGTGATCGGAAAGTACCACACCACTTTTCGAGGAGCTTTCTTCCTCTTCTTGTATCGAGTGACACCGCACACCGGACATATGGTAGACTCCGCGTGCTCGTCCCGATAAATGATGCAATTGTTCATGCACACATGGTATTTCACGTGCGGTAAATCCAGAGGACACACGATTTTCTTCGCCTCCTCCAAACTGGTCGGGCACTTGTTCCCCTTGGGAAGACGTTCGTGCGAATGACATGTTCTCGTCGAAGCTACGCGCCGGTCATTTTGTGTTTTACCTTCATCTCCGAGCCATGAGCGTTACTTTCAGCGGGTATCCTCGGCCTGCATCCTTCATACAATGGAGTAATCGCGTCTAACTCAAGTTGATCCATCTTGGCTTTCTCTCAGCGGCAGCTCTTGCGTTATCCGCCCGCTTGAGAAGCAGCTCTTGAATATGAGGGTCCTGCACCCAGCCCATCGATGGTCCAGCGTCGTGCGCTCCGCCGCATCATCATCATGTCCTGCATCTTCTACATGATGACTGTGTACAGCATCACCGTCGTGATCATCTCACAGGGATTCTTCGTCTTCTCGCCCCGAGCCGCGGTGGTTGTCTTGCTGCCCTTCCTAAGTTCTTGCCCGGCCCCCAAGGACGACGTCGGAGTCATCTTCATCACCTTGCCACCGATAGCCATCCATGAAACCACGCAAGAGCAGGTGGTCCCGCACCTGCCCGGAATCCGGTTCCGCAATAAGGCTATTCAGCTTGCATCTTCGACACGGACATCTTATCTCCGTCTCGTTCTTTTGAAGCATCTCGGCCTTCGCGGACCTCAAAAACCTATTCACGATGCCTTCGGTCATCGTGCGGACCATGGTCGCTCAAGGGTAGAGCAAAACGATATTTTAGAACCAAGAAAAAATTTGGCATGATTTTCCCTAAAAATAGGACCAAAAGAATGCTTAATGCCAAAATTCTACTTGAAAAGGAAATGAATCAACATTCCGCAAAATATTGGCAACTATCGCATTTCAAATACCGGTACACCTCCAAACACAAACACATATGCAACACCACAAACATATGCAACACCACGAACATACATAGATCTAGCTAGGCCATAAAAAGTGCATGTGCACATTGTTGTAGGGAGAACAACATAAATATAGCTTCCCCTTACTTACCTAGCAAAACAAGGTAACTTAACCACTTAATTTGAATGAATCTATGGTGGAAATGAGGTGAAAAAGAGGAGGCACCGAGACAAGGAGGAGGCGGTGGAGAGAATGAAGTGGGGAGAAAGTGAGTGTGGGAGGAGAGGCTGTCCAAAATATCTTGTTGCTGCCCACTTACTAATGGCGCACCAGCAACAAATGCGCCATTAGTAATCCAGGTTACTAATGGCGCACCCCCTGGTGGTGCGCCATTAGTAATTTTGCAAAAAAAGGAATAAAAACAATAATAATAAAAATATTAGTGGCGCACCTTCTGGCTGGTGCGCCATTACTAGTTACAACTAGTAATGGCGCACCACCAGCGGATGCGCCATTAGTATGTTTGGACAGACGCACTAGTTCAAAAAAAAAATTGTTACTAATGGCGCACCGTGGGCAGGGTGCGCCATTAGTAGTTTCAACACTAATGGCGCATCATATGGTGGTGCGCCATTAGTATATACTAATGACGCACCACATGTCTGGTGCGCCATTAGTGTCAATTCCATCTATAGCCCTTTTCCTAGTAGTGCACCGTCGCCATCGTCATCTAGCCGCCCCCGCTGTGAGCCGCCGCGCCGCACCGGCTCTGTTTTTTTTCATTTTTATTAGTTTAATTTTTTGTTCATATATATATATAATGTATATGTGTATGTATGTGGCTATGTGTATGTAGATGTTCAAAATGTATAAAAAAATTGTTCAGAGCATATTTTTCTTCATATATGTATTTTTTGTTCATTTGTGTATTAATGTTTTCATATATGCAAAAGATAGATTTTTAGAAAAGTTAGGGTTTTTTTTCTGTTCATAGATTTTTTTGGTGATATTAATTATTGTAGAAATATGCAAATGTTTGTATATTCATATGAACAAGCAATACTAAACGAATGAGAGGAAAAAGGAAAATAAGAAGAGGAAGAAAGGAGAAGAAGAGGAGAGGAAGAAGAGGACAGGAAGAGGAGAAATAAATAAGAAGAAAAAGAAGAGGAGAAGAAGAAAGGAATAGAGGAGAAGAAGAAAAATAGAAATTTTCTATTTTTCTTCTTCTCCTCTTTTTTTTCTTCTTTTTTTTCTTCTTCCTTCTTCCTCTTTTCTTCCTTTTTCTTATTTTCCTTTCTCGCGAGAAGAAGAAAAAGAAGAGTAGAAGAAGAAGAAAGGAATAGAGGAGAAAGAAGAAACTTCAACACGACCGGGGGGGGGGTGGGGCGGGGGGGTACCGATACCCCCTCCCCGATAACATTATTTTCCCATGTATATGTATGCCGCGTCGTTGTCGATATAACCCCCTCGAGATAACTTCGACATGAGGGGCGGTCGATATATATACCCCCTCTCGATCGTGATAACTTATACAATGGCAGCACCCCCCTCGGCCCTCTCGCTCGACCAAAACTCTCGAGGACACCCAAACCCTAGATAGAAAACGATATTGGTCTCCTACCCCCTCCCGCCGCGCCCCTGCCCGACAAATTAACTCTCTCGAGGCCACCCAAATTAACCCTTGAAGCGTTGTGTCGAGGTGACCCCAAACCCTAGAGAGAAAACAATGTTGGTCTCCTACCCCCTCCCGCCGCGCGCACCTACCCGACAAATTAACTCTCTCGAGGCCACCCAAACTAACATGATTCCTTATTGTGATTAGCTAGCTAGTTCTACGTTTGCCACTAATATATATATATATATATATATATATATATATATATATATATATATATATATAATTGACATGTTGTAAATATTTGCAGAAACTATGGAGCACTCGAGACGAAGAAATGAAGCGATGTTGGGGCACATTTTCGCACAATGAAGTGATGAATTTGCGTCATTTCTCTTCGACAGCGGACTGTTTGAAGAAGAGGGATATGTTCATGATGGCTTCGACCCATTAATGCCGGTACAAGAAGAGGACTATGTTCATGATGGCTCCGTGACACAATTGAGGTACAAGCGAAGGAGACCGATGTTGCTCTAGTGACCGAACCGAGTCCGGCCAGGTATATATATGTTAGTTAAGCCCGTGCTGACTAGTTAATTGATGCATCCATTGTTTTGGTATATGTACACATATTAATTACTCTCGTATTTCTTCCTTATAATTTCTAGCCCTCCGGATCGAGCACAACTTCGGTAAGGAGACGAGGCCTGAAGAAAAGTTGAGCTCGGATGAAAAGTTTGAGATCATAGAAATCGCGCCGACGGCGAACCGATTGAACCCATGCGGACAAGGAAGGCATTTTCTGCTCGGTCACGGGGTTCTTGTTAGGGACAAGATCCCGATCAGCATCCATCAATGGTATAAGCCTAAGGAGGAAGACCCTGAGGTGTCTTATGTCAATGATATGAAGAAAGAAGATCTTTGGACTGAGCTGAAGGTAAATTTCACCCTACCGCTAGAGGAGGATCCGGAGAAGCCAGTTAAAGAGCAATTAATCAAGTCTTGTGCTCTTAAGAAGATGGCAACCCTAATGAGGAGGTGGAGGAAAGAGCTGAACCAGTTTGTCCAGAAAGATAAGACACCAGAATTCATTGGCAAATATGAGAAGATCAAAGATCACTGGCCTGCATTTGTGGCCCACAAGACATCGGAAAAGAGTAAGAAGATGTCGGCGACAAACAAGCAAAATGCTGCAAAGAAGAAGCTTCACCATCGCCTTTGGGTCAGGTGGCTACCTCAAAGCCCGGCCTAAGTGGTCCAAGGCTGAGCATGATCTGCTTGAAAAAGGGATGGAACCAGAGACAATGTATCGCTGACCGTTGCGGACTTGGTTCTTCGGGCTGGCGGAACCTTGGACCTCAGAATAGGAAGTGCCAGTGGACGGACGAGCAACTGCAAAAACAAGTCAGGAAGCTTCGACACTATATCGATGCAGCGCAGCGAGGGATGTTCCTTCCAAACAGGGAGAAGGACGAGCTCAGAATGGCCCTTGGGAATCCTGAGCACCCTGGACGGACACGAGGCACGCCAGGCTCCCTTTCGTGGAAGGTTGGTTTTCTGGATGCAGGGGGTTACAAAACCCACGAGAGGAGGAAGAAACTGGAGCAGGACCAACTGCAGGCGCTGCACGAAAGGGTAATGGGGCTAGAGGAACGAGAAGCAGCAGATCGCAACAAACGACCTGCCGAAGCTTCCCCCCAAGCTACCCCGCCATCTCAGCGGAGAAGCAGCGTGGCGTCCACCGAGCTGCTTCAGCCGGAGCATGTTTTGATGACTCCTGCCGGCTATCCCGTGGATGGTATCACGGAGTCTCAAAGTTGCCACATTATGGCGCGATGGATGACTTTGAAGGTCAAGGCGGCTGTTGGCGAAGTTTATCCTAGTGGACCCGGCACAACTTATCACTGCCAGCCGATTCCAGAAGGATATGCTAAGGTGATGGTGGATGAAATAACGGAGGGATTTGAGGACCTCCTGCTTGACCACCCTACCGGTGAAGGGGAGACTAGGCTGGGTTCTGCTCTGAAGACTCCATGCCTATGGCGGAAGGAGCTCATCAACCTTCCGAACTGGACGCCTCGGCCTCCTCCTCCTCCTCCGGCGATTCAGAGCACTACGCCTCCTCCACCGCCTCCTCCTCCGGCGAGTGATGATCAGGGCACGCGTGGCAGCACTCCGCCTACTTCTCCGGCGCGTGGCGGCACTCCGCCTCCTTCTCCGCCTCCGCCGGCGCGCCCGAGCAGCCAGCCTCCTCCTTCTCCGCCTCGTCAGGAAGGGCGGAAGAGACCCGCCGCCGCTCCGGCTGCTCCGGCGCGTCGTAGTCCTTCTCCTCCGCCTCGTAAGCAAGCAAAAAAGAAGACATCCGCTCCGTCTGCTCTGCCAGCGTCTAGCAGTTCAGCCAAAGGCGGGAGGAAATACAGATACGGTCCTTCTCTGAAGACTCCAGAGAAGTTACCGTACGAGAGGACCGAGGAGGAAAACGCGAAGATCACGCAGACCGAAGTGGATGACTGGTTTGCAGGGTTGAAAGCAAAGAGACGTCCACCTCCAGAGGAGAAGGTAGATCCTGTGAAAGCGAAGTGCACTCTGGCTGCCATGAGGAAAGCGGCAAAGTCTCTGCCGAGAACCAACTATGAGCGCATTACTGAACCGACATATCTCCAAGCGGAGCGGTCGGGAAGTACTGTCAGACATCAAAGAGCAAAAGAACGAGCAGCTAAGAAAAAAATTGACCAGCTCGGCGAACAAGCAAACCAATCGTGCCCCCCTCTCAATGTGTCTAGTAGCAACATCGTCGCTAATGTTCCAGGGATGGTGGCCGGTTATGGCAATCTACAAGATTACCTGCCTGACGATGCACTTCATGTATACATGAAGGTGGAAGAACACAGATACGAGTACGGGAAGCCTCTCGTCAAAGATGAAAAATCTCTAACAACGATGATGCGAAGATTCCATACTTGGTATTTGAAAACATGCAGAGAGTCTGGGGGGACGAATTGTTTGTATCTGAACATTAAAGAGGAGCACGACCTCGTTGGAACTGATCTGTTGTGTGTTCCATTTGAGGAGTTCTTCGCGTTCTTCAATCAAAAGGCCATCGATAAATTAACGGTCTTTTGCTACTGCCTCGTAAGTACTATTTCTGTCATTAAGTCTCTATATATAGCTCGGCTCTTTCATTGCATGTATTTATAATTAATTATCCTCAATATATTATGCAGATTGAAGATCGTCGAAAGTGCAAAAAATGAAATCTATGATATTGGGTTCATTAACACAAATATCATAGATGTATTTCTGGTTGAAAAGCACGTCAAAGCGGCAGAGGACAACTTGCTACAATCGTTGATGAAAAATCAAAACAAAGATACCATACTCTTTCCTTATAACGGCAAGTGAGTGTTACTGATCGTTTGCATATTCGGTTTCCCTTATTACTCGGCGAGGTTATAGTAATGTAATTGATGAGTTATGCATGCGCGCGAGGTTCCACTATATTCTTCTGGAGATTAAGCTTGAGCGTGGACTAGTAACCGCCTTTAGACTCGAGACGGAAAGATCCCAGCACCTATGCGGACATGACTGAAATGCTCAGCAAGTAAGTTCAATTAACCGATCATTATCGCACCATAGCGGCAACTTTTTGTTCATTTCCTGATATCTCAAGTAATAATAATTATTTTCTTTGTCTTGCAGGGTTTGGAAACAGTTCACCGCAAAAGCTCCGGGACTGCCGAAGGAGCTGCGATATACATACCCGAAAGTAAGTACTACTGGCTAGCTAGCTGTGCGCATCTCCTGTTGATTCTATAGCTATACTTTCATCAATGCCATTTATAATGCTTCATTATCAGTTTGATTGACCTCTATTTCTCGTAAAGTGCTTGTGGCAGGAACAAGGGAATGATTTCTGTGGATACTACGTGTGCGAGTTCATCTACAACGCGACTTTGAAAAACAAGTGGGGCTACTCTCCAAGACAATATGAAGTACGTAAGCAATTAATAATATTCACAATTTAATTTTATTACACCATCATTTCTGTTGAGTTTCATTCATATATGTGTATTAATTAAGCCCCTTCTTCAAATTAGACGTGGCAGATGCGGAATGAACTCCTAGAACCAGATCGCATTAAAGCAATTCAAGAGGAATTGGCAGGATTCTTTCTTGACCACGTCATCAATAAAGCCAGAGAATACCATGTGGAAGTTGATTTCAAATGCTAGGGGACTGTAATTGAGAGATCTTATATATTGTACATGTATGTAGCCAGTAGCGTCGGACGTACATGATACGAAAACTTGTTTTAAATTGTTCGACCAATCTCTCGGAGAAGGAGAGGTCGATCGATCATCTCTTGGTATGCATGATGAACTTCTGTACTCGATGGTTCCCTTCATTTTCTTACTAGCTAGCGTGCCGAGGGCTATATGTATATAGTACGTAGCGTCGACCAAGCATGGACATAAGAGAGGACACTTCTCTCTATTAATTAGCTAGCTAACACAATATATGAAAAACCTAAATTAACCCCCAAAACCCCCAACCCCTTTAAAAAAACAAAACCCCAGCCATCGAATGCTCACAGCGTGGATGTTTTTGGTCCCGATTGGTGCCACCAACTGGGGACCAAAGGCCCCTCGCTCGGCTCGGCGCACCGGCCATGTGGAGGACCATCTGTCCCGGTTCGTGTTAGAACCGGGACTAAAGGGGGGAGGTATTAGTAACGACCTATTAGTACCGGTTAATGAACCGGGACTAAAGGCCCTTACGAACCGGGACTAATAGGTGTTTTTCTACTAGTGATTGCTGGAGCGCGTTTCCTTGATCCGTAGATGGATCTAGTTGCACCGGTCCTTTGATGCAAGTCCTCGCGTGGGTCATGTACTGACTTATGTGCGGCCTCGTTGGCCGCTCTATCGCGGCCACGAGGTCGTCGATCCGACCGGTCGGTAGTTTTATTTTTTGGCTGTGGGGGCTCTAAGGCCTCGTCGTCGAATTCAGGCAGCAGCTTTCGCTTTGGGTAGCTCTTCGTGTGGCAACTGCCACCATACTTTTCTGTTGCATCAAGCACCTTGTTCCATCTACTGTTGAGTGTGTTTTGTGCGGCCTTGAGCCTTTGCTTCTACTTCTTTAGACTCCTCGTAGTGGCGATAAGCCTTCTATGGAGGTTCTCTTGCTCTAGCTGCCTTTCCGGGATGATGTGTTTATCGTCATCCGGACTGTTCTCTTTTCCGATGACGGGTTGATTAGCTTGACGCTCGGTGTCGCCGTGTTCGGTTAGCGGCTCCGTACTTTGTTCGTCGTCCGTTGGCTCACCCTGCTCTATCGCTGGGTCTATTTGGTCGTCGTTTCTTCCGGAGTCGACCGTGGTATTGTTTTTTCTTGCGCTGTTATCGCTGTTTTTGCCGAGGCGGGATTTGGAGCGGCGCCTACGGCGCCGCTTTGATTGCTTCTCGAGGGAGCTATCTTTCGCTTCATCTTTCTGTTCCTCGTCATCATTTTATATGGGTGTATCCACCATGTATATGTCATGTGATGAAGTGGCGGTCCAGCGCCCTGTTAGCGGTGGTTCCTGTTCGTCTCCTGCATCATCGTCCATACCGTAGATGTCTTCGGAGTCGAAGTCGAGCATGTCGGTTAAATCATCGACAGTGGCTACTAAGTGGGTGGTGGGTGGGGGTGAATTTCTTTGTCATTTGCATCCCATTCTAGCTGAACATAGTTCGGCCAAGGTTCTCCTGACAGGGAGAGAGACCTTAACGAGTTTAGTACATCGCCGAAGGGCGAGTGCTGAAAGATATCCGCGGAGGTGAACTTATTCGGCTCTATCGCCCAATCGGATTCGATAGGACTGGGCGCAGGCGGTTCGGAGTCCAGGGCCGGCGACGAGTCCAGCGGTTCGGCGTCACGGTTCTCGTGATGGGTAAGGTCAGTATTCGGCTCTATCGCCACTGAGGGTGCAGCCTCCAAGGCGGGGTCTATCCGCCCGTCTTCGGATGGCGCAGTCCGTTCCGGATTGAAGGCCGGAGTGGTTGCTGGCGTGATTTCCCGAACACTGTCCGACGGCAGAGCTACATCGTGCTCGTCGTGATCGTGCGGCACACCTGGCATGGGCTCGAATCTGTCGAAGATTAAGTCCCCACGGACATCGGCAGTGTAATTCAAGTTTCCAAACCTGACACGGTGGCTGTGGGGCGTAGCTCTGGATCTCCTCCAGATGGCCAAGCGAGTTGGCCCGCAGTGCGAACCGCCGAATAGGAAGATCTGTCTGGGGAGGAAAACCTCACCCTGGACCGCATCGTTATCGATGATTGGAGGAGTCATCCAGCTTTACGACGACGGCACAGTGGAACTCTCAATGAAAGCACCAATGTCAGTGTCAAAACTGGCAGATCTCGGGTAGGGTGTCCCGAACTGTGCGTCTAAGGCGGATGGTAACAGGAGGCAGGGGACACGATGATTACCCAGGTTCAGGCCCTCTCAATGAAGGTTAAACCCTACTTCTTGCTTGATTGATCTTGATGATATGAGTAGTACAAGAGTTGATCTACCACGAGATCGTAGAGGCTAAACCCTAGAAGCTAGCCTATGGTATGATTGTTGTTGTTCTACGGACTAAACCCACCGGTTTATAAACACGGAGGGCTAGGGTTACACAGAGTCGGTTAAAATGGAAGGAGATCTACATATCCGTATCGCCAAGCTTGCCTTCCACGCCAAGGAGAGTCTCATCCGGACACGGGACGAAGTCTTCAATCTTGTATCTTCATAGTCCAACAATCCAGCCAAAGGATAGAGCCCGGCTGTCCGGATACCCCCTAATCCAGGACTCCTCACCACCTTGACCATTTGATGGTCTGCTTGACGTCGGTCAGGGAGCTGATGAGGGCGATCACCCTCTTGTGCACCCGCGTCTTGAAATTGTCCCAAATGTTGGTTCCTGGTTAGCAAGCAAGAGAGAATTGTTAGAGCAAGTTTTTCTTTTCAATACATGATAAGAAACTTCAGCAGAATACGTAAACTGATGCACATGGAGATGAATAACAAGCATCAATTGTTTTCCAATGCCAGACATCCATGCATCACAATCCTCTTCTAGAAACAACACTACCCAGTGCAACTACATATAGCAGGCAGGCACATACACAATCACAAGAGAAAAAAGTTTGAAGTGCTCACCATACACAAATAGGTAGAAATTGCAGTTTACTTTAACCAAAATATGTTGTTGCATATTCAATGAAATTAACATCGAAAAAGGATGGATGCTCCAGTTTTAGTCATAGTTTAACCATGATCGCTTTATTCATGATGATGGTAATAGAATAGAGCTAATAGCAGAACTAACAAATCAACATATATACTTAGGCTTTCCCCCGAGATGATTTCATTATTATACAAGGTATATATGACAAGGTTAAATGAATAGTGGAGTGGAAACACCATGATCAAGTACAATACTTGGTCTATTCTTCTAAAATTGTCAATTCTAATAGACAGGCAAAGAGATGAAATATGTTGCTTTTCGACTAGAGGGGGGAGGGGGTCTTAAGTATGATTTGAAAGCAGTTCAAGATAATAGGCAGATCACAAAATGACAGTCTACTATACTTAATCCAATGATAAAAAGCAACCATGTCAATCAACAAGAAGAAAAATATTGAGACTGGGTAAACCAGCACCATACAAACATGAAGGAAAACACTCGAGCAACAAACCAAAAAAGATCAACCGAAAATCGGTAAGAAGAAGCAACTCCAGTGGTGGGTAACAATAGCAAGCAGCCACTATTTGAACATATCAACCAACAAAATCAAAAATATCAATAGAAAATCATCAATCTTCTCTAGAGCATAAAACAGTCAACCATGGCAAACATAAACAAGGAGAGGGAAAAATGTTACCCTAGCCCTTCCTGGCAGACGACAAAGTGGACAACCAACAGTGGGGAGCCAGGATATTAATTTCCAAGCGGTACAATGACTCCAATGCCATGAGAAACAGAAACTCCCACTAACTGTCCTTCTAGCCTAATCAGAAAGCAACCAAACAGAGAAGGGACTTTGGTTGCTAGTTCAGTTAAAACCATTTCCCCAAGAAAAGGCCGATAAGAAAATTGGAATTCGGCTAAAACAACATTTTATGCAGAGCCGCGCAAGCTGAGAGTACACCATGATCGTACTTATTTTCCATGTCAATATGGAGCTGAAAGAATTTAAATAGTAAATACTAACACTATACTATTTCGCACAAGACAACGATTCCGATGCCATAAGGACCATAAAACTCTCACTACAACTACACTAACCACAAATCAGACCGTAATCAAACAGACAGAAAAAGCACTAATCAAGAAGAAAGTTTTGGTTTTGTCACACCTAAATAATTACTGTGGTGCAGTAAGTGAGTTCAGATAAATTCACATGAATCCCTGTGACATGTACATGGCCAGATACATGCACTCTAGTAAACTAGAGCCTCTCCTTTCTAAAGCAAGTTTCAGTTAGGTGACATGAGGCAGCAGCATGCAAAATAAATTATTGATATTAGTTACAACCAGCATCTCTGAAGTACTTACATTAGTTACAACAAGCATCTCCAAAATACTTACATTAGTTACAACAAGCATCAACATACTACTATGAGGCAACAACAAGCAAAGACAAAAATAGAAATACTAGCGATATTGGCAGGAGCAGGTACGGTACAGATCAACCAAGTAAATGGGATCCCAATAGAGAGGCAAGAGCGGTCACCTTTGCGACAAACCGACTTCTTGGTGGTGATGCTGAGCACCTTGGTGGGCATCCTCACAAGGCCATCCGCCCGCAGTTGCTTTTCCTTGGCTCCCTAAGGTGAGTACTGGTCCTTGATGGTCACCTTGACCTATCTATCGATGACGATCGAGGTGATCTTCTTGACGTCGTCCAGGGAGCTGATGAGGTCGATCGCCTTCTTGTGCACCCACATCTTGAAATGATCCCAAGTGTTGACACCTGGTTACCAAGTAAGAGAGCATTGTTAGAGAAAGTTCTTCTTTTCAATATATGATAAAAACTTCAGCGGAAGCACAAAAAACTGCATCACATGAAGTTGGATAACAAGCATCAATTGTTTTCCAACGTCAGGAATCCAAGCATCATAATCCTCTTCTAGAAACAACATTACCCACTGCAACAACATATAGAAGGAACGTACACAATCACAAGAGAGAGAAAAATAAGTGTTCATCATACACAAACAGGGAGAACTTTCAATTTACTTTAACCCAAAAATGTTGCTGCATATTCAAAGAATTTAAACATCAGAAAGGGATGGATACTCAAGTTTTAGTCATAGTTTAGCCATGATCGCCTTATTCATGATGCTGATGAAAGATTAAAGCTAATAGCAACACTAACACATCAGCATATATACTACGTCTTTCATCCTAGATGATTTCATCATTATACATGGTATATATGACAAGGTTAAATAAATAGTTTAGTGGAAACACCACGATCAAGTATGGTACCAAGTCTATTCTTATACAATTCTACATAGGAGCGGACCAGAGAGAAGAAATATGTTGCTTTTAGACCGGGCGATTCTTTAAGTTTGATTTGAAAGCAATTCAAGATAAAAGGCAGATTCAAAAATGATAGTCCACTACTTAATCCAATGATAACAAGCGACCATGTCAATCAACAAGAAAAGATTGTGACTGGGTAAACCAGCAGCACACCACGCAAACATGAACAAGGAAAAAACTCTAGCGCACGCAGCAAACCAAAAAGCTCAAAAGAAAATCATGGTAAGAAGAAGCAACTCAAGTGGTGGGTAACAAGAGCAAGCAGACACTATCTAAACACATCAACCAACAAAATCAGAAGAATCAACAGAAAATCAGCTCTCTTCTCTAGAGCATAAAACAGTCAACCATGACTAACAAAAACAGACCTCAGTCACTCGACAAAATTAGTAGTACAGGAGCAAGGAGGACAGCTGACTAATTCAACCAAGCAACATATGTTCACCCGGCATCGCTCACCAGCAGCAGGGTAAGACAGCCAACAACGGTTGACCTACGAGCAACACAATGACTCCGATGCCATGAGGAACTGAAGCGTAGGGTAACCTGTCATTTTCTCGGCTAAAACAACCACTAACCAAGAATACAACTTCGATTGCAGGCTCACATGAGATCATTTTCCCTTAGGGGCCAGCAAGCAAATAGATGTTCAATTTGCATGTAGCAAATAAGACCAAATGAATTATAAATCAAACTAGAACACGGGGAAATGGAAAGGAGAATAAGCTGCTTCATTCAAATTTGACAACAAGCAACATTATCTCAACATCAAGCGACAAAATCGAGACATATTTTATGCAGATTCTGAACAATGAGAATATAGAGGTGCAACCGTACAAGCAAAACCAACCGTCCAATTAAACAAGGAGAGGAAAAAATGAATATAGAGGTGCAACCGTACAAGTAAAACCAGCTGTCCAATTAAACAAGGAGAGGAAAAAAATGTTTACCCTAGCCCTCCCTGCCAGATGACAAACAAGTGACAGACAACAGTGGAGAACCAGGATATTAATCTGCAAGCAGTACAATGACTCCAATGCCATGAGAAACGGATAAACTCCCACTAACTGTCCTAGCCTAATCAGAAAGCAATCAAACAGAGAAGGAACTTTGGTTGCTAGTTCAGTTAAAACCATTTCCCCAAGGGAACGCCGACAAGAAAAATGTAATTCGGCTAAAACAACATTTTATGCAGAGCCACACAAACTATGAGTACACCACAACCGCACTTACTTTCCATGTCAATATGGAGCTGAAAGAATTCAAATGATAAATACTAACACATATATCGCGAAGTAACGACGCAACACTAAACATAAGGAACCTCGACATTTGTTGGTGCATGTTCTGGCAGATCAATACCGGGTAGTGATCAAGGCCAATTTTATTTCAAAATTATGATATAACATATGGAACATCACATCAGATAGAGTGTTGACATCAATTATGTAAAAAGAGCATTTCAGGCTTGGTCAACTCATCAACATAAAAGAGAACAAGAATTTATCTCGCATGACAAGTTGTTGTCCATGATCTTGCAATTGCTTTTATGCAAGGGAAACAATAAAAACCTTGTTTTGGCAGACTAGAGCTATTGAATGTCCTGAAGACACGCAAAAGAATAAGCTGTAATATCCAACAAGCATTGAGAGGAAACAGATTTCCTTAAAAAATGAAAAGGATATCAGGATCATTACACTTTTGCTGAAGTAGCAGTGTATGTTCATTCTGCTGCGTGGCTGTCCTACACAAGACCCCTTGAATATCTGAAAATAAAATAGATTGATAACTCATACTCCCTCCTTCCTAAAATTTTAGGCATAAGCTTTTGCATGCAATTCTATAATCTAAGGCACACATGCCTTTTTCTCTCATTCAGTTATAGCCATCACCAATGGGTCCTATTTTTCTGGAAAGGAAAACAAATAGCTACATGGGCCTCTCATGCGGTTAGCTCATAGCGCCCTCTTCGCTTTGAGATTGGATCGCTCAAATGAACCTGCGCTAATTTTTCGTGCTGAATCTAATATGCCTAACATTATGGGAAGGAGGAGTACTAAAAGTTCAAGAAACACAATCTACATTCTCGAACTGGAAATTGTTCAGATTACTCAAGATTAAAATACGTAAGTAGGCATTCAAGTATACATTTCCTATCATATAGGGTAGTTGTATATGACAACTAATACTAACAAGAAAGGAATAAATACACAGGCGCAGTCATGCAGGGCTTCCAAAAGTAGTTGGAGTATACCAAGAAAGGACAAAAATGCACGGATGCAGCCAAAAGCGTCAACAAGTTGTTGGAGTAAATTGACCAGGGCTAGACATGATAGATTCTTACAATTGAAGAAAATTGACATTAGTGTATTAGTAGCACATTGCCAAAAGTCCCAGCTTTGCAAAACCTAGACCGACATTAGACCATCAACACTGTAATTCAGGTAGGTTATGAAATGTGAATGCACTGAAATTACGAGTTAACTTAGTTGTCATATATTCGCATTGTTGGACCAAGCAAAAAGACAATAGTTCGTTGGGACAAGCCGGCAACTAGCATGAAAGCACATTCGCTCTTACTTATCCCTGTTCGCTGATAGCTCAGGCCTCTGCTGGTGACGATCATCAGATCGCGATTTGACTCGGTGACGACATTGGCATCTGCTGAAGGGAGCTTTACTGTTAGCAAGCAGTCATAGACGGACAGTGGCAATGCTAATCTTCTGAAGCAAAACAATCCGTCTATGAAAGGAAAACGTAATTGCTGCAAGCAACGAGCATAGGCGTACCGGCTAAGTCCTTGGTAGCGTCGCTGCAGCCAACAATGTGGTGGGCCATCTTAGTCACCCAGAGCTCTTCCCCCAGCCTGCTCACGCCACTCTGAAAGGAAACCCAGAACCAATTAATTAGACGAACCTGCCGCACAATTTTCCCAGGTTTAAGCACAAGAAATGATGAAACGAGCATAGCAAAGTATAAATGTGAAACCATTACACCAAAATAACAAACCATTGAGTCCCAAAAATGAATGGGTTAAATCCATATAAATCATTCATTCCAAGAAATGCAGCAATAATTCAGCAGCAGCTCATGTGCTTTTCGATTATCAAAATTGCAGGAGACGACAAAAAACAATCGAGAAGAAAATGAATGGCACATTTGCATCTGATGCGACTAGCTGCATATCTCATTGGCACTTAATTTCAGCATCACGCTAGTACACATGATGCAAATTAAATAAGTGCCATATCAAGAGATGTACTGTGATGTTCATCCTAAGTTCGAATTAATGTTGTGTAGCAAAAAGACAATAGTTCGTTGGGACAAGCCGGCAACTAGCATGAAAGCACATTCGCTCTTACTTACCCCTGTTCGCTGCTGGTTCAGGCCCCCACTGGTGGCGATCATCATCAGATAGTGATTCGACTAGGTCACGGCCTTGGCATCTGGTGAAGGGGAGCTCTACTCTTAGCAAGCAGTCAGACACGGACAGTAGCAATGGTGATCTTCTGAAGGAAAACAATCCGTATCTTTTGAAACTACTGCAAGCAACGCTCGTAGGCGTACCTGCGAAGCCCTTGGCGGTGTCGCTGCAGCCAACGAAGTGGTGCGCCGTCTTCGACACCCAGATCATAAATGCGAAATCTTTACACAAAATTAACGGACCACTGAGTCCCCAAAAACAAATGTGTTGAAACCATATAAATAATTCATTCCCATATAACTGCAGCACTAACTAGTTCAGCGGCAGCTCGTGTGCTTTCTGATTATCTAAATTGCAGGAGACCAGAAGAAACAATTGAGATGCAAAATGAAGGACACATTTGCCTCTGATGCTACTGGCTCCATATCGATCTCACTGGTGCTTCATTCAGCATCACACTAATACACATGCATGAAGCAAATAAAAGAAGCATCGTACGTATCAAGAGATGTGCATCCTAATTTCAGATTTATTAATGATGATGTGTAGGAGGAACAAACAGCACCACCCACTGCCAAGATGGGTAACAAGATGATAGATTTGGTGGGGATTAAGACGAAAAAGGTGGGTACCTGTGCTTGATTGCTCCGAAGGCTCTTGGTGTTGATGAAGAGAGGAAGAGGCACATCCCGGTGGTCCAGTCGGTCTTCTCCTCCGACGATCGATGAACAACACACGAGCAGAGCAGAGCAGGCCGCCGGGGAAGGAGGCCCCGGTGGTCCCTTTTCTCCTCCGACGAGGGACCCATGGGCAGAGCAGGCCGCCGGTAGAGGACCCAGGAGCGGAAGCAGCGGCGTCCCGGCGCGGGCTTCAGGTGGAAGAAGCCATTGACGACCATGGCGTGCTCAATCTGCAGCCTAGGTCGCAGAGAGTGGGGCGGCAGTGGGGGCGAGGTCGCCGGTTGTAGGGGAGGCTGGCAGCAGCGTTTGAAGGTGGAGGTGGAGGTGCAGGTGAATCCGCATGAGGAGGTCGCCGTCGATGGTGGCGACGGGACGGGGCACATGGGTGGGTGGCGGATTTGGATTCGCGTTGGACGGCGCGGTTGAAGGTATGGACGGGTTGAGGGGCGCCCAGTCCAGCAGCCGGAGGGGAGGGGAGGCGAGGAGAGGAGAGATTCCGGCGGCCGGAGACGGAGCTGCAAGGTGAAGGTGAGGAGACGGGCTGCGGCTAGCTAGGGATTTGGATTTGGGTTTCCTTCTTGGTTTGTTTGGGGATTTTTATTACTTTGTTCGTTTGGGGACTCGGTGGTGGCTCCGACTCCGAGGCATCTCCCACGGAACGGATCCATCGCGTGCTCATTGGTGTGTGCTTGGTGCGTCCCACGGATCGCCGATCTTTTCTTTGGTTTCGTTTGGCTGAAATGATCCACGAATGATCTCATTTCTCATGGATCATGATCTCGGCCGTTTATCAGTGAGCAATCCAACGGCTGCATGCATGAAGGTGGAGGAGAGACCGGATTCCACCGGTTTTGTTTGCGCTTTTCTCTTTCGCTTCCTGGATGGATTTTTCATTTTTTTCAAAAAGAAAACCCACAAATTATAGTTTGCATATATTACGCTTCATCTCTCCTATTTATCCTTTTTTTTATTTTTATATGTCCTTTTCTTTATATGTATGGTTCAAAATTGCACCTGTATCTATCTAATAACCATATCAAAGTACAGAGCATTTCTTCCTCCATTTTACCATCCGTTGCAAGTACCAGATGTTTCTTCTTCTGTTTGGCCTCTCCTTGCATCCAGATCGTCCATCTATCCTGCGCAACCCCAGCCAGTTTTTTTCCCGATCCATTTCGTCCTCCCTTGCCTTCGCCCATTTCTCCAAGGGCATTCGTCGTGTCGGTCATGCCAGCCATGCCGTCGGCAAACACAAAGCGCGGGGGGAGGAGGTGCTGTTGAATGAGCTACAACACCCGCACCGATGTAGCCCCTGATCCTTAGGGTTTCACGAGTGGGACAGACCAGCCCTTTTTATATGTCGTTTTCTATATATGGTTCAAATTTAACAACACCCTTCTTATTTCGTTAAAAGTATTTTCATGTTCATGGTTAGATAATGAACAATATTTCGATCAAGTTTGTTGCAAGAACGTACTGGCCCGGTCAAGTCTGTTGGAGTTGCTATCCTACCAGAAACATGTTTCATTAACGGGTACTCGTTTGAAGTGGAATGGTGGCCGAATCAACGACGGCAATCGATGGAACGCTCAAAAGTTAGCAGAAGGGACTGTGGCTGACAAGACCGAGGCATGTTTGTCATGTGCTCACACGATGCAACGTTGGTGCGGTCAATAAGCATGACGTGAGTGGCACAACATAGTTGGCGCTCATTCCTAAGAGTTGTGGCAGCGTTGCGGTAGCAAGCTACGGCCCAAGGTTAGAATTTCACTTCATAAAAGATCAGCTTGACAGATTCTATAAGTTTGGAGAGTTGCGGAACAATTGTAATGTAAGTGGTTCCATAATAGCTATTACCTCCATCTGTAACACAATTGTCGCTCAAACGGGTGTATGTAGCACTGAAGTACATACATTTAGATACATCCGTTTGAGTGACGGTTATTTCTGGACGGAGGGAGTATAATTTTATGGTTTTTCATCACCATTCACACATCTCTGTCTATGTTTGAACTCATCGTCAACTCTCCATATGCACCAATGCACTATATTTCCATCTTTTGCTTCATTATTTCATGTGAAAGTAAGCATCACTGTGTAGCAACCAAGTTTTTGGATCCCAAGCGAACCTTTTTTTCTCGAGGGGCACCGATATTTCCAGTTACCACGGCAAGCACGAAATACCGGAAAAAAATCAAACAAATTTATAATCAAATTTTGAATTCAAATTTTTTAAAGTCGGTATAGATAACTCTATAACTTCAAAGGGTCACAAACCTTGCTTAAGCGTAGTGGCTGGTCACCTGCAACAGTCTCTTGCTCATGTGGCACCTAATTCGACTCCTGGTTGTGTCCATTGTTTTACACCTTTTGTTTTTACTTTTGCATCCTCAAAAAGAAATAGAGAAACGAGGTAACAGACTCGGTCACGTGACCTGCCGCTGAGGAACGCATTGCTTCGTAAAAGAGATGCCCTGTATTTAACTATAAGGTGTGTGTTTGAATTCAAAATTTTCCAAAATACTTGGAATTTTTTGCTTGGTATGAGTGTTTCTCGTGGTGGGGCGGTAAAAGCGGTAACTGAATATTCCGAGCAGTAACCAAATCCATGGTAGCAACACAAGCGGAAAAAAAAAACTAGACTTGTATGTGATACCGGATAAAGAAGATCACCGGCATGTATGTGATGGGGCCTGGATGGGGTGGTTCCACGTTGTCGAGGACAATCAGGTGGCAATGGCGGGGTATGTATGACGGAGAGAGACGTGCCAATCTGCTGGCAGAGTTCGTCTTTGGAAAAGCAATACACTGAAGATGGTTGGTACACTACATAATTCATGAATTCGAAAATGTGTGGACGCACCACTAACTAATGAAATGGCCCACTGGTCACTCATTTAACATTTACCTTTTGAATTTGAAATGTTTAAATGTCTGACTAAAGTGTTTGGTTTAGGAAATATATACTCTTTTTTCCAAATACAAACGAAGGCAATTTTTTTGGGAGATTCAGACTAACAACTTGAAGTTTCACCATAACTATGAAAAAAGATATCGTCTTATGCAACTACACCTTATGTCTGCTAGTGAAACACTTGCTCAGCTAAATGGCTGGGATCGATGCCTCGGATCTTCTACAGCCGGCCGGCGTCCTTAAACTGACCGGGCGTATGGTCCGATTAGTGCCCGGTCGCAAAAACATGACCTAGACGGGCTCCCCAAAACGGCCGCGGACATCCAGTCTGATCGGCAACCGTCAAATCCGGAACGGTTACTTATGAGGAGGCCTGGACTTGTAGATGATTATTTTGGGACGGATGAAGTAGATGATTATTTTGTTCTTGGGATGGAAGAAATGAGCGGGACGTAGTACGTAGCAGGAACGAAGAGTTCCCGTAACAACAAAAGCAAAGGAAGCGAAGCGAAGCGAAGAAAATTAAAACGGTCGTCGAATCGAATTGAGTCGATCGAACAAAAAAAAGAGAGAGAGACAAGAGAAAAGAAACCCGCGCGCGCTACCGAGGTGTTTTGCATTTTTGTTTTTTGCGAGGGCGCTAGCGAGTATACATTAAGTTTTTTTTGTTTTCCTCTCCACCTAGATCGTGATGCACAACCTAAGATGACTAAGAGCATCTCCAACAGCCGCGCTAAACTATTTTAGCGCGGGCGCAATCACTAGTGTGTCTCCAGCGAGCGCGCAATAATCGTGCGTGCGGCACATAAAGTTGGGCGCGCGGTCCGAATCGCTATCGCGCGCTGCGTATTTGGGGCGCCCGCTTCCGCGCGCGGCACACATGGGCGCTCGCGCCGCACTCCCTTCCCTGCGCCACCTTAGCCCCGCACGCGCCGGCGCCGGCGAGCTGACCCGATGGACGCACGCGCCGGCACCCCCCTCACCCCATCCTACAGCCGCGAACCCTCCAGCGCCGCCGCCGCCGCCGCCGCAAACCCTAGCGCTGGGAGCGTTGGCCACGCCTCCACCTGAGCTCCTCTGAGCATCGGCCTCGCGCGCGACTTATTCATGCCGCCGCGGATGACCTCGGCGGCTGGTGGCGTCGCGCCGGCGCCCGCCGTGGTGAAGCCACGTGCACCCCCCCTCGAAACTCCCAAATGCAGCGCGGCCGAAGAAGGGCAAGACGTTCGCGAAGAAGAACAAGGCGGCGGATTTGCTTCGGCACCTTGTAGGCACCTCGATTGTGTCATCATAACTTGGTTTGTATGTTGAACTTGGTTTAATTATGTTGTAGGCATAAATTTGAACTTGTGGTCATGAAATTTTGGGCACGAACTTGGTTGGAATGATGTTTGTGATTCAATATATGCCATGTGTTTTGTGTTGATGTGTGAAATTTGTAACCAGAATGAGAACAAATGTGTGCGCCGGCTGCTCGCGCGTTGCTAAAGCTGCGCGCGCTGCATTTTAGCGCTACTGCTGGAGCAAGCGCTGCACGACGCGCCAAACCTGACGATGGGTGCGCCGCAAATCAGATTTTAGCGCGCCGCGCTTTGGACGCCTGTTGGAGATGCTCTAATGCACCAGTACAAAGGGAGTAGCTAGTACAGTGGCGGTGCTGGTGTCTTCATGGGAATTCCATGGAACACCCTAGATTTTGGCCCAAAAAAAAGGTACATATGTTGAGCTGTTTTACGGTGATTGTGTTAGTACTCGGACTATTTAGCAGTATTTACATGTCTGATCACGTCTGATTTTTATTAGCCGTCCGATCTTGCAGGGAATTTTAATTGATCAAATTTAATATGTTAATTGCGATAAGGGCATAATGGTCCAGGGGGAAATATCTTTTCTTGAACTGATCACCTGAGGACCAGATCCATGTCTACTCGATCCAGAGCACTATCCTCCTCCGATGTATTCGCCGCCGCCGCTCCTGACCTTCTCCGTCCTCGACCTGCCTGGTGAGAGGAATAAATTCATCGTCCTCGTCCTTCTCCGTCCCCAGCCCCCCACGCCGTCAACGAAGAAGATGAAGGCCGGATCTGCGCCGGCTGAATCGCCGGCGACGGCGGTGGGCGATCCCATCTCTTCGCGCGTACCATCATTAAGGTATGAATCCAGCTTGGCGTTCTGCTCGTTCTCTTGGGCTTTGCGCCCCTCCACCATGCATGCAGTACAACCTCAACCCCACAAGATCTGGGTAATTTAGCAGTATGCGAGATTTGTACGGACTAGAACAACGAATGGAAAGCTTCATCGTGGCATAGTTTCTCTTGAGCTAATCGCATCATGTTAGTTTAACTAAGATGTTGAGGGCATTGCTTACTTCCTTTGGTACCGCAGGAAAAAAAGTGACATACTTGACGTTTGAGATGAGATATACTAAAGGAAGATGAGATACTGGTTCCATAGTTGACTTAATTTAGTTTATTAAAGTCATCATCACTTTAGGTTTGCATAGTGCATGAAATATAGTTTAAAGGAAGATGAGATACTACTTGTTGGACGTTGATGATTGGTTTCCCTCACATGTCAAACGAGCAAAGTCTTTTCCATGCACTTGTCTTTGCCTATGAGCTATTTTACACCTGCAACATTGATAAACAGAAAGATGTTGATGATTGGTTTCCTCACATTTCATATGCAGGAAGACATGGCGTATGCAAGTGATGAGAGTATGTTCGAGTATCTAAATGTTGTCAGCAAGATGTTTGATAGTGAGGCTGAAGGCTATGAATTCTACAACAAATATGCTCTTGAAAAAGGTTTTAGTGTGAGGAAAAGCTACGTTGAGTGGGATGGATCCAACAAATACATAATTTTAAGGAAAATTGTGTGTAGTCGTCAAGGGTTTCGCGAAGAGAAGCACATGAAAAGAAAGATGGAAGATAGAAAGAGGAGGCCACGAAGTTTAACTCGTGTTGGGTGTAATGCTAAATTGGTCACTACGAGACAGGAGGAAACCGGTCGGTGGTTTGTCAAGGATTTCATCGATGAGCACAGCCATCCTCTAGCCCCACGGGATCTTTCTTGTCTGCTGCGTTCGCACGCATTTAATTAGCGATGAGCAGAAAGCGGACATTGCGGACATGGAAAAATGTGGGATCCGCAAATACCATATTATGGATATTTTGTGCTTTCAATACAGTGGATTTGATAAGGTTGGATGCATAAAGAGGGACATTTATAATTTCTTCCATGCTAATAAGCAGGAGACAATCAGCGCTGGTGATTCTAATACGGTGATCATGCACATGATGGCGAGGCGAGAGCGAGATGTGGATTTTTTCTTCAAGTACTTGGTAGACGAGCATGGCCATCTGAAGGGACTGTTCTGGGCTGATAGTCAATCGCGACTTGACTACGAGGCTTTCGGAGACGCCATTGTTTTCGATAGCACATACAGAACCAACAAATACAATCTGCCATTCGTGTCGCTTTGTCGGGTTGAATCACCACCGAGCACTCGTAATTTTGGCTGTGGTATAATTTCTCATGAAACAAGCCAGGCATACGAGTGGATGTTGCGGACCTTTTATGATTGCATGGCACAGAAGCATCTGATATCTGTGATCACAGATGGGGACCTTGCAATGCAGAGAGCAATCAGGGTGGTCTGCCAGACTCGAACCATAGACTATGTATATGGCACATTCAGCAGAACATTGTACTCCATCTGCATGATGACGACGTAAAGGAGGAATTCAGATCTTTCATTTATGATACTTCTTCCATTGAAGAGCATGAGATAGAATGGATACAATTCTTACAACAGAATAAAGTAACCAGTGAGGAGTCTTGGCTGCATCAGATGTATCAGATGAGAAAGTTGTGGTGTGCTCCATATCTTGAGGGTCGTTGTTTCCTAGGATTGAGCAGCAATCAGAGGAGTGAGAGCTTGAACTCTGTGCTACATACGCATCTTGAGGGTAAGATGTCGTTCTTTGAAATGCTAGAGCACTATGAGCATTGCCTTGCGTTGCGACGGATTAACGAAGCTCTCCAAGACGTCAAAGCCTTGCAGTCCGTTCCATTTACAGAGGAAAATGCTTCGCCGCTTGAGAAACACGCCGCAACAGTTTTCACACCTAGTGTCTTTAAGATGGTCTTATGGAGCATAGATGCTGTCAGCAAATGTTAGATCGGAGAGATACTAGATGGATCAGAAGATAACACTTATGTTGTGTCCAAGCAGGAAAGAATGGATAAAAAGTTTGGAGTGCGCATTGAAGAGCAATGAGGTCTTTTGCACAGGGTGAGTTGTTCTTGCCGTAAGTTGGAATGCGCAGGCACACCATGTTCCCACATTTTTTACATATTGGGGATTTTAAAACAAACAATTATGTCCAGTTGTTGCATTCCCACTAGGTGGACTATGAATGCAAAATGTGCATACGCACCTACCAGAAAAAACCAGATGTATGACTATTCGGTAAGCCTGCAGAGGTACCGCGAGTTGTGGAATTGTAGTCACGCCGCAAGTTTCAAGACAAAGAAGTCAAGATCACAGAACATCTGTGGCTATTGCAAGAATCCTGGTCACAATCGACGTAAATGCGCTAAATTGCTAGAGGTACGAAATATGTTCATATTTATTTTTTGCATGTGTTTTACTCATAATTGATGTCCATGTGATTTATTCTATTCTTCTGCGTAGGATCTCGAGGCTGAACTGTGATGTCTACATACAACATGAACTGACGATGAGCCAGAGAAAGTCGTGTGCCATTCAGCTATGTGTGACGTGGTCTTTACATTCTATTTCATCGTGACAGTAATTTAGTGAAGTGCGGTTGTACTGCCATGTTACTGTATTAGTTCGACATATTTCGTTTTCATTTTCTGTGTGTATCATTTGATGTCCAACTTTAAGAATGATGATGTATTTCGAACAGGAATAAGGGCTAGCATGGAGCACTTGTTATTTTCGAGTAGAATTAATTTTGTGATGTATTTCCGCATGCACGCCAGACGGATCTCCCGCGTGATCCCACGGTCTGCATGGCTCATGCATGGCAGGCCGTTTTCCTACGTCGACCCAAACATCGGCCCATCCGAGGTTGCAGCTCCGGATGGCCCACGTCGCGTACTATGGTTGTCATGCATATTCATAATCATCATGCATATTCTTCATTTAGAGATCATTAATGACTGACATATTTTTTAAATAAGTGGGGCCCAGTAGGGTGTGCTTGGAAATATTGGAGAAACCTCCATGCACGTTCATCTTCGCTGCCTGCAAATCGGGCGGTTGCCGCTGTGCCAGCAGCTGTCAAGGCCTTGATGAATCACTATTCACATGCAGGTCCCCGAATCTTGCATGCAGGTGCCTGGTTTTTGCATGAAGGTCCTTGGGTCGCATCATTGGTTGAGGAAGTATCTCTAGAGTTTTCGAACTGACATTGCCCACCACCTCCTCCAAATCACCCAAATCACCTCCTGTAGCAGAATACGTGCAGAATCGGTGCGAGATACTTACAGGGGGAGAATAATTGAAGACATGTTGTCAGGGTGGCCGTGAGATCGCACGGTCTTCTAACATATGTCCTTCCAAGCGGACCTTCTCCAGCATGGCCTTATAATCCATGTCCGACCGCTCCTGTAGCAACTTACTGTCCATATCGGCATGTGCCTGCAACACATAGGCATCCATCCAGACTCGCTCTGTCTGTATAATACTGTCCACAAGCTTCCGGTCCTTCTGCAACGTTTGATGCATTTCCTTGTAGCCAAGGAAAAACTTTTTTTCCATGTCCTTACAGTCCCGCTAATACTTTTCTTCAATCTCAAGACGCATCTTCGCCATCTTACGGGAAAACTCCTCACGCTCCTCCTTTATCATCATGTCCACGTATGAACGTTCTTTTTTGAGTTTCTTATCTACCTCATCGCGATCCTTTTGCACCTTCAAGTTGATCTCCCGGCGCTTCATGCAAAGACTTGTCAGACTCAAGACGGTTGTTATGCGCCTGCGAGACCATGGTCCCTACAGCAACACATATACCCATAGTATGAAAACTGTATCCACAACCTCATCCAACTAATTCCTAACAATACCATCGAGAAAATATATTCATAACCAGTTAGTACAATCAACTACTACAAACTATCAGTCAAAAAGCTCTTGCATGACATCATGTACTCCAATTACACCAGAACTACTCAACTATGGCAAAAGCTGGATTTTCTAATCTCTTCGGAAATGACTTCTTGGTCGAATCAATGGAAAAAATAATCAGCACTGCAATCGAAGATGGGAGGGACTGCAATCGAAGATGGGAGGAGCCGTGGAGGAGACCTTTTTAATCCGGCGTCGGCGTGGTCGCTTGAGAAGCGATGGCGCGATCCCGGCGATGGCTATGTGAGGAGAAACAAGGTAGATGGGGGTGGTTAGGATAGGGTAGATATGCGGTAGAATGGGAGGGTATATATCCTTGATTGCAGGGTTAATTAGTTATTTTGAAGTAATGCGCTTCCATGCAAGTTTTTTTTAACGAGCGCGATCTTTTGGGGGCTTCCAAAACATGTGCACCGACCATGGTCGAACCACATATCACGTAAGCCCGAGCCATCGCTGCGTTCGTGCCAACCTGCGGCCCACCATTGCCTCCCTTTCCCTTGCCCCACCAAATTGTTATTCTTCTCCGGCATGAAGCCTACCATCGCCGGGCGGACGGTGAGACGAGAGATGTCCATGTCCAGTTCGGCCTCTCCGTCATCATGGCCGCGGTATGGTTCACTGCCGATGACCAGATGCCCCGACTGCCCACGCACCGCGCCACTGAAGCGTTTGACAACCATATCAAAGAAGAATGGAAACCATGGGCGGGAATTTGAGAAATGCGAGAGCAAACCAGAAGCGGGGAAGGTTAAATCTATGTTCTGTTGTGTCTTTTTGATATGAATTCTGACCCCAGATTTATTTTTATTTCCTCGGAATTGGGATTTAGGGTTTCCCTTGCCTTTTTAAGAAGCTGAAAACATGCAAGCATTTTGAGTGGCTGGATGAATACGTTGAGAGGCTTCAGACGGATGGCTTAATTGATTTGAGGCACGGGGCAACCCTAGAGCTAGATCTGCCATCAGCGGTGGATAATAAGGGCTATGCCAATGTTCCTCCGATGGTGGCGGATGCGGAACTCAAGGTGGAATTGAAGAAGATCAACAAGAACTTAAGGCAGTTGATCGATCTGAAGAAGCACGCAAATATGATGGTCATGGATTTTATTTTTCAATAATTGTTGTGGGATTTGTTTACTTGTTGATCATCAGTCGTTAGAAGTTGTTAACAAATTTTTTTCAGTCAGCTTCTGTATAAGCAATGTCATGTGTGCTTAATGCCTTGTATGACCAGACCAAGGAAAAGCTCATTTGAAATCTATTGGAAAGGACAAATAAAATTGAAAACTGATTTCTTGTTTCCAAAATAAAATTTAGCAAAGAGGAAATAGCTTATTCTTATGTTAGCAAATTTGTAACTTATTGTTCTCTAAAAAGGAAGAGCAATATATTCCTTCCAAGAATTTCCAGAAATAATTGTCAACCCATTTTCGTTGGTAATTACGAGATATATTTGGCGCAATTAGTGGCTAACTGGTTTTTTTAGGAATAGTGGCTACTTGGTTTGATATATGCCAAACGTTACATTCAGATTAGTTGCATTATTTCGTTCATTTTTTACCCAAAAAATCTATACAAAGTGTTAATTGGACAATGTGAACAATGTGGCATGAAGGTTGTCGGCCGAGCCAGTGGATGGACCGGATCGATGGTACCGGATGGAATACATTGTAAACCAACCCTAAATCCTAAACCCAAAAAACCAAAAAAACCTGAACCCTAAACCCTGATAACCCAACCCCCCCCCCACCCACACACACACGAAACCGTAAAAACATTCAAAATTTGGCCCCACATGGAAACCATTATGCATGAATTCTCTATGGGGTCATGGGATGCCACGAAGAAAGTTTGGGATCATTAGTACATGTACACGCAAGTACGATCTCTGACACGCGCATTTCCGTTCCCTGTACATGTACATGTAAACCAACCCAACATCGATCCGGTTCAGTGGATGGATGCATGCTCTCTGTGGCACGAAGTATGTCGGCCGAGCCAGTCGACGGACCAGATCGATGCTACCGGAGGGATTCCATTGTAGGCCAACGGTCGACCTATGTCCGGTGTGTGTGATAGGTCCACTGTAAGACAAACATAGTTCCGTCAACCCTAAAACCCTAAACACTGATAACCCTAACCCCCCCCCCATTAAACCGTAAAAACATTCAAAATTTTGCCCCACATGGAAAACATTATGCATGCATTCTCTATGGGGTCATGGGATGCCATGAAGAAAGTTTGGGATTATACACGCAAGTACGATCTCTGACACGCGCATTTCCGGCCTAGCATGTCAACACACAGAAAGCACTAGCTGGGTTCCTCACCTGTATGAAACCAACAACATCGATCCGGTCCAGTGGATGGATGCATGCTCTATGTGGCACGAAGTTTGTCGGCCGAGCTACCAACAGCATCGGATCGATGCTACCGGAGGGAATCCATTGTAGACCAACGCTTCACCAATGTCCGGTGTGTGTACATGCATTCTCTATGTGGTCATGGGATGCCATTAAGAAAGTTTGAGATCATTAGTACATGTACACGCAAGTACGATCTCTGACATTCGCATTTCCGGGCTTGCATGTCAACACTCAACCCTAAACCCTGATAACCCTAACCCCCCCCCCCACTAAACCCTAAACCCTAAACCTCTAAACCCTAATAACCCTAAACCCCTAAACCCCTAACGAGTTGACAATATTTTCTTATTTTTTTTGTATCATTTATCCAAATCTCACATAACTCACGCGGCCCACCCCTCCCTAAATCCCGCGATTACAGATCTGCATTCTAACCACCCGGGCCATCCGCACCTCTCACGACCGCTGCAAGATCAGATTGGAGACGCCGGTCACCCACGGAATACAGGAGTCGGCGGCCACCACTCGCCGCCCACCGCCAACGTGATCTGAGGGGTCGGACGTCAGTGTTCTTCTCGCCGCCTCCCCCTGGCGTGAAAGCGCCGTTTTTCCTTTGCGCCATCGACCGCGCTATACCGGCACTTATAGTTTGCGACGCACTAACCGCCGCCATCTACTCGGCAGCACCGTCTCCGAGATAAGGTATTACCTGATCGTAACTCTTTATAATCGTTGTCGGCCGCTCCTTTAGTAGTTGAACCCTCATAGGTTTTGCACCCAGATAGGTTCTGTGCCTAAACCCATAAGTGGATCATATGTTAAATGACCCAGTTTATTTTGTTAAAATTAATTCGCTGCTAATTTTGTTATACATTTTCCAATTTTGTTCAGATTAATTGAGCCGGATTTTATCATTGCATACGAGCCAGCAATGTCGGTTTCAGATACAAACCTTCATAATGGAGAAAAGCCCATCTCCGAAATTACCGATGCGGTAAGTAATTGACTATTTGTGTACAATCATTTCGTACACATAATTCATGTGTACTCAGTATAATTTAATGGCATGTAATAGGAACTCGCCGAAAAGCATGGTCATATGAAGTTAGTATGCTCACAGACAAGGTTTGGGAAAACCATGAAACTGTTGTCACCAGACCACAAAAAGTACATCATATCAGAAACCAGTCTTGGCGGTCTAACCCAGATGCATGAAGTGACTCTACGGCACATAATGTTGGTCAGACTAGCCAAGAGCATAGATATGGACACGCAATCCATTACCATTGGTAAAACGCCAATTCCTATAACAAAAGAGGACATGCAGTGTATATTTGGCATTCCGATAGAAGGGGAGGATATAGAGCCACATCTGGAAATGCAAACCGACATAGAATTGTTTACCACCTATGCAAACAATGGGCAAATTTTGATTTCCGACCTTGAAACGGCGATCTGAGCTTCCAAAGCCCCAGACGGCGATTTCCTGAGACGGTTCATTATGTACGCAATTGGTACTGTTCTAGCACCAACAGCACAACATTATGTGGACTCGAAATTTCTCAACCTTGTTACAGATCTTGAAAACCTTCGGAAATTTAACTGGGGATGTTTCACACTTAATCACTTCTTCAAGTCCGTTCACAAGTTTAGAAATCGAGATCACGTAAATCTACAAAGAAATCTAATCCTGCTCCAGGTTAGTGCTAGATCACTACTTAATTTACTTTAATTATTGTTCTGTTGCATATCTGTATGGTGATGAACTAATTTATTGTGTAGTATTGGTACTGGGAGCACGTGCGTAGTGGCCGATTGATGTATGCTTCTAGACCCCCTCCATTGATCGCACGATGGGACGAAATGATGGCTACTTTAAGAAGAGATGCTTACGAGAAAGGAGGTCTTCATAACGGGCTGGTACCTATCTACAATTGAACTTTCTATATCCTATTTTTTATTTGGTACTAATGGTTAATTATATTTTATGAAAAAAGGTTGTCTTGGAAATTTGTGCTCCTCAACGACCATCCGAGAATTCAAATAATTTTCCAATAAAAATTGATGAACATGTGCATCAACATGATTCATATCGAGCACCATCACAAGGACAGCAATTTAGTAGCCAGCAAGTATGTACTCCAAAGACTATTTGTTTTTGCAATATCACAAATAGGTCTCATGGAACCTCATTCATTTAGCTATTATTATCAATGGGGTTGTATTTTGTTTACACAGATTGACATGGTAATTGACGCCATGAATGCACGCATTGCTGATCATGAAAAGAAGGTAGGCAGGAAGTTAATGGGAATTGAGCACAGATTTGATGTCAAATACCAGACGCTAGGTGAAGAGTTGATCGACATGAAGACTAAAACTGGCACTAATCCTATGTTGTCGAAGGCCGAGGACGAAATTAAAGACTTAAGGAGGGAACTCCATGTATGTCATACTGTGCATTTTGTATTTTGTATGAATATGTTCCTTCATGTTCATTATTGTTTGCATTGTTACAGGAAATAAAATACGAATTTACAAGCAACCGACAAACAATGTCACAGAAAGGAGGCGTGCAGGTGATCAATATGGCCGAACACGTTAATATCTAAAACTAACAAACTAATGATGAACTACCTTTGTTCATTGTAGGATCAAGTCAATGTGTGCAATTCATCCCTGACAAGAACTCCTAGGGCTAGCCAATTCACGACAGGGACTTCGAGTACACCAAGTGCAAGACATGTGACGGAAAACAACGAGGAACCACAATTAACTCCGATGAAGCCTGTCTTTGGTAATGATTACAAGTTCACGGATGAGGACATAGAGACAGCCGTTTACATCCGCGGAACATACGACCCTATTGAAATAGCTAGAATCGGAGACATTACCCTCACAGCAGAAAATCTGAAGCGAAATTTGAACGACAAATACATTTAGAACTGGGGTGGGCCATGTATCAATGTGAAATGAACTTGTTATGTTAGCACTTGTTTGCGAGTACTTGTCATGTATTATCGTACCTATATCTACTCATATCTAGGTACTATTGCTTGTGATGGATTGCAACTATTATTAACTGGTAACTAATGCTCTTCTAGCTATGATTATTCCACTGTGTGATGTTTTATAGGCTGTAGTGTGACATGGTAACTGTTATACATGGTAACTGTTATATATGTTTGCTGAAGCTTCCGAAGAAATTTACATACATTTTTTGAAATTCGAGAACATTTTTTTAATTTGTGACTTTTTTAGATTTGAACTTTTAAAAAAAAAGGGTGAACACTTTTGAATTATGTTTTTTCATCAACTTCAAAAAGTATTCGTATTATTAAGAAATTGTGATTTTTTTTAAAATTCACGCTTTCTTAAGAAAAACATAAACATATTTTTAATTCAGGAACAATTTTTTAAACATGAACTGTTCTTGAAATCAGGAAAATTTTCCAAATTCAGAAATATATTTTTGAAATTGTGAACATTTTTTAAATTTCCTAATATCTTTTACGAATTCATGAACATTTTTAAAAATTCATACATTTTCAAAATATTTTGAACATTTACTAAAATTCCTGAACATTTTTTAACATATGAACACTTTCTGAAATCACGAACATTTTTTGAATCTGTGAGATTTATCATGTCCTGAACATTTTTCAAGCCATGAAAAACTTTGGAATGCGAACATTTTTTCGCAATTTGCAACTTTGTAGAAATCCTGAATTACTTTCAAAAGGAAAAATAGAAAACAGAAAAAATAAAAAGGAAAAACGAAAGGGGCTTCCCGCCCCTTACATGGGCTGGCCTTAAGGGCGCACGAGGGAGGGCGGGTGCACGCTTCCTTGGTTTCGGGTGTATTGGTCGTCATATAGGATTGTATGCCCGGCCGTATATGTATTTGTTTGTATATGGCGGCCTTTCGTGCACGCGTGAAGCCGCCCGCGCGTGGGGCAGCACGTGTCACGGGTAGTTGCCAAAACTGTCCCATCATATAAATGTGGACGGCAACCACCTCCGCCCGCATCGCCCACCATTTCCCCCCGCCGCATCGTCTCCCTCTCTCCACACCCCACTCCCCAAAACCATCTCCTCTCCAACCTCCTCGTCTCCCTCACCGCATCCTCTCCATCGCCATGGCGGACGCAGGAGGCGAGCGCCTCGATTGGGGCGCAGATCTGGTGGAGCTGGCGCGGCAGGTCGCTGCGGGCACCTTTGTGAGGGGGCGTGCCGACGTCCAGCGCGGTGCTCCCTCCGCTGGAGATCTGGAGAAGGCGGGGCCGGGCCACAGCGGCGCGGTCCAGCCAGATGCGCCCGCTCTGGCAATCTCCGGCGAGGCGCAGAAGGGGGAGGCGGGCTCTGGCGAGGCGCAGAAGGTGGGGGCGGGATCTGGCGAGGGGCATGAGGTGGACAAGGTGGAGAAGGTGGAGGCCGGCTCCGGCGAGGAGGAGGCGGAGCAGAAGGTATCTGCTTATCACTTTTAGTTGGTAGTTTTTAGATTGTAGTGTTTGTGGCCAGAACTTCGTTTGGTTAGATTTGTTGGAGGTAGGGTTTTCTCTGCATTATGGTTTTTCTGTATTTGATTCGTGCAACAATGGTGGACCACATATGATTATTAGATTAGGTTAGAAGTAGCCGGATTGAGGGATGGTTTTTTTTCAGATGCTTATTGGATTAATAGTGGAATTTTTGCAATTCTTTAGGTGTTTGGCTTGAGGATTAGACGATGGATTAGTCAAATATATACTTCTCTATTGGTTTGGGTTAGTTGTGCAATTTTGTTGTTGCTTCAGAGATATTGACAACATTGAACATCCTCTGCAATGCCGTTGCTTCAGAGATAAAAAGCATCTTGGAGTTTTTTCAGATGCTTATTAGATTAGTAGTTGAATTTTTGCTTGTTAGATTTTAATTAGTATGAGGTTGAATACCTTATTTAAGGGGGAATTTAAGGTCAGATAGATGTCATATGATCATTAGATCTGCAGCTCAATGCTGCTAACATTTATGATTATTTGATTTGATCTATGGTTCAATGATACTGGATGGAAACATATTTGATTTGGAATGCATTAATTTTGATGTGCTAATGAATTGATTTAGATGATACAAGATTCATCTATATTATAATTTGTTGTTGTCTAGGTAAGTAATGTAATATTAGATGTTTGTTGGAGATGTATGCATTTAGAGTTGAAGTTATACCTAATTAACTACTGCATTATGTTAATATGTGTAGGAGCTTTGCTGCATTATCCCAAAAACAGTAATCTTTGCATATTGAAATTTGTAGTTGGCTTCTGTAATTAGTATATACTATATGTAAAGTGTGAAGTAAACATTCCAAGGCAGGATCCTAGCAACAAAATGTACTATATGGTTCCATTAAGTAGTGTGGGGGGGGGGGGGTGGGGGGAATTCCCTCAAAAGAAAAGTGTCGGGTAAATTTAGGGAATGTCAAAAATCCAGCTTGCATTTTCATTAGCATTTATGAAGGAAATCATTTGTCTTTTGATTGATTGCTTAGATTCTTTATTTATAAGGAAAGCATTTGGTCACTTGCAACATACGAATGTGGTACACATTCACAATTTGGTTTGTAATGACATTAGTTAACTGCAAGTCAATTCATTGTAATTGATGTGCTTGTTTGACAATATAGCAGGAGGAGGAGGATCTTGTGGGCAACAAGAGGAAGTGGGACAAGACTGGGTTCTACCATATGACTCTGATGAAGATGAGCCGTACGAGGTAAGGCCTAGTTGAAATGTTATTTGTGGATTGAGTTAGTACTACGTGTTTATAGTTTTTTGAATGCCTAATGTATTAATGTCACCATTAATGTGTGCAGTATGAATCTGGAGATGATGTGGACGAGGGGAACGTCGAGTCCTTTAAAGAGAAGGAGGTGCGAAGATCAGGCCCAAGGATCTGCCATGTACTACAACCGGAGGAAGGACAATGCAGGTGCCCCTACTGCAGCAAGCCCAAGCCAGTGCAGGTTGCAGGAGCATCTGATGGAGCATTGTCGGGCTACATCCATCGCCAGCCATGACTACAAGATCGGGGCTCGACATTACGCCCTCCACAAGGTCTGAATAACCCTAACCTCTAGTCGTACATCATGCCGATCATCGAAGTCGAAGCCGTACTCATCATCACTATATTTGATGATGTTTTACTTTTGGAAAGCTGCATCTGGGTCTGAACTGGTTGGAAACTACCTCTATTAACGTAATGTAATGTAATGTATTGTGTGTGTGAACTGGATCTGTGGTGAACTTCCTGGTACATGTGGTGGTAACTTAGAATGCTATCTATATGTGTGGCCTTAACTTTATTGGTGGTGAATGCTTCCTAAATGTTTAGTTGTTGTTTCGATGGTCCAATTATCACAAATAGCGCTTCAGTGTTGCTTCAGACACGCTAACTGTTCTATATGGTAGTGGCTCTTCAGTGTTGCTTCAGACACGCTAACTGTTCTATATGGTAGTGGCGCTTCAGAGTTACGCCAGGTTGTAGTATGAAATGCTAACTGTTCTATATGGTAGTGGCTGGTCTCTAATTGGACCGACATGTTGAACTAGTATCAATGGTAGAGGCGTTTAGTTGTGCGCCACATCCAACAGTTCACATAATTAATTATCCAAAGATTAAGGTATCAAACCCTTGGTCATACAAAGCAACATTTCATTCCTAAAAATTAAGGTACTTCCACATTCAAACTAACTAATACTACAAATTCGAAGGAACTACTTAATACATTAACATCACATAGGAGGAAGTAGCCCTGGTCCAACGGCTTGAGAAAGGACGAACAAAAGCGTAAAGAAGAAGGATCAGCCAAGAGCGGCACCATCAGCCTCCCGGCCTCACAACTTCAGCCGACTGGTGAACTCCGTGTTTTTCCTGCAAAAACACACATGGGATGTTGGAGGCAAGAAAATAAATTTGCCAGGAATCTAATCGCACGGAATGCTAGTACAAATGATGGAGAACAAAACATCCAACATGAGAAAATTCATAAGAGTTCTAGATCCATGGATACCATCAAGAAAAAATGCTCAGTTTTAATTCTGAAACAAGACTTGGTGAAAACATGCATATTCATATCAGCAACATTGATATGGCATCTTTGCAAGCTTGGGTCAGTGACTTGTCTTGTATTTCATGGCATGACAACAATTTTAACAATAAATAGACATGAAATTGACCCAAACTCATGTACAATGTTAGGCCATATGATGCATGGATTAATTCACAAATAAATGACAAAATGCCAACTATGTATAGAATTTGCAGTACTGAAATATTTCAGTGTGTACCGGTGTGTACTGAAGCTGCAATACTGAAATAATTCAGTGTGCATCGGTGTGTACTGAAATTGTAGTAACGAAATATTTCAGTGTCTACCACTACAACATTGTACCAAAATATTTCAGTGCCTACCGGTGTGTACCAAAATATTTCAGTGTCCACCACTACAACATTACAAATTTTGCCTAGGGCAGTACAGAAATATTTGAGTGCCTACCGGTGTGTACCAAAATATTTCAGTGTCTACCACTACAACATTACAAATTTTGCCTAGGGCAGTACCGAAATATTTCAGTGCCTACCGGTGTGTATCGAAATATTTCAGTGTCTACCACTAGAACATTACTAATTAGTCCTAGGGTTCATATGATGCCTAGGGTTCACATACATCATAATCCATCCTCCAAATCCATGTACTCAAATATTCATGCAATTCATTGAGATTAAAATGCCATATAGCATTCCCTCTACGAGCTATTACGACCAAGATCACCACGATGTAAGCACGAGCAGTAGGAAGATGAGGAGTGGAGAAGCTTACTCTAAACATAGCTACCGCCGCCGTTCAGACGAGGAGAGCGGCGAGGGAAGCGTGGAGAACGGCGGGGAAGCGAGGTCGCGACCACTGTCCTCCTCATCTTGCTCTTCGGAGTCTCCGGTGACTCGGTTGGAGGCTGCACAATCTGCAACGGCACCTCGTGCACGGTGGGTTCCTGATCCAGTGGATGCTCTACCCTGGATCTGAACGCCCACCACCTCCGCCTGGTCCACTTGCTGGACGAATTGGCCTGCTCCATCGCCTAGAGGAGGATCTCGATCTTGTGAATCGCTTGTGCGGGCGGGGGCAAAGCTTTGCCCTCTCCCTCTTCGTCAAATTCTTGAAAGTGGCCATTGCCGTCCAGCTCATCTGTCTTGTGTTGTCAAACCAAGAACGGATATCCCTCAACCTGACCAACTTGACCTGGTCGCTGCCGGCGATCTGCACGAAGTCGGTGTTCTCGCCGCCGGCCATCAGCTCGATCTGCCGATTCTTGCTTCGATGGAAGAGGGGGTGGGGAGGGGGGGGGGGGGGTTGCCTGAGTGGAGCAAAGCTGCAGCGGCGAGAAAGAGGAGATGACTGCGGTGGACTTGGAGGAGAGGGAGGAGATGACCCAAGTTGTAGCACCATGGCGACGGTTTTGCATTCGACGAGAGGGGCGGCGCTTGCAAATTTTCCTAGGACTAAACTGCCCCGGCGCGTGCAAATTTTCCTAGGACTAAACTGCCCCTATATTAAAACGTGTCCCCACCTTGTCACGAGTACCGGCCCCACTCGTTTTACTACTTTCGCGTATTTTCATCGGAGTACTACCCAGTACTTCGTATTTGTCTGCCGTTAGATCGACATGAACGAACGGTTCTAAAAAAGCCCAACCACTCTAAAAGTTGTAACATATGTTATATACGTTCTGAAGTTCACAAACTCAAGTCTGAGCTCTGAAGCCCATCGAACGCCACACACCAAGTCGTCTGGACATCTGGTGTGGCGGGCGAGAAGCAGCAGCCAACAGGTTGCACCAATCTTCTCCGTCCTCCAATTCCCAAACCCCAAATCTCCAACTAGTTGACGGCAGCGGCGGCTAGCGACTCCGTCCGGCGAGCGACCGGCGGCCCTCTCCCTCTCCTCCCCAACTCCCCTCGGGCCCTCTCCTCCGACAGTCCATCTCCGGCCTCCGCCTGCAGGCGCTATCCACGGCTGACGGCTCCACCTCCGGTAGTGTGGCCTCCGTCGCAGTCGGCCACCGCTTCCATCAGGCAGTACTGCATCCAGCGGTCCAGCCATCCCCCATCCATCTACACTACAGGCACGAGCCACCAATGTAATTTCCCTCTGTTTAAGAAAAATCTGAATCTTTTTTGTAAATTGCCACTCTCACTGATTGGTAGAAGGAGTAGAAGCCACTGGTTGCTTGTCCAATGTCTGTAAGTCCAATGTTCAGTTGTAATTGTTTGTCAAATTATAAAACCAGGGTCCACTGATTGCTAGGAGTAGAAACAAAATGGATGTTGAATATTTGAACAATTGCTTGGTTACCTTCGTTGAGAGAGAATTCTTCAAGAAAGTTAAAGATAAGGGTGTCATCAATCTCTTCCAAAAAGGGATTGTAAAGTTATATTGTAATTTTCTTTGCTGTTTGTAATCTTTCTTAATTGTTAGAGATAATATTGCCACAATGATATTTTACTACTATTATCGATGTATCGTCATTGTTTCATTCATGTTGCCATCTTACTGTACATTTGTTGTCCTATTAGTATTGCTTTGGTAAAAAAGTTACAAGAATACCCAGGAGAAAATTCCTGGCTCCACTGAGCTAGTATCATCCATGCCAATTATTCCCTCTGTGCGGTGCATAAGTCATCTTACGAAAGCCCAAATAATGCTAAAACACTTAGCTGGTGCATCAACTCCCATCGCGTTTCTTGTTTCTTGACGTGTATAAAGGAATAAACCAATAAGAGACGTGTGGCGTGTATGTTTGTAATGACTCGTGACTACCTCGCATGGCTTGCAGTGGTCAGTTTATTGCATGCAATGATATTAATTAGCAAATAAACATTAAGTTTTTTTATTTTCCTCTCCGCCTTAGTCACGGTGCACAATATAAAATGACTTATGCACCGGTATGGAGGGAGTAGACAATTTTGATGAGATGTCATAAAAGTAAATGAAGAAAGAGAAAGTTGAGTATCATGATATAATATCGTAACATATTAAATGATGTGCTATTATGTGTCATGCATAACAGCAAATAAGGTCATGCATGATACAACATATAATAAAATGCATTACTGTGCAGTTACATACACTAGTATCATATGCATCATGCTAGTATACGATACTCCCCACTACGACCAGCCTCATATACAAACAAAGTATCTTAAAGGTGGGCCGATCATTTACGTATTTTTTATTGGATGCCGGTGCTTCCCTAGGTCTCAAAAGTAACTGGAGTATCATTTTTTTAGTGCAGAGCTTCAAACAATGCATGGATTAAATTGTTTGCATGACAACACCGACCATAATATTGACCCCCTCATGCGCCCATGTCCAAACTCCTCTTTCAATGGCAATGCCCGTCACATTAGCAAGACGAATCGCTGCTTTTGAACGGCCCAGCTTGCCAACGGGTGAGTGCTCAATGTGGCGGTGGAGGAATGTTAGACCGAGATCCTCTGACAATCACTATCATGTCTAATAAGTCCCGCCCCGAAGAACCCTATTTAACAATAGCTTCATTAGCGACTCTTTCAAATACATGGTTCTAATTCTTCTGTTGCAACACGCATGCATATGTGCAAGTAAATGTCATAGCAGAGAGGGGCGAAAGAAAAACTAACAGGAAACCAGCAGGCCTCAAACCCTAACGACCAAAACAACCACGCGCTATAAGGATCATCACATGAAAAACCCTAACAACCAACACTGATCAGACATATTTTGTTTTTTCAGGACTTGTCAGACATTTTTTTGAACGATACTGATCAGACAACAGATTAGCCCAATCTAATGTTGACGGGCCTATCCATGATCCTGCTGAATGCGACGGATGTAATGGTCTGGGCCTTCTGGCCGTTACGTACTTGGGCCTTCTCCTGCAACCTGCGGATCTTTTTGGCAGGGCGCACACGTAGTCCCGTGCACGCCTTCCCTTGTCTAAGGCTGGTTGTAATGGGTAGTATCATAAGTTAGTATCATGCATATGATACTAGTATATGATACTACCTCCCTAATGCATAGTATCATATAGTAGTATCATAGATGACTTTATTTATTGCCATGCATGACACATACTAGTGTAGCATTTATTATGATACGGTATCATGATATGATACTCAACCCTCTCTTACTTCATTTAATTCTATGCCACCTCATCAAAGTTATCTAGTTGACATGCATGATACTACCTATGATACTCCCATTACAACCAGCCTAATAGTCCAGCGGTCGCCAGCTCCTCTACACCCCACTGGTTGATGGGATATTCCGAAATGCTACGGTAGTCGGAGGCAGTGTAAATTCCGGCCTTCTACGCCACAGCCACGTAGTGCACCAAGAGGTTGCCGTCGCGGACGTCAGTCATAAGGGACACGGGGATTCGACGATGCATCATGTACGCCAGTGCGCCGCATGGCGCCGTCCGGATCGATCTTGAACAGCTTCCCCATGATGCGCGTGTAGATAAGCTCGTGCCGCTTCTCATCGGCCGCCATGGCCATATTTATTATTAACAAAGTCTCTGTTAGGTTTGCATATCGATTATTGGCTGAAATGGTCAAATGCATGGATGAACTAACGTGTCACGCTGCCGGTCCAATTCGGCAAATAGTGAGATGAAAATACAGCGAGCATGTCTCCGCATGTTAGTTAGGAAGTAACAATCAAGATAATAAATGGTCTCAAGGTTTGTTCTTCTTCCAAAGTAAAGAAATGAATATTTAATATTGATGTAGGCGGAGTTCTTGAGGAATCTAAAATTTGGCATTAGGAAATCACTTGCTTCTTGCTCATCTTCCTTTACTGTTCCACTATATTTAGTACCATTCTTGTTGCCGAATAAACGTATTAAATGGCTACTGCAATTTTCAACTCAAAAATAAAAATGGCTACTGCAATCTTGCCCGTGTTTCTGATCCATAATGTCATCATGCTAACCTACCAACTACCACCCGCCGACAACCTACCTATGAGTCCATGAGTTTGCTTATTCGCTGGTTCAATTCCATTTGAGGAGTCTCATTCCGTGTGAATTAAGATCATTCCTGAAATTTATGCAGAGGCATTGGCTGGACGAGTAGGTCAATGCAGGATCAAGACTACGCACGTACATAAAAGCGTATTTTAGGGACGTCTACAGGAAAGTTGCCTGAATTTTTCTATTTATTTTTTTGCGTGTCCAGGTCGGATACACGTACAACAAGCTGGCTCGTCCTGCAGCACGCAGCACGCTCCCTCCTGGATTCAAAGCGTCATGACCCATTCAGAAAGAAAAAGAAGCTGCGTGATGTGCCGTCGGCAGTACTAACATGCTGCATCACCCTAGATGCACGTGCAAACCTAAGCTCATCTTACCTTCGAGATTTCTGATTGTGCTGTTTCAACTTGATTAGAAATGAACAAGCAGCTGGGAATTACAAATCTGGACTCGTGGCTTACAGAAATCTCCATCTTGTTTTCCCGAGCAAACAATAGTGCGTCTAGTGCCACTGTGGAACCCTAACCCTAACGTATCTACGAGCTGGCACCTAGGTTCCTGCACGACTGCACCTCACATGCCGAAGAGGCTTGCACAGGAGGGGAGCCCAGAAACTCATTGCCCACGGTGGTGGATGGTGGGAAATGGACGCTTACCCTAGTCGCATCTTAGTAGTGAAGAAAGAAAGGTGATACTCCCTCTTTCTCGTTTCTTGTTTTGTGACATATCAACCAATAAGAGATGTGGGCTGTGCATGCTTTCAATGACTTGAGACTACCAAACATGACATGTGGTGGTTAGTTCATTGCATGCAGTGCTATTAATTAGCAAAAGACATTAAGTGTTCTTGTTTTCCTCTCCGCTTTGGTCATGTGCACAACGTAAGATGACTTACACACACCTAGATGGAGGAGTAACACTTTTATGGGATAGATGGACGTAGGATCACTTATTAATTGCAGTTAGTTTGGACTTTGGATGACTCTCAGTTAGAATTAGGATGTTACATGGATAAATAGACATGCATGAATACAATTTTCACTCTTCCTGTTTTTATTTTTAGAATGTGATAAAACAACTTACAAAAATACAGTAGTACAATAACATACTCATAACTTCAACCCGATCAGAAAAAAGTACTTTTAATGGTGCCGACACTGGCAAAGTAGAGATAAAGAATAATTCATCTCAAAGATAGGATCGAGAAATAATGATTTAAAGGATATTTAGGGTATATAAAAGCAATAACTTGATTACCCCATGGTGTTGTTGACAGGCTTATCAAAGATCCAGCTAAACGGGGCCGATGTTGCAGGCTGCGTTTTCTGGCCGCTGCGCTCGTGAGCCTTTTCCTCCAACCTGCGGATCTTTTGGGGCAACACGCACACGTAGTCCCGAGCACGCCTCCCGTCGTCGGAGAGTTGGGCCGCTGCCAGCTCTTTCACCCCCCACTGCTTTATCAGGTGCTCCAAAATGCTACGGTAGTCCGAGGCGGTGTAAATGCCGGCCTGCTGCGCCACGGCCGCGTAGTGCGTGAAGAGGTCACCGTCGCGGCCGTCTGTCATGAGGGATGCCGGCATGACGATCCGGCGGCGCATCATGTACGCCAGCGCGCACGGCGCCGTCCGGGTCGATCTCGAACAGCTTCCCCACGATCCGCGTGTAGGCCAGCTCGTGCCGCTTCTCGTCAGCCGCGATGGCACCGCATATGCGCGCGAGCGCCACGTCGCCATACTCCTTGGCGCGACGGGCTGTGTTGCCGTGAGAGATGGAGGTGGCACGCTCCTGGAAGGCGACGTAGATGAAGCCGTGGTAGGGGCTCCGCGCAGCGTTCATGACCATGCCAGACTGGATGAGGTTGTGGATGGTCCTCTCGACCTGCCGCATGTCTACGCGGCCGGAGAGGAAGAGGTACCTGTTAAGCACGTCGCCGTGCCGGTTCTCCTCGGCAGACCAGCCGCGGATCCAGCGCGCCCAGGCAGTGCCGCTGGAGCCGGTGAGGTCGCGCACGGCCTCGAAGCGGTTGGGTATGCTCTGGTAAGTTGGCAGCGCCTCCTCCGTGACCATGTTCCCCACGAGGCACACGAGGTGCGCGTCGGGCAGGCCGGCCGCGCGCGCTGTGATGTCGGAGCACGCCGCGTGGAAGCCGTCGGCGCCCAGCGACGCCAGGTCCGGCAGCAAGTCCGTCGGCTGCCACGCCACCTGCGCGGGCTTAAGGAGTGGCACCACATTGGCCTCCGCCCAAGGCTCCAGATGATCGAACACCTCTAGCTTCGCCGGCTCCAGGTACATGAGCCATTCGTCGTCAGTGCCCTCCTCTTCGTGCCTAGCCGCAAAGGCGGCGCCCCGGCCAGTGCGCGCGCTTCTCTTACTAGGAGGAGGGTCGGCTCCCCCTGCTAGTTCGGCAGCATCAGCTTGGGGTAGAAGGGCGGGTTCTGCGGTGCAATTGGTGGTGTTCATACTCATATCCGCCATGATTCTTCCTCCTCCACTGGTCCTAGTGCATCTCCTGCGTACAATCAAGTAGTAATGATCGAGAGAATCATTGCGTGCAGACATTTTCGCCTGAAGCATACATTCGTACGTACCAGTAGCAGTAGGTGATGCTGGTCGCCATATCATTCCTTGTTCTCGTCCATGGCCTGGCCAGTGGACAAGGATGTCTGAGGAGCCATGACGTTGCCATATCACACTCTGTTTCTGACAAGATAAATGAAGCTATATCTTCTTTGGCGCGGTCGGAACGTATTTATAGAGCAGGTTCACTCTAGCGAAAGTGCCGTGTCCCGACTCCCGAGTCATGGACAGGTTACGGACTGTAGTTAGGTGGCAGTTTTGTACGGATTGTAGTTAGGTGACAGTTTTTGATTGAAGATTAGGAGGATAAGGGGCCATGCCCGTTAAGTTCGAGGGTGATCAATTAGCGCTAAACATCGCATCCCTAAAAATAAAATAAATAGATGACTAGGACACATCTAGATGCATCCTAGTTATTACACATATATATAGGTGACTAATTCAAACATAAAAGAAAAAAAAATAACCACACGAATCTTCATGTAAGATCAATGACACGGTACTTAGATGTGCAATACTTATATAAATATTGCATATCTAAGTCCTATATAACTGATCTTACGTCGAGATTCGCGTGGATATTTTCCTTTTCTTTTTTCTTTTCCTCTTTACGCTTGATTCACTCACTTAGTGTGCAATACTTAGGCATCCTAGAGACACCCAATAAAGAAACAATATATGGTTTCCCAAAGACACACAAAAAAGATTGCAGATGCTCAAACACCGGTTCATAGACTAAACCACCGGCCATCGGAAATTTTTGGGTATGAAAGTGCGAGTTCACTTGTGCCTGGCCGTCCGATTGCCTTAAGATTCAAAAGCTTGTCTAGTCTTAGACTTTTGATTACTGTTGGGCGGGGTCGATTCATGCATACTTTTGGCGGCTTTTGCCAGTGCTACATGCGCCATCCACCTCACCTCCTATGCCTTTGTCATTTCATCTTTTAATTTCAATTTACTATATCTTTCGAACCAAAAGACCAATTTAAGTTTCGTTTGCATATTTCTGTTACTTGTGACACAATTTTTTGAAAAGACCAATCTTCAATACATTTCAACAACTTCCAAAAAATTACAAGTTCCAAATATCGAAACTTGATAATCGTAACATTAAGTTTTACCAAGTTACATATACTTTTAGGGTTTAGGCTTGGGGCTTAGGCTTTACAATTTAGGATTTAAGGTGTAAGTGTTAGTTTTTAAAACTTGCTAAATTTATTATCATTCCTATCAAGTTTTAGTAGTTAAAACCTGACTGCCGCCCATTTTTCTCATGATCTGCGGGGTCACTGGCTTCTGCATGAGGAGGATTTTATTGTTCTATCATACCCATGAATATGTAAAAGAAATATAAATTGGGCTTTCGGTTCAAAAGATATAATAGATTCAAGTTCGAAAATCAAAATAAAAAACATGGAATATAGGATGGGTGGTGCTGCCAAAACCTGTGAAAAGCTGCACTCATGGACCCCATATAATTTGATTAAGTGTTAAAACTCTTTTGCTTCACCTCCCGTTGCAGCCTGTTCGCCTCCTTCTCCTGTGCCTATAAAAGAGAGGTCGCTCCTCTCCAGAGAGACATATAAGAACATCACCCTACTCTCGCCACCGAATTCCTGAGCACTGAGCTACTGCTACGATCTTCCCCATCCCGGCTTGTGGTGTGCACCGCAGGTCGGGACAGTAGGCCTCCGAAACCCCACCACCTTGCGTCCTGTACGGGAGAAGGGTGATAAGGTTTTTGGGGAGCGCTCTGGGTGACTACTGACCGGTTCATCACGGACGTTCGGACACCGACGACCACTTCCCTAACGACGAATTCTTCCCCGACATTGACAACCTCTTCGACGACATGGCTGGCGAGGACATCGACCCCAAGACCGGGGCTTCTGCCATTGCTCCGTACGTCTTCGTGTTCTCTCTGTTTAAGATCATGCTACAGTTTCTTGCTCTAGCCTTTCTTGTTCCACCCTCTGTTCTACATATGTTCTGTTCTAGTTCATATGTATAGATGCTATTTGCCTTCACTCTGCTAGATTATATGACTTCTTTCATCTCTACTATAATAGACATATTTTATTTACTATTTCTGTTAGTAAAATTAAAATCATACGGTAAATTGCTCATATTTCCAACAATCCAAAAACCTTATTATAGGCAATTTACCCCAAGTAGTTTTGCTCCATTGATGAGGCCTCCCATGTTTGAGGGTGTGCACTATAAGAGGTGGCACGTGAGAGTAGTCTTACGGTTTCAAACCATGAGTTGCTATGATGCCACTCCTGGCAAACCTGAAGGAGATCTTGATACTCAACAGGAACAAGCTTTTTAGAAAATGGATAACCTATTTGAGGCTGCTCTCTTGAGTGCTCTTGGTGAGAACATAGTTGATGCTTATGTGTCAATTGATAATGGAAAAAAATGTGGGGCCTTTTCGAGGCCAAGTTTGGGGTCTCAGATGCCGACACTGAGCTTTACATCATGAAACAATTCTATGACTACATAATGACTGGTGAGCGCTCCGTGGTTGAGCAAGCTCACGAGATGCAGTCATTTGCTAGAGAACTTGAGCACTTCAATTGTATGTTACCGGACAAGTTTGTTGCCCGAGGCATCATCACTAAGCTTCCTCCCTCATGGAGGAACTTTGCTACCTCTCTGAAACACAAGAGACAGGAGTTTTCCGTTCCGGATCTCATTGGTACTCTTGATCTGGAAGAAAAGGCGGGAACAAAAGACACACGTACTCGAGGCATTGAGGGAGGATCTAGTGCCAATCTGGTATAGAAGAAAAACTTCCAGTCCCACAAGTTCAAGAACAAGGGCAAGTTTGATGCTAAAACAATGTTCAATGGGAAGAACAAGGCTATACAACACACCAATGTCAAGAAGAAGAATGACAAGAAGAAAGGTGTTTGTCATGTGTGCGGAGATCCTGATCATTGGGCTCCTAGTTGCCCTAATCGTTTTGACAAGCGTCATCTTGGGAAAGGCGGCAAGACCGGTAAAATTGTTATTGGTGACATTAACATGAAGGATGTTGGGTATGATATATTTTCCACTATTATTTCAGTATGTCATTCCCCTGATTGGTTGATAGACACGGGTGCTAACGTGCATGTATAGGGTGATATTTCCATGTTTTCCTTTTATCAGACTGCAGGGACTTCCACCGTGCTGATGGGCAATAGTTCAAGTGCTTCTGTTCGTGGTGTTGGCACGGTCGATCTGAAGTGTAATTACTTCGGGGAAGATCGTGCAGCTGAAGAACGTGCATTGTGCTCCGTCAATAAAAATCTTGTTAGCGGGTCTTTTCTGTGTAGAGATGGCTACAAGCTTGTCTTTGAGTCGAATAAATTTGTAATATCCAAGTATGGAACTCTTGTTGGTAAAGACTATGAATCAGGAGGCCTGTTCCGTTTATCCTTGTCAGATGTGTGCAATAAAGTTGTTAATCAGGTTTGCAACAATAGTGAATCAAATGTATGGCATTCACGTCTGGGTCATGTTAACTTTGGTTGCATGTCGCAACTAGCCAAGTTGAACTTAATCCCTAGTTTCACCACTGTCAAGGGATCTAAGTGTCAAGTTTGTGTGCAAGCTAAACAAACTCGCACGTCTCATACGACTGCGGAAACAAGAAATCTTGCACCACTAGAGCTCATACATTCAAACCATTGTGAAATGAATGGTGTTTTGACAAAAGGCAGAAAGAAATATTTCATGACTTTAATTGATGACTCCACTAGATACTGCCATGTGTATCTTCTGAAATATAAGGATGAGGCTTTGAACTTTTTCAAGATCTATAAAGCTGAAGTGGAAAACCAACTTCATTGAAAGATCAAGAGGCTTAGGTCTGATCGTGGTGGAGAGTATTTTTCCAATGAGTTTGATTCTTTTTGTGCGGAACATGGTATAATCCATGAGAGGAAGCCTCCCTATTCACCTTAGTCAAATGGGGTAGCCAAAAGAAAGAACCGTACTCTAACTGATTTGGTTAATGCCATGTTAGACACATCTGGTCTCTCCAAAGCATGGTGAGGGGAGGCGATATTGACTGCATGTCATGTCCTAAACCGATCGAGTTCCCACAAAGAACAAAGAGATAACTCCATTCGAGGAATGGAAGAAGAAAAGGTTAAATTCTCTTACCTATGAACCTGGGGTTGTTTGGCGAAAGTCAATGTGCCAATTCCAAACAAGCGCAAGCTTGGACCAAAAACTGGGGATTGTGTTTTTCTGGGATATGTTTTTCATAGCATTGGCTATAGATTCTTGGTTGTAAAATCTGAGGTATCTGACATGCACGTCGATACAATCATGGAGTCGAATGATGCGACTTTCTTTGAATATATCTTTCCCATGAAGGATATGGCTAGTTCATCAAATTAGGAGATGCCTAGTTCACCGAAGCAGGAATTAGTTACAATTACTGAACCTACCATTTTGATGGAACACTTTGAAAATCCTGTGTAGGAGAACAATGAAGTTCCTACTAGGAGCAAGAGCCAGAGGACTGCAAAGTCCTTTAGTGATGATTTTCTTGTGTATCTCATAGATGACACTCCGAGTTCTATTTCAAAGGCCTATGCATCTGAAGATGCTGACTACTGGAAGGAAGCGGTCCGTGGTGAGATGGATTCCATCTTGGCAAATGAAATTCGGGAGATAACTGATCGACCTTAAGGGTGCATACCTATAGGGTGCAAATGTGTATTCAAGAAGAAGCTTGGGACTGATGGTACTATTGAGAAGTACAAGGCATGGCTCGTGGCCAAGGGTTATACCCAAAAGGAAGGTGAGGACTTCTTTGATACTTACTTACCTGTCGCTCGACTAACTACTATTCAAGTACTACTTTCACTAGCCGCCTCACATGATCTTCTCGTTCATCAAATGGATGTTAAGACTGCTTTCCTAAATGCGTAGTTGGATGAGGAAATTTATATGGAACAACCAGATGGGTTTGTAGTAGAAGGTCAGGAAGGAAAAGTGTGCAAGTTGCTGAAGTCTTTGTATGGACTCAAGCAAGCATCCAAACAGTGGCATGAGAAGTTTGAAAGATCTTTAATGGCTGCAGGCTTTGTTATAAACGAAGCTGACAAATGTGTGTACTACCACCATGGTGGGGTGAGGGAGTTATCCTTTGCTTGTATGTTGATGATATATTGATTTTTGGAACAAATCTGATGTTATTAAGGAGTTCAAGGATTTCCTATCTCGTTGTTTTGAGAGGAAGGATTTAGGAGTGGCTGATGAACATCAAGCTGTTGAAAGACGATGATGGTGGGATTACATTGCTTCAATCTCACTATGTGGAAAAGATCTTGAGTCGCTTTGGCTACAGTGACTGCAAGCCCTCTCCAACACCATATGATGCTAGCGTGTTGCTTCGAAAGAATCAAAGAATTGCTAGAGATCAATTGAAATATTCTCAGATTATTGGCTCGCTTATGTATTTAGCCGGTGCTACAAGACCTGACATCTCTTTTGCTGTTAGCAAACTGTGTCGGTTTCTCTCAAAACCAGGAGATATGCATTAGAAAGCTCTAGAGAGAGTTATGCGTTACTTGAAAGGCACTACGAGTTATGGCATTCACTACACTGGGTACCCAAAGGTACTAGAAGGGTATAGTGACTCAAACTGGATCTCAGATGCTGATGAGATAAAGGCCACACGAGCGGATATGTATTCACTCATGGAGGTGGCGCTGTTTCTTGGAAGTCTTGCAAGCAGACGATCTTAACAAGGTCAACAATGGAAGCGGAACCCACAACACTAGATACAGCTACGGTCGAAGCATATTGGCTTTGTCGGCTCTTGAATGACTTGCCGATTGTTGAGAAACCTATAGCGGGTATCCTTATGAACTGTGACAATCATACTATGATCGCTAAACTGAGCAGCTCAAAGGATAACATGAAGTCATCAAAACATGTTTAAAGAAGGTTGAAGTCTATGAGGAAAATGAAAAACTCCAGAGTTATTGCATTGCACTATATCCAAATGTCTAAAACATCTGGCAGATCCTTTTACAAAGGGTCTATCACATAATGTGATAAATAATGCATCGAAGAAGATGGGTATGAGAACCAAAATATGAGTTGTTCACAGTGGTAACCCAGTCTATGTGATCGGAGATAGCGTGAATTAGATGTGGAAGACAAGCTGTTGGTCAACTGAGAGGAGAGTATTCTTACTATTAACAATACCACTCCATGAAGACGCAATACTCTTCTAATCTGCATGACATGTTGATGTATATCTTAATGTGTTCTAAGTGGCTCATTTAAGCAGAGATGTCCTGCAGAACATCTTTTGAAGAACACACCTATATGAGTCTAATTGTTAAACATCACTATCTATGAGAGTAGGGTGCTCTCTAGTAAACTCATGAAAAGTCTAAGAGTATGACGCATAAGGTCCACGCGCGAGGAAGTCCCACGGTAGCCTAGTATCGGTCAAGGCTTTGTGTGAAGCTAGATTCATAGAAAACTTGCAGTTCCAGGCCTAGTCCACTGTTTAAGTTGCTTACTAGTGTAACATAGAGTTATAGGTGAAAGTCCGACTTAACAGTCTCCACTATAGTACCGGTATATATGACAGTGTTTTGGAACAAAAGGAAAAAATTTGTGTGCCTCTGGGATCTGGTGGGGGATTGCTGGAATTTAGTCTATTTTGGGACAACCCAATAGTAATTTGAGAAATTCCTAATAAATCCTGCAGGCCCACTTAGCTCAGTCGTGCAAGGCAAGGGGTGTTACTAAAGTTTAGTCCCACACTGCTAATTTGGTAGGAGTTGGACCTCCTTACAAGGGAGGTTGTTTCCCCACATGTATGAGCATGGGAACAAGAGGGACATTCACGCGCGCTCCTCCTCCGCCGCACGCCATGCCACGCCACGCCACGCCACGCCCTGCCTCGCTTCGTCAAGATGCGGGTTGCGGGTATGAGCCGTGCCGATGTCTAAATTTTTGCCACGCACGATGGAAGTATGAATGGTCACACATGATCTAAAACGTTTTGCTGTAGTGGAGATTGAATTCCAACGGCGCACCTCTTCAGCAACAGGCTGTTCGCTTCGTCTCCCTCTTTTGCTTCACCTCCCATCGCAGCCAGTTCGCCTCCTTCTCATGTGCCTATGAAAGAGAGGTCGCTCCTATCCAAGGAGACACATCAGAACATCATCCTACTCTCGCCACGGAGTTCCTGAGCACTGATTTACCGGTATGATCTTCCCCATCCCGGCTTGCAGCATGCACCGCAGGTCGGGACAGTAGGCCTCCGAAAATGCACCACTTTGAGTCCTGTATGGGAGAAGAGTGATAAGGTTTTTGGGGAGTACTCTACGCGACTACCGACTGGTTCATCACGGACGCTCCGGGCACCGACGACCACTTCCCTAACGATGACTTCTTCCCTGATGTCGACAACCTCTTTGACGACATGGCTGGCAAGGACACCGACCCCAAGACCGGTGCTTCTGCCGTTGCTCCGTACGTCTTCATGTTCTCTCTGTTTAAGATCATGCTACAGTTTCCTGCTCTACCTTTCTTGTTCCACCCTATGTTCTACATGTGTTCTGTTCTAGTTCATACGTACATATGCTATTTGCATTCACTTTGTTGGATATATGACTTGTTTCATCTCTACTATAATAGACATGTTTTATTTACTATTTCTGTTAGTAAAATGATACAGTAAATCACTCATATTTCCAACAGGATATACATTTAGATGGGCGTCAATCTAAAGAAGGCAAATGTGGTGGCACATGATTTAGCTAAGTTTAGTTTTGGTAACCATGCCGTTATGGTTCTTTTTTGCGAGGGATTCCAATAGGGTTCTTGTAAGTAGTGTCCGCTCAGCATCCCATATATGGGTGGTGTTTTTCAAAAATAAAAAAGACCAAACCACTCCAACTAACTTACACTAAATAAAAGAGATATTTTATCGGCTCATCTCGGTGACAAAACATATCTCTTGATTTCTTTCTATCTTAGTGACCCAAAGTTTATCCCCTATCTCTAAATTCCTTTTCATCTTAGTGACCCAAAGTTTACGCCCCCCCCCCCCCCCCAAAAAAAAGAGTTGTAGAAAGTCAGTCTGCTTCCCACGGTAAAATCAAGGGGACCAAGAGATTAGAGCAGAGATCTCTCGTGATCTTTTTTATAAAATCCCTTCTCATATATTAACTAATTAAAAGGTTCTTACAACCACTTATTACAGTATTAGTCACGCAGGGCGGAACACTATTACAAAGCACACCGTCCGATCTATTATTAAAACTAAACTTTGCATTCTCATGCACCAGCAGATTATGTTGTCGGTTAATCTTAATAATCTTGATATCTTTGATAAACTTGGAAACGCTCAACACTTCCTTTTTGAGAAAGGTGACCATGAAAGAGCAATCAGTTTCCAACATAAATGATTTGTGAAGAGTAATACCAATGTATAACCTGGTAAGGCACGCGTGAAGTTCCGCTTCATCCACACAGGTACATGCTACTTGTGATAGGCGTTGGGATTCCCATGAAAAGGAAGGGTGATGTAGTATATTAGCGGATAGTATTACCCTCAGTTAAAAACCAAGGTTAATGGTACCAGTAGGAGACACCACACAAAAAACTATAAGCAGTACCTGCACACACACAAACCAAATACTTGCACCCAACATGGAAAGAGGGTTGTCAATCCCCTTGTACTCGTTAATTGCAAGGATTAGATCTGATAGTGGTAGATAGATAAATAAAAATAAAAACAAAAGTAAATAAATTGCAGCAAGTATTTTTAGGTTTTTACTTTAGTAATATAAAGTGAATGGATCCCGGGGGCCATAGCATTCACTAGAGGCATTTCTCTCATGAGCATTGTAACGGTGGGTAGACAATACTGTTGGGCAATTGATAGAAAAGCACATAGTTATGATGTTATTCATGGCATGATCAATACATATGCATTATGTCCGAGACAAGTAGACTGATATCCATCTGCATCTGCTACTATTACTCCCCCCTCGACCGCTATCCAGCATACATCTTAAGGTATTAAGTTCATAAGGAATATAGTAATGCTTGAAGCATGATGACATAATATATACAAAGTAAAATCAACTAATATGATTGAACCCTATGATGACCTACAAGTGCACAAGGCTGTTGTAGCAATTTCGTGGTAAGTGAAGTGTCGAACCCACGGGGAGCAAATAGGAAGGGATTACAAACCCCGCAACTACGCTATTACTTACCTAGTTACGTACGCACCCAAACCGTAGTTCAAAAATAGCCTATTACAATAAGTTGCCAGGAAGACAAATAAAAGGATAGTGTTTATCTAAACTACAAATAGAAAAAAAAGAAAAAAAAAAGATACTAAACTAAGAGAAACGGTGCTTGAGTAGTAAATGTTCTCGAGGGAATCAGAGTCCTCATCACAAGTATGATGCTAACAACACATGATAGACATGGCTTTCTAATTATATCACTAAGCCACTTGTATATGATCTTGTGTGGGCAGAGCCAATAAAGTACGCATTCCCCACTTCGGTTATTGCGTGCACTCGTGCCACCACCGTGCTTCCCCACTCCCGTTTATCACATTGATGATTAAGGGGAGCAAAATCCCCGTGGTCACGGCCTTAAGTTCTAGGGTTCTCCAGTAATCCCTATTGGCCAAGGGTGAAGGCAGAATAGGACTGTCACAACCGACCCTCCACAACCATGCTACTCACCTATATGACTTGCCTCAAGTCCAAAAGGGGCTAATACTGTGCGAGCGCTCTTCACAACACCATAAGACAATCAACACAATACATATAAACAGAATATTAGATCGCTTATTCAACAAAGTACTAATCATGCAAGGGTTCATCCAATTCCCCGAGAACTAATAAAACTACTCAAACATCATAGAGGGAGAGGGCAAGTTACAAGCCTTCGTGAAGCCAGTGGGGGAGAGGGGCATGGCGGCACCGGTTGTGGTGGTGATGGCGCCGCCCGGTGGTGAGGACGGGCCGATACACGTGGTGGAGGCACCTTCTTCTTCCTCTTGGCTTGGACCTTCTCCTCTCTATGGAGGTGGTCTTGGGGCAACAATGGAGATGGATGATGGCTGCATGGATGGATGAATGAGGAGGAGATGACGGCTAGGATTGAGCCTCCCGATATCTCCTCCATTTATGTGGTCATCCAAGGGCTCAAGATGAGCCTTATGTTCTCCCAATCCCTTCATTATGAGACAAGGATCCCATGGGAACAATTGGGAATGAAATTGGTGAAGAATCCCATCTGGAAGGGTAACTATTGAAGTTGTGTGCACGTCAAACGACTGTTGAAATGACAGCGGGCTGTTGTATGGAATGTTGTCTTTTGATGTGACCCCCTCTGGTAAAACAGTCGTCATTTCTTCATATGAACTCGGAATTTGACGTTGTTGGGCTCGTTGGAATCGTATGAATGACGCCGGTCCATTTCTGGTATTAGATCTTGATTTGGAGCACTCTGGAATATGAATTTTTTTGACCTTCAAAATGGCTAAGTCCCCAGGCTGACTTTGTATTGAACCCATTCTTAGTTCTTTCATCATGATTGGTCCTAGGTTGCTCTAATACACCTATAGACACAAGAAAAGAAGGAAAACTAATAGAAACCAAATAAATACACATATGTGCAATGCTCACAATTATAAGTGCAAAAATCGGTAATCATGCATAATGGACATATATTTGGTTCAATGGGACATGATATATGAACAAAACATGCAACATATGAGCTCTAAAAATGCGTAAGATATAGAACCATCAACCATCGTTCTACCCTTACTAACAACAATACAAATTCGTGCCTCACTACTCCTTCTGTCAAAGAATGAGAACACCACAAGATTGATCCTACAACCAAGCACCTCTCCCACTGAAGATAAATTAATCTATTTGGACAAAATTATAGATAGATCACAGAGAAATACAAGACTATAAAAATCACACATGAGAAATCTCATAAAAGACTCAATTACTTTCACGAACAATCTGATTATAAACCCAGAATTCATCGGATCCCAACAAACACACCGCAAAAAGATTACATCAAATTGATCTCAGATGAGAACAAGGTATTGAAGATCAAGAGAGAGAGAGAGAGAGAGAGAGAGAGAGAGAGAGAAAGAGACAGCTCTAACTGTTGTTATGGACCCGTAGGTCTTGTGGGAACTACTCACGCATCATCATGGAGCCAGCAAGGTTGATGTAGATGACTTCCATGACCGATTTCCTCTCCGGCAGAGTACCGGCGGGGATCTCCAGATGGGTTCGTGGAAGAACAGAGGCTTTGCAGCGATGATAAAATTATTTCGGGTCTCGCTTTAGGGGTTTTCGAATATTTCTTAATTTATAGCGCTGGAATTAGGGCAAACGCACATTCATGGGCCCCACAAGCTCAGGCGGCGCGCCCCTGAGGGCGCGTTGTGTGAGCTTGTGCCCCACCTACAAATATTCTAGCCCTCCCCTGAAGATTCTAGGGTCTCTTCTGGTCCATAAAAAGTCACCGTAAAGTTTCATCTTGTTTGGCCTTCGTTTGGTATGATTTTTCCGCGAAACAAAAAATAGACAAAAACAGGAACTTGTATGATGGTCAGAGTGATGATGAGTAGGAGGTCATCGGTCACCAGGGATGATCACGAGGCCGGCCCATCCGGCGTGGTGGTGACGAATACGACTAGGCTCACGACTAAAGAGTGTGACTCCAAACCACTAGCTAGATGGGGAGGGCTAATTCACTGCCATAGCTAGTTTAACTACTGGTGTATGTTTAGTTGATCGTACAAACTATTTAACATTATGCATGGTTTATGTTTTAACTATATGCATGATTTGTTAAATTATTTAATTATTAGAGTGTTAAGACTATCAAATGAACCAAGATATATGTGTTTTATGTTGAACTATATGCATTTGGTTCTAGCACTGCTTAACTACTAGAGTGCCTAAACTATCTGCAATATCTGAACCTAGCTATATACGTATCTACGTATTATGTTAGTCATTTTCGATCATGATGTATGTTTATTTTGTTAACATGAATGCAGTAAATTGATCCCCCGTGTGTGACCTGTGGCGTACTGAGATGCGAGAAGGATAGGAAGTTCTTCATAGATTTTCCAGATGACTGTCTGGCTAGGACGGTATGTTTTAGTTCAACATATTCTGACTGAATTTCATATAGTTGTGCTCAAAATTGTCTAACTATCGATTTCTTTTAATTTTTCTTAGGCCATCCGCGGGGATGGCATGACTTCCTAGAGAGGTTTTGCATTTCGTTTGATGCAACCATCACATTCTAGTGCACCCTCACGAAGATGCGGACGACTCTGAACTTCACTCGTCTTGTCACCAATTAGGCATACTGCACCTATTTTGGGTGCGTTGGTTGGAGAGACCTTGCAGATGCCTACGGGATAGAATCTGGAGCGAGGGCCACATTCTACCAAAAGTATAATCACAAGGAGATCATGGTGTTCTACAGGCCCACTAATAGCTTTCATTCCCTTATTCCAGACTATGATCCTGTGTCCAACTGCCGAAGTGTCTAGTTAGGACGATTTCCCTACTCCAGCCTACAACCCTAAGTCCTACAGAAATCAGGAAATTTGCAGTTAGTACTACTCTTGCCATCAGCTTTTTGTCAGGGCAGATGGCAGAGACATAATTTGATGTTAGTCGCTCACGACAAACAAAAGCTGTCGGCAAAGAAAGACGTTTCCATCTGTCTTTACTTGGTTGAGGATAAAAAAAAGACTTTGTTATCTGTGTTTATTTGGCTGATGGCACAAACATACTTTGATGTCTGTGTTTTTATTTAGCTGACGACAGACATGACCGTCAGTCATTGATGAAAGAGAAAAGCCATCGGCGAAGACAGACTTTTCCATCTATGTTTACTTGGTTGACGACAAAAAGAGACTTTGTCATCTGTGTTTATTTGGCTGATGGCAAAGACATACTTTGACGTATGTGTTTTTATTTAGCTGATGGCAAAGAGAAAACACACTAAGCGGATCGATGATGTGGCAAAAGTGCTTCCTTCCTATTAGTGGCGCTCTACCTCCCATGGATGGACTATGTAGCAGGGGAGCACAATCCACCCACGTGCACACCCACCACCGGTCTCTCCCTCTTATCCTCTTCTCTCTTTCTCTTATCCCGAGTAATCTTCGATCCCCCATCCCCACAACTGACGTGGGCGGCGACTGCTATGGTCAGTAGGCCATTTCACTAGCGACGCATGGAGAGGCCGGGCACCCCTCCTTTTGGAGAAGATCCACCAGGGAGGTCGGAGCTGGATGCCATCGTTGAGGAGCCCGAGCATGCTCAGTGAGCCAGGTGTTGAGCGCGCCACACTGGGAGCCCGTAGGCCGCCGGTTGGTGCCCGTGTTTTCAAGCGCCGAGCGGCACGACCGCCTTCGAGAGTGTCTCATTGCGATGGAGGTAGGGAGTCGCGGTCGAGCACCTGAGAGCCCACCACCGTTTCCGGGAGGCAAAGCCGGTGGTGCGGATGTTCTAGTCCAGTGCGGGGCCGAAGCAAAACGAAGCCAATGCCGTCATCGTTCATGTCCTGATGGCAACGGGCGTCACCATGGACAAGGTAGCCTCCTGCGGGAACAGACAGAGGGAGAGAGAGATGAGGCAAGGTAGAAAAAAGAGAAGGGAGACAGTGGAAGAGCTAGCTGCATGCCATTGTCTTTTTAATATTTACCAACCTCTTTGCCGTTAGTCTAAAAAAAACAGTATGCAAAGAGCCGACGTTAAATGACGTTCCATGAAGTTGCTTTTCTTTGCTGTCAACCACATTCTCACTAACGACTAAGATATTATTGCTGACGAGAAAGACTTTGCCATTTGTCCGATGAAAGTTGACAGAATATCTCTTTGCTGACAATGTTTGGCGTCAGCAAGCTAACCACTAAGTCTTTGCCGTCTGTTTTCCAGCCTTTGCCGGTTGTCCTTGGCCGCCAAATTACCCGATTAGTACTTTGTCGAACTAAAATGATGTCATTTACCACTATTTAGCACTGTCAAACTTGATTTTACTGCTGCTGTTAAACTGAATTATGTTGTCATTTGGCTGGGAAAGTACTGCTATAGAACTTTTTTTATATGTGAAAATCAAAATGGTGATGCGGGCAAACATGGTATGTCACTTTTGATGAATATTACTGTTCGCGTTGTACACGTGGCACGCCGTAAGTATATATGTTTTAGTGGTGGCATTGGCTGCCAACGCCACCTCTAAATTTTATCACTGGCGCCATATTGATGGTGTTGGGTATCCACTCCACAAAGGCCCTGTTTGCCACACCATCACTAGGCTTTTCCGCACTAGTGATGTTATGCGTGTTACTGGAGGAACTAAAACTTTGCATGAGTTCTTCCACTATATGCCAGTTGCATCTCTTCACTCTCCACACACGCCCCTTTATTTTGAGCATCAGTACAGACACAAGCGCTCATATACACGCGCATACACTCATCCCTATGAACGTACACACGCACACCCTATCCCTATGAGCACCTCCCTCCACACACGCCCCTTCTATGTGGAGGAAATACACATGAGAGAAGATACACATAGTAGAATACACAAAATAGAACACATATACACACACCTGCCAAGTTCCTCTATGCTGAGTTGTTTCTCCGGTGACCCCATCTTGGCAAGTGTGTGCACAGATGTCCAGGAGAGCAGGCTTCCAAAACTGTTTCCCTTGAGAACCTGCATTGGGTACGGGCGACAAGGTTTTTGGAGAGTCTCTCGGCACAACTGCTCTCAAGTTCAACTACACTCTCAACGTTCGTCGCTTCTACTTTCCCTATGGCAGAACACCTTGTCTTGACCATCATGGCCAAACATGCTGCTGCACCCAGGGACGGAGCCAGGGTTGGGCGTGCAGGGCCATGGCTCCCCCCATGGTAAAAATAATCTGAAAACATCCCTGTATTGTTAGCTCAAATGCTCAAGATTTATATGTTTGGTCCCTTTAACCTTTTACCTCTTCTATGCCCCCCCCCCCTCCCCCCCTCTACCAAGATTCCCAGCTCCGTCCCTTGTTGCACCCGAGTTTGAGGTGCCTTCGTATGTTCTAACCCTCTCTCTTATGACTTGTGTCATTGGTCCATATGTCTATGTGCTAGATGTTCCTGGTCTATGGTATTTCCATTTGCCATGTCAATAATTTTTTGATGATGCTAATCTGAATCAAGCTTAAATAAAAGCTGCCTAATTTCCTTATAACGTGTACGACGAAGTCCAAAGAGTCTCTCCTTATCTCCGCATTTCTACTGTGCTTGTAAAGATAAAATCACTGGCGAGCCAAACACAAGCTTCGTGCAAAGTAGAAAGAGAAGGCAAACACACAGAGCTAACGAGACGAACTGACATCCAACATGACATGTTTCCACGAGCCCACCATGCTCACATGGGTACCACACCAGAAAGTAGCAGCAGATCCGTGGGTTTTTGGCCACTTCATGATACGATGCTCACATGGGTACCACTTGAGATGACAACATTAAAGAGATGGTCTCACGTCCGCAAAAAGAAAGAGAGATGGTCTCACGTTTGCATTAATAAGCATCATCGTAAGAGGAAAAAAATATAATCAATTCTTTTCGAGAAGAGATAGTGGCCTTGTGTAGATGTGATTTTGTTTATATTCGCCTTGTATTGGAAACCAGGGGAGAGGGAGGGGGGGGGGGGGGGGTAACGTGTTATACTATGCATGCACTACAAATTTAGTATAATAAACTAGTATTGGGCAACCTTACGAGCTACACATGACCATGACACACTGAGATAGACCGGCGTTATGTTTGGAATCATGGGAACGAGCCTCTCACGATGCCCTCAAAAGACGCAATTGAAAGAGGCATTTAATTCTACACGCATGATGATGGAAGGTTTAAAATATGCGAATAGGAAGGGGAGCCTAGAATTTAGTATGACGCTTGCCGTAGCGGGAGTAACTTACCTAGTAACTTAACACATCCCAAGAAAAACATGCTATGTGCAAACAGTTAATGAGGAGAGAGATGTGTTTACAATAACATAATATTTTACCATAACATAGTATTTCTAGAGGCAAAACTAGCCCACAAGCTAATAAATGACATAATCTATGGCACTACTATTATGATACTTTTCATATGGAGATGTTAACTTAGACTAATGCCATATGTATGACACTAATATAAGTTACTCTCACTATATATGACCAGCCTGACTAATATTATAGCCAACTGATAGCAATATAAAACTACCATGTCATGTATAACTATTATCAATATTCACTTGTACAGTAACGCATACTATAAAATTGGTTAGTATTTTAGTACCTTTATCTATCTTCTCTCATCCTCTTTCTTCGTATTTATTAATTGTATTTGCATAGAAGCACGTGTATAGGAAGACTACCGCATAGGGAAATAGTACAACTAGATGTTAGCTATATAAATATGCCATGTCATCAATAGTTAGCATTACTAATTACTCTTAAAATAGGTCTGAAATGCTGGCTATAAAATTAAAACTTTTTTTATTTTCTCTATATTTTTCTTTCATTAAATGTTTTTACTTAGTAACACGTGTAGAGGTTGGCTCTTGCATGAGAGCTCACTCTTTCACTTTTTCCTAGTATCTTTCTTCCACATAGGCAAAAGTGCAATGTAACTGGCTTATGGCACACTATTGTACTTGCTGTAAGAACCCACACCCCTTACTTTTCCATGCCCTCTCCATTAAATTGCCAAAAATGCCACATAAGCGGGGTATAATCCTGCTGTTAGGACATCTCCAATAGTTTGTAGATTGTCTTGTTGGCAAAGATGTCCATATCATCATCCAACAAAATATCATACAACTACTTTAATCGAGTAAAATATTAATAAGGTGGTGTAAGCGAGTTATAAATGTTTAAATTATATTTTTTGCCGAGTTGAAAGACAGAGATGAGAAGAGCGAAGTGATGCGGTCGTAGATTAAGATCTAGCTATAGCACAAACTCCAAAAAACTTTAAGAGAACGTGAGGTGAGATATGTGCTAACATAGTCCTTCTTTGTAGTTAACTACTATATATTTTGGATATAGTAACATAGTAACCGGAAGTCCCCTTCTGCTCACGAGCCCAAATGAGCTTGCAATGAACCGTAACACCGAAAAACATTGAAAAGAAGTTTAAAAAAATTCTGAATTTATTGTGGCAAACTATGACAAATGTTCTATATGCTTGGAAAGCTTCATGATGAAATCACATCCGTGGAAGTCGCGGCAAAAAAAGACATGATCAGTGCTCCAAAATGCTTTCAAAAGTAGCATTTTCAGAGCATCAATTTTGTTTTTTTGGGCACGGCTTGCATGAATGTGATTACACAATGAAAATTTGCAAGCACTTAAAACATTTGTCAAAATTTGGCACAAAAAATCATAATTATTTGAACTTTTTTTCAATGTTTTTCGGTGTTACGGTTAATCCAGGTATAAATATCTTCGGGACCAGTAACTTCGCGTCCGTGGTAACATACTATAACCAACAACCAACACTCGCTATAGAGCCATGTTTAAGAAACAAGCATTGAGAGTGTCATGATGAGTGGTTACTGGAAACGGAGGACCACGTTGGGCGACACGCACAGTTCACGACTGCTGACGCGTTTTAATTACACTGTAAGAGGTACTCATGTACGGAGTAGATGTACATATTCAGTTATAGTATTCATTCGTAGATTTGCTGTTCCTCTGTACGGTACAGTTCTCTGAATTGTCAGGTGGCAAATTATTCAGTTGATCTGTCAGACAGCCATCACTGTTCTTCTCTAAATAGGGACAGTGCACACATTATGATGACTTATACGGAATGCTTTTTACTCTGAAAGCTGGTACGATTAAGTAAAAGGACTGGTCCAAAATTTTAAGGACGGCACTAGGGAGCGAATATTTGCTAGTATAGAAAATGAAGGAGAAGCACACACCCCATATATGTTAATCTAATAGACGTCCCTGGTGGCGAAAAGTAGCAGCCTAGCATCCTGCTATGATCCCCACCCTATCGTGACACATACTCTCTCTGCATAAACGCTTGGGTGATCTCCCGTGCATTTAATTTTGTTAATTCTTCTCAAAATATATTTTTTACCTATAGTATTGCCTTCCCTATCCGTTGGATGTCAGGGCAACTCTACTCCCCAGGCTTCATCGGCGAGCCCGTGGATTCGCCTCTCTTTTACTTGCCGCTCCGGCGGATGGTGGAGTAGAGCGGAATCCCAGTGCCTTCGTTCAGGTTAGTAGTTTAGGTTTGGGTTTTCAATCCTTGAAGGTTCGGCGCTCGCACGGATGGCGGCGCTTTTTTGTTGAATTAGTCTTCCAAACTCCGATATTCCTTGAGTTCGTCCGTCCGGCAGCTGTCAATGGAGGTTCGGCGTAAATCCTTGTCGTCTTCTTGGACTGGTGAGATTAGGATTTCTCGTTGTGTGGCAAGATTTGGTGTTAGATAGTTCACATATATTCAAAGGTTCAACAACGATGACTGCCGCTTCATGGCATTGGTCCTTAGGGGTATGTGCATAAAGACATCCTGGCTATCATTGATATGGACAAGCTGGCTCGAGTAGGGGAGCAACGACAGTTGTGCAACGATGGCTAGCTCGTTCTGATGACCGTAGTGGTCATTCTGTAGTCACGAAATTTTGATGTAATTTTAATTATGTTTGAGGTGCTTTGTGCTTTGGGTGTACTTTTACAATAGAGATAGATTCATTACGCAAAAAAGAATTAAATTTTTTTCAACATGCTATAAATTTTGAAGCAAACATCGAAATTATGGTTTAAATTTACCATTGGGTATCTCATGGTGGGCTTTTTAAAACTGTTGCCTTTTTTGCGAACGTAAAACTGTAATCCGTTTTGGTACGTTTGACAAATATTTATATGAAGTAATTTTATTTAAAATGAAGCTAGATTCTAATACTAACATATGGACGGCATTTTTTTGTCTATCGGTTGCTCAACTCACTGGAGTATATCTTTTTCGATGGTGTTTGCATTAAGATGATCACATTTAATCTGGAATTAATTCTCTGGTTTCAGTACACATCAAATAGCTCGCTATATACACTCTGCCTCACATATTCCCTAGTTAATGCAAAATAACCGACACCAAACATGCATCAGAGCTGTGAATGGAGAAGATAGTTTGAGTACTATGACATAACTTAAATTTATTAGTCTGTAGCGGTTCATACAGGTTGGCTGCAATGCAGTAGTAAATGCCATTCAATTCATTGAAGGAGGTTAATCACATGCAAGGTACTATATGCAAGAGTACACATGCAAGGTAAATGCTATTCAATTCATTGAAGGAGGTTAGTTGTCAGTTAACTCATGTGTTCCCCAACAAGGGCATCTTCAATGCTAGCCCCTAAGGCTAGTCATAGTGGAGAGTAACATACTCCCTCCGTCCGGTGAAAAGTGTATATCTAGCTTCAAAATTTGTCTACAAAAGAGTGTACTTCTATATTTCCAATGCACTTTAAAGCACAAAAAAATACTTCTCTCTGATCACACGGTAATCAAGACCAATAGCAATCTAGACATGGTCTTCTTAATTTCTACATGCACATAGCTCATTGGGGGTTGGGTAATTAAAGAGGAGAGGGGAGAGGCTTGCATCTTTTCAATGCATTCTTTACTTAGCTCCATAATTTGTCCTAAAATTTCTAGATGTACACTCTTTGCAGACGGAGGGAGTACATATGTTAGACTAGTAACATACATCTATGTTACTACCTTCATAGTGAGAAGTGTCATAGGTGTAGTAACAATCATATCTTCATTTATTGCTTTGTAGACTCATTTTGCACTGGAAAGCGCTATGTGATGGTAACATATTATGTTACTCTATTTGTCTCTCTCCTCTTTAGTTACATGACACATCATCATTTTTTGCTTATGTGGCATGTATGTTACTCCCACTATGACTAGCCTAAGGCCTCTTACAATGCATGGTGCTAAAGTGGGGTGTTAAATGCAGTAAAAAGCTTAGCAACTACTCTCCCAAATGCATTGGTGTTTAACTTTTGCAGCTAAGATTGCCTTATTTATAATGTTATAACACCAAAACGCCTTCATCCATTGGTTGATAGTCATTTTGCATAGGCCCACGCGCTTAGCATCATTTCCTCCTGGGTCACCATAACGCTCTCTCTCTTCCTTAATTGCTCTGCCACATCACTTTTTTGCCTATGTGACACCCTTAGCACCGGTACACCTTGAAGCACTGGGAAGGGACTAAATGATGCCACAGTATGTCTGGACATGGTTCACGGATATGATTCGGGAGGGAGCCATCCTATCCTTAATCACAAAAAATCACGGGGGGTGGGGGAGGAGGGGAGTAGAGACCATGCATGTGGTGGATATGTGTGTGTGGTATGCCGTTGGGAGAAAAGAGAGGGCGAAGCGAAAACAATAATTTAAGTAATACACCCTTGTATTTAATACATTCAGAGAACAATAATTTAAGAAATATACTCCATGAGTGCGATTCCTAGGCAAGCTATCACTAGCGCAGAACCGGGCAATAGCACCGGTTCGTAAGGCCCTTTAGTGCCGGTTCCACAACCGGTACTAAAGTGTGGTCACTAAAGGCCCCCCTTTAGTACCGGTTCAGCATGAACCGGTGCTAAAGGCCAACCACGTGGCACGAGCCAGCTTCGGGGGCGGGAGCCCTTTAGTACCGGTTGGTAACACCAACTGGTACTAAATGTTTGTGGGTTTTTGTTTTATTTTTTATTTTTCAATTAAATTTGTGTTATCAATTTAATTCTTTTTCGTTTGCTGGTATTTTACGATACTACACATTGTACACGTTATGCATATATATATATATATATATATATATATATATATATATATATATATATATATATATATATATATATATATATATATAGAATTTCTAGTAGAACCAATCATGCATATATATATATATCATCAATGTCTCACAAACCATCATATTAATTAATTCACACATACACACATGTATAGTTATATACAATTTCTCCTACATATGCATGTTGCCTTTGGAGCCAGTGGCATTAGCCTAATTGGTGCCTTCGGAGCACGATGGGGCGGTAGCGGGTAATAGTATTCTCCCTTCAGATTTATGACCTGGTCGAGCAAAAATCCCGCTATTTCCTCTTGAAGTGCTTCTACGCGCTCCATTTCTAGGAGCTTCTCCCGCACCTCTGTGAACTGTTAAGAAGGAGATCAATATGCATGTGTATTAGTTGTGTGACTAGATATCGATAATGGTGTAAAAATTGTGAATAGTGTTTTGACAAGCGTACCCATTCCTGTCTTTGAGATCTGCTCCTTTCGGACGCCATCATGCGAATGTTCTCGCAAACGCAGAATGCACACAGATCAGTCCCCTGCGCCTGCTTCAGGGCCTTTACGAGAATGGAATTTGATCAGATAATAATTAATCAAGCATGATAATTAAAGAGATGGCAGCTAGCTAGCTAGCTAGTACTATAATTACTTACCTTGGGTGAAACCATTTAAGCTTTTGTTTCCATTCTCCTGGGTCATCTTGATGAACCTTGCCCAAGCCCTGCCCGCCGACAAAGAAAATGAATAAAGGGGTTATTAAATAGTTCATATCATGAAAAATGACGAACTAAATAGGACGAGATATAATAGTTAATAATGATTGAAATTACCTGTTGACTATCCCAAACAAGATGTTATAGTCAGTTTTTTCTTTGAGTAGTGAGTCCAGTATTTCAACTGTTCCGGCGTCAACTTTAATGATACACAAGACCTAGTGAAATCTGCATGCACACACGTTTGCATGTCTTAATTAAGCGGGCATATGTAAAGCAAAAACATGTAGCTAGCTAGTAGGCAAAAACAGAGAATTTGTAGTACAAGACAGTGTGACTCCTTTGGAAGTTGTAAGGAAGTAGTATATCTTCATTGTATTTGAGGCGCTTCAAGAACTCTAGCATGTTGTCCTCTACGTCCTTTTGATAACGTGGATTTAGTTTCCATGTGTATTCATTAACGGTGTTTGGGTAAATGAACCCAATGCCAAAGCGTCCACCTTTTTTCATTTCATATATCTTCATCCTGCATATAATACCACAGAAAAGAATATAGTGAGGATAATTACAGGTAATGATTGATCAAAAGGATCAGTACAACTAGCTTGAGACTTAAATTACAGAAAGAAATCACTTCTGAGACAATAGCAACTGACGATAGATTTGTCGAGTGCGTCTTGATTGTATAACTGAAACAGTTCAGAATACTCAACGGACACAGCTTTCTCATGGAAGTAACGTTCCTCCTTGACATTCACCATGAGGGACAATCGATCGGAAATTTTGGTAATGTTCATGTACCATTGATGCAATTCATACATTCTCGTTGGGAGGTTCTTGACCTTATGCGGATGGACCAAAGGTTGGCCCCAGACATATTTCCGTTTTATTTCATCCTCTCTAAGCACAAGCATGGGCTCGATCTCGAGGAGTTGTCCAACAGTGATTTTGAGAACTTCAGCCTGCATTATATGGTCCTCCGTTATTACCACATTGCCCACCTCAGAACGTAAACTGTTTGCCCACAATAATATTGGGCGACGTCGTCACGTGTTGTTGGCACAACAAGCGAGGGATCGATTCGCCACTGTTCTCCCAGCTGGGGAATGGTTTTCCGCATTTTTGACAGCTGCTTCTTGTTTGCTCGATCCCGAGCTCGCCTCCTTACGTAGACGTGCTCGATTTAACTTCCTGATGTGGCGCTCATAGTCTGTGTCAACAGGCTTGGGAGCTGGTGGTTGAGCCATACGAATGAAGTGGGCAATCGTTTCCTCAAGCACTTTCTCCCTTGGCGGCGGTGGCGGTTTCGGTGCAAAATGGGCTTCCACCTCGGACTTCGATATGGCTGCGATTTCCTCCTCGGACCTGTCATAAGACCTCTGCGGAAGAAGCGTGAGGCTTGGACCATATTTATATCGCTTGCCTCCACCTGTACTTCCTGTACTACCTCGACTCGTGCCACGCACCATAGCTGCGGGTGTCTCTTCTGTGATTGCCGAGGCGGCGGAGACGCCGGCCGACGGGCTGAGTTGGACGAGGAGGAGTGGTCGCTGAAGCTGTGCGGACTTGGAGGAGTGGCCTGAGGTTGTGCTGGACTTGGAGGAGGAGGACGTCTGACGCTGTGGGCGGACTTGGAGGAGGAGGAGTGGCTGACACTTTGCCGGACTTGGAGGAGGAGTGGCTCGACACTTTGCCGGACTTGGTGGACTTGCAGGAGCAGGAGGCGGCTGACTCGGTGGCGGACTTGACGAGGAGTCGGATGACGCGGTGTCGGTGGCCTTGAAAGATGATGCAATCCTTTTTCCATAGGATGATACGATGGTTGGCGTCTCCGAGAAAGCGCTCGTCCTCACCTCCAGGAATGTCAAGCTCTAGCCCCGAATATGGCTGCACCACCTCGTCAACCATGACATGAGCATAGCCCTCTGGAATCGGGATGCAATGGTAGGTTGCTTTGGGGGTAACTGGAAAAGCAACGCCGTCCGCCACCTTCATGGATATGTTCTTCATTTTGACGTGTAGCTCGCAGCTAGTGTTCTCCGTGATGTCATCCACGGGATATCTACCCAGCATTGCGTCGTCTGGGGCGGAACCCACGCTGCTTCTCTGCATGGATGGGGCGGTGCTATCCAATGCTGGATCATCCGCTAGCTGCTGCAGCTTTGAGACCCCTTTGCTGGCTAAGTGAGTCGATCTGCTCCTGCCGCTGGAATTTGACCGCCAATTCCGCTTGACTTGCTTCTAGGCCTTGAAGGCGTTCATAGTCCCGCTTCCTCTGCTCCTCCTCCATCTTCCTCTTCTTCTCCTCCGCAATCTTCTTTCTCGCACGGGTTACGTAGTCGGTGTTCGGTCTGAAAACCCCTCATACCACGGAATAGCGCCCTTGCCTCGTGTTCTTCCCGGTGTTCAAGATTTCCCGGAGCACGCGTAAGCTCGTCGTTCTCTCTGTTGGGCTGGAACACCCCGATCGTGCCTCTTCTATTGCAACAAGTATCGCATCGTCGGCTCCTTCAAACTTGCCCTCGTCGAAACATTGCCTGTCTTGGGTCCAACTCCCCCATGCGCATAGAACCAAGTCCACGACCACAGGGGGCCAGCTCTTAGTAACCGGAGTGGCACCTGCATCCTCCATCTCTTTCTCGGACTTATCCCACTTAGGCATTGCCACCGCGCAGCCACCTGGCCCCAGCTTATGGAACTTATCCTTTTTGGCATTCTTCTTGTTTATTCTCGACCATTCCTTAGCTAATTCCGAATCCTTGAATTTCACGAAATCGTCCCAATGAGCACGTTGGTTCTCTAGTGTTCCCTCGAATCTTTGGAGTCTTCCTTCCTCCCTTGAGCGTACTTGTTCCATTCACGATTCTTGTGGTTCTTGAATGCAACCGCCATCTTCCTAAGAGCAGCGTCCTTGACTTTCTGCACATCTGCTTCTGTGAAATGATCTGGTAGGGTGAAATGTTCCATGAGAGTATCCCAAAGCAGATCTTTTTGATTCTTGTCGACAAAAGTAACATCTGGATGTGGAGCAGCGTCCTCTTTGCCTTTTTGTCCTTTGTCTTTTGCTGGCTCTCTCCATTCTTGAAGGGAGATCGGGAGTTGGTCCTTCACAAGAACTCCAAGACCGATTTAATGAACTTGTCCGCAATCTTCTTAGGCTTTAATGGTTCGCCATTAGGTCCGATCGCCTCGATATTGTACTTTACGCCCTCCTTCAACTTTTTGTTCGGGCCTCGTTTCGTCCTTTTGCACGAAGATTTGCTCGATCCGGATGGCTGAAAGAACAAAGATCGATTCGTTAATATATCTTCAAGTCATTTAAAACATGTGATGATCACGAAACCTGCTTATATAAATATATATACCTCGCGGTGTTTGTTGTTTCAGGATCAACATGTTCTTCGTCATCGTCATAATCGTAGTTCATGACTTCATCAATTGGTCGTGGCGATCGAATATCATATCACCCTCTCCGGTGTTGTTTAGAAATTCGGAGCCGTCATAATCTTCTTCATTCTGATTATCATCTGGCCCGCGTATCATATCGAACATGGTCTGTTCTCCCTCTCTGTCGGTATTGTCTGCCATTGCTTTTATTTAACTAATTCAAAAGAAAAATAAAACAATTTAGTATTCAAATTACATCGTCTCGAATAATAGATATAATCTCGAATACTTCGTCTAGAATAATAGATACAATCTCGAATACATCGTCTCGAATAATATATAATATTGAATAGTACATCACAGGCTAGCTAATTAAAGATCAAATACTACAGAAGAATCTAGGACACTCGCGGTTCCTGCGTCGCGGGCGGTGGACACCCAAAGAGAAGGAACCCTCACAGGATCATAGCTGAAGTAAGATCCTCAAGATCTTGCCGGTATTGGAGAACCTGCCGCCCTCTAACGCAACCATGTAGCGATGGGCGTGCTCGCCCTCCTCCACGACACGGTGACATACCTCCTCCAGCGGGCCGGGTCCCTCCGCACCAAACTGGCCCACTTGAATGCCACCAAACAAGATCGAGGGTCGACGACGGGACCCGGGCCGGGTTCCTCATCAAGCGGGCGCGCCCCTCCAGCAGCACCTCCCAGTGCCAGCCCGACGGAGCCGATTCCGGACATGGGCGGCTGGGCGTCGTCAGACGGGGTCGACGACAGCGAGGATGCGGGCGGGCATCGTCGAGAACAAATACTAGCTATATGCCCGCAAAAAATAATATTTTTTAATGATTGGATTTTGATAACTAAAATTTCTAACATTTCTACTATTTCAAAAATCTATATACTATTTCATACTAATTAAGCATCTAACACTAAAAACAGAAAAACAATTTCTATACATCCATTAAAAAACAGAAAAACAACATTATATAAAAAATTCCATACTAATTAAACACTAATTATATCCATCTAACATGCATTCATACATATATACTAGTGAAAAAACAATAATCTAAAAATCTAAACTAATTAAACATACAAAATACATATATACTAATATATACATGCATTCATACATATATACGTGTATGTGTGTGTGTGTTCATCATGCTTGTGTGTGTGTGTATGGGCTCGGGGAGGGGCGGCGTCCATGGTGGCATGGGCGAGGGAGAGGGTTAGAGGGGAGAGCTCACAGCGGGCGACGGCGACGGCGGGGCAGCGACGGGCAGGCGTGACGCTGGGCGGCGAGGGACGGCGTGAAGGACGGGCGGCGGCGACGGCGACGGGCGGCGACGGCGACGGGACGGGGCGGCGACGGGACGGGGCGAAGCGGCGACGGGGCGGCGACGGGACGGGGCGGCGACGGCGACGGGTCGGTGACGGCGTCGATCGATCGGCGGCGGTTCAATGGGGAAACAGAGGAAGAAACAGAGGAGAATGAAATTTTTCAAGTGTTGTATATATAGAAGGCACCTTTAGTACGGTTGGAGCCACCAACGGTACTAAAGGTCTGTTTTGGCCAGCCCAAGCAGCGGAAGCGACCCCTTTAGTACCGGGTGGTGGCACAAACCGGTACTAAAGGCCCCCCTTTAGTACCGGTTTGTGCCACGACCCGGTACTAAAGAAGTCTTATTAGCGCAGTCTTGCGGCAAGTTTAGTCCCACCTCGCTAGCCGAGGGGCGACCGCACTGGTTTATAAACCCCCGTGCGGTCGCTCTCTCGAGCTCCTCTCCAAAGCAGGCCTACTGGGCCTACGTGTTCTTTGCTGCCCTGTGGGCCCACTTGGCCTTTGTGGGCCTGCATCCTGGCCCAACAACAGGTTGGGTTTCTAGTCGTATGCAGGCCGCTATGGCCTAGTAGGCGGGCTTTTTTTATTTATTTTTGTGTTTTTTTGTGTATTTAGAGTTTATTTGTGAATATTTTTGCTTTAGGTACAAAAAATTACAAACTTTCTGTTAGTGCCCGTAGTTTTAAAATTTGAATAGTTTAAATTTTGAATTATTTGAAATTAGTGTGAATCACTAGTTTGTGAATAATTTAACTTTAAAAATCAGTAAAGGCATGAAAGAATTTGTTTGCACATAAAATTTCTTCGCGTTTCAAATGCCAAAACACATAACTACCCTAACTATTACAGAGATTCCCTCCGGGTGTGAAACACGGAAGAAAGTGATGATAGTGAAGCCGATCACATCCCAGATCTTTGGGTGTGAAACTTTTTCTTCAGCGTGTGTCCCTTTGCGCCCGTAACCATGGAAAATCTTCATCATTTAACGGGATGCTCGGGTCAATATTCACTGTGAATGGAGAAATTTCATCAAACTTCTCATAATCTTGACTTGTCTGTCTTGTCATCCACTCCCACGATGTTTCTCTTCGGAAAGAACTATGTGCCGCTTTGGCTCATAAATGCGATGCATTCGCTTCCTTATCTTTTCTTTTTCTTGGCTTGGTAGACATGTCCTTCACATAGAAAACCCGTGCCACATTATTGGTTAGGACGAATGGTTCGTCTGCATACGCAAGATTGTTGAGATCCACTGTTGTCATTCCGTACTGCGGGTCTTCCGTTACCCCGCCTCGTGTCATATTGACCCATTTGCACCGAAACAAAGGGACCTTTAAACCACGTCGATAGTCAAGTTCCCATATGTCCTGTATATAACCATAATATGTTTCCTTTCCCATCTTGGTTTCTGCATCAAAGCGGACACCACTGTTTTGGTTAGTGCTCTTCTTATCTTGGGCGATCGTGTAAAATGTATTACCATTTATCTCGTACCCTTTGAAAGTCATTATATTCGAAGATGGTAACTGGGACAGCAAGTACAGGTCATCTTCAATAGAGGTGTTATGCATGGTACGTGTCTGCAACCAGCTGGCGAAACTCCTGGTTTGCTCACGTGTAATCCAGTCATCAGACCGCTCCGGGTGTTTGGAGCGTAGCAAATTCTTGTGTTCATCCATATACGGAGCCACCAAGGCGGAATTCTGTAGAACTGTGTAGTGTGCTTCAGTGAGAGAATGTCCGTCCATACATATTATTTGTTCCCCTCCTAGCGTGCCTTTTCCATCTAGTCTGCCCTTATGCCGCGATTCAGAAACACCAATCGGCTTAAGGTCAGGAATAAACTCAATACAAAACTCAATGACCTCCTCATTTTGATGGCCCTTGGAGATGCTTCCTTCTGGTCTAGCACGGTTATGAACATATTTCTTTAAGACTCCCATGAAGCTCTCAAAGGGGAACATATTGTGTAGAAATACAGGACCCAAAACGTTAATCTCTTCGCATAGGTGAACTAGTATATGCGTCATGATGTTGAAGAAGGATGGTGGGAACACCAACTCGAAACTGATAAGACATTGAGAAATGCACGGTTAAATCATCGACAGTGGCTACTAAGTGGGTGGTGGGTGGGGGTGAATCTCTTTGTCATCCGCATCCCATTCTAGCTGAACATAGTTCGGCCAAGGTTCTCCTGACAGGGAGAGAGACCTTAACGAGTTTAGTACATCGCCGAAGGGCGAGTGCTGAAAGATATCCGCGGAGGTGAACTTATTCGGCTCTATCGCCCAATCGGATTCGATAGGCATGGGCGCAGGCGGTTCGGAGTCCAGGGCCGGCGACGAGTCCAGTGGTTCGGTGTCACGGTTCTCGTGAGGGGTAAGGTCAGTATTAGGCTCTATCGCCACTGAGGGTGCAGCCTCCAAGGCGGGGTCTATCCGCCCGTCTTCGGATGGCGCAGTCTGTTCCGGATTGAAGGCCGGAGTGGTTGCTGGCGTGATTTCCCGAACACTGTCCGACGGCAGAGCTACATCGTGCTCGTCGTGATCGTGCGGCAAACCTGGCATGGGCTCGAATCTGTCGAAGATTAAGTCCCCACGGACATCGGCAGTGTAATTCAAGTTTCCAAACCTGACCTGGTGGCCAGGGGCGTAGCTCTGGATCTCCTCCAGATGGCCAAGCGAGTTGGCCCGCAGTGCGAAGCCGCCGAATAGGAAGATCTGTCTGGGGAGGAAAACCTCACCCTGGACCGCATCGTTATCGATGATTGGAGGAGCCATCCAGCTTTACGGCGACGGCACAATGGAACTCTCAATGAAAGCACCAATATCAGTGTCAAAACTGGCAGATCTCGAGTAGGGGGTCCCGAACTGTGCGTCTAAGGCGGATGGTAACAAGAGGCAGGGGACACGATGATTACCCAGGTTCGGGCCCTCTCAATGGAGGTTAGACCCTACTTCCTGCTTGATTGATCTTGATGATATGAGTAGTACAAGAGTTGATCTACCACGAGATCGTAGAGGCTAAACCCTAGAAACTAGCCTATGGTATGATTGTTGTTGTTCTACGGACTAAACCCACCAGTTTATAAACACCGGAGGGGGCTAGGGTTACACAGAGTCGGTTAAAATGGAAGGAGATCTACATATCCGTATCGCCAAGCTTGCCTTCCACGCCAAGGAGAGTCTCATCCGGACACGGGACGAAGTCTTCAATCTTGTATCTTCATAGTCCAACAATCCAGCCAAAGGATAGAGCCCGGCTGTCCGGATACCCCCTAATCCAGGACTCCCTCAGTCACCTTGACCATTTGATGGTCTGCTTGACGTCGGTCAGGGAGCTGATGAGGGCGATCACCCTCTTGTGCACCCGCGTCTTGAAATTGTCCCAAATGTTGGTTCCTGGTTAGCAAGCAAGAGAGAATTGTTAGAGCAAGTTTTTCTTTTCAATACATGATAAGAAACTTCAGCAGAAGCACAGAAACTGATGCACATGGAGATGAATAACAAGCATCAATTGTTTTCCAATGCCAGACATCCATGCATCACAATCCTCTTCTAGAAACAACACTACCCAGTGCAACTACATATAGCAGGCAGGCACATACACAATCACAAGAGAAAAAAGTTTGAAGTGCTCACCATACACAAATAGGTAGAAATTGCAGTTTACTTTAACCAAAAAATGTTGTTGCATATTCAATGAAATTAACATCGAAAAAGGATGGATGCTCCAGTTTTAGTCATAGTTTAACCATGATCGCTTTATTCATGATGATGGTAATAGAATAGAGCTAATAGCAGAACTAACACATCAACATATATACTTAGGCTTTCCCCTGAGATGATTTCATTATTATACAAGGTATATATGACAAGGTTAAATGAATAGTGGAGTGGAAACACCACGATCAAGTACAATACTTGGTCTATTCTTCTAAAACTGTCAATTCTAATAGACAGACAAAGAGATGAAATATGTTGCTTTTCGACTAGAGTGGGGAGGGGGTCTTAAGTATGATTTGAAAGCAGTTCAAGATAATAGGCAGATCACAAAATGACAGTCTACTATACTTAATCCGATGATAAAAAGCAACCATGTCAATCAACAAGAAGAAAAATATTGAGACTGGGTAAACCAGCACCATACAAACATGAAGGAAAACACTCGAGCAACAAACCAAAAAGATCAACCGAAAATCGGTAAGAAGAAGCAACTCCAGTGGTGGGTAACAATAGCAAGCAGCCACTATTTGAACATATCAACCAACAAAATAAAAAATATCAATAGAAAATCATCAATCTTCTCTAGAGCATAAAACAGTCAACCATGGCAAACATAAACAAGGAGAGGGAAAAATGTTACCCTAGCCCTTCCTGGCAGACGACAAAGTGGAGAACCAACAGTGGGGAGCCAGGATATTAATTTCCAAGCGGTACAATGACTCCAATGCCATGAGAAACAGAAACTCCCACTAACTGTCCTTCTAGCCTAATCAGAAAGCAACCAAACAGAGAAGGGACTTTGGTTGCTAGTTCAGTTAAAACCATTTCCCCAAGAAAAGGCCGATAAGAAAATTGGAATTCGGCTAAAACAACATTTTATGCAGAGCCGCCGCAAGCTGAGAGTACACCATGATCGTACTTATTTTCCATGTCAATATGGAGCTGAAAGAATTTAAATAGTAAATACTAACACTATACTATTTCGCACAAGACAACGATTCCGATGCCATAAGGACCATAAAACTCTCACTACAACTACACTAACCACAAATCAGACCGTAATCAAACAGACAGAAAAAGCACTAATCAAGAAGAAAGTTTTGGTTTTGTCACACCTAAATAATTACTGTGGTGCAGTAAGTGAGTTCAGATAAATTCACATGAATCCCTGTGACATGTACATGGGCAGATACATGCACTCTAGTAAACTAGAGCCTCTCCTTTCTGAAGCAAGTTTCAGTTAGGTGACATGAGGCAGCAGCATGCAAAATAAATTATTGATATTAGTTACAACCAGCATCTCTGAAGTACTTACATTAGTTACAACAAGCATCTCCAAAATACTTACATTAGTTACAACAAGCATCAACATACTACTATGAGGCAACAACAAGCAAAGACAAAAATAGAAATACTAGCGATATTGGCAGGAGCAGGTACGGTACAGATCAACCAAGTAAATGGGATCCCAATAGAGAGGCAAGAGCGGTCACCTTTATGCGACAAACCGACTTCTTGGTGGTGATGCTGAGCACCTTGGTGGGCATCCTCACAAGGCCATCCGCCCGCAGTTGCTTTTCCTTGGCTCCCTAAGGTGAGTACTGGTCCTTGATGGTCACCTTGACCTATCTATCGATGACGATCGAGGTGATCTGCTTGACGTCGTCCAGGGAGCTGATGAGGTCGATCGCCTTCATGTGCACCCACATCTTGAAATGATCCCAAGTGTTGACACCTGGTTACCAAGTAAGAGAGCATTGTTAGAGAAAGTTCTTCTTTTCAATATATGATAAAAACTTCAGCGGAAGCACAAAAACTGCATCACATGAAGTTGGATAACAAGCATCAATTGTTTTCCAACGTCAGGAATCCAAGCATCATAATCCTCTTCTAGAAACAACATTACCCACTGCAACAACATATAGAAGGAACGTACACAATCACAAGAGAGAGAAAAATAAGTGTTCATCATACACAAACAGGGAGAACTTTCAATTTACTTTAACCCAAAAATGTTGCTGCATATTCAAAGAATTTAAACATCAGAAAGGGATGGATACTCAAGTTTTAGTCATAGTTTAGCCATGATCGCCTTATTCATGATGATGATGAAAGATTAAAGCTAATAGCAACACCAACACATCAGCATATATACTACGTCTTTCATCCTAGATGATTTCATCATTATACATTGTATATATGACAAGGTTAAATAAATAGTTTAGTGGAAACACCACGATCAAGTATGGTACCAAGTCTATTCTTATACAATTCTACATAGGAGCGGACCAGAGAGAAGAAATATGTTGCTTTTAGACCGGGCGATTCTTTAAGTTTGATTTGAAAGCAATTCAAGATAAAAGGCAGATTCAAAAATGATAGTCCACTACTTAATCCAATGATAACAAGCGACCATGTCAATCAACAAGAAAAGATTGTGACTGGGTAAACCAGCAGCACACCACGCAAACATGAACAAGGAAAAAACTCTAGCGCACGCAGCAAACCAAAAAGCTCAAAAGAAAATCATGGTAAGAAGAAGCAACTCAAGTGGTGGGTAACAAGAGCAAGCAGACACTATCTAAACACATCAACCAACAAAATCAGAAGAATCAACAGAAAATCATCTCTCTTCTCTAGAGCATAAAACAGTCAACCATGACTAACAAAAACAGACCTCAGTCACTCGACAAAATTAGTAGTACAGGAGCAAGGAGGACAGCTGACTAATTCAACCAAGCAACATATGTTCACCCGGCATCGCTCACCAGCAGCAGGGTAAGACAGCCAACAACGGTTGACCTACGAGCAACACAATGACTCCGATGCCATGAGGAACTGAAGCGTAGGGTAACCTGTCATTTTTCTCGGCTAAAACAACCACTAACCAAGAATACAACTTCGATTGCAGGCTCACATGAGATCATTTTCCCCTTAGGGGCCAGCAAGCAAATAGATGTTCAATTTGCATGTAGCAAATAAGACCAAATGAATTATAAATCGAAACTAGAACACGGGGAAATGGAAAGGAGAATAAGCTGCTTCATTCAAATTTGACAACAAGCAACATTATCTCAACATCAAGCGACAAAATCGAGACATATTTTATGCAGATTCTGAACAATGAGAATATAGAGGTGCAACCGTACAAGCAAAACCAACCGTCCAATTAAACAAGGAGAGGAAAAAATGAATATAGAGGTGCAACCGTACAAGTAAAACCAGCTGTCCAATTAAACAAGGAGAGGAAAAAAATGTTTACCCTAGCCCTCCCTGCCAGATGACAAACAAGTGACCAGACAACAGTGGAGAACCAGGATATTAATCTGCAAGCAGTACAATGACTCCAATGCCATGAGAAACGGATAAACTCCCACTAACTGTCCTAGCCTAATCAGAAAGCAATCAAACAGAGAAGGAACTTTGGTTGCTAGTTCAGTTAAAACCATTTCCCCAAGGGAACGCCGACTAGAAAAATGTAATTCGGCTAAAACAACATTTTATGCAGAGCCACACAAACTATGAGTACACCACAACCGTACTTACTTTCCATGTCAATATGGAGCTGAAAGAATTCAAATGATAAATACTAACACATATATCGCGAAGTAACGACGCAACACTAAACATAAGGAACCTCGACATTTGTTGGTGCATGTTCTGGCAGATCAATACCGGGTAGTGATCAAGGCCAATTTTATTTCAAAATTATGATATAACATATGGAACATCACATCAGATAGAGTGTTGACATCAATTATGTAAAAAGAGCATTTCAGGCTTGGTCAACTCATCAACATAAAAGAGAACAAGAATTTATCTCGCATGACAAGTTGTTGTCCATGATCTTGCAATTGCTTTTATGCAAGGGAAACAATAAAAACCTTGTTTTGGCAGACTAGAGCTATTGAATGTCCTGAAGACACGCAAAAGAATAAGCTGTAATATCCAACAAGCATTGAGAGGAAACAGATTTCCTTAAAAAATGACAAGGATATCAGGATCATTACACTTTTGCTGAAGTAGCAGTGTATGTTCATTCTGCTGCGTGGCTGTCCTACACAAGACCCCCTTGAATATCTGAAAATAAAATAGATTGATAACTCATACTCCCTCCTTCCTAAAATTTTAGGCATAAGCTTTTGCATCCAATTCTATAATCTAAGGCACACATGCCTTTTTCTCTCATTCAGTTATAGCCATCACCAATGGGTCCTATTTTTCTGGAAAGGAAAACAAATAGCTACATGGGCCTCTCATGCGGTTAGCTCATAGCGCCCTCTTCGTTTGAGATTGGATCGCTCAAATGAACCTGCGCTAATTTTTCGTGCTGAATCTAATATGCCTAACATTATGGGAAGGAGGGAGTACTAAAAGTTCAAGAAACACAATCTACATTCTCGAACTGGAAATTGTTCAGATTACTCAAGATTAAAATACGTAAGTAGGCATTCAAGTATACATTTCCTATCATATAGGGTAGTTGTATATGACAACTAATACTAACAAGAAAGGAATAAATACACAGGCGCAGTCATGCAGGGCTTCCAAAAGTAGTTGGAGTATACCAAGAAAGGACAAAAATGCACGGATGCAGCCAAAAGCGTCAACAAGTTGTTGGAGTAAATTGACCAGGGCTAGACATGATAGATTCTTACAATTGAAGAAAATTGACATTAGTGTATTAGTAGCACATTGCCAAAAGTCCCAGCTTTGCAAAACCTAGACCGACATTAGACCATCAACACAGTAATTCAGGTAGGTTATGAAATGTGAATGCACTGAAATTACGAGTTAACTTAGTTGTCATATATTCGCATTGTTGGACCAAGCAAAAAGACAATAGTTCGTTGGGACAAGCCGGCAACTAGCATGAAAGCACATTCGCTCTTACTTATCCCTGTTCGCTGATAGCTCAGGCCTCTGCTGGTGACGATCATCAGATCGCGATTTGACTCGGTGACGACATTGGCATCTGCTGAAGGGAGCTTTACTGTTAGCAAGCAGTCATAGACGGACAGTGGCAATGCTAATCTTCTGAAGCAAAACAATCCGTCTATGAAAGGAAAACGTAATTGCTGCAAGCAACGAGCATAGGCGTACCGGCTAAGTCCTTGGTAGCGTCGCTGCAGCCAACAATGTGGTGGGCCATCTTAGTCACCCAGAGCTCTTCCCCCAGCCTGCTCACGCCACTCTGAAAGGAAACCCAGAACCAATTAATTAGACGAACCTGCCGCACAATTTTCCCAGGTTTAAGCACAAGAAATGATGAAACGAGCATAGCAAAGTATAAATGTGAAACCATTACACCAAAATAACAAATCATTGAGTCCCAAAAATGAATGGGTTAAATCCATATAAATCATTCATTCCAAGAAATGCAGCAATAATTCAGCAGCAGCTCATGTGCTTTTCGATTATCAAAATTGCAGGAGACGACAAAAAACAATCGAGAAGAAAATGAATGGCACATTTGCATCTGATGCGACTAGCTGCATATCTCATTGGCACTTAATTTCAGCATCACGCTAGTACACATGATGCAAATTAAATAAGTGCCATATCAAGAGATGTACTGTGATGTTCATCCTAAGTTCGAATTAATGTTGTGTAGCAAAAGACAATAGTTCGTTGGGACAAGCCGGCAACTAGCATGAAAGCACATTCGCTCTTACTTACCCCTGTTCGCTGCTGGTTCAGGCCCCCACTGGTGGCGATCATCATCAGATAGTGATTCGACTAGGTCACGGCCTTGGCATCTGGTGAAGGGGAGCTCTACTCTTAGCAAGCAGTCAGACACGGACAGTAGCAATGGTGATCTTCTGAAGGAAAACAATCTGTATCTTTTGAAACTACTGCAAGCAACGCTCGTAGGCGTACCTGCGAAGCCCTTGGCGGTGTCGCTGCAGCCAACGAAGTGGTGCGCCGTCTTCGACACCCAGATCATAAATGCGAAATCTTTACACAAAATTAACGGACCACTGAGTCCCCAAAAACAAATGTGTTGAAACCATATAAATAATTCATTCCCATATAACTGCAGCACTAACTAGTTCAGCGGCAGCTCGTGTGCTTTCTGATTATCTAAATTGCAGGAGACCAGAAGAAACAATTGAGATGCAAAATGAAGGACACATTTGCCTCTGATGCTACTGGCTCCATATCGATCTCACTGGCGCTTCATTCAGCATCACACTAATACACATGCATGAAGCAAATAAAAGAAGCATCGTACGTATCAAGAGATGTGCATCCTAATTTCAGATTTATTAATGATGATGTGTAGGAGGAAGAAACAGCACCACCCACTGCCAAGATGGGTAACAAGATGATAGATTTGGTGGGGATTAAGACGAAAAAGGTGGGTACCTGTGCTTGATTGCTCCGAAGGCTCTTGGTGTTGATGAAGAGAGGAAGAGGCACATCCCGGTGGTCCGGTCGGTCTTCTCCTCCGACGATCGATGAACAACACACGAGCAGAGCAGAGCAGGCCGCCGGGGAAGGAGGTCCCGGTGGTCCCTTTTCTCCTCCGACGAGGGACCCATGGGCAGAGCAGGCCGCCGGTAGAGGACCCAGGAGCGGAAGCAGCGGCGTCCCGGCGCGGGCTTCAGGTGGAAGAAGCCATTGACGACCATGGCGTGCTCAATCTGCAGCCTAGGTCGCAGAGAGTGGGGGCGGCAGTGGGGGGCGAGGTCGCCGGTTGTAGGGGAGGCTGGCAGCAGCGTTTGAAGGTGGAGGTGGAGGTGCAGGTGAATCCGCATGAGGAGGTCGCCGTCGATGGTGGCGACGGGACGGGGCACATGGGTGGGTGGCGGATTTGGATTCGCGTTGGACGGCGCGGTCGAAGGTATGGACGGGTTGAGGGGCGCCCAGTCCAGCAGCCGGAGGGGAGGGGAGGCGAGGAGAGGAGAGATTCCGGCGGCCGGAGACGGAGCTGCAAGGTGAAGGTGAGGAGACGGGCTGCGGCTAGCTAGGGATTTGGATTTGGGTTTCCTTCTTGGTTTGTTTGGGGATTTTTATTACTTTGTTCGTTTGGGGACTCGGTGGTGGCTCCGACTCCGAGGCATCTCCCACGGAACGGATCCATCGCGTGCTCATTGGTGTGTGCTTGGTGCGTCCCACGGATCGCCGATCTTTTCTTTGGTTTCGTTTGGCTGAAATGATCCACGAATGATCTCATTTCTCATGGATCATGATCTCGGCCGTTTATCAGTGAGCAATCCAACGGCTGCATGCATGAAGGTGGAGGAGAGACCGGATTCCACCGGTTTTGTTTGCGCTTTTCTCTTTCGCTTCCTGGATGGATTTTTCATTTTTTTCAAAAAGAAAACCCACAAATTATAGTTTGCATATATTACGCTTCATCTCTCCTATTTATCCTTTTTTTTATTTTTATATGTCCTTTTCTTTATATGTATGGTTCAAAATTGCACCTGTATCTATCTAATAACCATATCAAAGTACAGAGCATTTCTTCCTCCATTTTACCATCCGTTGCAAGTACCAGATGTTTCTTCTTCTGTTTGGCCTCTCCTTGCATCCAGATCGTCCATCTATCCTGCGCAACCCCAGCCAGTTTTTTTCCCGATCCATTTCGTCCTCCCTTGCCTTCGCCCATTTCTCCAAGGGCATTCGTCGTGTCGGTCATGTCAGCCATGCCGTCGGCAAACACAAAGCGCGGGGGGAGGTGGTGCTGCTGAATGAGCTACAACACCCGCACCGATGTAGCCCCTGATCCTTAGGGTTTCACGAGTGGGACAGACCAGCCTTTTTTATATGTCGTTTTCTATATATGGTTCAAATTTAACAACACCCTTCTTATTTAGTTAAAAGTATTTTCATGTTCATGGTTAGATAATGAACAATATTTCGATCAAGTTTGTTGCAAGAACGTACTGGCCCGGTCAAGTCTGTTGGAGTTGCTATCCTACCAGAAACATGTTTCATTAACGGGTACTCGTTTGAAGTGGAATGGTGGCCGAATCAACGACGGCAATCGATGGAACGCTCAAAAGTTAGTAGAAGGGACTGTGGCTGACAAGACCGAGGCATGTTTGTCATGTGCTCACACGATGTAACGTTGGTGCGGTCAATAAGCATGAGGTGAGTGGCACAACATAGTTGGCGCTCATTCCTAAGAGTTGTGGCAGCGTTGCGGTAGCAAGCTACGGCCCAAGGTTAGAATTTCACTTCATAAAAGATCGGCTTGACAGATTCTATAAGTTTGGAGAGTTGCGGAACAATTGTAATGTAAGTGGTTCCATAATAGCTATTACCTCCATCCGTAACACAATTGTCGCTCAAACGGGTGTATGTAGCACTGAAGTACATACATTTAGATACATCCGTTTGAGTGACGGTTATTTCTGGACGGCGGGAGTATAATTTTATGGTTTTTCATTACCATTCACACATCTCTGTCTATGTTTGAACTCATCGTCAACTCTCCATACGCACCAATGCACTATATTTCCATCTTTTGCTTCATTATTTCATGTGAAAGTAAGCATCACTGTGTAGCAACCAAGTTTTTGGATCCCAAGCGAACCTTTTTTTCTCGAGGGGCACCGATATTTCCAGTTACCACGGCAAGCACGAAATACCGGAAAAAAATCAAACAAATTTATAATCAAATTTTGAATTCAAATTTTTTAAAGTCGGTATAGATAACTCTATAACTTCAAAGGGTCACAAACCTTGCTTAAGCGTAGTGGCTGATCACCTGCAACAGTCTCTTGCTCATGTGGCACGAATTCGACTCCTGGTTGTGTCCATTGTTTTACACCTTTTGTTTTAACTTTTGCATCCTCAAAAAGAAATAGAGAAACGAGGTAACAGACTCGGTCACGTGACCTGCCGCTGAGGAACGCATTGCTTCGTAAAAGAGATGCCCTGTATTTAACTATAAGGTGTGTGTTTGAATTCAAAATTTTCCAAAATACTTGGGATTTTTTGCTTGGTATGAGTGTTTCTCGTGGTGGGGCGGTAAAAGCGGTAACTGAATATTCCGAGCTGTAACCAAATCCATGGTAGCAACACAAGCGGAAAAAAAAAACTAGACTTGTATGTGATACCGGATAAAGAAGGTCACCGGCATGTATGTGATGGGGCCTGGATGGGGTGGTTCCACGTTGTCGAGGACAATCAGGTGGCAATGGCGGGGTATGTATGACGGAGAGAGACGTGCCAATCTGCTGGCAGAGTTCGTCTTTGGAAAAGCAATACACTGAAGATGGTTGGTACACTACATAATTCATGAATTCGAAAATGTGTGGACGCACCACTAACTAATGAAATGGCCCACTGGTCACTCATTTAACATTTACCTTTTGAATTTGAAATGTTTAAATGTCTGACTAAAGTGTTTGGTTTAGGAAATATATACTGTTTTTTCCAAATACAAACGAAGGCCATTTTTTTGGGAGATTCAAACTAACAACTTGAAGTTTCACCATAACTATGAAAAAAGATATCGTCTTATGCAACTACACCTTATGTCTGCTAGTGAAACACTTGCTCAGCTAAATGGCTGGGATCGATGCCTCGGATCTTCTACAGCCGGCCGACGTCCTTAAACTGACCGGGCGTATGATCCGATCAGTGCCCGGTCGCAAAAACGTGACCTAGACGGGCTCTCCAAAACGGCCGCGGACATCCGGTCTGACCGGCAACTGTCAAATCCGGAACGGTTACTTATGGGGAGGCCTGGACTTATAGATGATTATTTTGGGACGGATGAAGTAGATGATTATTTTGTTCTTGGGATGGAAGAAATGAGCGGGACGTAGTACGTAGCAGGAACGAAGAGTTCCCGTAACAACAAAAGCAAAGGAAGCGAAGCGAAGCGAAGAAAATTAAAACGGTCGTCGAACCGAATTGAGTCGATCGAACAAAAAAAAGAGAGAGAGACAAGAGAAAAGAAACCCGCGCGCGCTACCGAGGTGTTTTGCATTTTTGTTTTTTGCGAGGGCGCTAGCGAGTATACATTAGGTTTTTTTTGTTTTCCTCTCCACCTAGGTCGTGATGCACAACCTAAGATGACTAAGAGCATCTCCAACAGCCGCGGTAAACTATTTTAGCGCGCGCAATCACTAGTGTGTCTCCAGCGAGCGCGCAATAATCGCGCTGCGGTGGCACATAAAGTTAGTATGTGGTCCGAATCGCTATCGCGCGCTGCGTATTTGGGGCGCCCGCTTCCGCTCGCGGCACACATGGGCGCTCGCGCCGCACTCCCTTCCCTGCGCCACCTTAGCCTCAAGACGCTGGGCGCCGGGCGAAGCTGACCCGATGGACGCACGCGCTGGCACCCCCCTCACCCCATCCTACAGCCGCGAACCCTCCAGCGCCGCCGACGCCGCCGCCGCAAACCCTAGCGCTGGGAGCGTTGGCCACGCCTCCACCGGAGCTCCTCTGAGCATCGGCCTCGCGCGCGACTTATTCATGCCGCCGCGGATGACCTCGGCGGCTGGTGGCGTCGCGCCGGCGCCCGCCGTGGTGAAGCCACGTGCACCCCCCCTCGAAACTCCCAAATGCAGCGCGGCCGAAGAAGGGCAAGACGTTCGCGAAGAAGAACAAGGCGGCGGACGGCTTCGGCACCTTGTAGGCACCTCGATTGTGTCATCATAACTTGGTTTGTATGTTGAACTTGGTTTAATTATGTTGTAGGCATAAATTTGAACTTGTGGTCATGAAATTTTGGGCACGAACTTGGTTGGAATGATGTTTGTGATTCAATATATGCCATGTGTTTTGTGTTGATGTGTGAAATTTGTGACCACAATGAGAACAAATGTGTGCGCCGGCTGCTCGCGCGCTGCTAAAGCTGCGCGCGCTGCATTTTAGCGCTACTGCTGGAGCAAGCGCTGCACGACGCGCCAAACCTGACGATGGGCGCGCCGCAAATCAGATTTTAGCGCGCCGCGCTTTGGACGCCTGTTGGAGATGCTCTAATGCACCAGTACAGAGGGAGTAGCTAGTACAGTGGCGGTGCTGGTGTCTTCCTGGGAATTCCATGGAACACCCTAGATTTTGGCCCAAAAAAAAGGTACATATGTTGAGCTGTTTTACGGTGATTGTGTTAGTACTCGGACTACTTAGCAGTATTTACATGTCTGATCACGTCTGATTTTTATTAGCCGTCCGATCTTGCAGGGAATTTTAATTGATTAAATTTAATATGTTAATTGCGATAAGGGCATAATGGTCCAGGGGGAAATATCTTTTCTTGAACTGATCACCTGAGGACCAGATCCATGTCTACTCGATCCAGAGCACTATCCTCCTCCGATGTATTCGTCGCCGCTCGCCGCTCCTGACCTTCTCCGTCCTCGACCTGCCTGGTGAGAGGAATAAATTCATCGTCCTCGTCCTTCTCCGTCCCCAGCCCCCCACGCCGTCACCGAAGAAGATGAAGGCCGGATCTGCGCCGGCTGAATCGGCGGCGACGGCGGCGGGCTATCCCATCTCTTTGCGCGTACCATCATTAAGGTATGAATCCAGCTTGGCGTTCTGCTTGTTCTCTTGGCCTTTGCGCCCCTCCACCGTGCATGCAGTACAACCTCAACCCCACAAGATCTGGGTAATTTAGCAAGATGTCTAGATTTGTACGGACTAGAACAACGAATGGAAAGCTTCATCGTGGCATAGTTTCTCTTGAGCTAATCGCATCATGTTAGTTTAACTAAGATGTTGAGGGCATTGCTTACTTCCTTTGGTACCGCAGGAAAAAAAGTGACATACTTGACGTTTGAGATGAGATATACTAAAGGAAGATGAGATACTGGTTCCATAGTTGACTTAATTTAGTTTATTAAAGTCATCATCACTTTAGGTTTGTATAGTGCATGAAATATAGTTTAAAGAAAGATGAGATACTACTTGTTGGACGTTGATGATTGGTTTCCCTCACATGTCAAACGAGCAAAGTCTTTTCCATGCACTTGTCTTTGCCTATGAGCTATTTTACACCTGCAACATTGATAAACAAAAAGATGTTGATGATTGGTTTCCCTCACATTTCATATGCAGGAAGACATGGCGTATGCAAGTGATGAGAGTATGTTCGAGTATCTAAATGTTGTCAGCAAGATGTTTGATAGTGAGGCTGAAGGCTATGAATTCTACAACAAATATGCTCTTGAAAAGGTTTTAGTGTGAGGAAAAGCTACGTTGAGTAGGATGGATCCAACAAATACATAATTTTAAGGAAAATTGTGTGTAGTCGTCAAGGGTTTCATGAAGAGAAGCACATGAAAAGAAAGATGGAAGATAGAAAGAGGAGGCCACGAAGTTTAACTCGTGTTGGGTGTAATGCTAAATTGGTCACTACGAGACAGGAGGAAACCGGTCGGTGGTTTGTCAAGGATTTCATCGATGAGCACAGCCATCCTCTAGCCCCACGGGATCTTTCTTGTCTGCGCTGCGTTCGCATGCATTTAATTAGCGATGAGCAGAAAGCGGACATTGCAGACATGGAAAAATGTGGGCTCCGCAAATACCGTATTATGGATATTTTGTGCTTTCAATACGGTGGATTTGATAAGGTTGGATGCATAAAGAGGGACATTTATAATTTCTTCCATGCTAATAAGCAGGAGACAATCAGCGCTGGTGATGCTAATACGGTGATCATGCACATGATGGCGAGGCGAGAGCGAGATGTGGATTTTTTTCTTCAAGTACTTGGTAGACGAGCATGGCCATCTGAAGGGACTGTTCTGGGCTGATAGTCAATCGCGACTTGACTACGAGGCTTTCGGAGACGTCATTGTTTTCGATAGCACATACAGAACCAACAAATACAATCTGCCATTCGTGCCGTTTGTCGGGTTGAATCACCACCGGAGCACTGTCATTTTTGGCTGTGGTATAATTTCTCATGAAACAAGCCAGGCATACGAGTGGATGTTGCGGACCTTATCTGATTGCATGGCACAGAAGCATCTGATATCTGTGATCACAGATGGGGACCTTGCAATGCAGAGAGCAATCAGGGTGGTCTGCCAGACTCAAACCATAGACTATGTATATGGCACATTCAGCAGAACATTGTACGCCATCTGCATGATGACGACGTAAAGGAGGAATTCAGATCTTTCATTTATGATACTTCTTCCATTGAAGAGCATGAGATAGAATGGATAAAATTCTTACAACGGAATAAAGTAACCAGTGAGGAGTCTTGGCTGCATCAGATGTATCAGTGAGAAAGTTGTGGTGTGCTCCATATCTTGAGGGTCGTTGTTTCCTAGGATTGAGCAGCAATCAGAGGAGTGAGAGCTTGAACTCTGTGCTACATACGCATCTTGAGGGTAAGATGTCGTTCTTTGAAATGCTAGAGCACTATGAGCATTGCCTTGCGTCGCGACGGATTAACGAAGCTCTCCAAGACGTCAAAGCCTTGCAGTCCGTTCCATTTACAGAGGAAAATGCTTCACGCTTGAGAAACACGCCGCAACAGTTTTCACACCTAGTGTCTTTAAGATGGTCTTATGGAGCATAGATGCTGTCAGCAAATGTCAGATCGGAGAGATACTAGATGGATCAAAAGATAACACTTATGTTGTGTCCAAGCAGGAAATAATGGATAAAAAGTTTGGAGTGCGCATTGAAGAGCAATGAGGTCTTTTGCACAGGGTGAGTTGTTCTTACCGTAAGCTGGAATGCGCAGGCACACCATGTTCCCACATTTTTTACATATTGGGGATTTTAAAACAAACAATTATGTCCAGTTGTTGCATTCCCACTAGGTGGACTATGAATGCAAAATGAGCATACGCACCTACCAGAAAAAACCAGATGTATGACTATTCGGTAAGCCTGCAGAGGTACCGCGAGTTGCGGAATTGTAGTCACGCTGCAAGTTTCAAGGCATGCCACTCTGATGAGGACTATCACCGTCTAAAGATGCTTTTGCAAGCACAACATCATGGCAAGCAATCAAGTTTTGAACAAGCAGACAGCAAGGAGTCAACTAATGCTCAACATAATAGCATTAGGTTTGGCCAGTTGATGCCGCACTCGGAGAAAGTTGATAAGGTTCTGGATCCTGTACATGTGCCAGGCCGAGGTGCACCGAAGAAAAGGCTGCAGGCAAAGACAAAGAAGTCAAGATCACAGAACATCTGTGGCTATTGCAAGAATCCTGGTCACAATCGACGTAAATGCGCTAAATTGCTAGAGGTACGAAATATGTTCATATTTATTTTTTGCATGTGTTTTACTCATAATTGATGTCCATGTGATTTATTCTATTCTTCTGTGTAGGATCTCGAGGCCGAACTGTGATGTCTACATACAGCATGAACTGACGATGAGCCAGAGAAAGTCGTGTGCCATTCAGCTTTGTGTGACGTGGTCTTTACATTCTATTTCATCGCGACGGTAATTTAGTGAAGTGCGGTTGTACTGCCATGTTACTGTATTAGTTCGACATCTTTCGTTTTCATTTTCTGTGTGTATACCCGTGATTGTCGGGTTAATTAGTTATTTTGAAGTAATGCGCTTCCATGCAAGTTTTTTTAACGAGCGCGGTCTTTTGGGGGCTTCCAAAACATGTGCACTGACCGCGGGTCCAACCACATATCACAGAAGCCCGAGCCATCGCTGCGTTCGTGCCAACCTGCGGCCCACCATTGCCTCCCTTTCCCTTGCCCCACCAAATTGTTATTCTTCTCCGGCGACGAAGCCTACCATCGCCGGCGGACGGTGAGAGACGAGAGATGTCCATGTCCAGTTCGGCCTCTCCGTCATCATGGCCGCGGTATGGTTCACTGCCGATGACCAGATGCCCCGACTGCCCACGCACTGCGCCACTGAAGCGTTTGACAACCATATCAAAGAAGAATGGATGGGCGGGAATTTGAGAAATGCGAGAGCAAACCAGAAGCGGGGAAGGTTAAATCAATGTTCTGTTGTGTCTTTTTGATATGAATTCTGACCCCAGATTTATTTTTATTTCCTCGGAATTGGGATTTAGGGTTTCCCTTGCCTTTTTAAGAAGCTGAAAACATGCAAGCATTTTGAGTGGCTGGATGAATACGTTGAGAGGCTTCAAACGGATGGCTTAATTGATTTGAGGCACGGGGCAACCCTAGAGCTAGATCTGCCATCGGCGGTGGATAATAAGGGCTATGCCAATGTTCCTCCGATGGTGGCGGATGCGGAACTCAAGGTTGAATTGAAGAAGATCAACAAGAACTTAAGGCAGTTGATCGATCTGAAGAAGCACGCAAATCTGATGGTCATGGATTTTATTTTTCAATAATTGTTGTGGGATTTGTTTACTTGTTGATCATCAGTCGTTAGAAGTTGTTAACAAATTTTTTCAGTCAGCTTCTGTATAAGCAATGTCATGTGTGCTTAATGCCTTGTATGACCAGACCAAGGAAAAGCTCATTTGAAATCTATTAGAAAGGACAAATAAAATTGAAAACTGATTTCTTGTTTCCAAAATAAAATTTAGCAAAGAGGAAATAGCTTATTGTTATGTTAGCAAATTTGTAACTTATTGTTCTCTAAAAAGGAAGAGCAATATATTCCTTCCAAGAATTTCCAGAAATAATTGTCAACCCATTTTCGTTGGTAATTACGAGATATATTTGGCACAATTAGTGGCTAACTGGTTTTTTTAGGAATAGTGGCTACTTGGTTTGATATATGCCAAATGTTACGTTCAGATTAGTTGCATTATTTCGTTCATTTTTTACCCAAAAAATCTATACAAAGTGTTAATTGGACAATGTGAACAATGTGGCATGAAGGTTGTCGGCCGAGCCAGTGGATGGACCGGATCGATGGTACCGGATGGAATACATTGTAAACCAACCCTAAACCCTAAACCCAAAAAACCAAAAAAAACTGAACCCTAAACCCTGATAACCCTAACCCCCCCCCCCCACTCACACACACACGAAACCGTAAAAACATTCAAAATTTGGCCCCACATGGAAACCATTATGCATGAATTCTCTATGGGGTCATGGGATGCCACGAAGAAAGTTTGGGATCATTAGTATATGTACACGCAAGTACGATCTCTGACACGCGCATTTCCGGTCCCTCTACATGTACATCTAAACCAACCCAACATCGATCCGGTTCAAGGATGGATGCATGCTCTCTGGCACGGTATGTCGGCCGAGCCGACGGACCAGATCGATGCTACCGGAGGGATTCCATTGTAGGCCAACGGTCGACCTATGTCCGTGTGTGTGTGATAGGTCCATCAGAAGACAAACATAGTTCCGTTAACCCTAAAACCCTAAACACCGATAACCCTAACCCCCACTAAACCGTAAAAACATTCAAAATTTTGCCCCACATGGAAAACATTATGCATGCATTCTCTATGGGGTCATGAGATGCCATGAAGAAAGTTTGGGATTATACACGCAAGTACGATCTCTGACACGCGCATTTCCGGCCTAGCATGTCAACACACAGAAAGCACTAGCTGGGTTCCTCACCTGTATGAAACCAACAACATCGATCCGGTCCAGTGGATGGATGCATGCTCTATGTGGCACGAAGTTTGTCGGCCGAGCCAGTCATCGGACCGGATCGATGCTACCGGAGGGAATCCATTGTAGACCAGCGCTTCACCAATGTCCGGTGTGTGTACATGCATTCTCTATGTGGTCATGGGATGCCATTAAGAAAGTTTGAGATCATTAGTACATGTACACGCAAGTACGATCTCTGACATTCGCATTTCCGGGCTTGCATGTCAACACTCAAACCTAAACCCTGATAACCCTAACCCCCACTAAACCCTAAACCGTGAACCCTGATAACCCTAACCCCCCCCCCCACTAAACCCTAAACCCTGAACCCCTAAACCCCTAAACCCTAATAACCCTAATAACCCTAAACCCCTAAACCCCTAACGAGTTGACAATATTTTCTTATTTTTTTATATCATTTATCCAAATCTCACATAACTCACGCGGCCCACCCCTCCCTAAATCCCGCGATTACAGATCCGCATTCTAACCACCCGGGCCATCCGCACCTCCCACAACCGCTGCAAGATCAGATCGGAGACGCCGGTCACCCACGGAATACATGAGTCGGCGGCCACCACTCGCCGCCCACCGCCAACGTGATCTGAGGGGTCGGACGTCAGTGTTCTTCTCGCCGCCTCCCCCTGGCGTGAAAGCGCCGTTTTTCCTTTGCGCCGTCGACCGCGCTATACCAGCACTTATAGTTTGCGATGCACTAACCGCCGCCATCTACTCAGCAGCACCGTCTCCGAGATAAGGTATTACCTGATCGTAACTCTTTATAATCGTTGTCGGCCGCTCCTTTAGTAGTTGAACCCTCATAGGTTTTGCACCCAAATAGGTTCTGTGCTTAAACCCATAAGTGGATCATATGTTAAATGACCCAGTTAATTTTGTTAAAATTAATTCGCTGCTAATTTTGTTATACATTTTCCAATTTTGTTCAGATTAATTGAGCCGGATTTTATCATTGCATACGAGCCAGCAATGTCAGTTTCAGATACAAACCTTCATAATGGAGAAAAGCCCATCTACGAAATTACCGATGCGGTAAGTAATTGACTGTTTATGATAATCATTTCGTACACATAATTCATGTGTACTCAGTATAATTTAATGGCATGTAACAGGAACTCGCCGAAAAGCATGGTCATATGAAGTTAGTATGCTCACAGACAAGGTTTGGGAAAACCATGAAATTGTTGTCACCAGACCACAAAAAGTACATCATATCAGAAACCAGTCTTGGCGGTCTAACCCAGATGCATGAAGTGACTCTACGGCGCACAATGTTGGTCAGACTAGCCAAGAGCATATATATGGACACGCAATCCATTACCATTGGTAAAACGCCAATTCCTATAACAAAAGAGGATGTGCAGTGTATATTTGGCATTCCGATAGAAGGGGAGGATATAGAGCCACCTCTGGAAATGCAAACCGACATAGTATTGTTTACCGCCTATGCAAATAATGGGCAAATTTTGATTTCCGACCTTGAAACGGCGATCCGAGCTTCCAAAGCCCCAGACGGCGATTTCCTGAGACGGTTCATTATGTACGCAATTGGTACTATTCTAGCACCAACAACACAACATTATGTGGACTCGAAATTTCTCAACCTTGTTACAGATCTTGAAAACCTTCGGAAATTTAACTGGGGATGTTTCACACTTAATCACTTCTTCAAGTCCGTTCACAAGTTTAGAAATCGAGATCACGTAAATCTACAAGGAAATCTAATCCTGCTCTAGGTTAGTGCTAGATCACTACTTAATGTACTTTAATTATTGTTCTGTTGCATATCTGTATGGTGATGAACTAATTTATTGTGTAGTATTGGTACTGGGAGCACGTGCATAGTGGCCGATTGATGTATGCTTCTAGACCCCCTCCATTGATCGCACGATGGGACGAAATGATGGCTACTTTAAGAAGAGATGCTTACGAGAAAGGAGGTCTTCATAACGGGCTGGCACCTATCTACAATTGAACTTCCTATATCCTATTTTTTATTTGGTACTAATGGTTAATTATATTTTATAAAAAAAGGCTGTCTATGAAATTTGTGCTCCTCAACGACCGTCCGAGAATTCAAATAATTTTCCAATAAAAATTGATGAACATGTGCATCAACATGATTCGTATCGAGCACCACCACAAGGACATCAATTTAGTAGCCAGCAAGTATGTACTCCAAAGACTATTTGTTTTTGCAATATCACAAATAGGTCTCATGGAACCTCATTCATTTAGCTATTATTATCAATGGGGTTGTATTTTGTTTACACAGATTGACATGGTAATTGAAGCCATGAATGCACGCATTGTTGATCATGAAAAGAAGGTAGGCAGGAAGTTAATGGAAACTGAGCACAGATTTGATGTCAAATACCAGACGCTAGGTGAAGAGTTGATCGACATGAAGACTAAAACTGGCACTAATCCTAGGTTGTCGAAGGTCGAGGACGAAATTAAAGACTTAAGGAAGGAACTCCATGTATGTCATACTGTGCATTTTGTATTTTGTATGAATATGTTCCTTCATGTTCATTATTGTTTGCATTGTTACAGGAAATAAAATACGAATTTACAAGCAACCGACAAACAGTGTCACAGAAAGGAGGCGTGCAGGTGATCAATATGGCCGAACACGTTAATATCTAAAACTAACAAACTAATGATGAACTATCTTTGTTCATTGTAGGATCAAGTCAATGTGTGCAATTCATCCCTGTCAAGAACTCCTAGGGCTAGCCAATTCACGACAGGGACTTCGAGTACACCAAGTGCAAGACATGTGACGGAAAACAACGAGGAACCACAATTAACTCCGATGAAGCCTATGTTTGGTAATGATTACAAGTTCACGGATGAGGACATAGAGACAGCCGTTTACATCCGCGGAACATACGACCCTATTGAAATAGCTAGAATCGGAGACATTACCCTCACAGCAGAAAATCTGAAGCGAAATTTGGACGACAAATACATTTAGAACCGGGGTGGGCCATGTATCAATGTGAAATGAACTTGTTATGTTAGCACTTGTTTGCGAGTACTTGTCATGTATTACCGTACCTATATCTACTCATATCTAGGTACTATTGCTTGTGATGGATTGCAACTATTATTAACTGGTAACTAATGCTCTTCTAGCTATGATTATTCCACTGTGTGATGTTTTATAGGCTGTAGTGTGACATGGTAACTGTTATACATGGTAACTGTTATATTTGTTTGCTGAAGCTTCCGAAGAAATTTACATACATTTTTTGAAATTCGAGAACATTTTTTTAATTTGTGACTTTTTTAGATTTGAACTTTTTAAAAAAATGGGTGAACAGTTTTGAATTATGTTTTTTCATCAACTTCAAAAAATATTCGTATTATTAAGAAATTGTGATTTTTTTTAAAATTCACGCTTTCTTAAGAAAAACATAAACATATTTTTAATTCAGGAACAAATTTTTAAACGATGAACTGTTCTTGAAATCAGGAAAATTTTCCAAATTCAGAAATATATTTTTGAAATTGTGAACATTTTTTAAATTTCCTAATATCTTTTACGAATTCATGAACATTTTTAAAAAATTCATACATTTTTCAAAATATTTTGAACATTTACTAAAAATTCCTGAACATTTTTTTAACATATGAACACTTTCTGAAATCACGAACATTTTTTTGAATCTGTGAGATTTATCATGTCCTGAACATTTTTTCAAGCCATGAAAAACTTTGGAATGCGAACATTTTTTCGCAATTTGCAACTTTGTAGAAATCATGAATTACTTTCAAAAGGAAAAATAGAAAACAGAAAAAATAAAAAGGAAAAACGAAAGGGGCTTCCCGCCCCTTACATGGGCTGGCCTTAAGGGCGCACGAGGGAGGGCGGGTGCACGCTTCCTTGGTTTCGGGCGTGTTGGTCGTCATATAGGATCGTATGCCCGACCGTATACGTATTTGTTTGTATATGGCGGCCTTTCGTGCACGCGTGAAGCCGCCCGCGCGTGGGGCAGCACGTGTCACGGGTAGTTGCCAAAACTGTCCCATCATATAAATGTGGACGGCAACCACCTCCGCCCAGACGCCCACCATTTCCCCGCCGCGCTCTCCCTCTCTCTCCACACCCCACTCCCCAAAACCATCTCCTCTCCAACCTCCTCGCCTCCCTCACCGCATCCTCTCCATCGCCATGGCGGACGTTAGAGGCGAGCGCCTGATTGGGCGCAGATCTGGTGGAGCAGGCGCGGCAGTCGCCGCGGCACCTTTGTGAGGGGGCGCGGCGCCCAACAAGGTGCTCCCTCCGCTGGAGATCTGGAGAAGGCGGGCCGGGCTGCAGCGGGCGCGGGTCCAGCCAGATGCGCCCGCTCTGGCAATCTCCGGCGAGGCGCAGAAGGTGGAGGCGGGCTCTGGCGAGGCGCAGAAGGTGGGGGCGGGATCTGGCGAGGGGCATGAGGTGGAGAAGGTGGAGAAGGTGGAGGCCGGCTCCGGCGAGGAGGAGGCGGAGCAGAAGGTATCTGCTTATCAATTTTAGTTGGTACTTTTTAGATTGTAGTGTTTGTGGCCAGAACTTCGTTTGGTTAGATTTGTTGGAGGTAGGGTTTTCTCTGCATTATGGTTTTTCTGTATTTGATTCGTGCAACAATGGTGGACCAGATATGATTATTAGATTAGGTTAGAAGTAGCCGGATTGAGGGATGGTTTTTTTTCCAGATGCTTATTGGATTTGTAGTGGAATTTTTGCAATTCTTTAGGTGTTTGGCTTGAGGATTAGACGATGGATTAGTCAAATATATACTTCTCTATTGGTTTGGGTTAGTTGTGGAATTTTGTTGTTGCTTCAGAGATATTGACAACATTGAACATCCTCTGCAATGCCGTTGCTTCAGAGATAAAAGCATCTTGGAGTTTTTTCAGATGCTTATTAGATTAGTAGTTGAATTTTTGCTTGTTAGATTTTAATTAGCATGAGGTTGAATACCTTATTTAAGGGGGAATTTAAGGTCAGATAGATGTCAAATGATCATTAGATCTGCAGTTCAATGCTGCTAACATTTATGATTATTTGATTTGATCTGTGGTTCAATGATACTGGATGGAAACATATTTGATTTGGAATGCATTAATTTTGATGTGCTAATGAATTGATTTAGATGATACAAGATTCATCTATAGTATAATTTGTTGTTGTTTAGGTAAGTAATGTAATATTAGATGTTTGTTGGAGATGTATGCATTTATAGTTGAAGTTGTACCTAATTAACTCACTACAAGAAATACGGTCAATTATGACTCCCCATTTTGGTCGTTGATTCGTCATTGTTATCATTTATTGACCTTTTTTGACCAAGTTATGAAGGTCAACAGTTGGCCGTCAAGAACAAACAAACATGACCTTTTCTGAAATTTTCGTCATGGCCACCCTTGACCAAAATTAAGGTCATGAAATCTAAGACCAAAATTATGGTCATTACTAATGAGCCTAGACCACGTAGGATCTGATGTGGCCGAGCCACATGGCATCGTCCACGTGGCACATTTGATGACATGGCAAAAATGATGACGTGGATGCCATGTAGGAACGGTTCAAATCAATTGTTTTAATGGGCTGAGCCCAATAATCCAGCCCACTTCTCAAATTACTTTTGGGCCATGTGCATGGGCCAAGCCCAACATATCAGCCTGTTAATAATATTCGTTCTTGGGCCGAGGCATGCAGTCCATTTATTCAATCCATCATTAACTAGGCCAGCCCATTTCTATCAAACAAATACATATTGAATATTTTTCTATCAAAAAAATTACATTGGGCCTTGAAATGGTCCAGCCCACTCACACAATTTAGTATTTTTGTTCCAGCCCTTACTGAAGGGTGGCCAACAACAACCAATAGTGTCTCAAAAAGAAAAATTCATTGCACAATTTTGCAGTCAACCAACACAGGAGAATATAATGACAACAATAATAAAATCCTCCAGGATTTCAATAATTTAGGCCCAGCAGTATCATTACACCACAGGTTCATAAGATGAACCAACCAAAATAACACAACTAGTAGCTTAGTATCATTACCCCATGTTCATAAGATTGCACATGTCCATATTGTGCACTAGTAACTAGTAACATAAGATGGCACCAACCAAAAAAATACAACCAGTGAAGGAATGTGCGGAGTGAAGGAATGTTCTCCACCTTCTGGCACCTCTTGTTCCATAGCACCATGTGAGCCTGACATTTAAAGAAAGATGTAAACATGAGCAGACAGCAGAGTACTATGTCCATCAATATATTGCAGTTGGTTCCGAATGACTAGGAAACTTTATAAGCAAACCATTCAAGAATAGATGTCCTAGTAGCAGCAATTTAAGAAGCTAACATCATAATACTAATACAACACCTGACATTTTGAAAGAAAGGTGGGAAAATCTATACAACACACGACGCACACCCGCGTCTTATGCGGGCGCTCGCCACGCTGCTAGCTACAGCATGGTGCATTGTTTGCTCAATACAGACAATTAGTGATTGCTACATGGGCTGGACAGCACATTCTTTTGTACATCATTGGAATAGAATGTTGACTAAATAATAATCCAGTACATGCTACTACTAGTAGATGGTACGTACCATGCACATGATGTCTTGTGATCAGACTACAATCGAAGTTACACGATGCAATTTTACAGCCTTCGTGCCCATATGTCTTTAAACAAGGGGTGCTTCAGAAACCAGCCACAAAAGATATTATATAGAAGCTTTTCTCTCATCAACACCATACATTGAGTGCGCAGGTGTATAGTGGGTTCACGATAACTCCAGAAAGACCATCTCCACGTCGTTTTGGCGCGCGGTCGCACCAAGCGAATCCCAAAAACCAGGGCCGTTGGATGAGTTGGGTTGGGTAAGAAATCAATGGCCAGTAAATGTTATAGAATATGCTGTCCAAGTTCAAAATTTTGTGTACTATAGCAGTAGACCAACTAAGTAGTAGTTATTTGAAAACTTTGTAGCAGGCAAGCAGAACAAATCATCCTTGGTAATTACATTTTGTTTTTTGCAATTTACTGTTAGCTACATGAAATAAGCATGGCACCAGGTTTACTATACAGGTAGGCATGCAAAACAAACCATTGTTGAAATTTAAATCGGGCACATAGCTTAAATGGGAACATGGAGCAGAGAAGAATGTAGTATGTTTCAGGAGCACATATGTTGTTTCCTTAGTACAGTGTACAGTATCAGATATTACTACCACAAGTCCTATACATTTCATTCAGATCTTATATGAAATGTCACAAGTTTCTCCTTTCTGAAAGCCGGGAAGATAGATGCTTCAGGCAATCACTAGAAAAATAATCAGAGAGCATACAACACTCTATCTTAATTACTAGTGTCAAACGACAAAGCAATGCCTGCTGGATTGCGACAGGAACTGAAATAGCCAGAGTACTGTCGCATTTCCAGTACCAAAAAGAATGTGCAATACAATTAGAAAAGGGAACATAGCGGCCATGAAACAGAGGACTGGGACAAACAAACAAACTATAACAAAACACAAATCATATACTGTACTACTTTGAACGAATCATCTATATCAGATCCGTCCAGCAGGAATTATATGATGCAATCAAGTATAACAAGGACGAGGTAAACAAGCCACATCAACATGACAGAGAATACTAGAAACTTACTATCACTTGAGCTGTCCCCTCCGCTTGGAGAGGACTGCGATCTGGTCATTGAGTGTCTTCCTGGCTGCACCCTTGGAGAGAGGGCGGTGGCAGGCACGGCCACGGACATGGACATTAGCCGCACCAACGACCCCTGGACGCTCTCACCACCAGAGAGAAGGTGCCTTGCATACGGGCTCCTTCAAGTCTGCGAGAGCAAGAACGAGGTGGGGGTCAGTAAGCATCAAGGATGTTGTTGTTCTGGGTCAAGCTATGTAAAAAAATCAAGGGCATAACAGATTCAAGTCAACAAAAATTAACATGTGTACCATCTTGCACAAACTATCATCATCTATAAAAAATACAAAACAAAATATGCAAACAGATGTACAGTGGTTAAGTGCTCATATTTAGATCATATCAAGCAATAGCATTTAGCAACAGTGATGATCAACTACACTATTCACATATCATGAATAATTAATCCTCAAGATGCAGAATGCTTATTTACAATAGTTTGTGCTTTAAAATGTGCCATCTTGAAACATCACACCAGCAAATGATAGGAAAGATCGCAGTAATTCCTGAGCATTATGGTTCATGCCTGGATGGGTTCAGTCAGATGGAAATGTATTGAGCTAAAATTCTCCACTAAGAAAGTATTGAGCTAGAAGTTAATCCTGGATGGGTTCAGTCAGATGGAAATGTCAGGCCAGGAAAGAGTGTCACCTGTAGCTTCGAGAGGACTTCGACACCTTTCAAGCTCACAAGCTTGTTTTCGATGACTGAGAGCCATTTTAGATTGGTGCATGCGGACAAGCCCTTCAACATGTAAAAAAGTATGGACATAAGTGACAATAAGAAGATGCTCGGAGCCTCAAATGAGGATAACAACTAGAGTTGACAGTCCCACGGAACAAACGGATCAGGTAAATCCCAATTTGAGCGCATCATCGAAGTAACTCACTGTAGCATCATTGTACACCGACAACTGCTTCCCTGTTATCTACGGCTGTTGCTCGCGAAAACAATTTCAGACGGTGATAGTGGCAGCACGCATGAGTTTCTTGCAATAACTACTAGAACAAGTCCACAGCGACAGACATGGGTACTTGCGTATATCCAATCGAAAGAGGTGAAATGCCGGGAAGAATATATCTATCTGTTTCTGTCCCGCAATCCACATCAAGGGCAGCAGCACATGTTTGGACCTAGTGCGTGGCATTTGAGATTGGGCGTGTGGAGGATGTGATGTGTTGCAGTACCTTGAGCGTGACGAGGCAGTTGTGGCCGAGGTCGAGGCGCTCCAGGTTCTTGAAGCTCCCCAGGCACGACACCTGCACGCACGCACACAGCAACGGCAGAGAGCGATGAGCGAAGCCGGCGAGCCACTGTTAACCTGAAGCAGCCGAGGCGGACGAGAGGGATGGACTTACGTCGCTGAAGGAGCGGTGGGAGAGGTCGAGGAATGTGGCGAGGCAGCCGGCCGGCGCGGCCTCCCTCACCGTCTGCTCCAGCGTCAGCCGCACCATGAGTTGATGAGGTCAAATCCGCTCCTCCGCCTCGGCCGCCGACGTGGCCGCGACCGCCACCGCCGTCACGGGCGACGACGAGCACTCCCCTCCGCCTCCGCCCCCGTCCCCGAAGCTCATCTCCATGCCTCCTCCCTGGTCACCGACGCCTTGCATGTGCCGATCGATCGATCTCCTGCGCGCCGGAGATGGCTGCCGGCCTAGATGGCAGCGACGGAGAGGGAGTTGGGTGAGTGGGTAGGGCGGATCTGGCCGCCGGTTGAGGGGAGAGGAGGGGATGAGACGGTGGATTGGATCGGGAGGGGGCGGCGGCGGCGAGGAGCTTGGGGGGGGCGTCTGAGCCAGGGTTTGCGCTGCGGGTGGGGTATCTCCTTTTCAATTTTTTTCTTTTTTCCGTAGATAGATGAATGGATGGATGTGGGATGGAGAGATGGATGGATGGATGGGTGCCATGTCATCGATCCGTGGGAAGAGTTTTGATTGGTTCAGAAACCAGTGATTTAAACAGTTTTCAACTACTAAAAATAGAGGAATTTTTTGAAGTAGCTATCAAAAATATTTTGCAAAAAGGCACCACAAATTTTTTCACTAGAATTAGACCACATTTTATGGATAATGACCAATTTGTATGCATTTCTGATCTTTCTAGCTATTTTTAATCATTTTTCGAGTGGCAAAAAGGTTTTTTTGTGAAGAACATACCAAATATTTGTTGCAAAATTGGACTTCATCAATTTTTTAAAATACTAGTCCATATTTAATATACAATTGACCAAATGATTGGGTGTCAAAAGCTTTTATCCACCTCTCGTGAAAAAGAAAAAATTATGCCGATTCAGCTGGAAGCGGGTCAAATTTAAACTGCAGCTGCCTCATAGTTTGCTCTTTATTATTTTTCAAAAATCATTTCTAGGTACAAAAGTATCTATCTTCATACATACTCCAAAATATTTGCAAAAATCAAGCCCTAGCTACGAACGGTCATGCCTGCCGTTTTGACAGCATTTTGAAACGGACATGAAAAATTCAAAAAAAAATCAAAAAATTGGAAAACTTTCGCATTGTGTCATTATATGTGGCCAAGTTACCAGGAAAAATAATAAACTTGTAATATGATAACTATTTTAAAAAATTGTTCTCCGAAACGAGCTATCATGTGTGGAGATCAATGACTTTCATGCCAAATGATCAGTCTTATGGCTACATTCATGACATAGTTTGTTAAAATGATCTCATATCATGCACAAGGGTGCATATTGGAATGGCAAACAATGTTGCCTAAGGAAGTTTTCATTTTCTTTGGACAAAAAATCATTTTCCATTTTTCCGAGTGCCCAAAATGTGTTTTTTTGTGAAGGACCTACCATATATTTGTTGCACAATTGGACCAAATCAATTTTATAAAATACTAGGTCATATTTAATGCAAAATTGACCAAATGGTTGGGTGTCAGAATATTTTATCCACCTCTCGTGACATATACAAATTTCTGCCGATTCAGTTGGAAGCGGGTCAAATTTGAACTGCAGCTGCCTAATAGTTTGCTATTTATTTTCTCCAAAAATCATTTTTAGGTACAAAAGTATCTATTTAATCAGAGAAACACCAAAAAAATTCCAAGATTCAACCACTAGCTATGAATGGTCAAGCCCGCCGTTTTGACCACATTTTGAAATAGGAATAAAACTTCAAAAAAATCAAAAAAATGGAAAACCTTCGCATTGTGTCATTATATGTGGCCAAGTTACCAGGAAAAATAATAAACTTGTAATACGATAATTATTTAAAAAATGTTCTCAGAAACGAGCTATCATGTGTGGAGATCAATGGCTTTCAAGCCAAATGATCAATCTTATGGCCACATTCATGGCATAGTTTGTTCAAATGATCTCATATTGTGCACAAGGGTGCACACTGGAATGGCAAACAATGTTTCCTAAGGAAGTTTTCATTTTGTTTGGACGAAAAAATCATTTTCCATTTTTCAAGTGCCCAAAATGAGTTTTTTTTGTGAAGGACCTAGCATATATTTGTTGAAAATTTGGCATAAGAAAATAAAAACAGAAACATGTAAAATATTTGCATCGTGTCATTATATGTGACCTAGTTTTCATCCTATATTTTCCGATAATGCCGAGAACATTTTTCTTTCTTTCTATTGGTTTTCATTCTACATTTTTCATATACGTCAAGAACATTTTTAATGCATGTTTAATATCTTTTAAGTACTTGTTTAACATTTTTTCAAATGCTTGCTTTAACATTTTCTAAATACAAGATTGACTTTGTTCACACACATTGTATGTTTTCTGTATACATTTTTCTTATACATGAGACACAAATTTTTATACACAATTAACAATTTCAAGTGCTTGGTTAAACTTATTTCATACATAGTCAACATTTTTATATACAACATTTAAATGTTTTTTAAATACAAGATTAATATTTTTAATACATGGTTAATATTTTTTATTTACACATTTTAACATTTTCAAATGCTTGATTTACATTTTTATATAATTGTTTAACATTTTAAATGCTCAAATAACATATTTAAATACATGATCAACATTGTCCACACACAGTGTATATTTTTTGTACATATGGGAATCATTTTCTTAATACCCATGTAAGATTTTCAATGCTTGGTTAACATTTTTTCAAATGTTTTATGTGAAGTTTTTTTTCAATATATATATAGAATAATTGAAAGTATAAATACTAAACAAAAGTAAAAAAAAGAATGAACGAACAAAAAACAGACAAAAAAATGAGCCGCGGCCTAGTAGTTGGCCCACTCGGCGGACGAAAAATATAAAAGAAAAAAAGGTGCCCTTGTCCCACTAAGGCCCAAGCCCACTCGACACTACGCATTAAATAGGTTACGAGCGAGAATGTACCAGTGTCTTTTGTTACGGTGTGGTGGTTTGTCTCCTTAGCGGAACTCGACTGGTAGCTAGTTTGAATCACGTGGTGTGGTTTAGTTTTTGCTTTATTCACCTTTGTGGGACGGGTCCTTTTTTTCTTTGAGAGTGCCGTTTTGGCGTGTTGGCCTTTCTTTTTTGCTTTATTCACCTTTGTGGGACGGGTCCTTTTTTTTTGAGAGTGGCGTATCTGAGATGTAGATACACCTATTATGAAATATGTATAGAAAAAATCTCGTGTGTACATCTGGACATCCTATGTTCGCACACAAAAATTCGGTGAACAAGGGCATTTTTGTTGCATGTGTAAAAGGATTAAAAATGGCTTGTGAATAGCTGTAATCAAGCATCGAAAATTGTCTTTTCTACACAAGCCAGAAAAAATGTCATTTTTCATCGAAACTTGGTGCACACACATATAGTGTCCGGATTTACACGCGGGATTTTTTCTGAATTTTTTAACTTTTTAAAATATGTATTTAGACAATGGGTGCATATACACCTATGAGCCAAAGTGAATTTTTGCCTTTTTCTGCTTTATTCACCTTTGTGGGATGGGTCCCACGTGTCATTTGTACTGTGTTAATTGGCCCTGTCTGTAAATGTAGACCAAGTTTAGTCAACAAGTCAATCTATGGACGGACTGACGCTACAATCGACACATAAGCCAAAATGACACGACACATAGGTAAAATTGATGATGTGGACGTCCAGTCATCCATGTTACAACACCATGACCATCTGGATTGGTCATAATCAGCTAGAAATAAGGTTGTCGACCACTGTTGTCTGCTTATGACCATTTTGTGTAAGGCAATTACGACCTTTTTGACCAAAATGGTCACTATGGTTTATGGTTTCGACTCTCCTAAACAGGCACGACCAATTAGATCGAAATGGACATAGATATATTACCATTTATTCAACGTTCACTGCAATAAGGACAAAATTGAGCATATTTCTTGTAGTGAATACTGCATTATGGTAATATGTGTAGGAGCTTTCTTGCATTATCCCAAAACAAGTAATCTTTGCATATTGAAATTTGTAGTTGGCTTCAGAATTAGTATATACTATATGTAAAGTGTGAAGTAAACATTCCAAGGCAGGATCCTAGCAACAAAATGTACTATATGGTTCCATTAAGTAGTGTGGGGGGGGGGGGGGGGAATTCCCTCAAAATAAAAGTGTTGGGTAAATACAGGGAATGTCAAAAATCCAGCTTGCATTTTCATTAGCATTTATGAAGGAAATCATTTGTCTTTTGATTGATTGCTTAGATTCTTTATTTATAAGGAAAGCATTTGGTCACTTGCAACATACCAATGTGGTTCACATTCACAATTTGGTTTGTAATGACATTCTGTTAATCGCAATTCAATTCATTGTAATTGATGTGCTTGTTTGACAATATAGCAGGAGGAGGAGGATCTTGTGGGCAACAAGAGGAAGTGGGACAAGACCGGTTCTACCCATATGACTCGATGAAGATGAGCCAGACGAGGTAAGGCCTAGTTGAAATGTTATTTGTGGATTGAGTTAGTACTACGTGTTTATAGTTTTTGAATGCATAATGTATTAATGTCGGTCATTAATGTGTGCAAGATGAATCTGGAGATGATGTGGACGAGGGAACGCCGAGTCCTTTAAAGAGAAGGAGGTGCGTAAGATCGGGGCCCAAGGATCTCGCCATGTACTACAACCGGAGGAAGGACAAGTACAGTGTGCCCCTCGCAGCAAGCCCAAGCCTGTGCAGGTTGCAGGAGCATCTGATGGAGCATTGTCGGCTACATCCATCGCCAGCCATGACTACAAGATCGGGCTCAAAGATTCTCGCCTCCACAAGGTCCTGAATAACCCTAACCTCTAGTCGTACATCATGCCGATCATCGAAGTCGAAGCCGTACTCATCATCACTATATTTGATGATGTTTTACTTTTGGAAAGCTGCATCCGGTCTGAATCGTTGGAAACTACCTCTATTAACGTAATGTAATGTAATGTATTGTGTGTGTGAACCGGATCTGTGGTGAACTTCTGGTACATGTGGTGGTAACTTAGAATGCTATCTATATGTGTGGCCTTAACTTTATTGGTGGTGAATGCTTCCTAAATGTTTAGTTGTTGTTTCGATGGTGCAATTATCACAAATAGCGCTTCAGTGTTGCTTCAGACACGCTAACTGTTCTATATGGTAGTGGCGCTTCAGTGTTGCTTCAGACACGCTAACTGTTCTATATGGTAGTGGCGCTTCAGTGTTACGCCAGGTTGTAGTATGAAATGCTAACTGTTCTATATGGTAGTGGCTGGTCTCTAATTGGACCGACATGTTGAACTAGTATCAATGGTAGAGGCGTTTAGTTGTGCGCCACATCCAACAGTTCACATAATTAATTATCCAAAGATTAAGGTATCAAACCCTTGGTCATACAAAGCAACATTTCATTCCTAAAAATTAAGGTACTTCCACATTCAAACTAACTAATACTACAAATTCGAAGGAACTACTTAATACATTAACATCACATAGGAGGGAAGTAGCCTCGGTCCAACGGCTTGAGAAAGGACGAACAAAAGCGTAAAGAAGAAGGATCAGCCAAGAGCAGCACCATCAGCCTCCCACCTCACAACTTCACCACTGGTGAACTCTGTGTTTTTCCTGCAAAACACACATGGGATGTTGGAGGCAAGAAAATAAATTTGCCAGGAATCTAATCGCACGGAATGCTAGTACAAATGATGGAGAACAAAACATCCAACATGAGAAAATTCATAGGAGTTCTAGATCCATGGATACCATCAAGAAAAAATGCTCAGTTTTAATTCTGACACAAGACTTGGTCAAAACATGCATATTCATATCGCAATATTGATATGGCATCTTTGCAAGCTTGGGTCGTTGACTTGTCTTGTATTTCATGGCATGACAACAATTTTAACAATAAATAGACATGAAATTGACCCAAACTCATGTACAATGTTAGGCCATATGATGCATGGATTAATTCACAAATAAATGACAAAATGCCAACTATGTATAGAATTTGGCAAGATCTTGAAATATTTCAGTGTGTACCGGTGTGTCAAGCTGCAATACTGAAATAATTCAGTGTGCATCGGTGTGTACTGAAATTGTAGTAACGAAATATTTCAAAGGTGTCTACCACTACAACATTGTACCAAAATATTTCAAAGGTGCCTACCGTGTGTACCAAAATATTTCAAAGGTCCACCACTACAACATTACAAATTTTGCCTAGGGCAGTACCGAAATATTTGAGTGCCTACCGTGTGTACCAAAATATTTCAGTGTCTACCACTACAACATTACAAATTTTGTTTAGGGCAGTACCGAAATATTTCGGTGCCTACCGGTGTGTATCGAAATATTTCAAAGGTCTACCACTAGAACATTACTAATTAGTCCTAGGGTTCATATGATGCCTAGGGTTCACATACATCATAATCCATCCTCCAAATCCATGTACTCAAATATTCATGCAATTCATTGAGATTAAAATGCCATATAGCATTCCCTCTCCGAGCTATTACGACCAAAGATCACCACGATGTAAGCACGAAAGAGGGAAGATGAGGAGTGGGGAAGCTTACTCTAAACATAGCTACCGCCATTGCTCAGACGAGGAGAGCGGCGAGGGAAGCGTGGAGAACGGCGGGGAAGCGAGGTCGCGACCACCGTCCCTCCTCATCTTGCTCTTGAGTCTCCGGTGACTCGGTTGGAGGCTGCACAATCTGCAACCAAGACTGCGTGCACGGTGGGTTCCTCGATCCATGGATGCTCTACCTCAGATCTGAACGCCCACCACCTCCGCCTGGTCCACTTGTCGGACGAATTGGCCTGCTCCATCGCCTAGAGGAGGATCTCGATCTTGTGAATCGCCAGGCGGGGGCAAAGCTTTGCCCCTCCCTCTTCGTCAAATTCTTGAAAGTGGCCATTGCCGTCCAGCTCATCTGTCTTGTGTTGTCAAACCAAGAACGGATATCCCTCAACCTGACCAACTTGACCTGGTCGCTGCCGGCGATCTGCACGAAGTCGGTGTTCTCGCCGCCGGCCATCAGCTCGATCTGCCGATTCTTGCTTCGATGGAAGAGGGGATGGGGGTGGGTGGGGGGGGGGGGGGTTGCCTGAGTGGAGCGAAGTTGCAGCGGCGAGAAGGAGGAGATGACTGCGGTGGACTTGGAGGAGAGGGAGGAGATGACCCAAGTTGTAGCACCATGGCGGCGGTTTTGCATTCGACGAGAGGGGCGGCGCTTGCAAATTTTCCTAGGACTAAACTGCCCCAGCGCGTGAAAATTTTCCTAGGACTAAACTGCCCCTATATTAAAACGTGTCCCCACCTTGTCACGAGTACCGGCCCCACTCGTTTTACTACTTTCGCGTATTTTCATCGGAGTACTACGCAGTACTTCGTATTTGTCTGCCGTTAGATCGACATGAACGAACGGTTCTAAAAAAGCCCAACCACTCTAAAAGTTGTAACATATGTTATATACGTTCTGAAGTTCACAAACTCAAGTCTGAGCTCTGAAGCCCATCGAACGCCACACCAAGTCGTCTGGACATCTGGTGTGGCGGGCGAGAAGCAGCAGCCAACAGGTTGCACCAATCTTCTCCGTCCTCCAATTCCCCAAACCCCAAATCTCCAACTAGTTGACGGCAGCGGCGGCTAGCGACTCCGGGTCCGGCGAGCGACCGGTGGCCCTCTCCCTCTCCTCCCCAACTCCCCTCGGGCCCTCTCCTCCGACAGTCCATCTCCGGCCTCCGCCTGCAGGCGCTATCCACGGCTGACGGCTCCACCTCCGGTAGTGTGGCCTCCGTCGCAGTCGGCCACTGCTTCCATCAGGCAGTACTGCATCCAGCGGTCCAGCCATCCCCCATCCATCTACACTACAGGCACGAGCCACCAATGTAATTTCCCTCTGTTTAAGAAAAATCTGAATCTTTTTGTAAATTGCCACTCTCACTGATTGGTAGAAGGAGTAGAAGCCACTGGTTGCTTGTCCAATGTCTGTAAGTCCAATGTTCAGTTGTAATTGTTTGTCAAATTACAAAACCAGGGTCCACTGATTGCTAGGAGTAGAAACAAAATGGATGTTGAATATTTGAACAATTGCTTGGTTACCTTCGTTGAGAGAGAATTCTTCAAGAAAGTTAAAGATAAGGGTGTCATCAATCTCTTCCAAAAGGGATTGTAAAGTTATATTGTAATTTTCTTTGCTGTTTGTTATCTTTCTGAATTGTTAGAGATAATATTGCTACAATGATATTTTACTACTATTATCGATGTATGGTCATTGTTTCATTGATGTTGCCATCTTACTGTACATTTGTTGTCCTATTAGTATTGCTTTGGTAAAAAAGTTACAAGAATACCCAGGAGAAAATTCCTGGCTCCACTGAGCTAGTATCATCCATGCCAATTATTCCCTCTGTGCCGGTGCATAAGTCATCTTCTTAAAGCCCAAATAATGCTAAAACACTTAGCCGCGGTGCATCAACTCCCATCGCGTTTCTTGTTTCTTGACGTGTATAAAGGAATAAACCAATAAGAGACGTGTGGCGTGTATGTTTGTAATGACTCGTGACTACCTCGCATGGCTTGCAGTGGTCAGTTTATTGCATGCAATGATATTAATTAGCAAATAAACATTAAGTTTTTTATTTTCCTCTCCGCTTAGTCACGGTGCACAATATAAAATGACTTATGCACCGGTATGGAGGAGTAGACAATTTTGATGAGATGTCATAAAAGTAAATGAAGAAAGAGAAAGTTGAGTATCATGATATAATATCGTAACATATTAAATGATGTGCTATTATGTGTCATGCATAACAGCAAATAAGGTCATGCATGATACAACATATAATAAAATGCATTACTGTGCAATTACATACACTAGTATCATATGCATCATGCTAGTATACGATACTCCCCACTACAACCAGCCTCATATACAAACAAAGTATCTTAAAGGTGGGCCGATCATTTACGTATTTTTTATTGGATGCCGGTGCTTCCCTAGGTCTCAAAAGTAACTGGAGTATCATTTTTTTAGTGCAGAGCTTCAGACAATGCATGGATTAAATTGTTTGCATAACAACACCGACCATAATATTGACCCCCTCATGCGCCCATGTCCAAACTCCTCTTTCACGTGGTCTCCTTCAGTCGCAATGGCAATGCCCGTCACATTAGCAAGACGAATCGCTGCTTTTGAACGGCCCAGCTTGCCAACGGGTGAGTGCTCAATGTGGCGGTGGAGGAATGTTAGACCGAGATCCTCTGACAATCACTATCATGTCTAATAAGTCCCGCCCCGAAGAACCCTATTTATCAATAGCTTCATTAGCGACTCTTTCAAATACATGGTTCTAATTCTTCTGTTGCAACGCGTATGCATATGTGCAAGTAAATGTCATAGCAGAGAGGGGCGAAAGAAAAACTAACAGGAAACCAGCAGGCCTCAAACCCTAACGACCAAAACAACCACGCGCTATAAGGATCATCACATGAAAAACCCTAACAACCAACACTGATCAGACATATTTTGTTTTTTCGGGACTTGTCAGACATTTTTTTGAACGATACTGATCAGACAACAGATTAGCCCAATCTAATGTTGACGGGCCTATCCATGATCCTGCTGAATGCGACGGATGTAATGGTCTGGGCCTTCTGGCCGTTACGTACTTGGGCCTTCTCCTGCAACCTGCGGATCTTTTTGGCAGGGCGCACACGTAGTCCCGTGCACGCCTTCCCTTGTCTAAGGCTGGTTGTAATGGGTAGTATCATAAGTTAGTATCATGCATATGATACTAGTATATGATACTACCTCCCTAATGCATAGTATCATATAGTAGTATCATAGATGACTTTATTTATTGCCATGCATGACACATACTAGTGTAGCATTTATTATGATACGGTATCATGATATGATACTCAACCCTCTCTTACTTCATTTAATTCTATGCCACCTCATCAAAGTTATCTAGTTGACATGCATGATACTACCTATGATACTCCCATTACAACCAGCCTAATAGTCCAGCGGTCGCCAGCTCCTCTACACCCCACTGGTTGATGGGATATTCCGAAATGCTACGGTAGTCGGAGGCAGTGTAAATTCCGGCCTTCTACGCCACAGCCACGTAGTGCACCAAGAGGTTGCCGTCGCGGACGTCAGTCATAAGGGACGCGGGGATTCGACGATGCATCATGTACGCCAGTGCGCGCATGGCGCCGTCCGGATCGATCTTGAACAGCTTCCCCATGATGCGCGTGTAGATAAGCTCGTGCCGCTTCTCATCGGCCGCCATGGCCATATTTATTATTAACAAAGTCTCTGTTAGGTTTGCATATCGATTATTGGCTGAAATGGTCAAATGCATGGATGAACTAACGTGTCACGCTGCCGGTCCAATTCGGCAAATAGTGAGATGAAAATACAGCGAGCATGTCTCCGCATGTTAGTTAGGAAGTAACAATCAAGATAATAAATGGTCTCAAGGTTTGTTCTTCTTCCAAAGTAAAGAAATGAATATTTAATATTGATGTAGGCGGAGTTCTTGAGGAATCTAAAATTTGGCATTAGGAAATCACTTGCTTCTTGCTCATCTTCCTTTACTGTTCCACTATATTTAGTACCATTCTTGTTGCCGAATAAACGTATTAAATGGCTACTGCAATTTTCAACTCAAAAATAAAATGGCTACTGCAATCTTGCCCGTGTTTCTGATCCATAATGTCATCATGCTAACCTACCAACTACCACCCGCCGACAACCTACCTATGAGTCCATGAGTTTGCTTATTCGCTGGTTCAATTCCATTTGAGGAGTCTCATTCCGTGTGAATTAAGATCATTCCTGAAATTTATGCAGAGGCATTGGCTGGACGAGTAGGTCAATGCAGGATCAAGACTACGCACGTACATAAAAGCGTATTTTAGGGACGTCTACAGGAAAGTTGCCTGAATTTTTCTATTTATTTTTTTGCGTGTCCAGGTCGGATACACGTACAACAAGATGGCTCGTCCTGCAGCACGCAGCACGCTCCCTCCTGGATTCAAAGCGTCATGACCCATTCAGAAAGAAAAAGAAGAAGCTGCGTGATGTGCCGTCGGCAGTACTAACATGCTGCATCACCCTAGATGCACGTGCAAACCTAAGCTCATCTTACCTTCGAGATTTCTGATTGTGCTGTTTCAACTTGATTAGAAATGAACAAGCAGCTGGGAATTACAAATCTGGACTCGTGGCTTACAGAAATCTCCATCTTGTTTTCCCGAGCAAACAATAGTGCGTCTAGTGCCACTGTGGAACCCTAACCCTAACGTATCTACGAGCTGGCACCTAGGTTCCTGCACGACTGCACCTCACATGCCGAACAGGCTTGCACAGGAGGGGAGCCCAGAAACTCATTGCCCACGGTGGTGGATGGTGGGAAATGGACGCTTACCCTAGTCGCATCTTAGTAGTGAAGAAAGAAAGGTGATACTCCCTCTTTCTCGTTTCTTGTTTTGTGACATATCAACCAATAAGAGATGTGGGCTGTGCATGCTTTCAATGACTTGAGACTACCAAACATGACATGTAGTGGTTAGTTCATTGCATGCAGTGCTATTAATTAGCAAAAAGACATTAAGTGTTCTTGTTTTCCTCTCCGCCTTGGTCGCGGTGCACAACGTAAGATGACTTACACACCTAGACGGAGGGAGTAACACTTTTTTGCGGGATAGATGGACGTAGGATCACTTATTAATTGCAGTTAGTTTGGACTTTGGATGACTCTCAGTTAGAATTAGGATGTTACATGGATAAATAGACATGCATGAATACAATTTTCACTCTTCCTGTTTTTATTTTTAGAATGTGATAAAACAACTTACAAAAATACAGTAGTACAATAACATACTCATAACTTCAACCCGATCAGAAAAAAGTACTTTTAATGGTGCCGACACTGGCAAAGTAGAGATAAAGAATAATTCATCTCAAAGATAGGATCGAGAAATAATGATTTAAAGGATATTTAGGGTATATAAAAGCAATAACTTGATTACCCCATGGTGTTGTTGACAGGCTTATCAAAGATCCAGCTAAACGGGGCCGATGTTGCAGGCTGGGTTTTCTGGCCGCTGCGCTCGTGAGCCTTTTCCTCCAACCTGCGGATCTTTTGGGGCAACACGCACACGTAGTCCCGAGCACGCCTCCCGTCGTCGGAGAGTTGGGCCGCTGCCAGCTCTTTCACCCCCCACTGCTTTATCAGGTGCTCCAAAATGCTACGGTAGTCCGAGGCGGTGTAAATGCCGGCCTGCTGCGCCACGGCCGCGTAGTGCGTGAAGAGGTCACCGTCGCGGCCGTCTGTCATGAGGGATGCCGGCATGACGATCCGGCGGCGCATCATGTACGCCAGCGCGCGCACGGCGCCGTCCGGGTCGATCTCGAACAGCTTCCCCACGATCCGCGTGTAGGCCAGCTCGTGCCGCTTCTCGTCAGCCGCGATGGCACCGCATATGCGCGCGAGCGCCACGTCGCCATACTCCTTGGCGCGACGGGCTGTGTTGCCGTGAGAGATGGAGGTGGCACGCTCCTGGAAGGCGACGTAGATGAAGCCGTGGTAGGGGCTCCGCGCAGCGTTCATGACCATGCCAGACTGGATGAGGTTGTGGATGGTCCTCTCGACCTGCCGCATGTCTACGCGGCCGGAGAGGAAGAGGTACCTGTTAAGCACGTCGCCGTGCCGGTTCTCCTCGGCAGACCAGCCGCGGATCCAGCGCGCCCAGGCAGTGCCGCTGGAGCCGGTGAGGTCGCGCACGGCCTCGAAGCGGTTGGGTATGCTCTGGTAAGTTGGCAGCGCCTCCTCCGTGACCATGTTCCCCACGAGGCACACGAGGTGCGCGTCGGGCAGGCCGGCCGCGCGCGCTGTGATGTCGGAGCACGCCGCGTGGAAGCCGTCGGCGCCCAGCGACGCCAGGTCCGGCAGCAAGTCCGTCGGCTGCCACGCCACCTGCGCGGGCTTAAGGAGTGGCACCACATTGGCCTCCGCCCAAGGCTCCAGATGATCGAACACCTCTAGCTTCGCCGGCTCCAGGTACATGAGCCATTCGTCGTCAGTGCCCTCCTCTTCGTGCCTAGCCGCAAAGGCGGCGCCCGGCCAGTGCGCGCGCTTCTCTTACTAGGAGGAGGGTCGGCTCCCCCTGCTAGTTCGGCAGCATCAGCTTGGGGTAGAAGGGCGGGTTCTGCGGTGCAATTGGTGGTGTTCATACTCATATCCGCCATGATTCTTCCTCCTCCACTGGTCCTAGTGCATCTCCTGCGTACAATCAAGTAGTAATGATCGAGAGAATCATTGCGTGCAGACATTTTCGCCTGAAGCATACATTCGTACGTACCAGTAGCAGTAGGTGATGCTGGTCGCCATATCATTCCTTGTTCTCGTCCATGGCCTGGCCAGTGGACAAGGATGTCTGAGGAGCCATGACGTTGCCATATCACACTCTGTTTCTGACAAGATAAATGAAGCTATATCTTCTTTGGCGCGGTCGGAACGTATTTATAGAGCAGGTTCACTCTAGCGAAAGTGCCGTGTCCCGACTCCCGAGTCATGGACAGGTTACGGACTGTAGTTAGGTGGCAGTTTTGTACGGATTGTAGTTCGGTGACAGTTTTTGATTGAAGATTAGGAGGATAAGGGGCCATGCCCGTTAAGTTCGAGGGTGATCAATTAGCGCTAAACATCGCATCCCTAAAAATAAAATAAATAGATGACTAGGACACATCTAGATGCGTCCTAGTTATTACACATATATAGGTGACTAATTCAAACATAAAAGAAAAAAAAATAACCACACGAATCTTTATGTAAGATCAATGACACGGTACTTAGATGTGCAATACTTATATAAATATTGCATATCTAAGTCCTATATAACTGATCTTACGTCGAGATTCGCGTGGATATTTTCCTTTTCTTTTTTCTTTTCCTCTTTACGCTTGATTCACTCACTTAGTGTGCAATATATACTTAGGCATCCTAGAGACACCCAATAAAGAAACAATATATGGTTTCCCAAAGACACACAAAAAAGATTGCAGATGCTCAAACACCGGTTCATAGACTAAACCACCGGCCATCGGAAATTTTTGGGTATGAAAGTGCGAGTTCACTTGTGCCTGGCCGTCCGATTGCCTTAAGATTCAAAAGCTTGTATAGTCTTAGACTTCTGATTACTGTTGGGCGGGGTCGATTCATGCATACTTTTGGCGGCTTTTGCCAGTGCTACATGCGCCATCCACCTCACCTCCTATGCCTTTGTCATTTCATCTTTTAATTTCAATTTACTATATCTTTCAACCAAAAGACCAATTTAAGTTTCGTTTGCATATTTCTGTTCGCATGACACAATTTTTGAGAAAGACCAATCTTCAATACATTTCAACAACTTCCAAAAATTACAAGTTTCAAATATCGAAACTTGATAATCGTAACATTAAGTTTTACCAAGTTACATATACTTTTAGGGTTTAGGCTTGGGGCTTAGGCTTTACAATTTAGGATTTAGGGTTTAAGTGTTAGTTTTTAAAACTTGCTAAATTTATTATCATTCCTATCAAGTTTTAGTAGTTAAAACCTGACTGCCGCCCATTTTTCTCGCGATCTGCGGGGTCACTGGCTTCTGCATGAGGAGGATTTTATTGTTCGATCATACCCATGAATATGCAAAAGAAATATAAATTGGGCTTTCGGTTCAAAAGATATAATAGATTCAAGTTCGAAAATCAAAATAAAAACATGGAATATAGGATGGGTGGTGCTGCCAAAACCTGTGAAAAGCTGCACTCATGGACCCCATATAATTTGATTAAGTGTTAAAACTCTTTTGCTTCACCTCCCGTTGCAGCCTGTTCGCCTCCTTCTCCTGTGCCTATAAAAGATAGGTCGCCTCTCTCAGAGAGACATATAAGAACATCACCCTACTCTCGCCACCGAATTCCTGAGCACCGAGCTACTGCTCACGATCTTCCCCATCCCGGCTTGTGGTGTGCACCGCAGGTCGGGACAAGAGGGCCTCGAAACCCCACCACCTTGCGCCCTGTGACGGGAGAAGGGTGATAAGGTTTTGGGAGCGCCTGGTGACTACTGACCGGTTCATCACGGACGTTCCGGACACCGACGACCACTTCCCTAACGCATTTAATTCTTCCCCGACATTGACAACCTCTTGACGACATGGCTGGCGAGGACATCGACCCCAAGACCGGGCTTCTGCCATTGCTCCGTACGTCTTCGTGTTCTCTCTGTTTAAGATCATGCTACAGTTTCTTGCTCTAGCCTTTCTTGTTCCACCCTCTGTTCTACATATGTTCTGTTCTAGTTCATATGTATAGATGCTATTTGCCTTCACTCTGCTAGATTATATGACTTGTTTCATCTCTACTATAATAGACATATTTTATTTACTATTTCTGTTAGTAAAATTAAAATCATACGGTAAATTGCTCATATCTCCAACAATCCAAAAACCTTACTATAGGCAATTTACCCCAAGTAGTTTTGCTCCATTGATGATGCCTCCCATGTTTGAGGGTGTGCACTATAAGAGGTGGCACGTGAGAGTAGTCTTACGGTTTCAAACCATGAGTTGCTATGATGCCACTCTGGCAAACCTGAAGGAGATCTTGATACTCAACAGGAACAAGCTTTTTAGAAAATGGATAACCTATTTGAGGCTGCTCTCTTGAGTGCTCTTGGTGAGAACATAGTTGATGCTTATGTGTCAATTGATAATGGAAAATATATCTGGGACGCACTCGAGGCCAAGTTTGGGGTCTCAGATGCCGACACTGAGCTTTACATCATGAAACAATTCTATGACTACATAATGACTTGTGAGCGCTCCGTGGTTGAGCAAGCTCACGAGATGCAGTCATTTGCTAGAGAACTTGAGCACTTCAATTGTATGTTACCGGACAAGTTTGTTGCCCGAGGTATCATCACTAAGCTTCCTCCCTCATGGAGGAACTTTGCTACCTCTCTGAAACACAAGAGACAGGAGTTTTCCGTTCCGGATCTCATTGGTACTCTTGATCTGGAAGAAAAGGTGGGAACAAAAGACACACGTACTCGAGGCATTGAGGGAGGATCTAGTGCCAATCTGGTATAGAAGAAAAACTTCCAGTCCCACAAGTTCAAGAACAAGGGCAAGTTTGATGCTAAAACAATGTTCAATGGGAAGAACAAGGCTATACAACACACCAATGTCAAGAAGAAGAATGACAAGAAGAAAGGTGTTTGTCATGTGTGCGGAGATCCTGATCATTGGGCTCCTAGTTGCCCTAATCGTTTTGACAAGCGTCATCTTGGGAAAGGCGGCAAGACCGGTAAAATTGTTATTGGTGACATTAACATGAAGGATGCTGGGTATGATATATTTTCCACTATTATTTCAGTATGTCATTCCCCTGATTGGTTGATAGACACGGTGCTAACGTGCATGTATATGGTGATATTTCCATGTTTTCCTCTTATCGATCGCAGGGACTTCCACCGTGCTGATGGGCAATAGTTCAAGTGCTTCTGTTCGTGGTGTTGGCATGGTCGATCTGAAGTGTAATTACTTCGGGGAAGATTGTGCAGCTGAAGAACGTGCATTATGTGCTCCGTCAATAAAAATCTTGTTAGCGGGTCTTTTCTGTGTAGAGATGGCTACAAGCTTGTCTATGAGTCGAATAAATTTGTAATATCCAAGTATGGAACTCTTGTTGGTAAAGGCTATGAATCAGGAGGCCTGTTCCGTTTATCCTTGTCAGATGTGTGCAATAAAGTTGTTAATCAGGTTTGCAACAATAGTGAATCAAATGTATGGCATTCACATCTGGGTCATGTTAACTTTGGTTGCATGTCGCAACTAGCCAAGTTGAACTTAATCCCTAGTTTCACCACTGTCAAGGGATCTAAGTGTCAAGTTTGTGTGCAAGCTAAACAAACTCGCACGTCTCATACGACTGCGGAAACAAGAAATCTTGCACCACTAGAGCTCATACATTCAAACCATTGTGAAATGAATGGTGTTTTGACAAAAGGGAAAGAAATATTTCATGACTTTAATTGATGACTCCACTAGATACTGCCATGTGTATCTTCTGAAATCTAAGGATGAGGCTTTGAACTTTTTCAAGATCTATAAAGCTGAAGTGGAAAACCAACTTCATTGAAAGATCAAGAGGCTTAAGTCTGATCGTGGTGGAGAGTATTTTTCCAATGAGTTTGATTCTTTTGTGCGGAACATGGTATAATCCATGAGAGGAAGCCTCCTATTCACCTTAGTCAAATGGGGTAGCCAAAAGAAAGAACCGTACTCTAACTGATTTGGTTAATGCCATGTTAGACACATCTGGTCTCTCCAAAGCATGGTGAGGGAGGCGATATTGACTGCATGTCATGTCCTAAACCGATCGAGTTCCCACAAAGAACAAAGAGATAACTCCATTCGAGGAATGGGAGAAGAAAAGGTTAAATTCTTTTACCTATGAACACGGGGTTGTTTGGCGAAAGTCAATGTGCCAATTCCAAACAAGCGCAAGCTTGGACCAAAACTGGGGATTGTGTTTTCCGGGATATGCTTTTCATAGCATTGGCTATAGATTCTTGGTTGTAAAATCTGAGGTATCTGACATGCACGTCGATACAATCATGGAGTCGAATGATGCGACTTTCTTTGAAGATATCTTTCCCATGAAGGATATGGCTAGTTCATCAAATTAGGAGATGCCTAGTTCATCGAAGCAGGAATTAGTTACAATTACTGAACCTACCATTTTGATGGAACACTTTGAAAATCCTGTGTAGGAGAACAATGAAGTTCCTATTAGGAGCAAGAGACAGAGGACTGCAAAGTCCTTTAGTGATGATTTTCTTGTGTATCTCATAGATGACACTGAGTTCTATTTCAAAGGCCTATGCATCTGAAGATGCCGACTCTTTGGAAGGAAGCGGTCCGTGGTGAGATGGATTCCATCTTGGCAAATGAAATTCGGGAGATAACTGATCGTCCTTAAGGGTGCATACCTATAGGGTGCAAATGTGTATTCAAGAAGAAGCTTGGGACTGATGGTACTATTGAGAAGTACAAGGCATGGCTCGTGGCCAAGGGTTATACCCAAAAGGAAGGTGAGGACTTCTTTGATACTTACTTACCTGTCGCTCGACTAACTACTATTCAATTACTACTTTCACTAGCCGCCTCACATGATCTTCTCGTTCATCAAATGGATGTTAAGACTGCTTTCCTAAATGCGTAGTTGGATGAGGAAATTTATATGGAACAACCAGATGGGTTTGTAGTAGAAGGCCAGGAAGGAAAAGTGTGCAAGTTGTCAAGTCTTTGTATGGACTCAAGCAAGCATCCAAACAGTGGCATGAGAAGTTTGAAAGATCTTTAATGGCTGCAGGCTTTGTTATAAACGAAGCTGACAAATGTGTGTACTACCACCATGGTGGGGCGAGGGAGTTATCCTTTGCTTGTATGTTGATGACATATTGATTTTTGGAACAAATCTGATGTTATTAAGGAGTTCAAGGATTTCCTATCTCGTTGTTTTGAGAGGAAGGATTTAGGAGTGGCTGATGAACATCAAGCTGTTGAAAGACGATGATGGTGGGATTACATTGCTTCAATCTCACTATGTGGAAAAGATCTTGAGTCGCTTTGGCTACTGTGATCGCAAGCCCTAAGCGTGTTGCTTCGAAGAATCAAAGAATTGCTAGAGATCAATTGAAATATTCTCAGATTATTGGCTCGCTTATGTATTTAGCCGGTGCTACAAGACCTGACATCTCTTTTGCTGTTAGCAAAGCTGTGTCAGTTTCTCTCAAAACCAGGAGATATGCATTAGAAAGCTCTAGAGAGAGTTATGCTTTACTTGAAAGGCACTACGAGTTATGGCATTCACTACACTTTGGGTACCCAAAGGTACTAGAAGGGTATAGTGACTCAAACTTGATCTCGAGATCTTGATGAGATAAAGGCCACACGGCGGATATGTATTCACTCATAGAGGTGGCGCTGTTTCTTGGAAGCCTTGCAAGCAGACCATCTTAACAAGGTCAACAATGGAAGCGGAACCCACAACACTAGATACAGCTACGGTCGAAGCTGATTGGCTTCGTCGGCTCTTGAATGACTTGCCGATTGTTGAGAAACCTATAGCGGGTATCCTTATGAACTGTGACAATCATACTATGATCGCTAAAGTGAGCAGCTCAAAGGATAACATGAAGTCATCAAAACATGTTTAAAGAAGGTTGAAGTCTATGAGGAAAATGAGAAACTCCAGAGTTATTGCATTGCACTATATCCAAATGTCTAAAACATCATCCTTTTACAAAGGGTCTATCACATAATGTGATAAATAATGCATCGAAGAAGATGGGTATGAGAACCAAAATATGAGTTGTTCACAGTGGTAACCTAGTCTATGTGATCGGAGATAGCGTCAATTAGATGTGGAAGACAAGCTGTTGGTCAACTGAGAGGAGAGTATTCTTACTATTAACAATACCACTCTATGAAGACGCAATACTCTTCTAATCTGCATGACATGTTGATGTATATCTTAATGTGTTCTAAGTGGCTCATTTAAGCAGAGATGTCCTGCAGAACATCTTTTGAAGAACACACCTATATGAGTCTAATTGTTAAACATCGCTATCTATGAGAGTAGGGTGCTCTCTAGTAAACTCATGAAAAGTCTCAGAGTATGACGCATAAGGTCCACGCGCGAGGAAGTCCCACGGTAGCCTAGTATCGGTCAAGTCTTTGTGTGAAGCTAGATTCATAGTAAAGTTGCAGTTCCTGGCCTAGTCCACTATTCAATTTGCTTACTAGTGTAACATAGAGTTATAGATGAAAGTTCGACTTAACAGTCTCCACTATAGTACCGGTATATATGACAGTGTTTTGGAACAAAAGGAAAAATTTTGTGTGCCTCTGGGATCTGGTGGGGGATTGCTGGAATTTAGTCTATTTTGGGACAACCCAATAGTAATTTCAGAAATTCCTAATAAATCCTGCAGGCCCACTTAGCTCAGTCGTGCAAGGCAAGGGGTGCTACTAAAGTTTAGTCCCACATTACTAGTTTGGTAGGAGTTGGACCTCCTTACAAGGGAGGTTGTTTCCCCACATGTATGAGCATGGGAACAAGAGGGACATTCACGCGCGCTCCTCCTCCGCCGCACGCCATGCCACGCCACGCCCTGCCTCGCTTCGTCAAGATGCGGGTTGCGGGTATGAGCCGTGCCGATGTCTAAATTTTTGCCACGCACGACGGAAGTATGAATGGTCACACATGAGCTAAAACGTTTTGCTGTAGTGGAGATTGAATTCAAATGGCGCACCTCTTCAGCAACAGGCTGTTCGCTTCGTCTCCCTCTTTTGCTTCACCTCCCATCGCAGCCTGTTCGCCTCCTTCTCCTGTGCCTATGAAAGAGAGGTCGCTCCTATCCAAGGAGACACATCAGAACATCATCCTACTCTCGCCACGGAGTTCCTGAGCACTGAGTTACCGGTATGATCTTCCCCATCCGGGCTTGCAGCATGCACCGCAGGTCGGGACAGTAGGCCTCCGAAAATGCACCACTTTGAGTCCTGTATGGGAGAAGAGTGATAAGGTTTTTGGGGAGTACTCTGCGCGACTACCGACTGGTTTATCACGGACGCTCCGGACACTGACGACCACTTCCCTAACGATGACTTCTTCCCTGACGTCGACAACCTCTTTGACGACATGGCTGGCAAGGACACCGACCCTAAGACCGGTGCTTCTGCCGTTGCTCCGTACGTCTTCATGTTCTCTCTGTTTAAGATCATGCTACAGTTTCTTGCTCTAACCTTTCTTGTTCCACCCTATGTTCTACATGTGTTCTGTTCTAGTTCATACGTACATATGCTATTTGCATTCACTCTGCTGGATATATGACTTGTTTCATCTCTACTATAATAGACATGTTTTATTTACTATTTCTGTTAGTAAAATGATACAGTAAATCATTTCCAACAGGATATACATTTAGATGGGCGCGTCAATCTAAAGAAGGCAAATGTGGTGGCACATGATTTAGCTAAGTTTAGTTTTGGTAACCATGCCGTTATGGTTCTTTTTTGCGAGGGATTCCAATAGGGTTCTTGTAAGTAGTGTCCGCTCAGCATCCCATATATGGGTGGTGTTTTTCAAAAATAAAAAAGACCAAACCACTCCAACTAACTTACACTAAATAAAAGAGATATTTTATCGGCTCATCTCGGTGACAAAACATATCTCTTGATTTCTTTCTATCTTAGTGACCCAAAGTTTATCCCCTATCTCTAAATTCCTTTTCATCTTAGTGACCCAAAGTTTACGCCCCCAAAAAAAAAAGAGTTGTAGAAAGTCAGTCTGCTTCCACGGTAAAATCAAGGGGACCAAGAGATTAGAGCAGAGATCTCTCGTGATCTTTTTTATAAAATCCCTTCTCATATATTAACTAATTAAAAGGTTCTTACAACCACTTATTACATTATTAGTCACGCAGGGCGGAACACTATTACAAAGCACACCGTCCGATCTATTATTAAAACTAAACTTTGCAATCTCATGCACCAGCAGATTATGTTGTCGGTTAATCTTAATAATCTTGATATCTTTGATAAACTTGCAAGCGCTCAACACTTCCTTTTTGAGAAAGGTGACCATGAAAGAGCAATCAGTTTCCAACATAAATGATTTGTGAAGAGTAATACCAATGTATAACCCGGCAAGGCACGCGTGAAGTTCCGCTTCATCCACACAGGTACATGCTACTTGTGATAGGCGTCGGGATTCCCATGAAAAGGAAGGGTGATGTAGTATATTAGCGGATAGTATTACCCTCAGTTAAGAACCAAGGTTAATGGTACCAGTAGGGAGACACCACACAAAAACTATAAGCAGTACCTGCACACACACACAAAGCAAATACTTGCACCCAACATGGGAAGAGGGTTGTCAATCCCCTTGTACTCGTTAATTGCAAGGATTAGATCTGATAGTGGTAGATAGATAAATAAAAATAAAAACAAAAGTAAATAAATTGCAGCAAGTATTTTTAGGGTTTTACTTTAGTAATATAAAGTGAATGGATCCCGGGGGCCATAGCATTCACTAGAGGCATTTCTCTCATGAGCATTGTAACGGTGGGTAGACAATACTGTTGGGCAATTGATAGAAAAGCACATAGTTATGATGTTATTCATGGCATGATCAATACATATGCATTATGTCCGAGACAAGTAGACTGATATCCATCGCATCTGCTACTATTACTCCCCCCTCGACCGCTATCCAGCATACATCTTAAGGTATTAAGTTCATAAGGAATATAGTAATGCTTGAAGCATGATGACATAATATATACAAAGTAAAATCAACTAATATGATTGAACCCTATGATGACCTACAAGTGCACAAGGCTGTTGTAGCAATTTCGTGGTAAGTGAAGTGTCGAACCCACGGGGAGCAAATAGGAAGGGATTACAAACCCCGCAACTACGCTATTACTTACCTAGTTACGTACGCACCCAAACCGTAGTTCAAAAATAGCCTATTACAATAAGTTGCCAGGAAGACAAATAAAAGGATAGTGTTTATCTAAACTACAAATAGGAAATAAAGAAAAAAAAATAAAGATACTAAACTAAGAGAAACGGTGCTTGAGTAGTAAATGTTCTCGAGGGAATCAGAATCATCATCACAAGTATGATGCTAACAACACATGATAGACATGGCTTTCTAATTATATCACTAAGCCACTTGTATATGATCTTGTGTGGGCAGAGCCAATAAAGTACGCATTCCCCACTTCGGTTATTGCGTGCACTCGTGCCACCACCATGCTTCCCCACTCCCGTTTATCACATTGATGATTAAGGGGAGCGAAATCCCCATGGTCACGGCCTTAAGTTCTAGGGTTCTCCACTAATCCCTATTGGCCAAGGGTGAAGGCAGAATAGGACTGTCACAACTGACCCTCCACAACCATGCTACTCACCTATATGACTTGCCTCAAGTCCAAAAGGGGCTAATACTGTGCGAGTGCTCTTCACAACACCATAAGACAATCAACACAATACATATAAACAGAATATTAGATCGCTTATTCAACAAAGTACTAATCATGCAAGGGTTCATCCAATTCCCCGAGAACTAATAAAACTACTCAAACATCATAGAGGGAGAGGGCAAGTTACAAGCCTTCGTGAAGCCAGTGGGGGAGAGGGGCATGGCGGCACCGGTTGTGGTGGTGATGGCGCCGCCGGTGGTGAGGACGGGCCGATACACGTGGTGGAGGCACCCCTTCTTCTTCCTATTGGCTTGGACCTTCTCCTCTCTATGGAGGTGGTCTTGGGGCAACAATGGAGATGGATGATGGCTGCATGGATGGATGAATGAGGAGGAGATGACGGCTAGGATTGAGCCTCCCGATATCTCCTCCATTTATGTGGTCATCCAAGGGCTCAAGATGAGCCTTATGTTCACCCAATCCCTTCATTATGAGACAAGGATCCCATGGGAACAATTGGGAATGAAATTGGTGAAGAATCCCATCTAGAAGGGTAACTATTGAAGTTGTGTGCACGTCAAACGACTATTGAAATGACAGAGAGCTGTTGTATGGAATGTTGTCTTTTGATGTGACCCCCTCTGGTAAAACAGTCGTCATTTCTTCATACGAACTCGGAATTTGACGTTCTTGGGCTCGTTGGAATCGTATGAATGACGCCGGTCCATTTCTGGTATTAGATCTTGATTTGGAGCACTCTGCAATATGAATTTTTTTGACCTTCAAAATGGCTAAGTCCCAGGCTGACTTTGTATTGAACCCATTCTTAGTTCTTTCATCATGCTTGGTCCTAGGTTGCTCTAATACACCTATAGACACAAGAAAAGAAGGAAAACTAATAGAAACCAAATAAATACACATATGTGCAATGCTCACAATTATAAGTGCAAAAATCGGTAATCATGCATAATGGACATATATTTGGTTCAATGGGACATGATATATGAACAGAACATGCAACATATGAGCTCTAAAAATGCGTAAGATATAGAACCATCAACCATCGTTCTACCCTTACTAACAACAATACAAATTCGTGCCTCACTACTCCTTCACAAAGAATGAGAACACCACAAGATTGATCCTACAACCAAGCACCTCTCCCATCAAGATAAATTAATCTATTTGGACAAAATTATAGATAGATCACAGAGAAATACAAGACTATAAAAATCACACATGAGAAATCTCATAAAAGACTCAATTACTTTCACCGAACAATCTGATTATAAACCCGAATTCATCGGATCCCAACAAACACACCGCAAAAGATTACATCAAATTGATCTCAGATGAGAACAAGGTATTGAAGATCAAGAGAGAGAGAGAGAGAGAGAGAGAGAGAGAGAGAGAGAGAGAGAGAGAGAGAGAGATCTAACTGTTGTTATGGACCCGTAGGTCTTGTGGGAACTACTCACGCATCATCATGGAGCCAGCAAGGTTGATGTACATGACTTCCATGACTGATTTCCTCTCCGGCAGAGTACCGGCGGGGATCTCCAGATGGGTTCGTGGAAGAACAGAGGCTTTGCAGCGATGATAAAATTATTTCGGGTCTCGCTTTAGGGGTTTCCGTAGATAGATGAATGGATGGATGTGGGATGGAGAGATGGATGGATGGATGGGTGCCATGTCATCGATCCGTGGGAAGAGTTTTGATTGGTTCAGAAACCAGTGATTTAAACAGTTTTCAACTACTAAAAATAGAGGAATTTTTTGAAGTAGCTATCAAAAATATTTTGCAAAAAGGCACCACAAAATTTTTCACTAGAATTAGACCACATTTTATGGATAATGACCAATTTGTATGCATTTCGATCTTTCTAGCTATTTTTAATCATTTTCGAGTGGCAAAAGGTTTTTTGTGAAGAACATACCAAATATTTGTTGCAAAATTGGACTTCATCAATTTTTTAAAATACTAGTCCATATTTAATATACAATTGACCAAATGATTGGGTGTCAAAAGCTTTTATCCACCTCTCGTGAAAAAGAAAAAATTATGCCGATTCAGCTGGAAGCGGGTCAAATTTAAACTGCAGCTGCCTCATAGTTTGCTCTTTATTGTTTTTCAAAAATCATTTCTAGGTACAAAAGTATCTATCTTCATACATACTCCAAAATATTTGCAAAAATCAAGACCTAGCTATTTAACGGTCATGCCCGCTGCTTTTGACAAAGATTTTGAATCGTACATGAAAAATTCAAAAAAAAATCAAAAAATTGGAAAACTTTCGCATTGTGTCATTATATGTGGCCAAGTTACCAGGAAAAATAATAAACTTGTAATACGATAATTATTTTAAAAAATTGTTCTCCGAAACGGGCTATCATGTGTGGAGATCAATGACTTTCATGCCAAATGATCAGTCTTATGGCTACATTCATGACATAGTTTGTTAAAATGATCTCATATCATGCACAAGGGTGCATATTGGAATGGCAAACAATGTTGCCTAAGGAAGTTTTCATTTTCTTTGGACAAAAAATTCATTTTCCATTTTTCCGAGTGCCCAAAATGTGTTTTTTTGTGAAGGACCTACCATATATTTGTTGCACAATTGGACCAAATCAATTTTATAAAATACTAGGTCATATTTAATGCAAAATTGACCAAATGGTTGGGTGTCAGAATATTTTATCCACCTCTCGTGACATATACAAATTTCTGCCGATTCAGTTGGAAGCGGGTCAAATTTGAACTGCAGCTGCCTAATAGTTTGCTATTTATTTTCTCCAAAAATCATTTTTAGGTACAAAAGTATCTATTTAATCAGAGAAACACCAAAAAAATTCCAAGATTCAACCACTAGCTATGAATGGTCAAGCCCGTCGTTTTGACCACATTTTGAAATAGGAATAAAAAATTCAAAAAAATCAAAAAAAGGAAAACCTTCGCATTGTGTCATTATATGTGGCCAAGTTACCAGGAAAAATAATAAACTTGTAATACGATAATTATTTAAAAAATGTTCTCAGAAACGAGCTATCATGTGTGGAGATCAATGGCTTTCAAGCCAAATGATCAATCTTATGGCCATATTCATGGCATAGTTTGTTCAAATGATCTCATATTGTGCACAAGGGTGCACACTGGATTGGCAAACAATGTTTCCTAAGGAAGTTTTCATTTTATTTGGACGAAAAAATCATTTTCCATTTTTCAAGTGCCCAAAATGAGTTTTTTTTGTGAAGGACCTAGCATATATTTGTTGAAAATTTGGCATAAGAAAATAAAAAACAGAAACATGTAAAATATTTGCATTGTGTCATTATATGTGACCTAGTTTTCATCCTATATTTTCCGTATACGTCGAGATCATTTTTCTTTCTTTCTATTGGTTTTCATTCTACATTTTTCATATACGTCAAGAACATTTTTAATGCATGTTTAATATCTTTTAAGTACTTGTTTAACATTTTTTTCAAATGCTTGCTTTAACATTTTCTAAATACAAGATTGACTTTGTTCACACACATTGTATGTTTTCTGTATACATTTTTCTTATACATGAGACACAAATTTTTTATACACAATTAACAATTTCAAGTGCTTGGTTAAACTTATTTCATACATAGTCAACATTTTTATATACAACATTTAAATGTTTTTTAAATACAAGATTAATATTTTTAATACATGGTTAATATTTTTTTATTTACACATTTTAACATTTCCAAATGCTTGATTTACATTTTTATATAATTGTTTAACATTTTTAAATGCTCAATTAACATTTTTAAATACATGATCAACTTTTTCCACACACATTGTATATTTTTTGTACGTATGGTAATCATTTTCTTTATACACATGTAAGATTTTCAAATGCTTGGTTAACATTTTTTCAAATGTTTTATGTGAAGTTTTTTTTTCAATATATATATATATATAGAATAATTGAAAGTATAAATACTAAACAAAAGTAAAAAAAAGAATGAACGAACAAAAAACAGACAAAAAAATGAGCCGCGGCCTAGTAGTTGGCCCACTCGGCGGACAAAAAATATAAAAGAAAAAAAGGTGCCCTTGTCCCACTAAGGCCCAAGCCCACTCGACACTACGCATTAAATAGGTTACGAGCGAGAATGTACCAATGTCTTTTGTTACGGTGAGGTGGTTTGTCTCCTTAGCGGAACTCGACTGGTAGCTAGTTTGAATCACGTGGTGTGGTTTAGTTTTTGCTTTATTCACCTTTGTGGGACGGGTCCTTTTTTTCTTTGAGAGTGCCGTTTTGGCGTGTTGGCCTTTCTTTTTTGCTTTATTCACCTTTGTGGGACGGGTCCTTTTTTTGAGAGTGGCGATCTGAGATGTAGATACACCTATTATGAAATATGTATAGAAAAAATCTCGTGTGTACATCTGGACATCCTATGTTCGCACACAAAATTCGTGAACAAGGGCATTTTTGTTGCATGTGTAAAAGGATTAAAAATGGCTTGTGAATAGCTGTAATCAAGCATCAAAAATTGTCTTTTCTACACAAGCCAGAAAAAATGTCATTTTTCATCGAAACTTGGTGCACACACATATAGTGTCCGGATTTACACGCGGGATTTTTTCTGAATTTTTTTAACTTTTTAAAATATGTATTTAGACAATGGGTGCATATACACCTATGAGCCAAAGTGAATTTTTGCCTTTTTCTGCTTTATTCACCTTTGTGGGATGGGTCCCACGTGTCATTTGTACTGTGTTAATTGGCCCCTTCTGTAAATGTAGACCAAGTTTAGTCAACAAGTCAATCTATGGACGGACTGACGCTATAATCGACACATAAGTCAAAATGACACGACACATAGGTAAAATTGATGATGTGGACGCCCAGTCATCCATGTTACAACACCATGACCATCTGGATTGGTCATAATCAGCTAGAAATAAGGTTGTCGACCACTGTTGTCTGCTTATGACCATTTTGTGTAAGGCAATTACGACCTTTTTGACCAAAATGGTCACTATGGTTTATGGTTTCGACTCTCCTAAACAGGCACGACCAATTAGATCGAAATGGTCATAGATTTATGACCATTTCTTCCACGGTCACTGCCAGAAGGTCACAATTGAGCATATTTCTTGTAGTGAATACTGCATTATGTTAATATGTGTAGGAGCTTTGCTGCATTATCCCAAAAACAGTAATCTTTGCATATTGAAATTTGTAGTTGGCTTCTGTAATTAGTATATACTATATGTAAAGTGTGAAGTAAACATTCCAAGGCAGGATCCTAGCAACAAAATGTACTATATGGTTCAATTAAGTAGTGTGGGGGGGTGGGAATTACATCAAAAGAAAAGTGTTGGGTAAATACAGGAATGTCAAAATCCAGCTTGCATTTTCATTAGCATTTATGAAGGAAATCATTTGTCTTTTGATTGATTGCTTAGATTCTTTATTTATAAGGAAAGCATTTGGTCACTTGCAACATACCAATGTGGTTCACATTCACAATTTGGTTTGTAATGACATTACATTAACTGCAATTCAATTCATTGTAATTGATGTGGTTGTTTGACAATATAGCAGGAGGAGGAGGATCTTGTGGGCAACAAGAGGAAGTGGGACAAGACTGGGTTCTACCCATATGACTCTGATGAAGATGAGCCGTACGAGGTAAGGCCTAGTTGAAATGTTATTTGTGGATTGAGTTAGTACTACGTGTTTATAGTTTTTTGAATGCATAATGTATTAATGTCAGTCATTAATGTGTGCAGTATGAATCTGGAGATGATGTGGACGAGGGGAACGTCGAGTCCTTTAAAGAGAAGGAGGTGCGAAGATCGGGGCCCAAGGATCTCGCCATGTACTACAACCGGAGGAAGGACAAGTACAGGTGCCCCTCTGCAGCAAGCCCAAGCCAGTGCAGGTTGCAGGAGCATCCGATGGAGCATTGTCGGGCTACATCCATCGCCAGCCATGACTACAAGATCGGGGCTCAAGATTACGCCCTCCACAAGGTCCTGAATAACCCTAACCTCTAGTCGTACATCATGCCGATCATCGAAGTCGGAAGCCGTACTCATCATCACTATATTTGATGATGTTTTACTTTTGGAAAGCTGCATCCAGGTCTGAACTGGTTGGAAACTACCTCTATTAACGTAATGTAATGTAATGTATTGTGTGTGTGAACTGGATCTGTGGTGAACTTCTGGTACATGTGGTGGTAACTTAGAATGCTATCTATATGTGTGGCCTTAACTTTATTGGTGGTGAATGCTTCCTAAATGTTTAGTTGTTGTTTCGATGGTGCAATTATCACAAATAGCGCTTCAGTGTTGCTTCAGACACGCTAACTGTTCTATATGGTAGTGGCGCTTCAGTGTTGCTTCAGACACGCTAACTGTTCTATATGGTAGTGGCGCTTCAGTGTTACGCCAAAGTTGTAGTATGAAATGCTAACTGTTCTATATGGTAGTGGCTGGTCTCTAATTGGACCGACATGTTGAACTAGTATCAATGGTAGAGGCGTTTCGTTGTGCGCCACATCCAACAGTTCACATAATTAATTATCCAAAGATTAAGGTATCAAACCCTTGGTCATACAAAGCAACATTTCATTCCTAAAAATTAAGGTACTTCCACATTCAAACTAACTAATACTACAAATTCGAAGGAACTACTTAATACATTAACATCACATAGGAGGGAAGTAGCCCTGGTCCAACGGCTTGAGAAAGGACGAACAAAAGCAGAAAGAAGAAGGATCAGCCAAGAGCAAGACCATCAGCCTCCCAAATTTCACAACTTCACCACTGGTGAAGTCCAGGTTTTTTCCTGCAAAACACACATGGGATGTTGGAGGCAAGAAAATAAATTTGCCAGGAATCTAATCGCACGGAATGCTAGTACAAATGATGGAGAACAAAACATCCAACATGAGAAAATTCATAGGAGTTCTAGATCCATGGATACCATCAAGAAAAAATGCTCAGTTTTAATTCTGACACAAGACTTGGTCAAAACATGCATATTCATATCAGCAATATTGATATGGCATCTTTGCAAGCTTGGGTCAGTGACTTGTCTTGTATTTCATGGCATGACAACAATTTTAACAATAAATAGACATGAAATTGACCCAAACTCATGTACAATGTTAGGCCATATGATGCATGGATTAATTCACAAATAAATGACAAAATGCCAACTATGTATAGAATTTGCGATCGAAATATTTCAGTGTGTACCGTGTGTCTTGAAGCTGCAATACTGAAATAATTCAGTGTGCATCGATGTGTACTGAAATTGTAGTAACAAAATATTTCAGTGTCTACCACTACAACATTGTACCGAAATATTTCAGTGCCTACCGGTGTGTACCAAAATATTTCAGTGTCCACCACTACAACATTACAAATTTTGCCTAGGGCAGTACCGAAATATTTGAGTGCCTACCGGTGTGTACCAAAATATTTCAGTGTCTACCACTACAACATTACAAATTTTGCCTAGGGCAGTGCGAAATATTTCAGGTGCCTCACCGGTGTGTATCGAAATATTTCAAAGGTGTCTACCACTAGAACATTACTAATTAGTCCTAGGGTTCATATGATGCCTAGGGTTCACATACATCATAATCCATCCTCCAAATCCATGTACTCAAATATTCATGCAATTCATTGAGATTAAAATGCCATATAGCATTCCCTCTCTGAGCTATTACGACCAGTATCACCACGATGTAAGCACGAGCAGTAGGAAGATGAGGAGTAGGGAAGCTTACTCTAAACATAGCTACCGCCGCCGTTCAGACGAGGAGAGCGGCGAGGGAAGCGTGGAGAACGGCGGGGAAGCGAGGTCGCGACCACTGTCCTCCTCATCTTGCTCTTCGAGTCTCTGGTGACTCGGTTGGAGGCTGCACAATCTACAACGGCACCTCGTGCACGGTGGGTTCCTGATCCAGTGGATGCTCTACCCTGGATCTGAATGCCCACCACCTCCGCCTGGTCCACTTGTCGGACGAATTGGCCTGCTCCATCGCCTAGAGGAGGATCTCGATCTTGTGAATCGCTTGTGCGGGCGGGGCAAAGCTTTGCCCTCTCCCTCTTCGTCAAATTCTTGAAAGTGGCCATTGCCGTCCAGCTCATCTGTCTTGTGTTGTCAAACCAAGAACGGATATCCTCAACCTGACCAACTTGACCTGGTCGCTGCCGCGATCTGCACGAAGTCGGTGTTCTCGCCGCCATCATTTCGATCTGCCGATTCTTGCTTCGATGGAAGAGGGATGGGGTGGTGGGGGGGTTGCTGAGTGGAGAGAAGTTGCAGCGGCGAGAAGGAGGAGATGATCATGTGGACTTGGAGGAGAGGGAGGAGATGACCCAAGTTGTAGCACCATGGCGGCGGTTTTGCATTCGACGAGAGGGGCGGCGCTTGCAAATTTTCCTAGGACTAAACTGCCCCAGCGCGTGAAAATTTTCCTAGGACTAAACTGCCCCTATATTAAAACGTGTCCCCACCTTGTCACGAGTACCGGCTCCACTCGTTTTACTACTTTCGCGTATTTTCATCGGAGTACTACGCAGTACTTCAGATTTGTCTGCCGTTAGATCGACATGAACGAACGGTTCTAAAAAGCCCAACCACTCTAAAAGTTGTAACATATGTTATATACGTTCTGAAGTTCACAAACTCAAGTCTGAGCTCTGAAGCCCATCGAACGCCACACACCAAGTCGTCTGGACATCTGGTGTGGCGGGCGAGAAGCAGCAGCCAACAGGTTGCACCAATCTTCTCCGTCCTCCAATTCCCAAACCCCAAATCTCCAACTAGTTGACGGCAGCGGCGGCTAGCGACTCCGGTCCGGCGAGCGACCGGTGGCCCTCTCCCTCTCCTCCCCAACTCCCCTCGGGCCCTCTCCTCCGACAGTCCATCTCCGGCCTCCGCCTGCAGGCGCTATCCACGGCTGACGGCTCCACCTCCGGTAGTGTGGCCTCCGTCGCAGTCGGCCACTGCTTCCATCAGGCAGTACTGCATCCAGCGGTCCAGCCATCCCCCATCCATCTACACTACAGGCACGAGCCACCAATGTAATTTCCCTCTGTTTAAGAAAAATCTGAATCTTTTTGTAAATTGCCACTCTCACTGATTGGTAGAAGGAGTAGAAGCCACTGGTTGCTTGTCCAATGTCTGTAAGTCCAATGTTCAGTTGTAATTGTTTGTCAAATTACAAAACCAGGGTCCACTGATTGCTAGGAGTAGAAACAAAATGGATGTTGAATATTTGAACAATTGCTTGGTTACCTTCGTTGAGAGAGAATTCTTCAAGAAAGTTAAAGATAAGGGTGTCATCAATCTCTTCCAAAAAGGGATTGTAAAGTTATATTGTAATTTTCTTTGCTGTTTGTAATCTTTCTTAATTGTTAGAGATAATATTGCCACAATGATATTTTACTACTATTATCGATGTATGGTCATTGTTTCATTGATGTTGCCATCTTACTGTACATTTGTTGTCCTATTAGTATTGCTTTGGTAAAAAAGTTACAAGAATACCCAGGAGAAAATTCCTGGCTCCACTGAGCTAGTATCATCCATGCCAATTATTCCCTCTGTGCCGGTGCATAAGTCATCTTACGAAAGCCCAAATAATGCTAAAACACTTAGCCGCGGTGCATCAACTCCCATCGCGTTTCTTGTTTCTTGACGTGTATAAAGGAATAAACCAATAAGAGACGTGTGGCGTGTATGTTTGTAATGACTCGTGACTACCTCGCATGGCTTGCAGTGGTCAGTTTATTGCATGCAATGATATTAATTAGCAAATAAACATTAAGTTTTTTTATTTTCCTCTCCGCTTAGTCACGGTGCACAATATAAAATGACTTATGCACGGTATGGAGGGAGTAGACAATTTTGATGAGATGTCATAAAAGTAAATGAAGAAAGAGAAAGTTGAGTATCATGATATAATATCGTAACATATTAAATGATGTGCTATTATGTGTCATGCATAACAGCAAATAAGGTCATGCATGATACAACATATAATAAAATGCATTACTGTGCAATTACATACACTAGTATCATATGCATCATGCTAGTATACGATACTCCCCACTACAACCAGCCTCATATACAAACAAAGTATCTTAAAGGTGGGCCGATCATTTATGTATTTTTTATTGGATGCCGGTGCTTCCCTAGGTCTCAAAAGTAACTGGAGTATCATTTTTTTAGTGCAGAGCTTCAGACAATGCATGGATTAAATTGTTTGCATAACAACACCGACCATAATATTGACCCCCTCATGCGCCCATGTCCAAACTCCTCTTTCACGTGGTCTCCTTCAGTCGCAATGGCAATGCCCGTCACATTAGCAAGACGAATCGCTGCTTTTGAACGGCCCAGCTTGCCAACGGGTGAGTGCTCAATGTGGCGGTGGAGGAATGTTAGACCGAGATCCTCTGACAATCACTATCATGTCTAATAAGTCCCGCCCCGAAGAACCCTATTTATCAATAGCTTCATTAGCGACTCTTTCAAATACATGGTTCTAATTCTTCTGTTGAAACGCGTATGCATATGTGCAAGTAAATGTCATAGCAGAGAGGGGCGAAAGAAAAACTAACAGGAAACCAGCAGGCCTCAAACCCTAACGACCAAAACAACCACGCGCTATAAGGATCATCACATGAAAAACCCTAACAACCAACACTGATCAGACATATTTTGTTTTTTCGGGACTTGTCAGACATTTTTTTGAACGATACTGATCAGACAACAGATTAGCCCAATCTAATGTTGACGGGCCTATCCATGATCCTGCTGAATGCGACGGATGTAATGGTCTGGGCCTTCTGGCCGTTACGTACTTGGGCCTTCTCCTGCAACCTGCGGATCTTTTTGGCAGGGCGCACACGTAGTCCCGTGCACGCCTTCCCTTGTCTAAGGCTGGTTGTAATGGGTAGTATCATAAGTTAGTATCATGCATATGATACTAGTATATGATACTACCTCCCTAATGCATAGTATCATATAGTAGTATCATAGATGACTTTATTTATTGCCATGCATGACACATACTAGTGTAGCATTTATTATGATACGGTATCATGATATGATACTCAACCCTCTCTTACTTCATTTAATTCTATGCCACCTCATCAAAGTTATCTAGTTGACATGCATGATACTACCTATGATACTCCCATTACAACCAGCCTAATAGTCCAGCGGTCGCCAGCTCCTCTACACCCCACTGGTTGATGGGATATTCCGAAATGCTACGGTAGTCGGAGGCAGTGTAAATTCCGGCCTTCTACGCCACAGCCACGTAGTGCACCAAGAGGTTGCCGTCGCGGACGTCAGTCATAAGGGACGCGGGGATTCGATGATGCATCATGTACGCCAGTGCGCGCATGGCGCCGTCCGGATCGATCTTGAACAGCTTCCCCATGATGCGCGTGTAGATAAGCTCGTGCCGCTTCTCATCGGCCGCCATGGCCATATTTATTATTAACAAAGTCTCTGTTAGGTTTGCATATCGATTATTGGCTGAAATGGTCAAATGCATGGATGAACTAACGTGTCACGCTGCCGGTCCAATTCGGCAAATAGTGAGATGAAAATACAGCGAGCATGTCTCCGCATGTTAGTTAGGAAGTAACAATCAAGATAATAAATGGTCTCAAGGTTTGTTCTTCTTCCAAAGTAAAGAAATGAATATTTATTATTGATGTAGGCGGAGTTCTTGAGGAATCTAAAATTTGGCATTAGGAAATCACTTGCTTCTTGCTCATCTTCCTTTACTGTTCCACTATATTTAGTACCATTCTTGTTGCCGAATAAACGTATTAAATGGCTACTGCAATTTTCAACTCAAAATAAAAATGGCTACTGCAATCTTGCCCGTGTTTCTGATCCATAATGTCATCATGCTAACCTACCAACTACCACCCGCCGACAACCTACCTATGAGTCCATGAGTTTGCTTATTCGCTGGTTCAATTCCATTTGAGGAGTCTCATTCCGTGTGAATTAAGATCATTCCTGAAATTTATGCAGAGGCATTGGCTGGACGAGTAGGTCAATGCAGGATCAAGACTACGCACGTACATAAAAGCGTATTTTAGGGACGTCTACAGGAAAGTTGCCTGAATTTTTCTATTTATTTTTTTGCGTGTCCAGGTCGGATACACGTACAACAAGCTGGCTCGTCCTGCAGCACGCAGCACGCTCCCTCCTGGATTCAAAGCGTCATGACCCATTCAGAAAGAAAAGAAGAAGCTGCGTGATGTGCCGTCGGCAGTACTAACATGCTGCATCACCCTAGATGCACGTGCAAACCTAAGCTCATCTTACCTTCGAGATTTCTGATTGTGCTGTTTCAACTTGATTAGAAATGAACAAGCAGCTGGGAATTACAAATCTGGACTCGTGGCTTACAGAAATCTCCATCTTGTTTTCCCGAGCAAACAATAGTGCGTCTAGTGCCACTGTGGAACCCTAACCCTAACGTATCTACGAGCTGGCACCTAGGTTCCTGCACGACTGCACCTCACATGCCGAACAGGCTTGCACAGGAGGGGAGCCCAGAAACTCATTGCCCACGGTGGTGGATGGTGGGAAATGGACGCTTACCCTAGTCGCATCTTAGTAGTGAAGAAAGAAAGGTGATACTCCCTCTTTCTCGTTTCTTGTTTTGTGACATATCAACCAATAAGAGATGTGGGCTGTGCATGCTTTCAATGACTTGAGACTACCAAACATGACATGTAGTGGTTAGTTCATTGCATGCAGTGCTATTAATTAGCAAAAAGACATTAAGTGTTCTTGTTTTCCTCTCCGCCTTGGTCGCGGTGCACAACGTAAGATGACTTACACACCTAGATGGAGGGAGTAACACTTTTTTATGGATAGATGGACGTAGGATCACTTATTAATTGCAGTTAGTTTGGACTTTGGATGACTCTCAGTTAGAATTAGGATGTTACATGGATAAATAGACATGCATGAATACAATTTTCACTCTTCCTGTTTTTATTTTTAGAATGTGATAAAACAACTTACAAAAATACAGTAGTACAATAACATACTCATAACTTCAACCCGATCAGAAAAAGTACTTTTAATGGTGCCGACACTGGCAAAGTAGAGATAAAGAATAATTCATCTCAAAGATAGGATCGAGAAATAATGATTTAAAGGATATTTAGGGTATATAAAAGCAATAACTTGATTACCCCATGGTGTTGTTGACAGGCTTATCAAAGATCCAGCTAAACGGGGCCGATGTTGCAGGCTGGGTTTTCTGGCCGCTGCGCTCGTGAGCCTTTTCCTCCAACCTGCGGATCTTTTGGGGCAACACGCACACGTAGTCCCGAGCACGCCTCCCGTCGTCGGAGAGTTGGGCCGCTGCCAGCTCTTTCACCCCCCACTGCTTTATCAGGTGCTCCAAAATGCTACGGTAGTCCGAGGCGGTGTAAATGCCGGCCTGCTGCGCCACGGCCGCGTAGTGCGTGAAGAGGTCACCGTCGCGGCCGTCTGTCATGAGGGATGCCGGCATGACGATCCGGCGGCGCATCATGTACGCCAGCGCGCGCACGGCGCCGTCCGGGTCGATCTCGAACAGCTTCCCCACGATCCGCGTGTAGGCCAGCTCGTGCCGCTTCTCGTCAGCCGCGATGGCACCGCATATGCGCGCGAGCGCCACGTCGCCATACTCCTTGGCGCGACGGGCTGTGTTGCCGTGAGAGATGGAGGTGGCACGCTCCTGGAAGGCGACGTAGATGAAGCCGTGGTAGGGGCTCCGCGCAGCGTTCATGACCATGCCAGACTGGATGAGGTTGTGGATGGTCCTCTCGACCTGCCGCATGTCTACGCGGCCGGAGAGGAAGAGGTACCTGTTAAGCACGTCGCCGTGCCGGTTCTCCTCGGCAGACCAGCCGCGGATCCAGCGCGCCCAGGCAGTGCCGCTGGAGCCGGTGAGGTCGCGCACGGCCTCGAAGCGGTTGGGTATGCTCTGGTAAGTTGGCAGCGCCTCCTCCGTGACCATGTTCCCCACGAGGCACACGAGGTGCGCGTCGGGCAGGCCGGCCGCGCGCGCTGTGATGTCGGAGCACGCCGCGTGGAAGCCGTCGGCGCCCAGCGACGCCAGGTCCGGCAGCAAGTCCGTCGGCTGCCACGCCACCTGCGCGGGCTTAAGGAGTGGCACCACATTGGCCTCCGCCCAAGGCTCCAGATGATCGAACACCTCTAGCTTCGCCGGCTCCAGGTACATGAGCCATTCGTCGTCAGTGCCCTCCTCTTCGTGCCTAGCCGCAAAGGCGGCGCCCCGGCCAGTGCGCGCGCTTCTCTTACTAGGAGGAGGGTCGGCTCCCCCTGCTAGTTCGGCAGCATCAGCTTGGGGTAGAAGGGCGGGTTCTGCGGTGCAATTGGTGGTGTTCATACTCATATCCGCCATGATTCTTCCTCCTCCACTGGTCCTAGTGCATCTCCTGCGTACAATCAAGTAGTAATGATCGAGAGAATCATTGCGTGCAGACATTTTCGCCTGAAGCATACATTCGTACGTACCAGTAGCAGTAGGTGATGCTGGTCGCCATATCATTCCTTGTTCTCGTCCATGGCCTGGCCAGTGGACAAGGATGTCTGAGGAGCCATGACGTTGCCATATCACACTCTGTTTCTGACAAGATAAATGAAGCTATATCTTCTTTGGCGCGGTCGGAACGTATTTATAGAGCAGGTTCACTCTAGCGAAAGTGCCGTGTCCCGACTCCCGAGTCATGGACAGGTTACGGATTGTAGTTAGGTGGCAGTTTTGTACGGATTGTAGTTAGGTGACAGTTTTTGATTGAAGATTAGGAGGATAAGGGGCCATGCCCGTTAAGTTCGAGGGTGATCAATTAGCGCTAAACATCGCATCCCTAAAAATAAAATAAATAGATGACTAGGACACATCTAGATGCGTCCTAGTTATTACACATATATAGGTGACTAATTCAAACATAAAAGAAAAAAAAATAACCACACGAATCTTCATATAAGATCAATGACACGGTACTTAGATGTGCAATACTTATATAAATATTGCATATCTAAGTCCTATATAACTGATCTTACGTCGAGATTCGCGTGGATATTTTCCTTTTCTTTTTTCTTTTCCTCTTTACGCTTGATTCACTCACTTAGTGTGCAATACTTAGGCATCCTAGAGACACCCAATAAAGAAACAATATATGGTTTCCCAAAGACACACAAAAAAGATTGCAGATGCTCAAACACCGGTTCATAGACTAAACCAACGGCCATCGGAAATTTTTGGGTATGAAAGTGCGAGTTCACTTGTGCCTGGCCGTCCGATTGCCTTAAGATTCAAAAGCTTGTATAGTCTTAGACTTTTGATTACTGTTGGGCGGGGTCGATTCATGCATACTTTTGGCGGCTTTTGCCAGTGCTACATGCGCCATCCACCTCACCTCCTATGCCTTTGTCATTTCATCTTTTAATTTCAATTTACTATATCTTTCGAACCAAAAGACCAATTTAAGTTTCGTTTGCATATTTCTGTTCGCCGCGACACAAATTTTTGAGAAAGACCAATCTTCAATACATTTCAACAACTTCCAAAAAATTACAAGTTTCAAATATCGAAACTTGATAATCGTAACATTAAGTTTTACCAAGTTACATATACTTTTAGGGTTTAGGCTTGGGGCTTAGGCTTTACAATTTAGGATTTAGGGTGTAAGTGTTAGTTTTTAAAACTTGCTAAATTTATTATCATTCCTATCAAGTTTTAGTAGTTAAAACCTGACTGCCGCCCATTTTTCTCGCGATCTGTGGGGTCACTGGCTTCTGCATGAGGAGGATTTTATTGTTCGATCATACCCATGAATATGTAAAAGAAATATAAATTGGGCTTTCGGTTCAAAAGATATAATAGATTCAAGTTCGAAAATCAAAATAAAAAACATGGAATATAGGATGGGTGGTGCTGCCAAAACCTGTGAAAAGCTGCACTCATGGACCCCATATAATTTGATTAAGTGTTAAAACTCTTTTGCTTCACCTCCCGTTGCAGCCTGTTCGCCTCCTTCTCCTGTGCCTATAAAAGAGAGGTCGCTCCTCTCCAGAGAGACATATAAGAACATCACCCTACTCGCCACGAATTCCTGAGCACTGAGCTACTGCTACGATCTTCCCCATCCCGGCTTGTGGTGTGCACCGCAGGTCGGGACAAGAGGGCCTCGAAACCCCACCACCTTGCGTCTGTCAGACGGGAGAAGGGTGATAAGGTTTTGGGAGCGCCTGGTGACTACTGACCGGTTCATCACGGACGTTCGGACACCGACGACCACTTCCCTAACGCATTTAATTCTTCCCCGACATTGACAACCTCTTCGACGACATGGCTGGCGAGGACATCGACCCCAAGACCGGGGCTTCTGCCATTGCTCCGTACGTCTTCTTGTTCTCTCTGTTTAAGATCATGCTACAATTTCTTGCTCTAGCCTTTCTTGTTCCACCCTCTGTTCTACATATGTTCTGTTCTAGTTCATATGTATAGATGCTATTTGCCTTCACTCTGCTAGATTATATGACTTGTTTCATCTCTACTATAATAGACATATTTTATTTACTATTTCTGTTAGTAAAATTAAAATCATACGGTAAATTGCTCATATCTCCAACAATCCAAAAACCTTACTATAGGCAATTTACCCCAAGTAGTTTTGCTCCATTGATGATGCCTCCCATGTTTGAGGGTGTGCACTATAAGAGGTGGCACGTGAGAGTAGTCTTACGGTTTCAAACCATGAGTTGCTATGATGCCACTCCTGGCAAACCTGAAGGAGATCTTGATACTCAACAGGAACAAGCTTTTTAGAAAATGGATACCCTATTTGAGGCTGCTCTCTTGAGTGCTCTTGGTGAGAACATAGTTGATGCTTATGTGTCAATTGATAATGGAAAATATATCTGGGGCCTTTTCGAGGCCAAGTTTGGGGTCTCAGATGCCGACAATCGAGCTTTACATCATGAAACAATTCTATGACTACATAATGACTTGTGAGCGCCGTGGTTGAGCAAGCTCACGAGATGCAGTCATTTGCTAGAGAACTTGAGCACTTCAATTGTATGTTACCGGACAAGTTTGTTGCCCGAGGTATCATCACTAAGCTTCCTCCCTCATGGAGGAACTTTGCTACCTCTCTGAAACACAAGAGACAGGAGTTTTCCGTTCCGGATCTCATTGGTACTCTTGATCTGGAAGAAAAGGTGGGAAACAAAAGACACACGTACTCGAGGCATTGAGGGAGGATCTAGTGCCAATCTGGTATAGAAGAAAAACTTCCAGTCCCACAAGTTCAAGAACAAGGGCAAGTTTGATGCTAAAACAATGTTCAATGGGAAGAACAAGGCTATACAACACACCAATGTCAAGAAGAAGAATGACAAGAAGAAAGGTGTTTGTCATGTGCGGAGATCCCGATCATTGGGCTCCTAGTTGCCCTAATCGTTTTGACAAGCGTCATCTTGGGAAAGGCGGCAAGACCGGTAAAATTGTTATTGGTGACATTAACATGAAGGATGCTGGGTATGATATATTTTCCACTATTATTTCAGTATGTCATTCCCCTGATTGGTTGATAGACACGGGTGCTAACGTGCATGTATACGGTGATATTTCCATGTTTTCCTCTTATCAGACTGCAGGGACTTCCACCGTGCTGATGGGCAATAGTTCAAGTGCTTCTGTTCGTGGTGTTGGCATGGTCGATCTGAAGTGTAATTACTTCGGGGAAGATTGTGCAGCTGAAGAACGTGCATTATGTGCTCCGTCAATAAAAATCTTGTTAGCGGGTCTTTTCTGTGTAGAGATGGCTACAAGCTTGTCTTTGAGTCGAATAAATTTGTAATATCCAAGTATGGAACTCTTGTTGGTAAAGGCTATGAATCAGGAGGCCTGTTCCGTTTATCCTTGTCGATGTGTGCAATAAAGTTGTTAATCAGGTTTGCAACAATAGTGAATCAAATGTATGGCATTCACGTCTGGGTCATGTTAACTTTGGTTGCATGTCGCAACTAGCCAAGTTGAACTTAATCCCTAGTTTCACCACTGTCAAGGGATCTAAGTGTCAAGTTTGTGTGCAAGCTAAACAAACTCGCACGTCTCATACGACTGCGGAAACAAGAAATCTTGCACCACTAGAGCTCATACATTCAAACCATTGTGAAATGAATGGTGTTTTGACAAAAGGCGGAAAGAAATATTTCATGACTTTAATTGATGACTCCACTAGATACTGCCATGTGTATCTTCTGAAATCTAAGGATGAGGCTTTGAACTTTTTCAAGATCTATAAAGCTGAAGTGGAAAACCAACTTCATTGAAAGATCAAGAGGCTTAGGTCTGATCGTGGTGGAGAGTATTTTTCCAATGAGTTTGATTCTTTTTGTGCGGAACATGGTATAATCCATGAGAGGAAGCCTCCCTATTCACCTTAGTCAAATGGGGTAGCCAAAAGAAAGAACCATACTCTAACTGATTTGGTTAATGCCATGTTAGACACATCTGGTCTCTCCAAAGCATGGTGAGGGGAGGCGATATTGACTGCATGTCATGTCCTAAACCGATCGAGTTCCCACAAAGAACAAAGAGATAACTCCATTCGAGGAATGGGAGAAGAAAAGGTTAAATTCTTTTACCTATGAACCTGGGGTTGTTTGGCGAAAGTCAATGTGCCAATTCCAAACAAGCGCAAGCTTGGACCAAAACTGGGATTGTGTTTTTCGGGATATGCTTTTCATAGCATTGGCTATAGATTCTTGGTTATAAAATCTGAGGTATCTGACATGCACGTCGATACAATCATGGAGTCGAATGATGCGACTTTCTTTGAAGATATCTTTCCCATGAAGGATATGGCTAGTTCATCAAATTAGGAGATGCCTAGTTCATCAAGGTGAATTAGTTACAATTACTGAACCTACCATTTTGATGGAACACTTTGAAAATCCTGTGTAGGAGAACAATGAAGTTCCTATTAGGAGCAAGAGACAGAGGACTGCAAAGTTCTTTGGTGATGATTTTCTTGTGTATCTCATAGATGACACTCCAAGTTCTATTTCAAAGGCCTATGCATCCAAGATGCTGACTCTGGAAGGAAGCGGTCCGTGGTGAGATGGATTCCATCTTGGCAAATGAAATTCGGGAGATAACTGATCGTCCTTAAGGGTGCATACCTATAGGGTGCAAATGTGTATTCAAGAAGAAGCTTGGGACTGATGGTACTATTGAGAAGTACAAGGCATGGCTCGTGGCCAAGGGTTATACCCAAAAGGAAGGTGAGGACTTCTTTGATACTTACTTACCTGTCGCTCGACTAACTACTATTCAAGTACTACTTTCACTAGCCGCCTCACATGATCTTCTCGTTCATCAAATGGATGTTAAGACTGCTTTCCTAAATGCGTAGTAGGATGAGGAAATTTATATGGAACAACCAGATGGGTTTGTAGTAGAAGGTCAGGAAGGAAAAGTGTGCAAGTTGCTGAAGTCTTTGTATGGACTCAAGCAAGCATCCAAACAGTGGCATGAGAAGTTTGAAAGATCTTTAATGGCTGCAGGCTTTGTTATAAACGAAGCTGACAAATGTGTGTACTACCACCATGGTGGGGTGAGGGAGTTATCCTTTGTTTGTATGTTGATGACATATTGATTTTTGGAACAAATCTGATGTTATTAAGGAGTTCAAGGATTTCCTATCTCGTTGTTTTGAGAGGAAGGATTTAGGAGTGGCTGATGAACATCAAGCTGTTGAAAGACGATGATGGTGGGATTACATTGCTTCAATCTCACTATGTGGAAAAGATCTTGAGTCGCTTTGGCTACAGTGACTGCAAGCCCTAGCGTGTTGCTTCGAAAGAATCAAAGAATTGCTAGAGATCAATTGAAATATTCTCAGATTATTGGCTCGCTTATGTATTTAGCCGGTGCTACAAGACCTGACATCTCTTTTGCTGTTAGCAAACTGTGTCGGTTTCTCTCAAAACCAGGAGATATGCATTAGAAAGCTCTAGAGAGAGTTATGTGTTACTTGAAAGGCACTACGAGTTATGGCATTCACTACACTGGGTACCCAAAGGTACTAGAAGGGTATAGTGACTCAAACTTGATCTCAGATGCTGATGAGATAAAGGCCACACGAGCGGATATGTATTCACTCATAGAGGTGGCGCTGTTTCTTGGAAGCCTTGCAAGCAGACCATCTTAACAAGGTCAACAATGGAAGCGGAACCCACAACACTAGATACAGCTACGGTCGAAGCAGATTGGCTTCGTCGGCTCTTGAATGACTTGCCGATTGTTGAGAAACCTATAGCGGGTATCCTTATGAACTGTGACAATCATACTATGATCGCTAAAGTGAGCAGCTCAAAGGATAACATGAAGTCATCAAAACATGTTTAAAGAAGGTTGAAGTCTATGAGGAAAATGAGAAACTCCAGAGTTATTGCATTGCACTATATCCAAATGTCTAAAACATCATCCTTTTACAAAGGGTCTATCACATAATGTGATAAATAATGCATCGAAGAAGATGGGTATGAGAACCAAAATATGAGTTGTTCACAGTGGTAACCTAGTCTATGTAATCGGAGATAGCGTCAATTAGATGTGGAAGACAAGCTGTTGGTCAACTGAGAGGAGAGTATTCTTACTATTAACAATACCACTCCATGAAGACGCAATACTCTTCTAATCTGCATGACATGTTGATGTATATCTTAATGTGTTCTAAGTGGCTCATTTAAGCAGAGATGTCCTGCAGAACATCTTTTGAAGAACACACCTATATGAGTCTAATTGTTAAACATCGCTATCTATGAGAGTAGGGTGCTCTCTAGTAAACTCATGAAAAGTCTCAGAGTATGACGCATAAGGTCCACGCGCGAGGAAGTCCCACGGTAGCCTAGTATCGGTCAAGGCTTTGTGTGAAGCTAGATTCATAGAAAACTTGCAGTTCCAGGCCTAGTCCACTATTCAAGTTGCTTACTAGTGTAACATAGAGTTATAGATGAAAGTTCGACTTAACAGTCTCCACTATAGTACCGGTATATATGACAGTGTTTTGGAACAAAAGGAAAAATTTTGTGTGCCTCTGGGATCTGGTGGGGGATTGCTGGAATTTAGTCTATTTTGGGACAACCCAATAGTAATTTCAGAAATTCCTAATAAATCCTGCAGGCCCACTTGGCTCAGTCGTGCAAGGCAAGGGGTGCTACTAAAGTTTAGTCCCACATTACTAGTTTGGTAGGAGTTGGACCTCCTTACAAGGGAGGTTGTTTCCCCACATGTATGAGCATGGGAACAAGAGGGACATTCACGCGCGCTCCTCCTCCGCCGCACGCCATGCCACGCCACGCCACGCCACGCCACGCCTGCCTCGTCACAAGATGCGGGTTGCGGGTATGAGCCGTGCCGATGTCTAAATTTTTGCCACGCACGATGGAAGTATGAATGGTCACACATGAGCTAAAACGTTTTGCTGTAGTGGAGATTGAATTCAAATGGCGCACCTCTTCAGCAACAGGCTGTTCGCTTCGTCTCCCTCTTTTGCTTCACCTCCCATCGCAGCCTGTTCGCCTCCTTCTCCTGTGCCTATGAAAGAGAGGTCGCTCATATCCAAGGAGACACAACAGAACATCATCCTACTCTCGCCACGGAGTTCCTGAGCACTGAGTTACCGGTATGATCTTCCCCATCTGGGCTTGCAGCATGCACCGCAGGTCGGGACAGTAGGCCTCCGAAAATGCACCACTTTGAGTCCTGTATGGGAGAAGAGTGATAAGGTTTTTGGGGAGTACTCTGCGCGACTACCGACTGGTTTATCACGGACGCTCCGGACACTGACGACCACTTCCCTAACGATGACTTCTTCCCTGACGTCGACAACCTCTTTGACGACATGGCTGGCAAGGACACCGACCCTAAGACCGGTGCTTCTGCCGCTGCTCCGTACGTCTTCATGTTCTCTCTGTTTAAGATCATGCTACAGTTTCTTGCTCTAACCTTTCTTGTTCCACCCTATGTTCTACATGTGTTCTGTTCTAGTTCATACGTACATATGCTATTTGCATTCACTCTGCTGGATATATGACTTGTTTCATCTCTACTATAATAGACATGTTTTATTTACTATTTCTGTTAGTAAAATGATACAGTAAATCATTTCCAACAGGATATACATTTAGATGGGCGCGTCAATCTAAAGAAGGCAAATGTGGTGGCACATGATTTAGCTAAGTTTAGTTTTGGTAACCATGCCGTTATGGTTCTTTTTGCGAGGATTCCAATAGGGTTCTTGTAAGTAGTGTCCGCTCAGCATCCCATATATGGGTGGTGTTTTTCAAAAATAAAAAAGACCAAACCACTCCAACTAACTTACACTAAATAAAAGAGATATTTTATCGGCTCATCTCGGTGACAAAACATATCTCTTGATTTCTTTCTATCTTAGTGACCCAAAGTTTATCCCCTATCTCTAAATTCCTTTTCATCTTAGTGACCCAAAGTTTACGCCCCCAAAAAATAAGAGTTGTAGAAAGTCAGTCTGCTTCCCACGGTAAAATCAAGGGGACCAAGAGATTAGAGCAGAGATCTCTCGTGATCTTTTTTATAAAATCCCTTCTCATATATTAACTAATTAAAAGGTTCTTACAACCACTTATTACATTATTAGTCACGCAGGGCGGAACACTATTACAAAGCACACCGTCCGATCTATTATTAAAACTAAACTTTGCAATCTCATGCACCAGCAGATTATGTTGTCGGTTAATCTTAATAATCTTGATATCTTTGATAAACTTGCAAACGCTCAACACTTCCTTTTTGAGAAAGGTGACCATGAAAGAGCAATCAGTTTCCAACATAAATGATTTGTGAAGAGTAATACCAATGTATAACCTGGCAAGGCACGCGTGAAGTTCCGCTTCATCCACACAGGTACATGCTACTTGTGATAGGCGTTGGGATTCCCATGAAAAGGAAGGGTGATGTAGTATATTAGCGGATAGTATTACCCTCAGTTAAGAACCAAGGTTAATGGTACCAGTAGGAGACACCACACAAAAAACTATAAGCAGTACCTGCACACACACAAAGCAAATACTTGCACCCAACATGGGAAGAGGGTTGTCAATCCCCTTGTACTCGTTAATTGCAAGGATTAGATCTGATAGTGGTAGATAGATAAATAAAAATAAAAACAAAAGTAAATAAATTGCAGCAAGTATTTTTAGGTTTTACTTTAGTAATATAAAGTGAATGGATCCCGGGGGCCATAGCATTCACTAGAGGCATTTCTCTCATGAGTATTGTAACGGTGGGTAGACAATACTGTTGGGCAATTGATAGAAAAGCACATAGTTATGATGTTATTCATGGCATGATCAATACATATGCATTATGTCCGAGACAAGTAGACTGATATCCATCTGCATCTGCTACTATTACTCCCTCGACCGCTATCCAGCATACATCTTAAGGTATTAAGTTCATAAGGAATATAGTAATGCTTGAAGCATGATGACATAATATATACAAAGTAAAATCAACTAATATGATTGAACCCTATGATGACCTACAAGTGCACAAGGCTGTTGTAGCAATTTCGTGGTAAGTGAAGTGTCGAACCCACGGGGAGCAAATAGGAAGGGATTACAAACCCCGCAATTCACGCTTATTACTTACCTAGTTACGCACGCACCCAAACCGTAGTTCAAAAATAGCCTATTACAATAAGTTGCCAGGAAGACAAATAAAAGGATAGTGTTTATCTAAACTACAAATAGGAAATAAAGAAAAAAATAAAGATACTAAACTAAGAGAAACGGTGCTTGAGTAGTAAATGTTCTCGAGGGAATCAGAGTCATCATCACAAGTATGATGCTAACAACACATGATAGACATGGCTTTCTAATTATATCACTAAGCCACTTGTATATGATCTTGTGTGGGCAGAGCCAATAAAGTACGCATTCCCCACTTCGGTTATTGCGTGCACTCGTGCCACCACCATGCTTCCCCACTCCCGTTTATCACATTGATGATTAAGGGGAGCGAAATCCCCGTGGTCACGGCCTTAAGTTCTAGGGTTCTCCACTAATCCCTATTGGCCAAGGGTGAAGGCAGAATAGGACTGTCACAACTGACCCTCCACAACCATGCTACTCACCTATATGACTTGCCTCAAGTCCAAAAGGGGCTAATACTGTGCGAGCGCTCTTCACAACACCATAAGACAATCAACACAATACATATAAACAGAATATTAGATCGCTTATTCAACAAAGTACTAATCATGCAAGGGTTCATCCAATTCCCCGAGAACTAATAAAACTACTCAAACATCATAGAGGGAGAGGGCAAGTTACAAGCCTTCGTGAAGCCAGTGGGGGAGAGGGGCATGGCGGCACCGGTTGTGGTGGTGATGGCGCCGCCGGTGGTGAGGACGGGCCGATACACGTGGTGGAGGCACCCCTTCTTCTTCCTCTTGGCTTGGACCTTCTCCTCTCTATGGAGGTGGTCTTGGGGCAACAATGGAGATGGATGATGGCTGCATGGATGGATGAATGAGGAGGAGATGACGGCTAGGATTGAGCCTCCCGATATCTCCTCCATTTATGTGGTCATCCAAGGGCTCAAGATGAGCCTTATGTTCACCCAATCCCTTCATTATGAGACAAGGATCCCATGGGAACAATTGGGAATGAAATTGGTGAAGAATCCCATCTAGAAGGGTAACTATTGAAGTTGTGTGCACGTCAAACGACTATTGAAATGACAGAGAGCTGTTGTATGGAATGTTGTCTTTTGATGTGACCCCTCTGGTAAAACATTCGTCATTTCTTCATACGAACTCGGAATTTGACGTTCTTGGGCTCGTTGGAATCGTATGAATGACGCCGGTCCATTTCTGGTATTAGATCTTGATTTGGAGCACTCTGCAATATGAATTTTTTTGACCTTCAAAATGGCTAAGTCCCCAGGCTGACTTTGTATTGAACCCATTCTTAGTTCTTTCATCATGCTTGGTCCTAGGTTGCTCTAATACACCTATAGACACAAGAAAAGAAGGAAAACTAATAGAAACCAAATAAATACACATATGTGCAATGCTCACAATTATAAGTGCAAAAATCGGTAATCATGCATAATGGACATATATTTGGTTCAATGGGACATGATATATGAACAGAACATGCAACATATGAGCTCTAAAATGCGTAAGATATAGAACCATCAACCATCGTTCTACCCTTACTAACAACAATACAAATTGCGGCCTCACTACTCCTTCATCACAAAGAATGAGAACACCACAAGATTGATCCTACAACCAAGCACCTCTCCCACTGAAGATAAATTAATCTATTTGGACAAAATTATAGATAGATCACAGAGAAATACAAGACTATAAAAATCACACATGAGAAATCTCATAAAAGACTCAATTACTTTCACCGAACAATCTGATTATAAACCCAGAATTCATCGGATCCCAACAAACACACCGCAAAAGATTACATCAAATTGATCTCAGATGAGAACAAGGTATTGAAGATCAAGAGAGAGAGAGAGAGAGAGAGAGAGAGAGAGAGAGAGAGAGAGAGAGAGAGAGAGAGAGAGAGAGAGAGAGAGAGAGAGAGATCTAACTGTTGTTATGGACCCGTAGGTCTTGTGGGAACTACTCACGCATCATCATGGAGCCAGCAAGGTTGATGTACATGACTTCCATGACCGATTTCCTCTCCGGCAGAGTACCGGCGGGGATCTCCAGATGGGTTCGTGGAAGAACAGAGGCTTTGCAGCGATGATAAAATTATTTCGGGTCTCGCTTTAGGGGTTTCCGAATATTTCTTAATTTATAGCGCTGGAATTAGGGCAAACGCACATTCATGGGGCCCACAAGCTCAGACGGCGCGCCCCTGAGGGCGCGTCGTGTGAGCTTGTGCCCCACCTACAAATATTCTAGCCCTCCCCTAAAGATCTAGGGTCTCTTCTGGTCCATAAAAAGTCACCGTAAAGTTTCATCTTGTTTGGCCTTCGTTTGGTATGATTTTTCCGCGAAACAAAAAATAGACAAAAACAGGAACTTGTATGATGGTCAGAGTGATGATGAGTAGGAGGTCATCGGTCACCAGGGATGATCACGAGGCCGGCCCATCCGGCGTGGTGGTGACGAATACGACTAGGCTCACGACTAAAGAGTGTGACTCCAAACCACTAGCTAGATGGGGAGGGCTAATTCACTGCCATAGCTAGTTTAACTACTGGTGTATGTTTAGTTGATCGTACAAACTATTTAACATTATGCATGTTTTATGTTTTAACTATATGCATGATTTGTTAAATTATTTAATTATTAGAGTGTTTAGACTATCAAATGAACCAAGATATATGTGTTTTATGTTGAACTATATGCATTTGGTTCTAGCACTGCTTAACTACTAGAGTGCCTAAACTATCTGCAATATCTGAACCTAGCTATATACATATCTACGTATTATGTTAGTCATTTTCGATCATGATGTATGTTTATTTTGTTAACATGAATGCAGTAAATTGATCCCCCGTGTGTGACCTGTGGCGTAGTGAGATGCGAGAAGGATAGGAAGTTCTTCATAGATTTTCCAGATGACTGTCTGGCTAGGACGGTATGTTTTAGTTCAACATATTCTGACTGAATTTCATATAGTTGTGCCCAAAATTGTCTAACTATCGATTTCTTTTAATTTTGCTTAGGCCATCCGGGGGGGGGGGGGGGCATGGCATGACTTCCTAGAGAGGTTTTGCATTTCGTTTGATGCAACCATCACATTCTAGTGCACCCTCACGAAGATGCGGACGACTCTGAACTTCACTCGTCTTGTCACCAATTAGGCATACTGCACCTATTTTGGGTGCGTTGGTTGGAGAGACCTTGCAGATGCCTATGGGATAGAATCTGGAGCGAGGGCCACATTCTACCAAAAGTATAATCACAAGGAGATCATGGTGTTCTACAGGCCCACTAATAGCTTTCATTCCCTTAATCCAGACTATGATCCTGTGTCCAACTGCCGAAGTGTCTAGTTAGGACGATTTCCCTACTCCAGCCTACAACCCTAAGTCCTACAGAAATCAGGAAATTTGCAGTTAGTACTACTCTTGCCATCAGCTTTTTGTCAGGGCAGATGGCAGAGACATAATTTGATGTCAGTCGCTCACGACAGACAAAAGCTGTCGGCAAAGAAAGACTTTTCCATCTGTCTTTACTTGGCTGAGGATAAAAAAAAGACTTTGTCATCTGTGTTTATTTGGCTGATGGCACAAACATACTTTGATGTCTGTGTTTTTATTTAGCTGACGACAGACATGACCGTCAGTCATTGATGAAAGAGAAAAGCCATCGGCGAAGAAAGACTTTTCCATCTATGTTTACTTGGTTGACGACAAAAAGAGACTTTGTCGTCTGTGTTTATTTGGCTGATGGCAAAGACATACTTTGACGTATGTGTTTTTATTTAGCTGATGGCAAAGAGAAAACACACTAAGCGGATCGATGATGTGGCAAAAGTGCTTCCTTCCTATTAGTGGCGCTCTACCTCCCATGGATGGATTATGTAGCAGGGGAGCACAATCCACCCACGTGCACACCCACCACTGGTCTCTCCCTCTTATCCTCTTCTCTATTTCTCTTATCCCGAGTAATCTTCGATCCCCCATCCCCACAACTGACGTGGGCGGCGACTGCTATGGTCGGTAGGCCGTTTCACTAGCGACGCATGGAGAGGCCGGGCACCCCTCCTTTTGGAGAAGATCCACCAGGGAGGTCGGAGCTGGATGCTATCGTTGAGGAGCCCGAGCGTGCTCAGTGAGCCAGGTGTTGAGCGCGCCACACTGGGAGCCCGTAGGCCGCCGGTTGGAGCCCGTGTTTTCAAGCGCCGAGCGGTTCACGACCGCCTTCGAGAGTGTCTGTGATGGAGGTAGGGAGTCGCGGTCGAGCACCTGAGAGCCCACCACCGTTTCCGGGAGGCAAAGCCGGTGGTGCGGATGTTCTAGTCCAGTGCGGGGCCGAAGCCAAACGAAGCCAATGCCGTCATCGTTCATGTCCTGATGGCAACGGGCGTCACCATGGACAAGGTAGCCTCCTGCGGGAACAGAGAGAGGGAGAGAGAGATGAGGCAAGGTAGAAAAAAGAGAAGGGAGACAGTGGAAGAGCTAGCTGCATGCCATTGTCTTTTTAATATTTACCAACCTCTTTGCCGTTAGTCTAAAAAAAACAGTATGCAAAGAGCCGACACTAAATGACGTTCCATGAAGTTGCTTTTCTTTGCTGTCAACCACATTCTCACTAACGACTAAGATATTATTGCTGACGAGAAAGACTTTGCCATTTGTCCGATGAAAGTTGACAGCAAAATATCTCTTTGCTGACAATGTTTGGCGTCAGCAAGCTAACCACTAAGTCTTTGCCGTCTGTTTTCCAGCCTTTGCCGGTTGTCCTTGGCCGCCAAATTACCCGATTAGTACTTTGTCGAACTAAAATGATGTCATTTACCACTATTTAGCACTGTCAAACTTGATTTTACTGCTGCTGTTAAACTGAACTATGTTGTCATTTGGCTGGGAAAGTACTGCTATAGAACTTTTTTTATATGTGAAAATCAAAATGGTGATGCGGGCAAACATGGTATGTCACTTTTGATGAATATTACTGTTCGCGTTGTACATGTGGCACGCCGTAAGTATATATGTTTTAGTGGTGGCATTGGCTGCCAACGCCACCTCTAAATTTTATCACTGGCGCCATATTGATGGTGTTGGGTATCCACTCCACAAAGGCCCTTTTTGCCACACCATCACTAGGCTTTTCCGCACTAGTGATGTTATGCGTGTTACTGGAGGAACTAAAACTTTGCATGAGTTCTTCCACTATATGCCAGTTGCATCTCTTCACTCTCCACGCACGCTCCTTTTTTTTGAGCATCAGTACAGACACAAGCGCTCATATACACGCGCATACACTCATCCCTATGAACGTACACACGCATACCCTATCCCTATGAGCACCTCCCTCCACACACGCCCCTTCTATGTGGAGGAAATACAGATGAGAGAAGATACACATAGTAGAATACACAAAATAGAACACATATACACACACCTGCCAAGTTCCTCTATGCTGAGTTGTTTCTCCGGTGACCCCATCTTGGCAAGTGTGTGCACAGATGTCCAGGAGAGCAGGCTTCCAAAACTGTTTCCCTTGAGAACCTGCATTGGGTACGGGCGACAAGGTTTTTGGAGAGTCTCTCGGCACAACTGCTCTCAAGTTCAACTACACTCTCAACGTTCGTCGCTTCTACTTTCCCTATGGCAGAACACCTTGTCTTGACCATCATGGCCAAACATGCTGCTGCACCCAGGGACGGAGCCAGGGTTGGGCGTGCAGGGCCATGGCTCCCCCCATGGTAAAAATAATCTGAAAACATCCCTGTATTGTTAGCTCAAATGCTCAAGATTTATATGTTTGGTCCCTTTAACCTTTTACCTCTTCTATGCCCCCCCCTCCCCCCACTACCAAGATTAACAGCTACGTCCCTTGTTGCACCCCAGGTTAAGGTGCCCGCGTATGTTCTAACCCTCTCTTATTACTAGTGTCATTGGTGCATATGTCTATGTGCTAGATGTTCCTGGTCTATGGTATTTCCATTTGCCATGTCAATAATTTTTTGATGATGCTAATCTGAATTAAGCTTAAATAAAAGCTGCCTAATTTCCTTATAACGTGTACGCCGAAGTCCAAAGAGTCTCTCCTTATCTCCGCATTTCTACTGTGCTTGTAAAGATAAAATCACTGGCGAGCCAAACACAAGCTTCGTGCAAAGTAGAAAGAGAAGGCAAACACACAGAGCTAACGAGACGAACTGACATCCAACATGACATGTTTCCACGAGCCCACCATGCTCACATGGGTACCACACCAGAAAGTAGCAGCAGGTCCGTGGGTTTTTGGCCACTTCATGATACGATGCTCACATGGGTACCACTTGAGATGACAACATTAAAGAGATGGTCTCACATCCGCAAAAAGAAAGAGAGATGGTCTCATGTTTGCATTAATAAGCATCATCGTAAGAGGAAAAAAATATAATCAATTCTTTTCGAGAAGAGATAGTGGCCTTGTGTAGATGTGATTTTGTTTATATTCGCCTTGTATTGGAAACCAGGGGAGAGGGGGGGGGGGGGGTGGGGGGTAACGTGTGATACTATGCATGCACTACAAAGTTAGTATCATATACTAGTATTGGGCAACCTTACGAGCTACACCGCGACCATGACACACTGAGATAGACCGGCGTTATGTTTGGAATCATGGGAACGAGCCTCTCACGATGCCCTCAAAAGACGCAATTGAAAGAGGCATTTAATTCTACACGCATGATGATGGAAGGTTTAAAATATGCGAATAGGAAGGGGAGCCTAGAATTTAGTATGACGCTTGCCGTAGCGGGAGTAACTTACCTAGTAAAAACACATCCCAAGAAAAACATGCTATGTGCAAACAGTTAATGAGGAGAGAGATGTGTTTACAATAACATAATATTTTACCATAACATAGTATTTCTAGAGGCAAAACTAGCCCACAAGCTAATAAATGACATAATCTATGGCACTACTATTATGATACTTTTCATATGGAGATGTTAACTTAGACTAATGCCATATGTATAACACTAATATAAGTTACTCTCACTATATATGACCAGCCTGACTAATATTATAGCCAACTGATAGCAATATAAAACTACCATGTCATGTATAACTATTATCAATATTCACTTGTACAGTAACGCATACTATAAAATTGGTTAGTATATTAGTACCTTTATCTATCTTCTCTCATCCTCTTTCTTCAGATTTATTAATTGTATTTGCATAGAAGCACGTGTATAGGAAGACTACCGCATAGGGAAATAGTACAACTAGATGTTAGCTATATAAATATGCCATGTCATCAATAGTTAGCATTACTAATTACTCTTAAATAGGTCTGAAATGCTGGCTATAAGATTAAAACTTTTTTTATTTTCTCTATATTTTTTCTTTCATTAAATGTTTTTACTTAGTAACACGTGTAGAGGTTGGCTCTTGCATGAGAGCTCACTCTTTGACTTTTTCCTAGTATCTTTCTTCCACATAGGCAAAAGTGCAATGTAACTGGCTTATGGCACACTATTGTACTTGCTGTAAGAACCCACACCCCTTACTTTTCCATGCCCCTCTCCATTAAATTGCCAAAAATGCCACATAGTGGGGTATAATCCTGCTGTTAGGACATCTCCAATAGTTTGTAGATTGTCTTGTTGGCAAAGATGTCCATATCATCATCCAACAAAATATCATACAACTACTTTAATCGAGTAAAATATTAATAAGGTGGTGTAAGCGAGTTATAAATGTTTAAATTATATTTTTTGCCGAGTTGAAAGACAGAGATGAGAAGAGCGAAGTGATGCGGTCAGAGATTAAGATCTAGCTATAGCACAAACTCCAAAAAACTTTAAGAGAACGTGAGGTGAGATATGTGCTAACATAGTCCTTCTTTGTAGTTAACTACTATATATTTTGGATATAGTAACATAGTAACCGGAAGTCCCCTTCTGCTCGCGAGCCCAAATGAGCTTGCAATGAACCGTAATATCGAAAAACATTGAAAAGAAGTTTAAAAAAATTCTGAATTTATTGTGGCAAACTATGACAAATGTTCTATATGCTTGGAAAGCTTCATGATGAAATCACATCCGTGGAAGTCGCGGCAAAAAAAGACATGATCAGTGCTCCAAAATGCTTTCAAAAGTAGCATTTTCAGAGCATCAATTTTGTTTTTTTTTAGGCACGGCTTGCATGAATGTGATTACACAATGAAAATTTGCAAGCACTTAAAACATTTGTCAAAATTTGGCACAAAAAATCATAATTATTTGAACTTTTTTTCAATGTTTTTCGGTGTTACGGTTAATCCAGGTATAAATATCTTCGGGACCAGTAACTTCGCGTCCGTGGTAACATACTATAACCAACAACCAACACTCGCTATAGAGCCATGTTTAAGAAACAAGCATTGAGAGTGTCATGATGAGTGGTTACTGGAAACGGAGGACCACGTTGGGCGACACGCACAGTTCACGACTGCTGACGCGTTTTAATTACACTGTAAGAGGTACTCATGTACGGAGTAGATGTACATATTCAGTTATAGTATTCATTCGTAGATTTTCTGTTCCTCTGTACGGTACAGTTCTCTGAATTGTCAGGTGGCAAATTATTCAGTTGATCTGTCAGACAGCCATCACTGTTCTTCTCTAAATAGGGACAGTGCACACATTATGATGACTTATACGGAATGCTTTTTACTCTGAAAGCTGGTACGATTAAGTAAAAGGACTGGTCCAAAATTTTAAGGACGGCACTAGGGAGCGAATATTTGCTAGTATAGAAAATGAAGGAGAAGCACACACCCCATATATGTTAATCTAATAGACGTCCCTGGTGGCGAAAAGTAGCAGCCTAGCATCCTGCTATGATCCCCACCCTATCGTGACACATACTCTCTCTGCATAAACGCTTGGGTGATCTCCCGTGCATTTAATTTTGTTAATTCTTCTCAAAATATATTTTTTACCAATAGTATTGCCTTCCCAATCCGTTGGATGTCAGGGCAACTCTACTCCCCAGGCTTCATCGGCGAGCCCGTGGATTCGCCTCTCTTTTACTTGCCGCTCCGGCGGATGGTGGAGTAGAGCGGAATCCCAGTGCTTTCGCTCAGGTTAGTAGTTTAGGTTTGGGTTTTCAATCCTTGAAGGTTCGGCGCTCGCACGGATGGCGGCGCTTTTTTCTTGAATTAGTCTTCCAAACTCCGATATTCCTTGAGTTCGTCCGTCCGGCAGCTGTCAATGGAGGTTCGGCGTAAATCCTTGTCGTCTTCTTGGACTGGTGAGATTAGGATTTCTCGTTGTGTGGCAAGATTTGGTGTTAGATAGTTCACATATATTCAAAGGTTCAACAACGATGACTGCCGCTTCATAGCATTTGTCCTTAGGGTTATGTGCATGAAGACATCCTGGCTATCATCGATATGGACAAGCTGGCTCGAGTAGGGGAGCAACGACAATTGTGCAACGATGGCTTGTTCTGATGACCATAGTGGTCATTCTGTAGTCACGAAATTTTGATGTAATTTTAATTATGTTTGAGGTGCTTTGTGCTTTGGGTGTACTTTTACAATAGAGATAGATTCATTACGCAAAAAAGAATTAAATTTTTTTCAACATGCTATAAATTTTGAATCAAACATCGAAATTATGGTTTAATTTTACCATTGGGTATCTCATGGTGGGCTTTTTAAAACTGTTGCCTTTTTTGCGAACGTAAAACTGTAATCCGTTTTGGTACGTTTTGACAAATATTTATATGAAGTAATTTTATTTAAAATGAAGCTAGATTCTAATACTAACATATGGACGGCATTTTTTTGTCTATCGGTTGCTCAACTCACTGGAGTATATCTTTTTCGATGGTGTTTGCATTAAGATGATCACATTTAATCTGGAATTAATTCTCTGGTTTCAGTACACATCAAATAGCTCGCTATATACACTCTGCCTCACATATTCCCTAGTTAATGCAAAATAACCGACACCAAACATGCATCAGAGCTGTGAATGGAGAAGATAGTTTGAGTACTATGACATAACTTAAATTTATTAGTCTGTAGCGGTTCATACAGGTTGGCTGCAATGCAGTAGTAAATGCCATTCAATTCATTGATGGAGGTTAATCACATGCAAGGTACTATATGCAAGAGTCCACATGCAAGGTAAATGCTATTCAATTCATTGAAGGAGGTTAGTTGTCAGTTAACTCATGTGTTCCCCAACAAGGGCATCTTCAATGCTAGCCCCTAAGGCTAGTCATAGTGGAGAGTAACATACTCCCTCCGTCCGGTGAAAAGTGTATATCTAGCTTCAAAATTTGTCTACAAAAAAGTGTACTTCTATATTTCCAATGCACTTTAAAGCACAAAAAAATACTTCTCTCTGATCACACGGTAATCAAGACCAATAGCAATCTAGACATGGTCTTCTTAATTTCTACATGCACTTAGCTCATTGGGGGTTGGGTAATTAAAGAGGAGAGGGGAGAGGCTTGCATCTTTTCAATGCATTCTTTACTTAGCTCCATAATTTGTCCTAAAATTTCTAGATGTACACTCTTTACCGGACGGAGGGAGTACATATGTTAGACTAGTAACATACATCTATGTTACTACCTTCATAGTGAGAAGTGTCATAGGTGTAGTAACAATCATATCTTCATTTATTGCTTTGTAGACTCATTATGCACTGGAAAGCGCTATGTGATGGTAACATATTATGTTACTCTATTTGTCTCTTTCCTCTTTAGTTACATGACACATCATCATTTTTTGCTTATGTGGCATGTATGTTACTCCCACTATGACTAGCCTAAGGCCTCTTACAATGCATGGTGCTAAAGTGGGGTGTTAAATGCAGTAAAAAGCTTAGCAACTACTCTCCCAAATGCATTGGTGTTTAACTTTTGCAGCTAAGCCTGCCTTATTTATAATGTTATAACACCAAAACGCCTTCATCCATTGGTTGATAGTCATTTTGCATAGGCCCATGCGCTTAGCATCGTTTCCTCCTGGGTCACCATAACGCTCTCTCTCTTCCTTAATTGCTCTGCCACATCACTTTTTTGCCTATGTGACACCCTTAGCACCGGTACACCTTGAAGCACTGGGAAGGGACTAAATGATGCCACAAATGCGTTTTTTATGTCTGGACATGGTTCACGGATATGATTCGGGAGGGAGCCATCCTATCCTTAATCACAAAAAAATCACGGGGGGTGGGGGGGAGGGGAGGGGGAGTAGAGACCATGCATGTGGTGGATATGTGTGTGTGGTATGCCGTTGGGAGAAAAGAGAGGGCGAAGCGAAAACAATAATTTAAGTAATACACCCTTGTATTTAATACATTCAGAAAACAATAATTTAAGAAATATACTCCATGAGTGCGATTCCTAGGCAAGCTATCACTAGTGCAGAACCGGGCAATAGCACCGGTTCGTAAGGCCCTTTAGTGCCGGTTCCACAACCGGCACTAAAGTGTGGTCACGAACGGCCCCCCTCTTTCGTACCGGGTCAGCACGTCCCGGTGCTAAAGGCCAACCCCGTGGCACGAGGCCGCTCCGGGGGCCGGGAGCCCTTTAGTACCGGTTGGTAACACCAACCGGTACTAAATGTTTGTGGGTTTTTGTTTTATTTTTATTTTTCAATTAAATTTGTGTTATCAATTTAATTCTTTTTCGTTTGCTGGTATTTTACGATACTATACATTGTACACGTTATGCATATATATATATATATATATATATATATATATATATATATATATATATAAATAGAATTTCTAGTAGAACCAATCATGCATATATATATATCATCAATGTCTCACAAACCATCATATTAATTAATTCACACATACACACATGTATAGCTATATACAATTTCTCCTACATATGCATGTTGCCTTTGGAGCCAGTGGTATTAGCCTAATTGGTGCCTTCGGAGCACGATGGGGCGGTAGCGGGTAATAGTATTCTCCCTTCGGATTTATGACCTGGTCGAGCAAAAATTCCGCTATTTCCTCTTGAAGTGCTTCTACGCGCTCCGTTTCTAGGAGCTTCTCCCGCACCTCTGTGAACTGTTAAGAAGGAGATCAATATGCATGTGTATTAGTTGTGTGACTAGATATCGATAATGGTGTAAAAATTGTGAATAGTGTTTTGACAAGCGTACCCATTCCTGTCTTTGAGATCTGCTCCTTTCGGACGCCATCATGCGAATGTTCTCGCAAACGCAGAATGCACACAGATCAGTCCCCCGCGCCTGCTTCAGGGCCTTTACGAGAATGGAATTTGATCAGATAATAATTAATCAAGCATGATAATTAAAGAGATGGCAGCTAGCTAGCTAGCTAGTACTACTTAATTACTTACCTTGGGTCGAAACCATTTAAGCTTTTGTTTCCATTCTCCTGGGGTCACGTTGATGAACCTTGCCCAAGCCCTGCCCGCCGACAAAGAAAATGAATAAAGGGGTTATTAAATAGTTCATATCATGAAAAATGACGAACTAAATAGGCCAAGATATATAGTTAATAATGATTGAAATTACCTGTTGACTATCCCAAACAAGATGTTATAGTCAGTTTTTTCTTTGAGTAGTGAGTCCAGTATTTCAACTGTTCCGACGTCAACTTTAATGATACACAAGACCCAGTGAAATCTGCATGCACACACGTTTGCATGTCTTAATTAAGCGGGCATATGTAAAGCAAAAACATGTAGCTAGCTAGTAGGCAAAAACAGAGAATTTGTAGTACAAGACAGTGTGACTCCTTTGGAAGTTGTAAGGAAGTAGTATATCTTCATTGTATTTGAGGCGCTTCAAGAACTCTAGCATGTTGTCCTCTACGTCCTTTTGATAACGTGGATTTAGTTTCCATGTGTATTCATTAACGGTGTTTGGGTCAATGAACCCAATGCCAAAGCGTCCACCTTTTCTCATTTCATATATCTTCATCCTGCATATAATACCACGAGAAAAGAATATAGTGAGGATAATTACAGGTAATGATTGATCAAAAGGATCAAGACAGCTAGCTTGAGACTTAAATTACAGAAAGAAATCACTTACAGACAATAGCAACTGACGATAGATTTGTCGAGTGCGTCTTGATTGTATAACTGAAACAGTTCAGAATACTCAACGGACACAACTTTCTCATGGAAGTAACGCTCCTCCTTGACATTCACCATGAGGGACAATCGATCGGAAATCTTGGTAATGTTCATGTACCATTGATGCAACTCATACATTCTCGTTGGGAGGTTCTTGACCTTGTCTGGATGGACCAAAGGTTGGCCCCAGACATATTTCCGCTTTATTTCATCCTCTCTAAGCACAGGCATGGGCTCGATCTCGAGGAGTTCTCCAACAGTGATTTTGAGAACTTCAGCCTGCATTATATGGTCCTCCGTTATTACCACATTGCCCACCTCAAGAACGTAAACTGTTTGCCCACAATAATATTGGTACAGCGTCATCACGTGTTGTTGGCACAACAAGCGAGGGATCGATTCGCCGCTTTGTTCTCCCAGTGGGGAATGGTTTTCCGCATTTTTGTGGCTGCTTCTTGTTTGCTCGATCCCGAGCTCGCCTCCTTACGTAGACGTGCTCGATTTAACTTCCTGATGTGGCGCTCATAGTCTGTGTTAACACGCTTGGGAGCTGGTGGTTGAGCCATACGAATGAAGTGGTCAATCGTTTCCTCAGGAACTTTCTCCCTTGGCGGCGGTGGCGGTTTCGGTGCAAAATGGGCTTCCACCTCGGACTTCGATATGGCTGCGTTTCCTCCTCGGACCTGTCATAAGACCTCTGCGGAAGAGGCGTGAGGCTTGGACCATATTTATATCGCTTGCCTCCGCCTGTACTTCCTGTACTACCTCGACTCGTACCGCTACGCACCATAGCTGCGGGTGTCTATTCTGCGATTGCTGAGGCGGCGGAGATGGCTGGCCGACGGGCTGAGTTGGACGAGGAGGAGTGGCCGCTGAAGCTGTGCGGACTTGGAGGAGTGGCCTGAGGTTGTGCCGGACTTGGAGGAGGAGTGGACGTCGACACTGTGGGCGGACTTGGAGGAGGAGGAGTGGCACGACACTTTGCGGACTTGGAGGAGGAGTGGTCGACACTTTGCGGACTTGGTGGACTTGCAGGAGCGGGAGACGGCTGACTCGGTGGCGGACTTCGACGAGGAGTCGGATGACGCGGTGTCGGTGGCCTTCGAAAGATGATGCAATCCTTTTTCCATAGGATGATACGATGGTTGGCGTCTCGGAGAAAGCGCTCGTCCTCACCTCCAGGAATGTCAAGCTCTAGCCCCGAATATGGCTGCACCACCTCGTCAACCATGACACGAGCATAGCCCTCTAGAATCGGGATGCAATGGTAGGTTGCTTTGGAGGTAACTGGAAAAGCAACACCGTCCGCCACCTTCATGGATATGTTCTTCATTTTGACGTGTAGCTCGCACGGGTTCTGTAGTCGGTGTTCCAGTCTGAAAACCCCTCATACCACGGAATAGCGCCCTTGCCTCGTGTTCTTCCCCGGTGTTCAGGATTTCCCAGGGCACGCGTAAGCTCGTCGTTCTCTCTGTTGGGCTGGAACACCCCGATCGTGCCTCTTCTATTGCAACAAGTATCGCATCGTCGGCTCCTTCAGACTTGCCCTCGTCGAAACATTGCTGTCTTGGGTCCAACTCCCCCATGCGCATAGAACCAAGTCCCGACTGGGGGCCCGCTCTTAGTAACCGGAGTGGCACCTGCATCCTCCATCTCTTTCTCAGACTTATCCCACTTAGGCATTGCCACCGCATAGCCACCTGGCCCCAACTTATGGAACTTATCCTTTTTTTCCGGCATTCTTCTTGTTTATTCTCGACCGTTCCTTAGCTAATTCCGAATCCTTGAATTTCACGAAATCGTCCCAATGAGCACGTTGGTTCTCTAGTGTTCCCTCGAATACTGGAGTCTTCCTTTCTCCCTTGACGTACTTGTTCCATTCACGATTCTTGTGGTTCTTGAATTCAACCGCCATCTTCCTAAGAGCAGCGTCCTTGACTTTCTGCACATCTGCTTCTGTGAAATGATCTGGTAGGTTGAAATGTTCCATGAGAGTATCCCAAAGCAGATCTTTTTGATTCTTGTCGACAAAAGTAACATCTGGATGTGGAGCAGCGTCCTCTTTGCCTTTTTGTCCTTTGTCTTTTGCTGGCTCTCTCCATTCTTGAAGGGAGATCGGGAGTTGGTCCTTCACAAGAACTCCGCACTGACGAATGAACTTGTCCGCAATCTTCTTAGGCTTTAATGGTTCGCCATTAGGTCTGACTGCCTCGATATTGTACTTTACGCCCTCCTTCAACTTTTTGTTCGGGCCTCGTTTCGTCCTTTTGCCTGAAGATTTGCTCGATCCGGATGGCTGAAAGAACAAAGATCGATTCGTTAATATATCTTCAAGTCATTTAAAACATGTGATGATCACCAGAAACCTCCTTATATAAATATATATACCTCGCCGGTCTTTGTTGTTTCAGGATCAACATGTTCTTCATCATCGTCATAATCGTAGTTCATGACTTCATCAATTCGGTCGTCGCGATCGAATATCATATCACCCTCTCCGGTGTTGTTTAGAAATTGAGCCGTCACAATCTTCTTCATTCTGATTATCATCGGCCCGGCGTATCATATCGAACATGGTCTGTTCTCCCTCTCTGTCGGTATTATGCGCCATAGCTTTTATTTAACTAATTCAAAAGAAATATAAAACAATTTAGTATTCAAATTACATCGTCTCGAATAATAGATATAATCTCGAATACTTCGTCTAGAATAATAGATACAATCTCGAATACATCGTCTCGAATAATATATAATATTGAATAGTACATCACTGGCTACCTAATTAAAGATCTAATACTACAGAAGAATCTAGGACACTCGCGGTTCCTGCGTCGCGGGCAGTGGACACCCAAAGAGAAGGAACCCTCACAGGATCATAGCTGAAGTGAGATCCACGAAGATCTTGCCGGTATTGGAGAACCTGCCGCCCTCTAACGCAACCATGTAGCGATGGACGTGCTCGTCCTCCTCCCGACACGGGCGACATACCTCCTCCGGCGGGCCGGGTCCCTCCGCACCGAAACTGGCCCACGCGAACGCCACCAAAGCGAGATCGGGGTCGACGACGGGACCCGGGGCGGGTTCCTCATCAAGCGGCGCGCCCCTCCAGCAGCACCTCCGGTGCCAGCCACGGAGCCCAGTCCGGACATGGGCGGCTGGACGTCGTCATGGACGGTCGATGGCGAGGATGCGGGCGGGCATCGTCGAGAACAAATACTAGCTATATGCCCATAAAAAATATATTTTTAATGATTGGATTTTGATAACTAAAATTTCTAACATTTTTACTATTTCAAAAATCTATATACTATTTCATACTAATTAAGCATCTAACACTAAAAACAGAAAAAACAATTCCTATACATCCATTAAAAAACAGAAAAACAACATTATATAAAAAATTCCATACTAATTAAACACTAATTATATCCATCTAACATGCATTCATACATATATACTAGTGAAAAAACAATAATCTAAAAAATCTAAACTAATTAAACATACAAAATACGTATATACTAATATATACATGCATTCATACATATATACGTGTATGTGTGTGTGTGTTCATCATGCTTGTGTGTGTGTGTATGGGCTCGGGGAGGCGGCGTCCATGGTGGCCGCCAAGAGGGAGAGGGGTTAGAGGGGAGAGCTCACAGCGGGCGACGGCGACGGCGTAGGCGACGGCCGGGGCAGCGACGTGGCAGGGGCGTGACGCTGGGCGGCGACGCAGGGACGGCGCGACGGGACGTGCCGGGCGGCGACGGAGACGAGGGCGGCGACGGGACGGGCGGCGACGGGACGATGAAGCGGCGACGGCGACGGGCGGCGACGGGACGGGGCGGGCGACAATGACGGGTCGGTGACGGCCGACGATCGGGCGGGCGGTTCAATGGGGAAACAGAGGAAGAAACAGAGGAGAATGAAATTTTTGAAGTGTTGTATATATAGAAGGCACCTTTAGTACCGGTTGGAGCCACCAACCGGTACTAAAGGTCTGTTTTAACCAGCCCAAGCAGCGGAGCGACCCCTTTCGTACGGGGGGGTGGCACAAACCGGTACTAAAGCCCCCCCTTTAGTACCGGTTTGTGCCACGACCCGGTACTAAAGGGGGTGCGCTGGCGCAGGTGTGGTGCGGCAAGTTTAGTCCCACCTCACTAGCCGAGGGGCGACCGCACTGGTTTATAAACTCCCGTGCGGTCCGTCTCTCGAGCTCCTCTCCAAAGCAGGCCTACTGGGCCTACATGTTCTTTGCTGTCCTGTGGGCCCACTTGGCCTTTGCGGGCCTGCATCCTGGCCCAACAACAGGTTGGGTTTCTAGTCGTATGCAGGCCGCTACGGCCTAGTAGACGGGCTTTTTTTTTGCTTTATTTATTTTTGTGTTGTTTTTTTATGTATTTAGAGTTTCTTTGTGAATATTTTTGCTTTAGGTACAAAAAATTACAAACTTTCTGTTAGTGCCCCTAGTTTTAAAATTTGAATAGTTTAAATTTTGAATTATTTGAAATTAGTGTGAATCACTAGTTTGTGAATAATTTAACTTTAAAAATCAGTAAAGGCATGAAATAATTTGTTTGCACATAAAATTTCTTCGCGTTTCAAATGCCAAAACACATAACTACCCTAACTATTACAGAGATTCCCCTCTGGGTGTGAAACATGGAAGAAAGTGATGATAGTGAAGCCGATCACATCCCAGATCTTTGGGTGTGAAACTTTTTCTTCGCGTGTGTCCCTTTGCGCCTTCGCGTGTGTCCCTTTGCGCCGTAACCATGGTAAATCTTCATCATTTAACGGGATGCTCGGGTCAATATTCACTGTGAATGGAGAGATTTCATCAAACTTTTCATAATCTTCGACTTGTCTGTCTTGTCATCCACTCCCACGATGTTTCTCTTCCAGAAGAACTATGTGCCGCTTTGGCTCATCGTGACGATGCATTCGCTTCCTTATCTTTTCTTTTTCTTGGCTTGGTAGACATGTCCTTCATATAGAAAACCTGTGCCACATCATTGGCTAGGACGAATGGTTCGTCTGCATACGCAAGATTGTTGAGATCCACTGTTGTCATTCCGCATCTGCGGGTCTTCCGTTACCCGCCTCGTGTCATATTGACCCATTTGCACGAAACAAAGGGACCTTTAAACCACGTCGATAGTCAAGTTCCCATATGTTCTGTATATAACCATAATATGTTTCCTTTCCGTCTTGGTTTACGCATCAAAACGGACACCACTGTTTTGGTGGGTGCTCTTCTTATCTTGGGCGATCGTGTAAAATGTATTACCATTTATCTCGTACCCTTTGAAAGTAATTATATTCGAAGATAGTAACTGGGACAGCAAGTACATGTCATCTTCAATAGAGGTGTCATGCATGGTACGTGTCTGCAACCAGCTGACGAAACTCCTGGTTTGTTCACGTGTAATCCAGTCATCAGACCGCTCCGGGTGTTTGGAGCGTAGCAAATTCTTGTGTTCATCCATATACAGAGCCACCAAGGCGGAATTATGTAGAACTGTGTAGTGTGCTTGGTGAGAGAATGTCCGTCCATACATATTATTTGTTCCTCCTAGCGTGCCTTTTCCATCGATCTGCCCTTATGCCGCGATTCAGGAACACCAATCGGCTTAAGGTCAGGAATAAAGTCAATACAAAATTCAATGACCTCCTCATTTTGATGGCCCTTGGAGATGCTTCCTTCGCCTAGCACGGTTATGAACATATTTCTTTAAGACTCCCATGAAGCTCTCAAAGGGGAACATATTGTGTAGAAATACAGGACCCAAAACGTTAATCTCTTCGCATAGGTGAACTAGGACGTGCCTCATCATGGTTAAGAAGGATGGTGGGAACACCAACTCGAAACTGACAAGACATCGCACCAAATCATTCTGTAACCTTGGTATGATTTCTGGAGCGATTACCTTCTGAGAGATTGCATTGAGAAATGCACATAGCTTCACAATGGCTAATCGAACGTTTTCTGGTAGAAGCCCCCTCAATGCAACCGAAAGCAGTTGCGTCATAATCATGTGGCAGTCATGAGACTTTAGGTTCTGGAACTTTTTCTCTGCCATGTTTATTATTCCCTTTATATTCGACGAGAAGCCAGACGGTACCTTAATACTGAGCACGAATTCAAAGAAGATTTCCTTCTCTTCTTTGGTAAGAGCGTAGCTTGCATGACCCTGATATATGCCGTCTTCTCCGTGCATACGTTGCTGGTCCTCCCATGCCTCAGGTGTATCTTTTGTCTTCCCATACACGCCCAAGAAGCCAAGCAGGGTCACGCAAAGATTCTTCGTCACGTGCATCACGTCGATTGCGGAGCGGACCTCTAGGTCTTTCCAATATGGCAGGTCCCAAAATATAGATTTCTTCTTACACATGGGTGCGCGTCCGTCAGCGTCCTTTGGAACAGGTTGTTCGCCAGGACCCTTTCCAAATATCACCTTCAAATCCTTGACCATATCATGTACATCAGCACCAGTATAGTGGCGAGGCTTCGTCCAGTTCTCCGCCTCACCTTTGAAATGCTTGCCTTTCTTTCTTACGGGATGCCTGCTCGGAAGAAATCGACGATGTCCCAGGTACACATTCTTCATACAACTATTCAAATATATACTGTCGGTATCATCCAAACAATGCGTGCATCCGCGGTATCCCTTGTTTGTCTGTCACGAAGGTTCTTGAGAGCAGGCCAGTTATTGATGGTCACGAACAGCAACGCCTTTAGGTCAAATTCTTCCCCCATGTGCTCATCCCACGCACGTACACCTGTGCCATTCCACAGTTGTAAGAGTTCTTCAACTAACGGCCTTAGGTACACATCAATGTCGTTGCCGGGTTGCTTAGGGCCTTGGATGAGCACTGGCATCATAATGAACTTCCGCTTCATGCACAACCAAGGAGGAAGGTTATACAAACATAGAGTCACAGGCCAGGTGCTATGGTTGCTGCTCTGCTCCCCAAAAGGATTAATGCCATCTGCGCTTAGACCAAACCATACGCTCCTTGCGTCATCTGCAAACTCCTTCCCCTACTTTCTTTCAGTTTTTCTCCACTGCGACCCGTCGGTGGTACTCTCAACTTTCCGTCTTTCTTACGGTCTTCTTCGTGCCATCGCATCGCCTTGGCATGCTCTTTGTTTTGGAACAACGTTTCAACCGTGGTATTATAGGAGAATACCACATCACCTTGGCAGGAATCTTCTTCTGGGCGCCGCCCTCGACATCACCATGCTCATCGCGGCTGATCTTATAGCGCAATGCACCACATATCGGACAAGCGTTCAAATCCTCGTACTCACCGCGGTAGAGGATGCAATCATTAGGGCATGCATGTATCTTACGCACCTCTAACCCTAGAGGGCAGACAGCCTTCTTTGCTTCAGACGTACTCTCGGGCAATTCGTTGTCCTTTGGAAGCATATCCTTTATCATTACCGGCAACTTTCCAAATCCCTTGTCGGATAGACCATTCTCTGCCTTCCATTGCAGCAATTCGGTGTGGTGCCCAGCCTTTTCTTGTCACCTACGAATTCGGGTACAACAATTTTTGTGATCCTCTAACATGCGCTGCAACTTCTTCTTCTCCAAATCACTTGCACAGTTTCTCTTTGCATCGGCAATGGCCCGACCTAGATCATCAACGGGCTCATCTGATACCTCTTCTTCAGCTTCTTCCCGCATTGCCAGCCCAGCTTCTTCCCGCATTACCGGCTCAGCTTCTTCCCCCATTGTTGTATCATCGTATTCAGGGAACCCATGGCCAGGATAGCTGTCGTCGTCCTCTTTCTCCGTGCTTGGTCCAAATATTATAGTGGGGCATGAAACCGGACTCAAACAGGTGGACGTGAATGGTTCTTGACGTAGAGTAATTGCGACCATTCTTACAGCCAGCACATGGACAAGGCATAAAACCATCCGCCCGCTTGTTTGCCTCAGCCGCAAGCAGAAAAGTATGCACGCCCTCAACGAACTTGGGAGAGCATCGGTCATCGTACATCCATTGCCGGCTCATCTTCATTACACAACACCGAATAGACCAAATTAATACAAGTTTATACATAAAGTTCATACAACACTTAAATGCAACAAACAAATAACTCTTTAGCTAAAGCATTTAAATGCAACAACAAATGCGATCAAGATCGCAACTAAGGTAACAATTGATCCAACAGCATAATGATACCAAGCCTCACTATCGATGGCATATTTTCTAATCTTTCTAATCTTCAAGCGCATTTTCTCCATGTTGATCTTGTGATCATCGACGACATCGGCAACATGCAACTCCAATTCCATCTTCTCCCCCTCCATTATTTTCAATTTTTCTTTCAAGTACTCGTTTTCTCTTTCAACTAAATTTAATCTCTCGACAATAGGGTCGGTTGGAATTTCCGGTTCACATACCTCCTAGATAAAAATATCTATGTCAACTTGATGGGCATAATTTTTCATAAACACGAAATGCAACAAATAGTTTTAGAAGAGAATATACCACATCCGAATCATAACAAGGACGAGGGCCGACGGGGACGGATATCAAAACCGTGGCACTATGTATAACAAACAACGTACGGGTAAGATAGTTATTATACGAGTAACTATATATCCAAATCACACAAACATCAATTTTTTATATAAAATTTCATGAACAAGAGGCTCACCACAAGGTGGTGCCGGCCAGAGACGGTCTTGGGCGATCGACGGTGGTTACAACATAGATTTAGAAGGCACTAAGTAAACCACACCTACATATGCAAACTAAGTGTTATTTTGACCTCAAATTGCATATAAATCAAATACTAGCACATATATATATTTCCTCCCAAATTACTAAACTCACAAATTAATAACTATATAAACCAATGCAAGAGCTAATCTAGCAATGAGAGATGAAAGGACAAAGTTGCTAACCTTTGTGATCACTTGAATGGATGGGGGCCTTCAAATCTTGACAAATTTTGGGCAAAATGTGTGATGAGCTCGAGGAGAAGAGGAAGAACAGAGAGGAGAGGAGAGGGAAAGGGGAAGAACAGAGCGAGCTGGACGAAGGGTTTATATGCAGGAGGACCTATAGTACCGGTTCGTGGCACGAACCGGTACTAAAGGTGCTGGAGGGGGCCCAGACTGACAACATCCTGCCACCACGCTCATTAGTACCGGTTCGTGGCACGAACCGGTGCTAAAGGTTAGCCACGAACCGATACTAATGAGAGCGGCCCGGCTAGTCGTTGGAACCGGCACTAATGTATACATTTGTGCCGGCTCTAATACAAACCGGCACTAATGTGCTTCACGTTTGACCCTTTTTCTACTAGTGTATTGGGTGAGAAAGAGCGGAGCATTTGGCAGCTCCAATGCAATTCCTCTTATTCTCGTAACATGTTTCAACTTAGAAAAGCAAGTTTCATGTATATATATGCAAGTTAATACTATACCAAAAACTAGTTTATAACCACGTGTACATCTAATATGTCATCGGAAACTTCACATAAAATTTGTGATGTTTTCTACACATTAGTTGCTATTTATATAAATTTAGAATATTTTTAATAAACATTTCATAATAATAATTTATTATTCTCTATAAATTTTTGATTATTTAATTGGGACGTTTACATATGTGCTCCTAACACGAACCTATTACTCAGGTTTCCCCTTAATTTTGTAGCATGCTTAAATTTGCCCCTCAGTTGTACTTATAAAATTGCCCTTCCATGCGGTTTCCGTCCACTCAAACGTCTTTGGCCACTTTCTTAACGTTTCTTGGACATTTTTGCCCCTATATGCACATGCCACTTCCACGTGGGACCGACCAAGGAAAAAGGAAAAAAATCTCACCCCCTCATTCTCACTTACAAGTGGACCCCAACCAACATAAAAGAATAAATTAAAAAAACTTTCTCCGTCCCTCTCCTTGACATGTGGGCCATGGGGCCCACTAACAGAATCAACACCCACTAGTAGAAAACAGGGCATTTGTCCCAGTTCGTAAGGGCCTTTAGTTCCGGTTCTTGAACCGGGAATTAAAGGGTCGTTACTAATGCCTCCCCCCTTTAGTCCCGGTTCTTACACGAACCGGGACAGATGGGCATCCACGTGGCCGCTGCTCGCAGCCCAGGCAGGGGGGCCTTTGGTCCCGGTTGGTGACATAAACCGGGACCAAAAGGCTTCCACGCGTCAGCATTTCAGTGGCTTGGGTTTTTGTTTTTTTTGAAGGGGGGGAGGGTTGGGGGTTTTGGGGGGTTAATTTAGGTGTTCCATATATTGTGTTAGATAGCTAATTAATAGAGAGAGAAGTGTCCTCTCTTATGTCCGTGCTAGGTCGACGCTATGTACTATATATATAGAGAGGCCCTCGACACGCTAGCTAGTAAGAAAATGAAGGAAACCATTAAATACAGAAGTTCGTCATGCATACCGAGAGAAGTGATCGATCGACCTCTCCTTCTCCGAGAGATTGGTCGAACAACAAGTTTTCGTATTATCTATCCGACGCTACTGGCTACATACATATACAATATGTAAGATCTCTTACAATCCCTAGCATTTGAAATCAACTTCCACATGGTATTCTCCGGCTTTATTGATGACGTGGTCAAGAAAGAATCCCGCCAATTCCTCTTGAATTGCTTTAATGCGATCTTGTGATAGGAGTTCTTTCCGCATCTGCCACATCTAATTTGAAGAAGGGGGTTAATACATATATATGAATGAAACTCAACAGAAATGATGGTGTAATAAAATGAAATTGTGAATATTATTGCTTACGCATTTCATATTCTCTTTTAGAGTAGCCCCGCTTATTTTTCAATGTCGCGTTGTAGATGAACTCGCACATGTAATATCCACAGTAATCATTCCCTTGTTCCTGCCACAAGCACTTTACGAGAAATAGAGGTCAATGAAACTGATAATGAAGCATTTATAAATGACATTGATGAAAGTATAGCTATAGAATCAACGGGAGATGCGCGCAACTAGCTAGCCAGTAGTACTTACGTCCGGGTATAATATGTATATCGCAGCTCCTTCGGCAGTCTCAGAGCTTCTGCGGTGAACTGTTTCCAAACCTTGCAAGACAAAGAGAATAATTATTATTACTTGAGATATCAGGAAATGAACAAAAAGTTGCCGATATGGTGCGATAATGATCGATTGGACTTACTTGTTGAGCAATTTAGTCATGTCCGCATAGGTTTCGGGATCTTTTCGTCTCGAGTCTAAGACGGTTACTAGTCCCTGCTCAAGCTTAATCTCTAGAAGAACATAGTGGTAGCTGCGCACGCATGCATAACTCATCAATTACATTACTATAACCTCGCTCGAGTAATAAGGGAAAACCGAATATGCACACGAGAGTAACACTCACTTGAAGTTGTAAGGAAATAGTATGATATCTTTGTTTTGATTTTTGATCAACAATTGTAGCAAGTTGACCTCGGCGTCTTCGGCGTGCTTTTTAACCTGAATTTCATCTATGATATTTGTGTTAATGAACCCAATATCATACATTTCTTGTTTTCTGCACTCGACGATCTTCAATCTGCATAATATATTGAGGATAATTAATTATAAATACATGCAATGAAAGAGCTGAGCTATATATAGAGACTTAATGACAGAAATAGTACTTACACACAGTAGAAAAAGACCGTTAATTTATCGAGGGCCTTTTGATTGAAGAACTCGAAGAACTCCTCAAATGGAACAACCAACAGATCAGTTCCAACGAGGCCGTGCTCCTCTTTAATGTTCAGATACAAAGTATTCGTCCCCCCAGACTCTCTGCAGGTTTTCATGTACCAATTATGGAATCTTCGCATGATCGTTGTTAGAGATTTTTCTTCTTTGACGAGAGGCTTCCCGTACTCGTACCTGTGTAGCTCCACCTCCATTAAATCAGGAAGTTGATCGTCAGACAGGTAATCTGCAAGATTGCCATAACTAGCCACCCTCCCCGGAGCATTAGCGACGATGTCGCCACTAGACATATTGAGCGGGGGGCACGATTGATTTGCTTGTTCACCGAGCTGGGGAATTTTTTTCGCACCTGCTCGTTCTTTTGACCTTTGATGTCTGACAGTACTTCCCGACCTCCCGCCTCTGGCTATACTGCTAGACGCCGGAGCATACGGAGCGGGTGCGGCGTCTGTCTTCTTTCGTGCTTGCTTACGAGGCGGAGGAGAAGGACTACGACGCCAAGCGGCCGGCGGGCGGCGGGTCTCTTCCGCCTTGCCGGGCGAGGCGGAGAAGGAGGAGGCTGCTGGCTGCTCGGGCGCTCCGGCGCAGGCGGAGAAGGAGGTGGAGTGCCGCCACGCGCCGGAGAAGGAGGCCGGCTGCCCTGATCGTCACTCGCCAGAGGAGGAGGCGATGGAGGAGGCGGAGTGCCCTGACTCGCCGGAGGAGGAGGCGGTGGAGGAGGCGGAGGCGTCCAGTTCAGAAGGTTGATGAGCTCCTTCCGCCATAGGCATGGAGTCTTCAGAGCAGAACCCAGCTTAGTCTCCCCTTCAGCGGTAGGGTGGTCAAGCTGGAGGTCCTCAAATCCCTCCGTTATTTCATTCACCATCACCCTAGCATATCCTTCTGGAATCGGCCGGCAGTGATAAGTTGCGCCGAGTTCAGTAGGATAAACATTGCGTCATAATGTGGCAATTTTGAGACTCCGTGATAGCATCCACGGGATAGCTGGCAGGAGCCGTCAAGACATGCTCCTGCTGAAGCAGCTCGGTGGAAGCCACACTGCTTCTCCGCTAAGATGGCGGGGTAACCGGGGAAGCTTCGCAGGTCGTTTGCTGCGTTCTGCTTCTCGTTCCTCTAGCCCCATTACCCTTTCGTGCAGCGCCTGCAGTTGGCTCTGCTCCAGTTTCTTCCTCCTCTCCTGGGTTTTGTAACCCCCTGCGTCCGGAAAACCAACCTTCCATGAAATGGAGTCTGGCGTGCCTCGTGTCCGTCCAGGGTGCTCAGGATTCCCGAGGGCCATTGTGAGCTCGTCCTTCTCCCTGTCTGGAACGAACGTCCCTTGCTGCGCTACATCGATATAGTGCCGAAGCTTGGTGACTGGTATTTTCAGTTGCTCCTCCGTCCAACGGCACTTCCCTGATACAGGTCGAAGGTTCCGCTTAGCCCGAAGAACCAAGTCCGCAATGAATGCAGCCAGTTCTTTGTCTCTGTTTCGATCCCTTTATCAAGCAGATCATTCTCAGCCTTGGACCACTTAGGCCGGGCTTTGAGGTAGCCATCTGACCCCTTGCGATGGTGAAACTTCTTCTTCGCAGCATTTTTCTTGTTTGTCGCCGACATCTTCTTACTCTTTTCCGATGTCTTGTGGGCCACAAATACGGGCCAGTGATCTTTGATCTTCTCATATTTGCCGATGAATTCTGGTGTCTCTTCTTTGTCGACAAACTTGTTCAGCTCTTTCCTCCACCTCCTGAATAGGCTTGCCATCTTCTTAAGAGCACAAGACTTGATTAATTGCTCTTTAACTGGTTTCTCCGGATCCTCCTCTGGCGGTAGGGTGAAATTTGCCTTCAGCTCAGTCCAAATATCATCTTTCTGCATATCATTGACATAAGACACCTCAGGGTCTTCCTCCTTAGGCTTATACCATTGTTGGATGCTGATCGGGATCTTGTCCCTAACAAGAACCCCGCACTGAGCAGAAAATGCGTTCTTTGTCTGGATGGGTTCAATCGGTTCGCCGTCGGGCGCGATTGCTGTGATCTCAAACCTTTCATCCGAGCTCAACTTTTTCTTCGGGCCTCGTCTCCTTGCCGAAGTTGTGTTCGATCCGGAGGGCTAGAAAAGGAAGAAAGACGAGAGTTAATTAATATGTGTACATATACCAAAACAATGAATGCATCAATTAACTAGTCAGCACGGTCTTAACTAATATATATATACCTGGCCGGATTCGGTTCGGTCACCGGAGCAGTCAGCACGGTCTCCTGCTTGTACCTCCATTGGGTCACCGGATCCATCATGAACATAGCCCTCTTCTTGTACCGACATTAATAGGCCGGAGCCATCATGAACATAGCCCTCTTCTTCACCCAGTCCCTCCTGACCATCGGTGTCGTTGAGAAATGATGCAACGACATCACTTCCTTGTGCGATTATGTCCCCCAACATCGCTTCTGTTGCTTCGTCTCTGGAGTGCTCCATAGTTTCTGCAAATATTTACAACATGGCAATTATTATTCAAACATGGTACAGATGGATATATATTAGTGGCAAACGTAGAACTAGCTACCTAATCACAATAAGGAATCATGTTAGTGGCCTCGACGCTGCTTCTCTAGGGTTTGGGGTGGCCTAGACAACGCTTCAAGGGTTTGGGGTGGCCTCGACACAACGCTTCTAGGGTTTGGGGTGGCCTCGACGACAACGCTCTTTTAACTTGGTAAATTTGGGTGGCCTCGAGAGAGTTTGTCGGGTAGGGGCGCAGCGGGAGGGGGTAGGAGACCAACATCGTTTCTTCTCTAGGGTTTGGGTGTCCTCAAGAGTTTTGGTCGAGCGAGAGGGCCGAGGGGGGTGCTCCCGTGGTATAAGTTATCACGGTCGAGAGGGGGTATATATATTGACCGCCCCTCATGTCGAAGTTATCCGGGAGGGGGTTATATCGACAACGACGCGACCAACATATACATCAGGGAGGGGGTATATCGACCCTCCCCCCCCTCGTATTGAAGTTATCGGGAGGGGTATATCGACGACGACAAACCCGATAAAACATAAGAAAACGAAGAAGAAATAAAAAGAGGAGAAGAAAAAAGGAATAGAGAAGAAGATCGAAGAAAAAAAAGAAAAAAAAGAGGACAAGAAGAAATGAATAGAGGAGAAGAAGAAAAAATAGAATATTTTTTTCTTATTCTCGTCTATTCCTTTCTTCTTCTCCTCTTCTTTTTCTTCTTTTTTCTCTTCTTATTTATTTCTCGTCTTGTCCTGCTTTCTTCCTCTTCTTATTTTCCTTTTTCCTCTCATTCTTTTAGTATTGCTTGTTTTAAAAAAAATGTTCAAATAGAAAACTTTGAAAAAAGTAAAGGTTTTGCCTAATGCATTGTTCATATTTCATCAACATATATGCATACAAAAAAAGCATACATACATACAAAAAAGCATACATATATACATACATACAAAAAAGCATACATACTTTCCTAGCTAGAAATACGGGCCCTAGAATGACAATCTCGTCGACTAGATGAACTAGGACGTGCGTCATGATATTGAAGAAGGATGGTGGGAACACCAGCTCGAAACTGACAAGACATTGCGCCACATCACTCCTTAGTGTTGGTACGATTTCTGGATCGATCACCTTCTGAGATATTGCATTGAGGAATGCACATAACTTCACAATGGCTAATCAGACATTTTCCGGTAGAAGCCCCCTCAATGCAACTGGAAGCAGTTGCGTCATAATCACGTGGCAGTCATGAGACTTTAGGTTCTGGAACTTTTTCTCTGGCATATTTATTATTCCCTTTATATTCGACGAGAAGCCAGTAGGGACCTTCATACTGAGCAGGCATTCAAAGAATATTTCTTTCTCTTCTTTCGTAAGAGCATAGCTGGCAGGACCTTCATACTGCTTCGGAGGCATGCCGTCTTTTTCGTGCAAGCGTTGCAGGTCCTCCCGTGCCTCAGGTGTATATTTTGTCTTCCCATACACGCCCAAGAAGCCTAGCAGGTTCACGCAAAGATTCTTCATCACGTGCATCACGTTGATCGAAGAGCGGACCCCTAGGTCTTTCCAGTAGGGTATGTCCCAAAATATAGATTTCTTCTTCCACATGGTTGCGTGTTTCTCAGCGTCATTCGGAACAGCTAGTCCGCCGGGACCCTTTCCAAAGATTACGTGTAAATCATTGACCATAGCAAGTACGTGATCACCGCACGCATGGCAGGCTTCTTCCGGTGATCTGCCTCGCCTTTGAAATGCTTGCCTTTCTTTCGACATTGGTGGTTGGTCGAAAGAAATCGATGATGGCCCAGGTACACATTCTTCCTATAGCTTCCCAGGTATATACTATCGGTGTCAAGTAAACAGTGCGTGCATGCGTGGTATCCCTTGTTTGTCTGTCCTGAAATGTTACTGAGAGCGGGCCAATCGTTGATGGTCACGAACAACAACGCCTTTAGGTCAAATTCCTCCTGTTTGTGCTCATCCCACGTACGTACACCGTTTCCATTCCACAGCTGTAAAAGTTCTTCAACTAATGGCCTTAGGTACACATCAATGTCGTTGTCGGGTTGCTTAGGGCCTTGGATGAGAAGCGGCATCATAATGAACTTCCGCTTCATGCACATCCAAGGAGGAAGGTTATACATACATAGAGTCACGGGTCAGGTGCTGTGATTGCTGCTCTGCTCCCCGAAAGGATTAATGCTATCCGCGCTTAAAGCAAACCATACGTTCCTTGGGTCACTTGCAAACTCATCCCAGTACTTTCTCTCGATTTTTCTCCACTGCGACCCGTCAGCGGGTGCTCTCAACTTCCCGTCTTTCTTACGGTCCTCACTGTTCCATCGCATCAACTTCCCATGCTCTCCGTTTCTGAACAAACTTTTCAACCATGGTATTATAGGAGCATACCACATCACCTTCACAGGAACCCTCTTCCCGGGGGGCTCGCCGTCAACATCACCAGGGTTATCTCGTCTGATCTTATACCGTAATGCATCGTGTACCGGGCATGCGTTCAGATCCTTGTACGCACCACGGTAGAGGATGCAGTCATTAGGGCATGCATGTATCTTCTGCACCTCCAATCCTAGAGGGCATACGACCTTCTTTGTTGCGTACGTACTGTCGGGCAATTCGTTATCCTTTGGAAGCTTCTTCTTCAATATTTTCAGTAGCTTCTCAAATCCTTTGTCAGGCACAGCATTCTCTGCCTTCCTCTGCAGCAATTCGATGACGGCACCGAGCTTTGTGTTGCCATGTTCGCAATTGGGGTACAACCCTTTTTTGTGATCCTCTAACATGCGATCGAACTTCAGCTTCTCCTTTTGACATTCCCATTGCGTTCTTGCATCGACAATGACCCGGCAGAGATCATCATCATCGGGCACGTCGTCTGGTTCCTCTTGACCTTCAGCAGCTTTGCCCGTTGCAGCATCATCGTGCACATCGTCTGGTTCCCCTTGATGTTCAGTAGCATCATCGTATACAGGGGGCACATAGTTGTCATCGTACTCTTCTTCTTCGCCGTCTTCCATCATAACCCCTATTTCTCCGTGCCTTGTCCAAACATTATAGTGTGGCATGAAACCCTTATAAAGCAAGTGAGTGTGAAGTATTTTCCGGTCAGAGTAAGACTTAATATTCCCACATATAGGGCATGGACAACACATAAAACCATTCTGCTTGTTTGCCTCAGCCGCTTCGAGAAAATCAAGCACGCCCTTAATGTACTCAGAGGTGTGTCTGTCACCGTACATGCATTGCCGGTTCATCTGCGTGCATTATATATAATTAAGTGTGTCAAAAACTATTACAGAACATCATGAATAGATAATTAAGTGACCAAATTAATATAAGTTCATCATCACATTAAAACCAAAGTACATACATAGTAAAAGTAAGAAAATAATACAAGTATCTATCTAAACATACAAGTAAGAATATTTTTCCTTTCAGAAAGAAGATAAGAACAAGAGGCTCACCACGGTGGTGCCGGCGATGAGCTCGGCGCAGGCGATCGACGGCGGTGAAGACGGAGATGGGACGTGACAGACCGCTAAACCTAGACAAATATTGAGGGAAATGGAGTTTGGAGGTCGAGCATGGAGAGGAGAAAGTTAAGTAGTGTGGCTCGGGCATTCCATCGAACACCTCGTGTGCATAGGAGGTGAGCTAGAGCACCACAAAGCTCTCCAACGGCCGGGCAGAAAAATAGAGTAGTGAAGTGCTCTGCTCGCGGGCGAGGGGTATATATAGGCAATTCATTGGTCCCGGTTCGTGGCATGAACCAGGACTAAAGGGCAGCCTTTGGCCCCGGTTCAAGCCACCTACCGGGACCAATGGTGGTGGGCCAGGAGCGAGGCCCATTGGTCCTGGTTCGTCCACCAACCGAGACCAAAAGGTCCAGACGAACTGGGACCAATGGCCCACGTGGGTCGGCCCGCCCCCGGGGCTCACGAACCGGGTCCAATGCCCCCATGGGTTCCGGTTCTGGATTGAACCGGGACTAATGGGATGACCCGGCCTGGACCATTGCCCCCTTTTCTACTAGTGACCGGTTCGCACGTGGTCATGACATGGCTTGGTGGAGCGATATGTGGCCGTCGCAGGCAAGGGGCAACGCTCCTGCTCATGAGGACCACGGTGGCAGGCTCGGGTTGTCTGGGGGAGGGGGTGGAGCCACCATCCGCAACTATCATCGTTGCTTACGTCGGAGCTGTCGGCTGTGAGCACCTAGCTTGTGCCAACGACGCCTACACTAGCCACCGTGACCTGAGTCTAGATCGGGCAGGATGAGCGTGTCCATGAGCTCAGTCGGGCGCCTCTTCTATGCCATGCGCAGTGAATCGAGCCTGGGGCCCCCCGTAGATGATGCCCGGGACCACGAACTCCGCCGCGGCCATCACTCTTCCCCTCCTAAATTCGGCCGCCCCGAGCCACCGTTGACGTACCTGACCTCTGTGTCATCGTCGCGAAAAGCTCGCACACCTACTCCCGTCTTCTCCTTCTCGATTCCGTGCCCGTAGCCCCCTGCCCAAAGCCGACTGACATGACCGACCCGGCTTGCTCGGCGATGCGCGCCACACTCCTGCCGTGCTCAGCGTGCTTGGCGCATCGCGCAGATGGGGGTTTACAATTTCATCACCCAACTTATTTATCTCATGAATAGTATCAACAATAATAACTCATGATACCTACATCCAACTGGTTATATGTGCCTGGATCATTCCCCACCGCATGATGCTTGCCAAGTGGAGAATAATTAAGATTGAAATAAGGATGAACATTATTGACTCTTGCATAATAATAATAATTGAAAATTAAAAGATAGGCTGTTCTTAGAGGGAATCAAAGATTGTCATGCCCCTTTTTTATTTGGATGTGCAAGCTCTTAATGCAAAGGAACATCACTTTATATTGCCCCTTCCGATAGCAACCTTTATTATGAGGAAATGCTTCAAAGTCTTCTACACAATCATTATAAAAAATAAATGGAACAACTTTTTTGACCAAGAAAATTTCATATACCTTTGATATCTTTTGGACACGGCATTTTCTCGATAGCACTAACTTTAGCTTTATCTACCTCAATGCCTCTTTCAGAAATCTTATGACCAAGGACTATACCTTCGTTTACCATGACATGAAGTGACACTTCTCCTAATTCAAGACAAAATTAGTTTTTTCACATGTCTGCAAAAATCTATCAAGATTGCTCAAACAGACATCCAAAGAAGTTTCATAAACGGAAAAGTCATCCATGAAGACCTCAACACTTTTTTCACAGAAATAAAAATATATATCAGTCATGCATCGTTGAAATGTAGCAGGTGCATTGCATAAACTAAACGAAATTCGTCCAAAAGCATAGGTTCCAAAAGGAAAAGTAAAAGTAGTTTTCTCTTGATCTTCAAGTGACATAGGTATTTGAGAAAAATGAGAATGACCAAGTAAGAAGCATGAGTGTGTAGGATTAGATAATCTTTCCAACATTCGAGCAATAAAAGACAATGGCTAATGATATTTTCTAGTAGCATTATTCAATTTTCTAAAATCAATAAAACATTGTCATTATGGTGTTATTATTATCATGATGGCTTCTATGTATGTAACATGTTTAATGCATCGCCGAGAAGGCTATATGTATCATGAGGTCTTGTTTAATGCTTCGCTGAGAAGGCTATATGTATTAATGATGTCACGAGAGTTGTTGTACTCTAATTTGTACATCTATTTGAATTGAATGTAATGTGCATGATCGCTTATGTAATGTGTATTGCCTGGTGTGTAGTGCCTGGTGTGTACTGCCTGGTGTGTACTTTCAATTTTCAGGGTAATTTGTATTACCTATTTGTCTCGTTTGCGTGCTGGTAGCTAGAATAGTGGTGGCGGGTGCTACATAAAGCCCATCACAACTTGTAAAACAATACAGTGGCGGGCCTTATCAGGCGCCCGCCACTGCTTATTGGATACCACTAGCGGGCGGACGCCCTCCACTGATGACCTATTAGCAGTGGCAGAAGGTCAGTGGCGAGCGCCCTGAGAGGCTTGCCCGCTGAGGGATTCCTTTTCTAAGGGGTCCTCGGGCGTCCGACCTCTTAGCCATGGGCCGGACTGATGGGCTGTGAAGATACGAAGACCTAAGACTGCACCCGTGTCCGGATGAGACTCTCCTTCGCGTGGAAGGCAAGCTTGGCGACCAAATATGTAGATTCCTTTCTTTGTAACTGACCTTGTGTCACCTTAGATCCTCCCGGTGTCTATATAAACCAGAGGACTTAGTCCGGATGAGGAGATACTCATTACCATTTGTCATACATGCTAGGCTTCTAGGGTTTAGCCATTATGATCTCGTGGTAGATCAACTCTTGTAATACTCATATTCATCAAGATCAATCAAGCAGGAAGTAGGGTATTACTGATAACCCACAAGTATAGGGTATCAATTGTAGCCTCTTTCGATAAGTAAGAGTGTCGAACCCAACAAGGAGCTAAAGGTAGAACAAATATTCCCTCAAGTTCTATCGACCACCGATAGAACTCTACGCACGCTTAACGTTCGCTTTACCTAAACCAAGTATGAAACTAGAATTTGTAGGTGTTTTTGGATAGTTTTGCAAGATAATAAAGAGCGAGTAAATAAAAGCTAGGGGCTGTTTAGATAAAGACACAACTAAATTAGTTTTAGTAAAGAGCTTTTTGTTATGAGAAAGTTATTTGTCCCTAGGCAATCGATAACTAGACCTGTAATCATTATTGCAATTTTATTTGAGGGAGAGGCATCAGCATCCGCAACTACTAAAGATCATTAAGGTCAAACCCAACCATAGCATTAAAGTATCAAGTCCTCTTTATCCCATACGCAAACAACCTACTTACTCAGGTCTGTGCTTCTGTCACTCACGCCACCCACAATAAGCAAATCATGAACATATTGCAAACCCTACAGCGAGAATCCCAATAATAAAACATGCAACTCAAACCAACCTTGATCATCAAATAACCCATAGGAAAAAACAGATCTACTCAAACATCATAGGATAGCCATACATCATTGGGAAATAATATATAGCATTGAGTACCATGTTTAAGTAGAGATTACAGCGGGTAAGAGAGAGGTTACACCGCTGCATAGAGGGGGGGGGGGGGGAGAGTTGGTGATGATAGCGGTGAAGTTGTTGCTGAAGATTGCGGTGATGATGATGGCCCCCGATGGCACTCCGGCGCCACCGGAGGCGAGGGGGAGAGAGCCCCCCTCCTTCTTCTTTTTCCTTGACCTCCTCCCTAGATGGGAGAAGGGTTTCCCCTCTGGTCCTTGGTCTCCATGGTGTGGGAGGGGCGAGAGACCCTCCGAGATTGGATCTGTCTCTCTGTCTCTCTCAGTTTCTGCATTCTTGTCTGCTGCCCTTTCACCGTTTCTTTTATATCCGGAGATCCGTAACTCCGAATGGGTTGAATCTTTCGCCCAGATTTTTCTCATAAAATTAGCTTTCTTGCGGCAAAAGAAGAGCGTCAACCGCCTTACGGGGTGCACATGAGGGTCCAGGGCGCGCCTGCCCCCTACCTCGTGGCCCCCCTCGGGCACCATCTGGCGTTGATTTTACTTCCCAAAAATAATAAATATTCCAAAATAATTCTCCGTCCTTTTTTATCCCGTTTGGACTCCGTTTGATATTGGGTTTCTGCGAAACATAAAACATGCAACAAACATGAACTGCACTGGACACTGGATCAATATGTTAGTCCCAAAAATAATATAAAAAGTTGCCAAAAGTATATGAAAGTTGAATAATATTGGCATTGAACAATAAAAAATTATAGATACGACGGAGACGTATCAACATCCCCAAGCATAATTCCTGCTCGTCCTCGAGTAGGTAAATGATAAAAAAGATAATTTTTGATGTGGAATGCTACCTAGCATAATCTTGACCATGTATCTAATCATGGCATGAATATTAAGATATGAGTGATTCAAAGCAATAGTCTATCATTTGACATTAAGACAATAATACTTCAAGCATACTAATAAAGCAATCATGTCTTTTCAAAATAACAAGGCCAAAGAAAGTTATCCCTACAAAATCATATAGTCTGGATATGCTCCATCTTCACCACACAAAATATTCAAATCATGCACAACCCCGATGACAAGCCAAGCAATTGTTTCATACTTTTGATGTTCTCAAACCTTTTCAACTTTCACGCAATACATGAGCATGATCCATGGACATAGCACTATAGGTGGAATAGAATATGATGGTGGAGGTTGTATGGAGAAGACAAAAAGGAGAAGATAGTCTCACATCAACTAGGCGTATCAACGGGCTATGGAGGTGCCCATCAATAGATATCAATGTGAGTGAGTAGGGATTCCCATGCAACGGCTGCACTAAGAGCTATAAGTGTATGAGAGCTCAAACTTGAAACTAAGTGGGTGTGCATACAACTTGCTTTCTCATGAAGACCTCGGGCATTTGAGGAAGCCCATCATCGGAATATACAAGCCAAGTTCTATAATGAAAATTCTCACTAGTATATGAAAGTGATAACTCAAGAGACTCTCTATATGAAGAACATGGTGCTACTCTGAAGCACAAGTGTGGTAAAGGATAGTAACATTGCCCCTTCTCTCTTTTTCTCTCTTTTTTTACTTTCTTTTTATTTTTTTATTTTTTTGGTGGGCTTCTTTGGCCTCTTTTTTTTATTTGGGCTTCTTTGGCCTCTTTTATTTTTTGATAAAGTCCGGAGTCTCATCCCGACTTGCGGGGGAATCATAGTCTCCATCATCCTTTCCTCACTGGGGCAATGCTCTAATAATGATGATCATCACACTTCTATTTACTTACAACTCAATATTACAACTCGATATCTAGAACAAAGATATGACTCCATATGAATGCCTCCGGCGGTGTACCGGGATGTGCAATGATCTAGCGTACAATGACATCAAAAAACGGACAAGCCATGAAAACATCATGCTAGCTATCATACGATCATGCAAAGCAATATGACGATAAATGCTCAAGTCATGTATATGATGATGATGGAAGTTGCATGGCAATATATCTCGGAATGGCTATGGAAATGCCATGATAGATAGGTATGGTGGCTGTTTGGAGGAAGATATAATGAGGCCTATGTGTGATAGAGCGTATCGTATCACGGGGTTTGGATGAACCGGCGAAGTTTGCACCAACTCTCGAGGTGAGAAAGGGCAATGCACGGTATTGAAGAGGCTAGCAATGATGGAAGGGTGAGAGTGCGTATAATCCATGGACTCAACATTAGTCATAAAGAACTCACATACTTATTGAAAAATCTATTAGTCATCAAAACAAAGTATTGCGCGCATGCTCCTAGGGGGATAGATTGGTAGGAAAAGACCATCGCTCGTCCCCGACCGCCACTCATAAGGAAGACAATCAATAAAGAAATCATGCTCCGACTTCATCACATAACGGTTCACCATACGTGCATGCTACGGGAATCACTAACTTCAACACAAGTATTTCTAAAATCCACCACTACCCACTAGCATGACTCTAATATCACCATCTTTATATCGCAAAACTATTGCAAGGAATCAAACATATCATATTCAGTGATCTACAAGTTTTATGTAGGATTTTATGACTAACCATGTGAATGACCAATTCATATCAAGAGAGTTTAATTATTTCTACAAAAGATATGCCCACGCTCTAACAAATATAAGTGAAGCAAAAGAGCAATCTACAAATGGCGGTTTTCTATGTGAAGAGAAAAAGGCAATCCGAACTTTAAATGATATAGGTGAAGCACATGAAGCATTCTAAAAAGCCATACTCAAAAGATATAAGTGAAGTGCATAGAGCATTCTATAAATAAACCAAGGACTATCTCATACCAGCATGGTGCATAAAAGAAAGAAAAAAAATGAAAAATAAAGCAAAAGACGCTCCAAGATTGCACATATCGCATGAACGAAACGAATCCGAGAACATACCGATACTTGTTGAAGAAAGAGGGGATGCCTTCCGGGGAATCCCCAAGCTTAGAAGCTTGAGTCTCCTTGAATATTTACTTGGGGTGCCTCGGGCATCCCCAAGCTTGAGCTCTTGCCTCTCTTCCTTCTTCTCACATCGAGACCTTCTCGATCATCGAACACTTCATCCACACAAAACTTCAACAGAAAACTCGGTAAGATCTGTTAGTATAATAAAGCAAATCACTACTCTAAGTACTGTTGCAGAGAAATTCATATTTTGTTTTTGCATTTTGTATACTGTAGTATAAATTTTTCATGGCTTAATCCACTGTTATATATCGATAGTTTCATCAAAACAAGCAAACTATGCATCAAAAACAGAATCTGTCTAAAACAGAACAGTCTGTAATAATATGAACATTCACCATACTTATGGTACTTGAAAAATTATTCCAAAATTAGGAAAAATAAAAAATTTGTATAGAAAGACAGTGCAAAAAGAATCAGAACCATTTGATGTTCCAGTAAAAAATGTAAAATCGCGCACTACAGCCAAAGTTTCTGTCCTGCACCGTACAAACCAACAAGCATTTTAAACATCCTAAAGGAAAACCTAGGCACATTATTTTTATAATACAATGGAATTGTACAAGGGGATAATTATTTTTGTTGAAAAGTTTCTGTAATCAAGATTCACAAATTTCCCTGAGCATGAACAAAGTTCAAGGCTAGCTCCCACTTCAACAATGCTCGTCTTTCTCACTTTCGCTTTTCTTGTTGAAAAGTTTCAGGTTCCCCTCTTTATTTTTGTTGTTTTTAAACTTTATAAAAGCACTCAACAGAAATAAATGACTCTCTAAAACTTCGGGGTTGTCTCCCTGGCAGCGCTTTCTTTAAAGCCATTAAGCTAGGCATAAGGTGCTCAAGTAATGAATCCACCCGGATTCCAAGGTATATCAAAGCCAATTTTAATTAACAATGATTTGTAATTTAGTAGTGAGCACAAAGTAACATATATCATGCAACAACAAATTCTAACTCTCTTCCTATGCATCGGCATATCATAAAAGAACAATTCATGCACACATAGTAAAGGCCAATGCATAGTATAAAAAGTTTCTTGCAATTTTATCATATTGGAAACTTAAAAAGGCGAAGATGTAGTTCCTCTCTCATAATAATTGCAAGTAGGAGCAGCAAGCACATGCATATTATATTCATCAAAATCATCATGTGCAACGGTATAAGGCAACCCATCAATATAATCCTTAATAAGGGTAAACTTCTCCGATATAGTGTAGTTGGGAGAATTCAAAAGATAATAGGACTATCATGCGTGGGTGCAATAGCAACAATTTCATGTTTAACATAAGGAACTATAGCAAGTTCATCTCCATAAGCATCATTCATATTGGCATCTTGGCCACAAGCATAGCAAACATCCAGTTCATCAAAAAGGGATATTTCAAACGAATTCAAGGGATCATAATAGTCATCATAGCAATCATCCTTCGGTAAGCACGAAGGGAAATTAAACAATGTATGAGTTGAAGAGTTACTCTAATTAGAAGGTGGGCACGGGTAGCTAATCCGCTCTTACTCCTTTTGTTCTTTGCTCTCCTCCTCATCTTTTTCATCCGATGAGCTCACAGTTTCATCAATTTCTTCTTCCATAGACTCCTGCAAAATATTAATCTCTTATTGGACAGCGGGGCAATCCTCAATATATGGTTTAACATAGGCATTAGAAGCATAATTATCATAGCAATATTTAAGTATGGAAAATTTTTCAGATTTGTAAAGAGTAGCATCATACGTTTCAATCAAAGAAGCAATTTCATAAGCACCCTTAAAAGCAACAAATTCTTCAATTTGTTGAACATCATAGTAATTATAAACACCTTTAGCATAATAAGATACAATTCCATTATCACTAAACTCACATTGGTAGGGAAGGTGTTTCTTAGGGTTTTCAGAACAACAAGTAACATAATATATTTGACATAAATTCCAAGCATAGCATTGCAAACGATGAATTTGACCCAGTAAAAGTTTCCCTTTTTCAGATATGCGGTGTCGCACATAACAAGCATGCTCATCTAAAGATTTGCCCTCAACTAAGCTAGTTGGGGTTTCAGCACGAGCACATAGGGATCGAAGATGATCCAAGTAATAAGCTTCAGGAGTGTGATAGATTTTGAGTGGTTCTTCAACCATTGGTTCAGTAGGTACAACTAATTTTTTTGGTATTTTGCGTTTCCTACCCATAACTAAAGATAGAAAACAACTAAGAACAGCAAATAAAAATTACTTAGTGATAAAGCAAACAAGCACACACGAGAATATTCACCCCACGCTATTGCTCCCCCGCAACGGTGCTAGAAAAAGATCTTGATAACCCACAAGTATAGGGGATCAATTGTAGCCTCTTTCGATAAGTAAGAGTGTCGAACCCAACGAGGAGCTAAAGGTAGAACAAATATTCCCTCAAGTTCTATCGACCACCTATATAACTCTACGCACGCTTAACGTTCGCTTTACCTAAAACAAGTATGAAACTAGAAGTACTTTGTAGGTGTTTTTGGATAGGTTTGCAAGATAATAAAAAGCGAGTAAATAAAAGCTAGGGGCTGTTTAGATAAAGACACAACTAAATTAGTTTTAGTAAAGAGCTTTTTGTTATCAGAAAGTTATTTGTCCCTAGGCAATCGATAACTAGACCGGTAATCATTATTGCAATTTTATTTGAGGGAGAGGCATAAGCTAACATACATTCTCTACTTGGATCATATGCACTTATGGTTGGAACTCTAGCAAGCATCCGCAACTACTAAAGATCATTAAGGTAAAACCCAACCATAGCATTAAAGTATCAAGTCCTCTTTATCCCATACGCAAACAACCTACTTACTCGGGTCTGTGCTTCTGTCACTCACGCCACCCACCATAAGCAAATCATGAACATATTGCAAACCCTAGAGTGAGAATCCCTCACGCTTGCGCGACACGGAGAGCACCATAGGACAACTCCAATAATAAAACATGCAACTCAAACCAATCTTGATCATCAAATAACCCATAGGACAAAACGGATCTAATCAAACATCATAGGATAGTAATACATCATTGGGAAATAATATATAGCATTTAGCACCATGTTTAAGTACATATTACAGCGGGTAAGAGAGAGGTTACACCGCTGCATAGAGGGGGGAAGAGTTGGTAATGATGGCGGTGAAGTTGTTGGTGAAAATTGTGGTGATGATGATGGCCCCCGGTGGGACTCCGGCGCCACCGGAAGCGAGGGGGAGAGAGCCCCCCTACTTCTTCTTCTTCCTTGACCTCCTCCCTAGATGGGAGAAGGGTTTCCCCTCTGGTCCTTGGTCTCCATGGCGTGGGAGGGGCGAGAGCCCCTCCGAGATTGGATCTGTCTCTCTGTCTCTCTCTGTTTCTGCGTTCTCGTCTGCTGCCCTTTCACCGTTTCTTTTATATCCGGAGATCCGTAACTCCGATTGGGTTGAATCTTTCGCCCAGATTTTTCTCATAAAATTAGCTTTCTTGCGGCAAAAGAAGAGCATCAACCGCCTTACGGGGTGCCCACGAGGGTCCAGGGCGCGCCCCCTGCCTCGTGGCCCCCTCGGGCACCGTCTCGCGTTGATTTTACTTCCCAAAAATCATAAATATTCCAAAATAATTCTCCGTCCGTTTTTATCCCGTTTGGACTCCGTTTGATATTGGGTTTCTGCAAAACATAAAACATGCAACAAACGGGAACTGGCACTAGGCACTGGATCAATATATGTTAGTCCCAAAAATAATATAAAAAGTTGCCAAAAGTATATGAAAGTTCAATAATATTGGCATGGAACAATAAAAAATTAGAGATACGACGGAGACGTATCAATTAGCTCCATAGAGAGGGCCCAAACCAGGGTAAACATCGTGTCCCCTGTCTCATGTTACCATCGAACTTAGACGCACAGTTCGGGACCCCCTACCCGAGATCCGCCGGTTTTTACACCGACATTGGTGCTTTCATTGAGAGTTCCACTGTGCCGTCGACGACAGGATCGATGACTCGCCTCGTCCTTAAAGACAATATCACCGCCGGAGGAGAACTGGCCCCAGGCCAAACCCTCCGGCTGGGCGGCTTTACCATGACCGCCCGTTCGGCCGTTAAGCCGACGATGACCTCTCGGGCCATCGAAAATCCCCTTCGTATTGACTCCAAACACTCCAAGCAGATGGATCTGTTGGAGTTTTCGTCTTTGAACGAGCTCCTTGACCGCATCGCCGCCCTGGGAATCGCCACAGATTACGATCGGATCGGGCTTAAACCCGGCCAAAGAGAAATCAAATATCCACCGGTCACCCACCAGATAGCGGTAGTCGAGGAGCAATACGGCGACTCTTCCCCTATACTAAAGACGGACTATGTAGGCATCGCCGACCCTGCAAAGCCGGATACCCACCAGCAAAAGGAGGTCCAGCCTTCCGAACATAGAATCAGAAGAAGGGTATAAGCAACCAGATGATACTCCAGAGCCTGGACTGTTATGTCTAGAAAACCGTTAGACTCCGGATCATCGACCGGTTCAGGGGCCAGATCCAATTCCACCCACCCACCCGGACATCAGCGCTCTCATGAGTATACAACAGCAGTCTCAGGAAACAACCCACCACTTCTGGGCCAGATTCCTCCTTGTCAAAGACAAGGTTAAAGATTGTCGCGACGAGGACGCGATATCAGCGTTCTACAACAATTGCACGAACGAAGGAATCCTCAACGCCATTCATCACCGCCGCATACTACACTTTGCGGACTTGGCAACTATCGTACAGAAGTACAGCGCAATGGAAAGCGCCTGGAACGATCAGGCAGCCGGTTGGGAGCCATCGATCCCAACTCAACCGCTGGTCCAGGCGAAAAGGGCGCACCCCCGTGACACGCCCAGTCAAATAGCCAAGAAATATAAGCCCATTACGCGGCATAGAACCGTTCTGGAGGGATGGCTCGATGGCCCATGCAAAATACATACAATACCGGACACCATACCAACCCACAGCCTTAGAGCAGGTTGGATACTCCGGCAGGTAGCCAAGAGCGGCGAGGACATCCTTACCTAAAACACCCCAGAGCAGCACCCTCCAGAAGACGACGGCCCCAGAGTACTGACGGTCTTCGAGACATTCGCTTCGCACAATAAGTGCAAAAGGGCACTTCGCGACCTCGCCGAAGTCTGTCAAATCGCCGCGATAAACCCTTGGAATGACACGTCTATAACCTTTAATGCCGGTGACGAACCAAAATACAAAACAGTCCGAGCACCAGCCGTATTAGTCCTCATTCCCATCGTGGATGGCTTTCGACTCACCAAGGTCCTCATGGACGGCGCTACAACAAAAACAGCTTCTATAGTCGCTTTTTCTGAGATGCTATTTGTTTTTGTCTCTATGCCCATGAACACTAGCAAGCTAAATACGCTTCTTAAGACGTTTATGGGGCATCACAAACTTTTGCTTATAATTGGCCATTTAGAAAATAGGTATATAATTTTAATTAACTTAGATACGATTTGTGAGACGTTTTATATGCGACTATAATCAAAAAATTTGTATTCAAGAGGTAAATAAAATTGTACTTGTGGTAAAATTCGAATGGATGACCCGAGTAATTGCACGAACAAATTAATTGACCCAGAGGCATTTTGTTATTTGATTGCGACCTTAATCATCACATTCATAATATTCTCCTAAGTAATATTATATTACCTTTCTAATATTCTCATGTTAAAACAAAAACCTTAATCATCTCTCCCTGAAAAAGAAATCCTGAATCATCCGAAAGATACAAGGGATTTGATGATTTGCCCTATTATAGTTTGGCACTTGATGATTTGCAAAATTTGATTTAGACTTATATATACTTTACATTAATTTACTGATCATTCGCCCCGAGTCGCGTTTTGCTGAATTTTAATTTATTTAACTTGATAAATCCTGGTGGAATGACCTATATACCCTTTGGTATTTTTGCAATATGCTTTGTACTACTATATGCGGCTCCTGGACCAAAAAAATCGATCTACTATGAGGGTTCGTCCTTAGCGCCGCCGCTGCTCGGCACCTCGGCACCAGCCGCCGCTCTCCCGCCGCTTTTTGCCCCCTGCCAGAGCTCTCAAGCCGCCGACGGTCGCCACCTATCATAGATCTGACGCCACCGCCACTCGCCCTTAGCCTCAACTCCTACTTCGCTCCACTCTGCTCCCCTGCCGCTCGATGGATGTTCCCTCTGGCCAGAGCTCCCCCGCGCCCCCCCGCTGCTTCTCCCAGCCAAGTTCCCCAGCCGCCATATGCTGATATCCTCCCTCCAGCCCAAGTTTCCCCGCCACCCGGCGCCGGTCTCCCCCCAGCCCAAGGTCCCCCGTCGCCTGACGCGATGGCGGAGCTAGGGGTCTTCCTGGGAATTCCGGGCAGATCCTATATGACGCCCGTGTCCTTCTGTTCGTCGCTGCTTCGCTGAAGCGAAGCGAGCGAACGAGGCGCATGGGCCGGCTCACTTCGAGGGAGACCTGGTTTAGGTTGCCTAAACCGATTTTTTTCTTTTGCTAGTTTTTCTGTTTTTTTTCTGTTTTTTTACCTTTTTGTGTCCTTTTTCTGTTTCTTTTCTTTCATTTTATCCTTTTTTGTTTTACTTTTATACTTTGTTTTCAAGAAAATGGGTCGAATTCCAAATTTTGTTCATGATTTTAAAAATTGTTCATGGATTTAATTTATTTCACTTTTATAAAAAATGTTCAAAATTTCAAAAATGTTCAGCGTATATCACAAAATGTTCAATATATATTTAATATTTTTTAGTGTATATAACAAAATTGTTCCATGTGTAGTTAAAAATAGTTCAACGTATACTACAAAAATGTTCAATGTATATTTAAAATTTGTGCATCATATATCACAAAAATTTACACTGTGTAGTTAAAAAATTATTCGGCATATATGCACAAAAAATTCAATGTATATTTGAAACTTATAAAAATTCAACAAATGTTTGGAGTTCCATCCGTGGTCAATAATTATTCACGTTCTTTTTTTTGTAAAAATCACGTTTTAAAATTTTGTTTGAGAAAACGTTATTCATTTCTTGAAGGAATGATTAAAAGACGGATCTACCTCTGTACATAACACCTATCTTTGAGCGTTGTAATTTAACGTATGGTCAGTCGCTGGTGCAGTGGGGAACAAAGCTGCTATATCGCGATCGGTCGTGGGTTCTAGTCCATGGAACGCTCCATTTTTTTCGTGGCATTTTCTCTTTTTAGGTTCGCTCGTTGGAATGGCCGGCCCTTTTTCGCTAATCCTTCAGCGTGTGGGTGAGCTCATTGCCGGCCATTTCTCTTTTTAGGCGTGGACTATGAAAGTGTTGAGGAGTTTTGTGCAAAACAAATACTACATGTATTGTAAGGTAATGAGTGACTAGGCCGTTGGCCCATGAGCCCAAACACAACCAGGCAGCCACGCTCGTTACCAGACACGATTAGGCGTTGGACTGTTTTGGAATGATTCAATAAAAGTGGAGATTCTTGGCTATTCTGACTATCATTTAGATGTGTCGGTAGAGGAAGATGAACAAGAAATATGGCGGATGACTTGTGTGTACGGTGAGGCTCAGACACACCTTCGTCACCAAACATGGCAGGTTCTGAAGAACATTAGTACTTTGAGTACACTCCCTTGGCTCTGCATAGGCGACTTCAACGAAGTTTTACGTCCGAATGAACATGAGGGGGTTGGACAGCGTAGTAACGCTCAAATCCAGGCCTTCAAGGACGCTACGGATGTTTGCATGCTGCTGGACTTAGGCTATAAGGGCAATTTTTGGACTTTTGAAAAAAAGGTTGTGGGGGGTACCTACACACGGTGTCGTCTCGACAGAGCAATGGCGAATGCGGAATGGCTAGCGAGGTTCCCTTTGGCGTCAGTATCACACATTACGTGTGCCACATCAGACCACTCTCCAATCTTGCTTGAATATGGAAACAGAACAACTGAAAGGGGGAAGAGATCTTTCAAATATGAGCTAATGTGGGAGACACATGAGGGGCTCAAAACGATCTTGTCAGAAGAATGGGCCAGGGAACCACCATGCAGTAGCGTGGAACAGATGCGTGACAAGCTGCGGAACCTTGCAGGCGGGCTGAGTAGATGGAGCAAGGACACTTTCGGAAGTGTCAGGAAGGAAATTAACAGGCTTAAGCAAATACTAGAGGAGCTTAGGGGCGACCCACTGAGAGCTGGACCTTCTCATGTTGAACTGAAGATCAACGAGCAGCTGATCGAGATGTATCACAGAGAGGAGATCATGTGGAGACAGCGGGCAAGGGTCGAGTGGCTTTCGGCGGGAGACGAGAATACCAAATTTTTTCACCTTCGCGCTATCCTCCGCAGAAAGAAAAATATGGTGAAAGCCTTACAAAACTCCCTGGGTGCTGTTATCTCAGATCCGGCTGAACTCCGGGACATGGCAAACATGTTCTACAAAAATTTGTACACTACGAAGGGTGTTAGTAATATGGAAGAAGTTCTGGATAAGGTCCCGCAGAAGGTAACGGAGGAGATGAACGCATCACTTTGTGCTCCATACACAAACGAAGAGGTAAAATATGCTTTGTTTCAAATGTTTCCTACCAAGGCGCCGGGCCCAGATGGCTTTTCCGCACACTTTTATCAGCGACATTGGGATGTATGTGGTGACGAGGTTACCAAGGTCGTCCTAAGCATAGTCCATGGGGAAGAAAGTCCTGAATGCATCAATGACACAGTGTTGGTTCTTATTCCGAAGGTAACAAATCCCACTGCTTTGTCTCAGTTTCGACCTATTAGTCTTTGCAATGTATTGTACAAAATGGCTTCCAAGGTGGTCGCCAATAGGTTGAAGGTCATATTACCTGAGATTATTTCGGAGGAGCAGTCTGCATTTGTGCCAGGGAGGCAAATTACGGATAACATCATTTGTGTGTATGAATGTATGCATTTTATGAAGCGGTCCAGGGCGAAGTCAAACAGTTTTTGTGCTCTGAAATTGGATATGATGAAGGCCTATGATAGGCTAGAGTGGACATATTCGAGAGCTATCATGACTAAACTTGGTTTTGTAGAACAGTGGATAAACACAGTCATGGCTATGGTTTCATTGGTCTCTTTTTCAGTTCCTTTCAACGGTGAGAAGCTTAATCCTTTCAAACCGACCAGAGGAATCCGGCAGGGAGACCCAATCTCCCCCTACTTATTCTTGATTGCAGCAGAGGGCCTTTCGTGCCTCCTGAAATCCAGTTCTCAGTCATCACTAGCAGGTATCAAGGTGGCCCCCACGGCTCCAACCATTAACCACCTTCTATTTGCAGATGACAGCCTGTTGCTTTTCAAGGCGAGTGTAGAGGGAGCAGTTGCAGTGTCAAACCTGCTAGAGAAATATTGTGATGCTTCGGGCCAAAGGATAAACCATGATAAATCCTCCATATTTTTCAGCAAGGGGTGTCCGGGTTCCACCAGAACAGAGGTGAAGAATTCTTTGCAGGTCCAAAACGAGTCCTTGTCTGAACGGTATCTGGGAATGCCAACTGATGTGGGTCAGTCAAAGAAAGGAACGTTTAAATACCTGAGAGATAGAGTATGGGAAAAGATCAAAGGGTGGACGGAGAAGCTGCTGTCCTCGGCGGGCAAAGAAGTTTTGATTAAGTCTGTTGCACAAGCGATACCTGTTTATTCCATGGCATGCTTCCAGTTGCCGAGGGGGCTCTGCGAGAATATCACATCGATCATAAGGCAATTCTGGTGGGGGAGTAAGCAGGGTAGAAGGAAGCCCAGTTGGGTGTCTTGGGATGTAATGACGAGACCGAAATATATGGGGGGCCTCGGATTCAGAGACATGGAGATATTTAACCTAGCACTTCTTGCACGGCAGGCTTGGCGCACAATGGTTTCGGAATCCTCGTTAAGCTCCAGGATCCTAAAATCAGTTTATTTCCCAAACTGTTCATTGCTAGACGCAGAGCTGGGGGCGCACCCATCGCAGATTTGGAGCGCAATTTTAGATGGCCGAGACATTTTGGCACAAGGCTTGATTAGAAGGATTGGAGATGGAGAAACCACAGACATTTGGGAACACAACTGGATACCGAGGGAGAGTTTCAAAAGACCTATAACTTCTCTGGTGCAGCATCCTCCTACTAGAGTGGCGCAACTCATCAGTGCTTCTTCTGCGACTTGGGATGAAGGACTAGTCCGGGCCATCTTCACTCCCTTTGATTCTGAGGAAATGCTAAAGATACCATTGTGTACGCGTACAGTTTCAGACTTCTAGGCATGGCACGAGGAACGACGTGGTATTTTCAGTGTTGGCTCGGCATACCGTATGATTTTGAGAACAAAAATCAATCGAGAGGCATGGCTGCATGAGACGGAAGGATCATCATTTGTTCAGCATGAAAGCAAGGATTGGAGCAGCATCTGGCACATCCAAGTACCTTCAAAGCTTAAGATGTTCGTTTGGAGGTTAGCTAGACAGTCTATGCCCTGCAGTGAGTTGCTTATGAATCGCCATATGTCGACAGAAGATACATGCAATCTCTGCGGGGCAAGAGACACATGGAAGCATGCGTTACTGACATGTCCGATGTCCAGCAGTGTATGGGCGCTGGCCCCTGAACATCTGGTGCAACACCTTGTTGATCGCCAAGAGGAGAGCCCAAAGGACTGGCTTTTTGTGCTACATGATATACTGAGTAAGGGAGATTTTGTTCGGCTTGTAGTCACGTTGTGGGCAATTTGGGGAGCGAGAAGGAAAGCAATCCACGAGGCCATATTCCAGTCACCATTATCTATACATGATTTCATCACGCGATACCTGGCTGAACTTCAAGTGTTGAATACTGTATCGTCGAAGCCGGCGGTAGCAGAGCCCGTTAGATCGACTATCTGGCAACCGCCGGTAGCGGACAGTGCAAAAGTAAATGTGGATGCGGCAGTTCCTCAAAACAGAAGATATGGAGCCGTGGGTGCGATAAGCAGGAGCGCGGATGGATCGTTCCTGGGAGCCTCAGCCCTAGTGTTCAGACATGTTTCAGAACCGGAGACTTTGGAAGCATTGGCCATTCGAGAAGCCCTTGCACTATCAGATGATCTATACTTGCGGAGGATCCATGTGGCGTCTGACTGCAAAGTGGTGGTTGAGGACATTACGAAGGAGAATGCATCTCGGTATGGAGAAATCATTCATGAAATAATAGATTACTCGTCGTCTTTTGATTTTTGTAAGTTTAGCATGAATTTAGGAGCTCAAATTATGAGGCTCACAATTTAGCGAAGCATGCTCTTTATCTAGGAGTTGGCCGCCATGTTTGGTTAGGCCAGCCCGGAGATCTTCCGTTCGTCCCTGTAAACATTGTGACGGTTTAATAAAAGCTTCGAGAGATTGTCTCAAAAAAAAAAGACACGAGCGACGTGGCGTCTGGTAAGGCGCGCGAGTAGCCGACCGTGTTTCCCTTCCTCGATTCCAACTTTTCCCCAACCTAGCGCTATCTGAAGACTCTGGCGGCGGCAAGCGATTCTTGGTCTGGCGGCGGCCGCCGGCTCTCCTGCCTCTCCCTTGGTCCCTCTCCAGCAGTCCGGCCTCCGTTCCTCAACAGCCACAATGTAGTGCATCTATTCTTTCCCTCCGTTTCTATTTTCTAAACAAATTGAAGATTATTCTGTGATTGCTTGTAAACTTAAATTGAACTTGATTCATTCGCTGCGTATGATCATAAATGATTGATACTTACTAATTACTATGTGATTCATTTGCTTCTTACTATATATGGAAATTGAAATGTTTATCCAATGTACATCAGACCCTGACGCCGGTTGCCCCGGCAAAACACCGCTCCCCGCCAACGCCCCTCTCTCTCAGCTGCCGACCTCAGCAATGAGCTCACCCACACGCCTCTGCTGCCAGAAGATTGCCCGCAGGTTGTTGTTTTCTTTTATTATATCTCCGCATCATGTGGAACATAGCACGAATTGAGATATATCATTTGTGTTTTCCCTTTCTATCTTACTGTGATGCACTGTATTATTGCAATTTGAAAATTGTTGTTAAAAATCGGTGAACCTTTTTGGTGGTTGAATAACAATTGTTGTTAAAGACAGCGGTACTGTTGATTGGATGGCGCTCATTTATGACATAATATTCTTAAGTCGATCTGGTTAGGGGGAACTGCCTATGAATGCCAGAGAAGAATATTCAGCAGTGTGATGCAAAATTTGAATTACCTAAGTTGTGTGTCATCTCTACTTTTCTTGATTTAGCAAAGCGAAACTAGTGGATATTACTTAGATTTTTAGTAACTAGTTACACCTGCTAGCCTTCTGATGTTTGTCACTTGAATGCAGAAAAAAAATCAAGCATTGGAGACATCCATTTTTTGTCATCAATGAAAACTTCTTTATGTACTTCACATAAATTCTTCTAGTAAAGACACATCTCGATTTATGTTTTGTAATGTAAGATGAATGATGTCGGTAAACCATATTATACAATTTGAACCTAAGTATCGAATGCATAGTTTAAAATATTCATATAAACCTATGCTTAATGTAAAAGAGCATATGGAAAATTATAAACTGATCTATTTTGTTTTCATTACTACAGCTAGCAAAGGCTAATGGATCGAGGTTGGATGAGTAAACCAAGATCAACTACTGATTATAAAGAAGGTGTTGAGCAATTTCTATCTTTTGCCTTCCATGATGTTCCACTCGGTGATAAAATTCTCTGTCCCTGTGTAAATTGTGGAAATAAGTCAATGCAGAATTACGACGAAGTGAAAACCCACCTAAGATATGATGGTATTCTTCAGGGTTATACAAAATGGGTTTGCCATGGAGAAGAGTATGATTCACCGTCATTTGCATTTGCTCCCATGTCAAATAACAACAACAATTTTCATATTCCGGGTTTTCCAGCGAATTCTGATGTAGAAGGCAGTAATAGAAGATTGCATGACATTTTTGAGCTCTTAAGTGCCATTTTCCCCATGGCTGACAGCTTCCAATCACTATCAAGCGCATATGATGGGGAACTAGATGGTGTTCAGTCTGAATTTGAGAACTTGGAACCTGGTATGGCTGAGAATGTCAATACAACATCTGCAAATGATGATGCAATGAGAGAACAAGACATATACGCTAGTTTCCTCAAGGAAGCAAACATAGATTTCTACCCTGGATGTGCAACATATTCGAGGTTGTCATTTCTTGTCACTTTATATCACATGAAAGTCTTGCATGGATGGTCACAGGAATCATTCACACAGCTACTTGGTGTATTATCGGTCGCATTTCCTCAGATAAACCTACCCAAGAAATATTATGAGGTGACAAAAATCATACGCGGATTAGGGCTGGACTATGAGAAAATTCATGCATGCCCAAGAGACTGCATGCTTTTTAGAGGCGAAAGAGCTAACCAGGAGTCTTGCCATGTGTGTGGTGCCTCTCGTTGGGTTACCAATGAAAATGAGAAGAAAGATTCGGCAACTGAATCTAAGAAGAAGAAGAAGAAGAAACCAGCCAAGGTGTTGCGATATTTCCCATTGATTCCAAGGCTCCAAAGGTTATTTGCAACCAAGAAGACATCAACTGACATGCGTTGGCATGATGAGGGTCGTACAACAGATGGATTGCTGCGATGTCCAGCTGATGGAGAGGCTTGGAAAGATTTTGATGCCAGATATCCTAAATTCGCTGAGGATTCCCGTATCTGCGGCTAGGCGTTGGGTCTGATGGGTTTAATCCTTTCCGACTCATGAGTGTGAAACATAGTACTTGGCCAGTGATGCTTATTCCATACAACCTACCACCTTGGATCTGCATAAAGCAAACATCTCTAATTTTATCAATGATTATTCCTGGACCAAGTTCCCCTAGCAATGACATTGATGTATATTTGCAGCCGTTGGTGGATGAGCTGCAACAACTTTGGAAGGGTGTGGATACTTTTGACTCATGTACTCAGGAGAAATTTTTCTCTTCGAGCTGCACTATTATGACTTTGAACGATTTTCCAGCATTAGCTTACCTCTATGGGTGGAGCACGAGCGGTAAATATGCTTGCCCGTCTTGTGGTCCTTTCACAAGATCATATTGGCTAAAGAAGAGTAAGAAATTTTTTATATGGGTCATCGCCGATGGCTACCACAGAATCATGTATTTCGGAGACGAAAGAAGGAGTTTGATAACACCAAAGAGATGGAACTTGCACCTATAACAATGAGTGGTAGCTCAGCTTTGAGAATGTTGCAGGGCAGAGTGTTTGTCTTAGGAAAAAAGGTTATTGTGGCCAAGAAAGGGAAAGGGAAAAAGAAGGGAAAAGACAGTGAAAAAGGAACTGAAGGTCCTGAAAAACAGAAGTGTAAAAGAGCGCTTAAGAAGAAATCAGGTAACGTCGCACGTAAACCTGAAAAGAAGCCTGAGGATTGTTTCAAAAAGAAGTTGATATTCTTTGATTTGGAATACTGGGAGCACAACAAGTTAAGGCACAATCTAGATGTAATGCATATTGAGAAAAATGTCTTCGAAAATTTAATTGGAACCTTACTGGATATTGATTCTAAAACAAAGGATGGCCTTAATGCACGATTTGACTTAGGAGAAATTGGAAATCGATCTAGCCTTGAACCTCATGAAGGTGATAAGGGTAAAACTGAATTGCCGCATGCACCTTTTAATATGTATAAAGAAAAGAAGGAGATTCTTTGTACAGTGGTTAAGAATTGTAGGACACCTGATGGTTGTGCAACAAACTTTTCGAGGTGTGTGAACATGAAAGAATTTACATTGACTGGACTCAAAAGCCACGACTGCCATGTTATTCTACAAGACATCCTTCCTGTGCCACTTTTACACTGTTATCCCAGTAAAGATGCCATGATAATAGTTGTTGAGCTGGCTAATTTCTTCAAGAAGCTATGCTCCAAAGTGTTAGATGTCTCTGAGCTTGACAAACTGCAAGAGAGTATTGTGAAGACACTTTGTAATATGGAAAAGGTTTTTCTTCCATCGTTTTTTACTGTCATGGTACATTTAATGGTGCATTTAGTTGAAGAAGCTAAACTTGGTGGCCCGGTGCATTACAGGTGGATGTACCCTCTAGAGAGGTATGTTACTTTGATTGATTTGTTATTTTCCACAGTGCATCTAAGTATATGATTTGATTTATTGTTTCCCATTATGCATATAACATTGTTGTTTTATGATGTTCAGATCATTTGTTTGGCTAAAGTCACTTGTGCGCAATAGAGCTTATCCTGAAGGTTCTATTGCTGAAGGATATACTGTTGAAGAATGCTTGACCTTTTGTTTAAGATTTCTAGAAGGAACCACACGTTTCACAAGAACATCTAGGAACCCTGGTCCTTCAGATAATACAAAGGGCATGTACATGTTTGATAGTGTTGGTGAGCCAATTGGAAAGGCTGTCACTATAGGCCAGTTGGACGATCAGCTTCTAGTTCAAGCACATCGATATGTCTTGCGAAACTCTGATGAGCTTGATGATCTCCTTAGGTGTTCTTCAATGTTGTATCCTATTTCTTCTATTTTTCACAAGTTGGAAAAATCAAGATGTTATTTGTCTTATTATTACAGAGACTTTCTGGACCAAGAGAAGAGGAAACCGGGTAACTTAAATTTGACGGATGATGACAATGAGGATTTGATTGGTAGACACTTTGCTGACTGGTTGGAACAAAAGGTATAATTCACCTTTAGCATGTTCCTTCACTGTAGTTCCATGTGAACTCAATGTAACCACTCTTACATACAGGTTATACTAGATGATGGACCGGATATCACAGAAAAGATAAGAGCATTAGCCGCAAAACCAAGCGAATGCGGGGTGCGCTATAGTGGTTATATAATTAATGGTTTCAGGTTTTCGCGAGACAGGACACGTGACACAAAATAGTGGTGTCGTGAACCTTGCTGAAAATGGCGTGTCCTATTATGGTCGGTTATCTGACATCTTCAAATTGTCATACAAAGATTACAAGGTGGTCTTCTTTAAATGTGATTGGTATGATGTTCATCACAAAGCTGGTATTATAAGAGATGAGTTTGGATTCACTCATGTGAACTTCTCCCGAAAAATACATACATGGGAGAAGTTAGAGGATGAACCATTTGTATTTTCTTCCCAAGTTGACTAGGTCTTCTATATCCAAAATCCGAGAAGTGAGGATTGGAATACCATGGTGAAATTCAAACCTCGTGATTTTTTTGACATGGGTGGAGAACCATCTTTAGATGAAACAGAGTAGTCTTTGTATTTTTAGCTTGTTATCTCCAGCTAAGATATAGGTTGAGCAATTGTCATCCATGCTCCTAGGTAGAATTACTCCAACATAATTATTCTAGCTGGGTGGATCTTCTTGGGAATGTATGTTACTTTGTGATGAACGAGCCTATGGTCTTTTTTTAATGTGTATGTTCCCTTTTGTTATGAATGAGTTGTATGGCTGTCCGTTCTTTGAACAGTTTTTTAACTTTCACTGACAGTACTACTGCTAAATTTTGGAACCTTCTGATGAAGTGTGCTTCAGGTTAATTTGTCCTGATTGGATGCTTCTTTGTGCTAGTTTATAAAAAGGAAAGTAGTCTAGTCAATATTCTTCAGGTTAATTACATCCCAGTTAACTAGAAAAAATTATAGTCAACAAAGATGGAGAAACTGGAAAACCATAAAAATCAAACGCAGTAAGGGATATTTGGTGAAATCAGTGAAGTGTTACAGTAACTAGTACATTTCTTTTGTTATTTTTAAAATCCTCGGAATGGCCACATATGGCCTTTGACTTTTATAAAAAGTTAAAAAAATTGGGGGAAAATCAAATTTTGAAAATGTTTGCGATCTTGAAAAAAAACATGAATTTGAAAAGGTTCCACGCCTTCTGAAAATGTTCATGAATTTGAAAAAAGTTCACCAATTCAAAGAAATATAATCATGAACTAAAAAAATCAATTTAAAAAATATTCATGACCTTTAAAAACTTTGAGTATTTGAAAAAGTTTCATGAATTGGAAAATGGTTTATGGTTTCAAAGCTTTTTTTGCAAAAAATTGATTTTTTTCACAAATTAGGGAACAATTCACAAATTCAAGAAATGTTTGTGAACTTGAAATTATTGTGAATTTAAAAAATGTTCACGGTTTGAAAAAAATATTGACGAATTAAAAAAATTGGGAATTCTAAACAAAAGTTCACAAATTTGGAAGAACCTCAAGAATTTGAAAAAGAAGAAAGAAAGGGAAATAGAAAAAATAGAAAGGAAAAATAAATAAAAATTAAAACAAAAGGTAAAAAATAAAAAGATAAAGAGAAAAAAGGAAAACCCAGGAAAACATAGTAAAACCTAGCCGAAATAAACCTAAAAAAGATAAAGATAACCGACTTGAAAAAGCTAACAAAGCTTCTAGATGCTTCCTAGAACCCAACCAAGGAAGCTTTTGGGGGCCTCGAAACCAGGGAGCAAGAGGGAGGTTCGCGCTTGTGCTTTAATTGGGCCGGTTATTTGTAACAAAAATAGCATGTCGCGAGATGCTTCAACCGGACACGCCGAGAGCTGGAAATGGTGACGGTGGCCCTGCTGGATGCTCGAGCTAGCCACACGGTTTGCTGGAATCGGTGTGGCAGGTTTATTTCAGACCAACTACATTTTTTGCTCCAACCGGAGTTCGGTATGGACTACGACCGGCGGCATGAGATGCTGGAAATGAGTGGCGGCGCGGTGCTTCAAGTGATGTACTACGATTGATCACTCCCACAAGGATAAATGAACACGGGGACTGAGAAGCCTACTCCGGTCGATGCGCCACATTGAAGTAGTGTCGGTCTGTCTGCCCTGGCTATTTAAGCATGACGCAAACGCCGGCCAACAGACATGTTGAGGAGGAGCCCCTCTCCTATGATGAAACTGCGAGACCAAACTGGACGTCGCATCAAAAAGGAGCCCACCCCTCGCGCAACACATTTGACTGTTTCGACCAACTGGCATCACCACCGCGCCGCAACTGGCATGACAAGGTCGTGAAGGAGGAGGAGCCCTCCCGGACGCCTCCTCCATTACCTCTACATGGCGACGACACATCATCACCCAGCACCCTGACGTGGGCCAAGAGGATGGCATAGGAGAAAGGAGCGGCAGGAGTGGTGCAATACTGGGCCTCGTTTGCCACATCAGACGCCGGCACAGGGGAGATGCCGACGCCGCAACAATGACCAGCTGGTCTAGATCGGCTTGGAGGAGTCGCTGCACGCCGCCGCCCCTATCGTCGGCAAGGCAAGGGCTAGGTGAAGGGATGACACACCGGGGCGGCGTCCGCAGTCGACACGGCATCGCGCGGAGGAGGGGCAAGCCCAACTTCGATCTACCACTGCCTTTATTATTTTTATTAAGCTATGTCAAAAATACTTGGAACATATATTACCCAATGAAGTTTCATATTTTTTTCAAAAAAGAACAAAGCATACGGATTTATCCAAAAAATGATACACCTAAAAACATTTTGACGCTAAAATGTTTTATTTACCGTGGGAAAGACTTCCCACGTCTCTGCTATTTTTTCTCCCCCTCCATCTTCTCCACCTCCCCATTATCCAACCTCCCCCAATGTGCCGCCATTCCCGCGCACCACGCGGTGGCAGCCTCCGTCGCTAGCTCCGCCCGCCGCCGCTAGCTCCACCCGCCAATGACTCCCTTCTTCCTCCATCAACAAGGTCGCTAGTTGGAACCTCGTCGGCGTCCGTCGTCCTCACCATCATGAAGCCGCGCTCCTCCCGACTTCGTCCTCACAGCCACGAAGCCGCATCCGTGCCAATCTCTCAGCCTTCACATGAAGCTGCGCCTGTCCATCCTGTACACCGCCCACCAAGCAGCTCTTGCCTCCATCTAGGATCTTCAGCCTCCACCACGTCAAGCAGGTGATCCCTCCATACATTCAGAGAAGTATGCTTCAGTAGTAGAGTAGGTAAGGTAACCCACTAGTATGCACTCTAATTTTTTATTGAATTGCTTGCTAGCCTATAAATCAATTCCTTTTTAGGTAAAATAGTTGCAGTTGTTCTTTTTACAGTATCCGACAAGATGACTACAGATTTTCAATCTTACAGACTGAACACTAGTCATAAGCAGGCACTGTCAGTGTCATGCACAATGAATTAGCCAAGTGACTTTAAACTCTGAGAGCTTGAGTAGACATGCCTTGGTAAAGTAGTTACAAACTCGGATCCAAATTTTGAGCCTAATCCATGAGAACATTTTGTTATGATGGCTAAACACACAAACCATTTGCTAAAATCCTCTCTAACCATAGCAAGGCGTTCATGTTAATCACCTAGACCGACTTGCTGTTAATAGCAAGTTTATACAAACATGTACTGTACAGGAAGGATGGAGTTAGTTAAATGCCATTGACACTCAAGGTCAGATATAGGACTTAGAACCCAGCAACCTGATTCCTTTACTTTATGCATGCATACAGCGAGATATCCCTATACTACTGAAGCATACTTCTCTGAATTTGGTACAGAGAAGTATGTGTTCATACTAGTGGGTTACCTACTGTACTACTGAATTGTACTTCTCTGAATATATCCTTTGCCTAAAATAATTGTAAACTTCCAAGCTACTGCTACTCATGATAAAAAGTACAGTATGTTATGTAAACTAAGTGTCCATATGCTTAGTATTTTATAAATTTGGTTCCAAGAAATTTATGAAATCATATGCAGGACCTTGACATATGCTTTGATGCTTGACCTTAACATATGATTTTAACATTGTTTGGTAAAGGTATCGTGTCGACGGCTTCGAAGCCTAAACAACCCAGAGCAAGCTTCTGAAAGTGTACAACCAGATGAAGAAAATTTACAAGGCCCTCCAGAGATTGATGATCTAGTACCAAAAAAGCTCAATTTTGTTTTTCAAACACATATCTAGTATGATGTATATGGTCCAGTTATATGCCACTGTGATACTCTTGCATGCAGGGCCAAATGGAGATGTGCGACAGATTATAGGGGAATTCCGAGGTAAAAATTTGTCGGAATTACGTGGGGGGAAGATAATTGTGGAGACTGACGGAAGTGGAATTCCAAATGGAAGGTCGGCTGCCATTCTCGGTCAGCATCTTACCTGGCTTGCAGAAAACTCAACATTTACACCATTGCATATTCCAAGATGGGACAATGAATTGCTTCTACAAAAACATGGGCAGATGATCACAGATGTGGAGATAAAAAAATTATAGCACTGTTCAAGACTGTTCATTTCACATTGCTGATTGTTAATTTTAATATTTGAAGGAGAAATTTATCTACCCCAATGAGACTAGACAACTTACGAGAGACTGGATCCTATTGAATATTAACAAAAAATGGAGAGTGTATAAGTCTCGTTTGAAGAGTAAATATTTCAAGCGTGACAAGAAGTCTTTGGCTGAAATTGTAGCAGCTGTTCCCAAAGGTGTTAATGAACATCAATGGGGTACTCTTGTTGGGTTTTGGTGCCAGGATTCACACATGGTAATGTGTTATATTCTCATAATTAATCTGGTGTACATAACTAGTTTGGTGACATTAATATTGACTATATGTGTTGTTTTCCCAGAAATTATGTGAAAAGAACACCGAGTGTGCAAAGAAGCAGAAGACTCCACATACAACCGGGAGAAAAAGCCATGCTAGGCTCAAAAAAGAGATGGTAAAACTTTTTCTTTAGAAAGATGGATCAGAAAATATGAACAAAACTGAACATGTTCTAACAGAAACAGAAAATTCTAATTTACTTTGTTGAACAGGAAATTAAGAGCAATCGAAATGTTAGCAAGATTGAACTATGGGATGAAGCTCATAAGCAGAAGAAGGACGGTGAATACAAAAATGTGAATACAAAGATAGTGATGGTATACTTCTACTTGTGATTAAAGTAAAGGTTTTAATTTAAAACTACTTAGTATAATGTGATGTTTGTGTTTATTTCAATAGGAGAAACTGGAAGAAAGAAAGAAAGGTAACAACGGGATCCTTTCATTTAGTGATTATAAAGAAGTATTTAAAAGTGTGCATGGGGAAGAGGCAAAAAAACTTCGAGGGTATTATGGTGATAAGTATTGGAGCGAAATAAAAGTTTCTCAGGGACTGACTTTTGTTCAGCATCCTGAGAAAGAAGGAAATGTTCAATTTAGACTGCGGGCACTAGGAGATAATGTAGAAAATGTGACAGATGAGTTGGCTATGTTCCGTTCATTCCTGAAGAGAAAATTCCCCACAGAGGATTTGAGAAATGAATTTGTAACCGTGGGAAGTGAGGAAGTTAGTATCTAAACCACACCTCTTTCTGCAAAGATAAAAATATGAGTATTAATATATTGTTATCCTGTTCTTGTTTCAGGTTGATCTCAATGAAAGAGTTGTTGGCAGTGATCTCCCAAATGAATCACATAACGAAGCTAAAGAATATGCTCGATTGAGTGCTATGCAGGTGATGTAATAGTTTCTTCACTAATAAATATTCTACTTCATTCTCATACGTAAACAATTGTTCATCATAAGTTGCAGCAACTACATCCTAGCGATTGTGCGCGAACCAAAGAGTGTTACACCGGTTTATCGTTACCACAAGAAAAAATGGTTGCTAAGGTGTGTGCATAAATTTCTGCTTTGTTATACTTGGACCCTGTTTTGATTGAAACGGGCCAGTTTTGAAGAGGTCAATTAAGTGTTTGTGCAAGAGTATGTGTGTGTGATTGTGTACAAGTGAGTCTAGTGAGAACTAGAGAAAAGGAAAGTGTTTGAACTTCTACTTGTGTGTGAACAAGAGAAAGGCAGCTGTACTGAATATAGCTTAAGAAAATCTGAATATAACTGAACATAGTTTGGACATTTCAGAGCATTGTACTGAATTTAGTTGAACATAGTTTGAACCAAATTTAGTTGAAAATAGTCTAAACATATTCTCAGCCCAATTTAGTTGAACATAGTCTGACAAAGTACTAAATGGGAAAGGGAAATAGTACTGAATAGAGCTTACAATCAACGACAAACATGAATTCTCACATGGTTTGACATAAGAACAGACAGCAGCAAATACACCATTCATAAGAACAGACAACAACAAATAAGCCTCTGAATCTTCGTTTGCAGCATCTGGATCTTCATTTGCAGCCTCTAGATCTTCATTTGCATGCTCATTTGAGTTACCTGTAGTGATTGCGAGACAATCAGTAGGTGCAGAACTAGCGACCACCGCCGTTGCCACGCCTCACTACCTGCCGCTGCCGCCCATGAGGGACTCACCGCTACCGCTGCCGCTCTGTTTAGGGTTCATGAATGGGAAAGGGGATTGAGAGAATGTGAGAGCGAGAGTCGACAGGTGCCCGTTTTAGTCAAAAACCAGGCCATGTGGTTCTTTTTAGTCAAAATAGGGTCACATCATTGTAAAACGACCTTAAACCATATTAGTGATGAAAAGTGTCCAATTTAGATAGTTGAGGGACTAACTTTTGGTGGTTTTGAAGTTGAGGGACGATTTCTCAACTTTGGGAAGAGTTCGAGGACGGAAAATACTTATCCCTATTAGACATACCTACATTTTGTATAAGTTTACTTACAACTGAACTAAACCTCAATTGTAGAAAGCACACATTGAAAAGTTTGATAGGGCCAATCAAGGAAGTGCAGAATCAACTTTGCCAGACAAGCAGATCACTACCCAGGAATTGCAACCAAAGAGGGTTACACTGATTTATCTTTACTACACATGGTTGCTAAGGTGTGTGCGTGGGCATAACTTTTTTACTTCATTGTCAACCAATGCCTATGATTGTGTATGTTTATGTTGTACTGGACTGAACCTCAAATGTAGAAGGCACACATTGAAATGTTTGAAAAGGACAATCAAGGCCGCGCAGAATCAACCAAAGAGGGTTACACCAATGAAGGAAGTGCAGAATTAACTTTGCCGGATAAGCAGATTACTGCCCAGGAATTGCATCCTAGCTTTTCTTCGAGAACCAAAGAGGATTACACTGGTTCATCTTTACCAAACATGGTTTCTAAGGTGTGTCTCTATGCATAAACTTCTGATTCTTTGTCAAACAGTGTCTATGTTTTGTGTATGTTTACTTACAACTGAACTAAACCTCAACTGTAGAAAGCGCACATTGAAAAAATTGATAGGATAAATCATGGTTGTGCAGAGTCAACTTTACTGGACAAGACTAACCAGGAATTGCATCCTAGCAATTGCGCAAGAACCAAAGAGGGTTGCACTAGTTTATTTTCACCACGTGAACACACAGTTGCTATGGTGCGTGTGCATGCACGCATAAATTTCTGCTATGTTATCAAACAATGTCTATGTTTTCTATAAGTGTACTTACAACTAAACTGAACATCAACTGTAGAAAGCACATGATGGTCCTGAAGCAAAGAATTGTCATGCTGAAAATAACAATGCTACCAAGCAAGGTGGTCCTGAACCAAGTGTACAACTTCATCGCATCACTAAGCAGGTATATTATATATATCTGAATGACAATGATTAGAATAGTTAGTTGGTCTAATTCCATGTTCAATCGTCCCTTTCTGTGTAAAGTGAAATCTTCCATGGTTTGTGATAATGAATGTTTCATTTCTTGAAAAACTAGGATAAAATGAAAGTCTTCTTGGTTTCATTTAACCCGAGATGCAAAGATAAATTTGTGGCCGAAGGAACTTTAGTGAGTAGAGATATGACATACGTGGTTGGAGGAAACATGCTTGGAGAGCAATATGTAGCGGTCTCTGTTTGTGCTGTTTCAAAACTTGGAGATCAGACACTGGTAGACCATATGGAAAATTGCAAACAGTAAGGGATGCTATTGGTCATGTTATTGCGTGGCCTCTATCACATGTAAGTGCACTTCCATGCAATCATCGTATGCTCCAATGTGCATGCTTAAGGCTTTTTATTTATGAAGGATCTTTGTGATTTTTAGGTTAAAAAACCAAAATTAACCATTCCTACACAACCTCAAAACAAGCCACCAAACACTGGTATGGTACATCATCAAAACACATTTCTTCTCACAATAGTCCTAAAGCTATATTCTAATTTTTTCTCTGTTATCTTTCTTTTTCAGGGCAGCTCAAGATTTAGAAAAGGAGTGCATTGCAGGAGCCAGGAGCAACTATAGAAGAATTTGTCTTTAGATGGACAAATATTATGTTTTATATATGGATTTTAGCTTTATAGGACTTAGTTCAAGTTTGTGTGATCTCTTCTTAATTATTTGATTCAGTTGTGAACCTAAGGTGTTTGTTCCTACTACATGAAATTGTACGAATGGGATGGTTGTGTATACAATCGGTGATATGGGTGGATCCTTTCATATAACGATATTTGTTGCTTATGAATGCCATTGGTGATATGGGTGGATGTTGTTATATACAATATTTCTTGATCATTCTGCACAAGCATATGGCATGATAAAGTTACTGCATTTGAAATGGCGAAGTACAAATTTGGAATAAATCAAATATTATTTAAATTCAAATTTTACATGGTTATGTATATTTAGAGACGAATATAACGTCTGTACATAGAGTGTATAGGAATGGGCCTAGGACCTATGACAAATCAAATGGCCCTGTTAGTAGAGACGTATGAGCGTGCCTAAAAAAACGACTCTACATATCAGAGACGCTTTTGAACATCCAAATATAGCGTGTCATATCTAGAGACGCATTTGGACGTCCTAATATAGCGTCTCATGCCATGTATAGACGCTTAGACAACGTGTCTATATGTTTTGAGACGGTCCGTTGGAAGACGCTCCAAAGACGCTTTACTAAGTCGACTCTACGATTGCCTAGAAATGAAATAACAAGTCTCTAGCTTTGGAATATGACGTCTCTACATGCAGTTTTTGTTGTAGTCGTACTAAATCTCATCTACGAGGATACACTCCATAAGATGGAAATAGACACAAGCCGCATCAAGCAAAGCAGCACGACCTTCCAGGGAATCATTCCCAGTCGGGAGGTGCGGTGTGCGGGAAAAATCACACTTGATGTGGTATTTGGCACGCCGGAGAATTATCGGTCCGAAGAAATAACTTTCCAAGTGGCCCCTTTCAAAAGCGGAAATCACTCCCTCTTAGGGCGAGAGGCATTTACATGCTTCCAAGTTGTACCTCATTACGGGTACATGAAGCTTATGATGCCCGGGCCCAACGGCATAATCACTCTCGCCAGTGATCCGGACATAGCACTCCGCGCCGAAAATAAAACCGCATCCCTGGCCCTTGAGGCATTATCTGAAGCCCTCGCAGCCGAAGAGTTAACCGCACTGCGCTCCACGGTGTACCAGGACGATGTGATCCTAGACAAACACCCCAAAGCCACCTCCTTCAAGCCAGCGAAAGAGATAGTCAAATTCCAGGTCCATCCAACAGACCCCAAAAAGACAGCATCTATTGGAGGCGCAACTCGACCCAACGGTCGACACCGCGCTACGGGATTTTCTTCGCGAAAACTGGGACATATTAGCCTGGCATCCTTCTGATATGCCAGGAATCCCGCGCAAGCTGGCCAAACACAGCCTTAACATATTAAAGGGATATAAACTGGTCAAACAGACACTGCGGCGCTTTTCCGAGCCCAAACGCCAAGCCATGGGAGAGGAGCTAGCCAAGCTAATCGAGGCCGGATTCATTAGAGAAATAAAACATTTGGACTGGCTGGCAAACCTGGTGATGGTACCAAAGAAGGATAAATCCTGGTGCCTGTGCGTCGATTTCAAAGACCTCAATAAGGCTTGCCCTAAGGATCCCTTTCCCCTCGCCCGCATTGACCAAATCATTGATGCTACCGCAGGACACGACTCACTGTGTTTTCTCGACGCATATTCCGGATACCATCAAATCAAAATGAAGGAGTCCGATCAAGCTGCAACAACATTCATTACCCCATACGGGTCATTCTGCTTCAACACCATGCCCTTCGGGTTCAAGAACGCCGGCGCCACATATCAACACATGATTCAAACATGCCTGGAGAAATAGATCGGAAAGACAGTTGAAGCTTATGTGGACGACGTCGTCATCAAAACTAGGGACGTCGAAACACTAATAGACGATTTACGTCTCACATTTGACAACCTCCGCGCGTATGACATTAAGCTCAATCCGGAAAAGTGTGTTTTCAGCGTCCCCGCTGGAAAACTGCTGGGCTTCATTGTTTCCAATAGAGGAATTGAAGCAAATCCAGCCAAAATCCGAGCTCTGTCACAATTGGCTACGCCAACAGACCTTAAACAAGTCCAAAAACTCGCGGGTTGCGTGGCAGCTCTAAGCCGCTTTATCTCCAGATTGGGAGAAAAGGCACTGCCACTCTATCGCCTTCTACGGCGAACCGATCACTTCGAGTGGACGGACGCGGCAACAGCCGGACTGGAAGAAATAAAAACCCTTCTAGCAAGCAACCCAATCCTGGCCACGCCAAATGTCGGTGAACCCATGTTACTATACATATCGGCAACACATCAGGTGGTGAGTGCCGTACTCGTCGTTGAACGAGAACATGACGGACAAAAAATCCTGCTTCAGAAGCCAGTATACTACGTATCCACTGTCCTTACACCATGAAAATCCCAGTACCATCATTACCAAAAGATAGCATACGCGGTCTTCATGGCATCCCAAAAGCTATGACACTACTTCCAGGGTGCTCGATCACGGTGGCTTCCGAAGTACCACTCAACGACATAATAAACAACCGCGATGCCACGGGCCGGATTGCCAAATGGGCCATTGAGCTCCTTCCATTTGATATTACATACAAACCACGTCGAGCTATTAAATCCCAAGTACTGGCTAACTTCGTCGCCGAATGGACAGAGGTCGAACTCACTAAAGAGTACGGCTCATATTCCAATTGGGTTATGTATTTCGATGGCTCCAAAATGCTGGCAGGGCTAGGAGCGGGCATCGTTTTAATGTCCCCCACTGGTGACACGATACACAGACTCCAATAACGCAGCCGAATATGAAGCCTTATTGCATGGTCTCTGGATGGCTGTCCCCATGGGCATACAGCGCCTGGAAGTGCGCGGGGACTCAAACCTCGCAATATCTCAAATAAATGGAGACTTTGATGCCAAAGATCCGAAGATGGCAGCTTATCGTAATGTCGTCCTAAAAATGTCGGCTCGGTTCGAGGGGCTCGAGTTCCATCACGTGGCCCGAGAAAGTAATCAAGCGGCGGACGTTCTTGCTCGTATCGGCGCCAAGCGCGACCCCGTCCCACCTAATATATTTGTGGAAAGGCTTTTTAAGCCATCCGTGGTGTGGCAGGGGGAAAGCAGCAACAATAGTCTGGATCCGAATACAACCCCAGATTCCGAACACACAGACATCATCGGCGGCTCAGCCATCGAAATAACACTATCGACCCATCTCATTATGGCAGTCGTCGCCCCATGGACCGAACCTTTCTTGGCCTACCTTAATAGGAAAGAACTCCCCGAGGATCATAATGAGGCCCGCCGCATTGTCCGGCGTTCGAAGGCCTACAAGGTCCACGACGGGGAGCTCTATAAGAAAAGCGCCACCGGAGTCCTTCAAAGGTGTATCTCCGAGGAGGAGGGGCGGCAGCTCCTGGCTGAGATTCATGCCGGTCTCGGCGGGCACCACACTACTACGAAAAGGGCTATAGCTAACATGGACATCAATGGCGCACCATTATGTGGTCCGCCACTGCTATATAGCAGTGGCGCACCAGATACAGGTGCGCCATTATTGACATATTACTAATGGCACACCTGATGTGTGGTGCGCCATTACTAGTTCTGAAAAAAAATTATTAGCAGTGGTGCACCAGGGGATAGTGAAGGCGCACCTGTACAAAGTACGCCATTACTATGTCAAACTTAGTAAATGGCGCACCTACACAAAGTGCGCCATTACTAACTTTGACGAAGGTTTGACCAAGTCATGTACGTAGTAATGACGCACTTTGTGAAGGTACGCCATTACTAACTTTCTTTGCACCCCCCCGCGGACCGCCTTTTCTGTTTAAAAAAATAAAAGAAAATGATGGAAATGTCAAAAAAACAAAAGAAAATAAGTTTCCCATGTGTATGTGGTCTAGTAGTTGCGAAATTTACAAATATGAATTTCGACTTTATTTGCAAAATCTCCCTGGAATTTAGTAAAATGGGCATAACTTTTGCATACGAACTCGGATTAAAAAGTTTTACAGAATCCCCAAAAAGCTAACAGAATAAAAGATACGGGGCATTTAAGATCTAGAGGCGGAAAATGAAAAAAAATTCAAACTTAGTAGTGTCGCACCATTTGCTAGGTGCGCCACTAGTAACAGAAAAAAAATTGGTTTCGAATCTTTTTTTGGGAAAAAATGTTCAAAATATGATACGTAATTTGACCGGGAAGTTTGAAATATTTTTTCAAAATTTCATCACTCATGAACATGAACAAAGTCATAGACATCAAGAAGGTTTAATAGGATTGATATGATAGATATATCAACAAGTGGCTGTTAAGTGAGCTGGTGCTGGGGTTGGATAGAACTGAGAAGTTAAGCGTGCTCGGGCTGGAGTAGTGTGAGGATAGGTGACCTTTCGGAAAGTTTGACCACGGAGTGCGATTTGACGTGTGAGGATGGGTGACCTTTCGGGAAGTTTGACCATGAAGTGCGATTTGACTTGAGATTATGCATATTGACCCGAGATTAAGCCATAGTGACCCGAGATTAAGAAAAAAAAACGAAAACCAAATTTAAAAAAATTCTAAAAAAAAATTGATAAAAAATTCTGAAATTTTTTTTGAAAAAAATTGTTAGTAATGGCGCACTTCTATGTGGTGCGCCATTACTTAGTCAGATAGTAATGACGCACCAGATAGGCATAGTAATGGCGCACTATAGGTGTGCCATTACTATTTGTTACTAATGGTGTGATAATAGTGGCGCACCTATAGTGCGCCATTAATGGCAAAAATAGGTGCGCCACTAACAGGCCTTTTTCTAGTAGTGCCACGCCGCAGCTCGGGCCCTTGTTAGCAAGGCCTTCCCTACGGGATTCTACTGTCCGACGGCCCGAGCAGATGCACAGGACCTTGTCCAACGTTGCGTCGGATGCCAACTCTTCGCCAACCAAAGCCATATGCCCCCCACTGCCCTACAAACAATCCCCATCACTTGGCCTTTTGCGGTCTGGGGACTGGATATGGTTGGACCCCTTAAAGGAGGAAGCCATAAGAAAAAATATCTGCTGGTCATGGTGGATAGAGGCCAAACCAGTTAAAACGGCCGAGTCCGGGCCGGTGATAGAATTCATATCCGGTGTCGTACACCGTTATGGTGTTCCGCACAGTATCATCACCGATAACGGCTCCAACTTCACAGCGGACGAAGTGAAAACCTGGTGCGCTAATCTGGGCATCAAGCTTGATTACGCCTCTGTATATCATCCACAAAACAAATGGTCAAGTCGAAAGAGCCAATGGTCTTATTATGAGCGGCATTAAGCCCAGACTAGTGCGGTCTTTGAAAGAATCAGACAAGCACTACTAGGAAAATGCTTATAGATAGAAGTTTACCAGTAGCGTTTTTATACCCCCACGCTACTACTAGTTAGTAGTAGCGCTGTCTAAAAAGAGCGCTATTGGTATCAGTCAGCAGCAGCGCTTGTTACATAGCCCCACGCTACTGCTAAGTGTAATACACCACACCCCAACGTCAAAAAATAGCAGCAGCGCCTGTCGTCTAACCTTCGCTACAGCTAGTGGGCTTAGCAGTAGCGTTGGCCCGTTGCCCGCGCCGCTGTTAGGCCTTCTACCTCCCTCGCGCCTCGGCCGGGCCGGGCCTCACTCTCACTCACACTCGATCCCACACTCCTCCCTCGATCCCCACAGCCGCCGTCGACCCGGCACATTGTCGCCCCTCAAGACACTGTCATCCCCAAGACTGGCCTCCTCCCAGCCGGCCCTCCTCCCTGCGTTAGCCTCGCCTCAAGACCAGCCCTCCTCCCCGCCACCGCTTAGCTCCCTCAAGGCCGGCCTCCCTCCTCCGCCCGCCGCCCCGGCCCCCGCGCCGGCTCTCCTCCCGCGCCGGCCCTCCTCCACCGAGAGGTACTCCTCCCTCCTTCCTCCTCCTCCCTCCCTCCCTAGTTATATATAGTTATTAGAGTAGTTATTTTCAATTCTATGTAGTTGAAAAAATGTAGGTTATTAGAATAATTTAGGTTTTGATCGAACCCTTTCTTGGACAGATTAGGTATGAACCCTAGTTAATTCGTATGAACCCTAGGTTTTTAAATTTAGCTAGGTTTTAAAGTTAGGACAAAAATTTAGCTAGGTTTTTAATTAGGTGTAGTTAATAGAATTTAGGTGTTTTAAGTGTATTTAAAAGAGTTTTAGGTGTTTTAGTTGTTTTAGGTGTAGTTAACAGAATGTTAGGTGTTTTAGTTGTTTTAGGTGTAGTTAACATAATTCTAGGTTTTTTTTAGTTAAAGCAATTGTTGTTATTTTTTTAGTTGAAGCAATTTTTCCTGTTATATGCAAATTTGCGGTGGACATGTCATATTTTGAACATGTCACATTTTGGACATGTCATATTTTTCCGAGTGGCCTATGTTTTGCCAGAAATGTCAATTCGTTTACGTTCTGGCAAATTTCAGGCGCTCGATATGCCCTGTTTTTAGCAAAGGTCATGCCAAATTTTGCTAAGTGTTTATTAGTTTTGTTTTCATAATTAAGCATTTAGTTCTCTACGTCGACAATGCCTATCACGCATCCTCGTCGTCGACTCGGCGGAGGACTCCTGGTTGAGCCGAGGGGCCATGTCCGAGACTGGGCTCCGCCGGGCTGGTACTGGGTTGTGCTACCTTCTGGTGAGCGCAGCTTAGTGAGGAGCCAGCCTGTCGTCGACCCGGAGCTTCTTTGGTGGCGGTCACGTGGGCCTGCATCGGTGGAGAGGCTTGCGTCCCCCGCGCAGGTGATACATCACCGTGTCACGGAGGAGAACGCGCACGTCCAGCGCTACTTGGTTGCCTTGGCGAACTGCCGGTTCTCCAATACCTGGCAGATTCTTTGGGGATCTCGCCGGAGCTATGATCCGGTGATGGTTCCTTCTCTTTGGGTGTCCACCGCGGCCCACTGGACCTAGAGGAGCTATTATTCGAGATGTATTAGTGATATTATATGATGATCTTTGCTACAAACTACTATATATATGTATTCGATGATGGATTATTAATTACCTATTAGTTATTTGCTTATTGAATGCAAAAGATGAGTGCGGTTTGTGCTACAAACTACTATATATGTATTCATGATGGATTATATGATGATCTTTGCTACAAACTACTACAAACTACAAATTTTAGTGTTTTATTTGCTATATGATGATCTTTGCTACAAACTACTATATATGTATTCGATGATAGATTATTAATTACCTAGTAGGAAATGTCTGACGACGAAAGGGAATGCGCTAAGTGCGAGGACTGCGAAGATGAGCGCTGATGCGACAGACATCACCTGGTAGAAGGTCGGCGCTCAAAGATCAAGCTCCAAGAGACCTTCGATGTTGAAATGGTACGCAACGCATTTACAAGTGTTTTTGTTATTTTTTGCATGACTTCTCAGCTTCTTCAACGTGTAATTTCCGTCTTTTACAATTCAGCTAGCTTATCCCATGTCATGCAAGACGCTATGTCTTGGAGAAGATGGGTTTTGAAGATCATGAAAGAATGGAGACAAAGATAATTCAACTAAGGGCCCATCATGGTTATGATTTTGCTGTAAATCTATACAATTCTGTGAACTCATCCAATTTTGGTTGCCTGAATTGGGAAGCCCTTTGCAAGGCGTATGATTTTCATGAGGGTATGCTTCTCACCTTCGATCTTGGTGATCCCGACATCGCATTTAAAAATGATATGACCATTTGGGTCCTTGTTGACACGCTTCCAGTTCTACCGCTATGTGAGTTTCTTAAACATATTTACTAAGTAATTTATATTTTTTATTTCAAAATATTTGACAGCTTATTTCCATTGACAGCTTATTTTCATTCTTCAAAAAACGTACGGAAAATGCTAGACAGAACCTACTACTACAATGATGAAGCACAATTAACTTATAAGGAGCAAGATGGTCTTATCGCATTTTTTACTTTTCTTGAGGATTACAATAGCTATTATCAAACTCCTCCACATTATGGTCAATATGTGCCACTAGTCCACGTGTTGAACTACGGTAACATCCATGGAGATATCATGGTAAGATTTTCTACTATTACGCCATTCGTGCATCTTTTGCATAAATTCTTCTAAAACTAAACTATATTGCTAAATACAAAGTTATTACTATGTTTTTTAACAGAAAATCCCGATGGATTGTGTGCCTCATCTGATGTTGACGAGAGGTCGCGTTAATGTTATGAGCTTATGGCCACCACGACTAGGTCAGCCGCAGTATCCACATCGCTCCTGTCCATACCGGATTTCTAAAAGCGAGGAAGCCATCATAATAGATGATTTAAAAAAATGTTTGAACCATCGTAGAGAGCTACTTGGAAGCAACATTGTGCGTAGGCCATGACTTGGAGACAGGATGATCTCCGTTCTTTATTATGGAGAGTAATTTTCCTTAATGCAGCGTCAATGCCTATCTTGTTTTATGATATTTTACCTAAGAGAGGGTAGAGTAGGTCCTATGAGAGGAGTAGGTCGTAGCTAGAATGTGTTATTATGTGCTACAATATATGTGTTAGAGTTGATGATGATGATGAGGAGTTGTGATTATGACTAGTGACCAACTTGTTATATGATGTCTCATTGACGAACATTGTTTGATGGTGATGACAAGTGGTAATGAATATGCTATTTAAGCAGACTAGTTCATGATGAGTTGTTATTGTATAAAAGATATATCTGTTTAAACATGTACAGCGTAAAAATGCTAAAAAAACATAAATATTAGCAGTAGCTGGGTTGAAAACGCGCTACTAGTACTTGAACTTACCAAGATGGCTGGCCTAAAACGCGCCATCGCTACAAAATAGTCAGAAGCGCCGTAGCAGTAGCGCTAGTGCCCGCGCTACTGGTAGCTCCAAAACCAGCGCTACTAGTAAGCATTTTCCTAGTAGTGAAGCACTGGGTTGAGGAGCTTGACTTCGTACTCTGGGGCTGTGGACCACGCCCAATCGCACTACCGGATACACACCTTTCTTCATGGTGTACGGCGCAGAGGCAGTGCTACCCTGCGACATTATTCATGACTCACCTCGAGTGCGCATGTACGAAGAGAGAGAGGCCGAGCTCGATCGGCAGGACAGCCTAGATGCCCTGGAGGAGGAGCGCGACATTGCAAAAGCCCGTTCCACATTTTTTCAACAGCAGGCTTGCAGGTATCCAAGCAGAGAAGTGCGGGTCAAAACATATAACATCGGCGAACTTGTTCTACGCCTGCCGGAGAAGAAAAAGGACAAACTCAAGCCCAAGTGGGAGGGTCCCTTCATCATTGACGAAGTTCTCACTGGAGGAGCGTACCACCTGCGTGATGCATCAGACAACCGCCTAGAGCCGAACCCCTGGAACGCGGCCAGACTACAAAGATTCTATGCCTAGCGCCGAACTCTTTTTTTGTTTCCTTCTCCAAATTGTTTCCATTACTTTTTCCTCTCTTTTCTATTTTTCCCTTTTAGCCTTAAAGCTTTTCGTGCGGTTAAACCATGCACCTGTGACATACACATTCTAAAAAATGTACGTCCATTATACCTGGGGGCTTCTTGGACAGAAGCTTGCTATTATTATTTTCCGAACATCAAGCTCATCACATATGTGTGTTTACCCCATATGTACCTTTTCTTTGCCATTATATGCATCGATATGACTTATGTTTTGGCCAAGCTGGGTTGCCTGGCTCCTGTGCTTATGCCCTACATTCCCGTTAGTTCGGCTAGGGCATAAAGGGAGCACCTCTACGATTGTTACTGCCGGGTCATCCGGATGTGTACCTCAGACTAGGTGAAGCCGAAAGCTAGCGTTCTTTAGGGAATATTTGGTCGGTGAACTAAAGATGTTTTTGCATTCGTCCCATCGTGAACCCCCAGAAGCTATACACATTGTGATTTCTTCATCACAGTCCGGATGTGCACATCGATGCATGCACACCCAGGGAAAGGAACCCTTAACGAAACTATTCTCTCTGGAAGATATTTCTTACACTCCCAATGTAATAACATAATTAGCTGGACAATTGTCTGTTCAAGCAACTATGACCCCTACGCCTGGTTTCCATGCATACCCGGTTTACTCGGCCGCTCTGGTATTCGGAAATACTCCGCACCTTCGGGTCCAGAGGTCGAAGCGAAAAGGTCTGCCATAACAATCATTTTATAATCCAGCTAGAGTTGCGTATGCAAAGGAAAGTACATAGTCGCTTAGGACTTAAAAACTTCCTCCTTTATGCCGTCCAGCAGGCAATCAAACTTACAATCCTGCTGGGAATACTTGGCGGGTACTATTACTTGGTCATATACTAAACTAACGGGAATTTCTTCCCCATTTCACCCTAGTGGTCTGATACGTCTCCGTCGTATCTACTTTTCCAAACACTTTTGCCCTTGTTTTGGACTCTAACTTGCATGATTTGAACGGAACTAACCCGGACTGACGCTGTTTTCAGCAGAATTGCCATGGTGTTATTTATGTGCAGAAACAAAAGTTCTCAGAATGACCTGAAACTTCATGGAGATTATTTTTGGAAATAATAAAAAATACTGGCGAAAGAAACAAGGCCAGGGGCCCCACACCCTTTCCATGAGGGTGGGGGGTGCGCCTGCCCCCTGGGCACGCCCCCTGCCTTGGGCCCCTTGGAGCTCCACCGACCTCAACTCCAACTCCATATATTTGTGTTTGGGGAGAAAAATCAGAGAGAAAGATTCATCGCGTTTTATGATACGGAGCCGCCGCCAAGCCCTAAACACTCTCGGGAGGGCTGATCTGGAGTCCGTTCAGGGCTCCAGAGAGGGGAATCCGTCGTCGTCGTCATCATCATCAACCATCCTCCATCACCAATTTCATGATGGTCACCGCCGTGCGTGAGTAATTACATCGTAGGCTTGCTGGACGGTGATGGGTTGGATGAGATTTATCATGTAATCGAGTTAGTTTTGTTAGGGTTTGATCCCTAGCATCCACTATGTTCTGAGATTGATGTTGCTATGACTTTTCTATGCTTAATACTTGTCACTAGGGCCCGAGTGCCACGATTTCAGATCTGAACCTATTATGTTTTCATGAATATATGTGAGTTCTTGATCCTATCTTACAAGTCTATAGTCACCTACTATGTGTTATGATCTGGCAACTCCGAAGTGACAATAATCGGGACAACTCCCGGTGATGACCAAGTTTGAGGAGTTCATGTATTCACTATGTGTTAATGCTTTGGTTCGGTAATCTATTAAAAGGAGGCCTTAATATCCCTTAGTTTCCGCTAGGACCCCGCTGCCACGGGAGGGTAGGACAAAAGATGTCATGCAAGTTCTTTTCCATAAGCATGTATGACTATATTCGGAATACATGCCTACATTACATTGATGAATTGGAGCTAGTTCTGTGTCACCCTATGTTATGATTGTTACATCATGAACCACATCCGGCATAATTCTCCATCACTGATCCAATGCCTACGAGCTTTTCACGTATTTTTCTCCGCTTATTTACTTTTCTGTTGCTACTGTTACAATCACTACAAAACCCAAAAATATTACTTTTTCTACCGTTACCGTTACTTCCATACTACTTTGCTACTAAATACTTTGCTGCAGATATTAAGATATCCAGGTGTGGTTGAATTGACAACTTGATACGACCATTTTGCATCATGCTTTTATATTGATATTTATTGCATTATGGGCTGTTATTACACATTATGTCACAATACTTATGCCTATTCTCTCTTATTTTACAAGGTTTACATAAGGAGGAGAATGCCGGCATTGGAATTACGGAATGGAAAAGGAGCGAATATTAGAGACCTATTCTGCACAACTCCAAAAGTCCTGAAACTCCACGAAAGTTATTTTTTGAAATAATAAAAAATACTAGAAGAAGAATCCACGTCAGGGGGCCCTCCACCTGTCCACGAGGGTGGGGGGCGGGCCCTACCCCCTGGGCGCGCCCCCTGCCTCGTGGGCCCCCTGTTGGCCCTCCGGTTCCCATCTTCTGCTATATGAAGTCTTTCGTCAGAAGAAAAATCATAAGCAAGCTTTCGATTTACTCCGCCGCCACGAGGCGGAACCTCAAGGTAACCAATCTAGGGCTCGGCAGAGCTGTTCTCGCTGGGACACTTCTCGGAGGGGGAAATCATCGCCATCGTCATCACCAACGCTCCTCTCATTGGGACAGGGAAATCTCCATCAACATCTTCTCCAGCACCATCTCATCTCAAACCCTAGTTCATCTCTTGTATCCAATTCTTGTCTCATAGTCTGGGATTGGTACCTGTGGGTTGCTAGTAGTGTTGATTACTCCTTGTAGTTGATGCTAGTTGGTTTATTTGGTGGAAGATCATATGTTCAGATCCTATATGCATATTAATACTCCTCTGATTATGAACATGAATATGCTTTGTGAGTAGTTACGTTTGTTCCTGAGGACATGGGAGAAGTCTTGCTATTAGTAGTCATGTGAATTTGGTATTCGTTCGATATTTTGATGAGATGTATGTTGTCTCTTCTCTAGTGGTGTTATGTGAACGTCGACTACATGACACCTCACCATTATTTGGGCCAAGAGGAAGGCATTGGGAAGTAATAAGTAGATGATGGGTTGCTAGAGTGAAAGAAGCTTAAACCCTAGTTTATGCGTTGCTTCGTAATGGGCTGATTTGGATCCACATGTTTCATGCTATGGTTAGGTTTACCTTAATACTTCTTTTGTAGTTGCGGATTCTTGCAATAGGGGTTAATCATAAGTGGGATGCTTGTTCAAGTAAGAACAGAACCCAAGCACCGGTCCACCCACATATCAAATTATCAAAGTACCGAACGCGAATCATATGAACGTGATGAAAACTAGCTTGACGATAATTCCCATGTGTCCTCGGGAGCGCTTTTCTCCATATAAGAGTTTGTCCAGGCTTGTCCTTTGCTACAAAAAGGATTGGGCCACCTTGTTGCACTTTATTTACTTTTGTTACTTGTTGTTCGTTACCAATTATCTTATCACAAAACTATCTGTTACCTACAATTTCAGTGCTTGCAGAGAATACCTTGTTGAAAACCGCTTATCATTTCCTTCCGCTCCTCATTGGGTTCGACACTCTTATTTATCGAAAGGACTACGATAGATCCCCTATACTTGTGGGTCATCACAACTCAACTGCTAATACTTGAGAATATTCATTGGCTCCCCTTGTGTCGAATCAATAAATTTGGGTTGAATACTCTACCCTCGTAAACTGTTGCGATCCCCTATACTTGTGGGTTATCAAGACTATTTTCTGGCATCGTTGCCGGGGAGCATAGCTCTATTCTTTGAGTCACTTGGGATTTATATCTGCTGGTCACTATGAAGAACTTGAAAGACGCAAAAACAAAAATTTATCCCTCAACTACGAGGGGAGGTAAGGAACTGCCATCTAGCTCTGCACTTGATTCACCTTCTGTTTTGAGTAAGCTTGCAACACCTAAACCTGCTTCTGCTATTAATTCTGATATGTCGCAATGTTATTGATGATGCCACTTCTGCTATGCACGATACTTATGATGAAACTACTTCTATGCTTGATACTACTGTGCCACTTGGTGAATTTCTTGATGAACAACTTGCTAGGGCTAGAGAGAATGAAATTATTGAAACTGATAATATTGATGAAAGTGATGATGAAGATTCTCCCCCTAAATATGAATTGCCTGTTGTGCCTGAGGGCTATGTTATTGATGAAGAAACTGCTAGAGACTTTCTTGCTTGCAATGATAGAAGTGATCTTAAGAAATTATTAGCTAAGCTGTAACAAAAACTCTGAGTGCTAGAATGAAATATGATCCTGCTTATGCTACTTCACCTTTCTTTGTTACTGATAAGGATTATGAATTCTCTGTTGATCCTGATATAATTACTTTGGTTGAATCTGATCCCTTCTATGGCTATGAATCTGAAACTGTTGTGGCACATCTTACTAAATTAAACGATATAGCCACCCTGTTCACTAATGATGAGAAAACGCGCTATTACTATATCCTTAAAATATTTCCGTTCTCATTAAAGGGTGATGCTAAGATATGGTTTAACTCTCTTGATCCTGGTTGTGTGCGTAGTCCCCAGGATATGATTTATTACTTCTCTGCTAAATATTTCCCCGCTCATAAGAAACAAGCTGCCGTAAGGGAAATATATAACTTTGTGCAAATTGAAGAAGAGAGTCTCCCACAAGCTTGGGGGAGGCTTCTCCAATTACTTAATGCTTTGCCTGATCATCCTCTTAAGAAAAATGAAATACTTGATATCTTTTAAAACGGACTAACCGATGCTTCCAGAGACCACCTGGATAGTTGTGTTGGTTCTGTTTTCAGGGAAAGAAAACCAGATGAAGCTCAAATTCTATTGAATAATATGTTGACTAATGAAAATAATTGGAAACTTCCTGAGCCAACTCCTGAGCCTATTCCTAAACCAACTCGGAAAAAAAGGTGTTCTATTTCTCAGTCCTGAAGATATGCAAGAGGCATAGAAATCTATGAAAGAAAAAGGTACAAAAGCTGAAGATGTTAAGAATTTACCTCCTGTTGAAGAATACATGGTCTTAATTTACCGAATGTTGAAGAAGTACACGGTCTTGATAACCCGACACAAGTAGTAAAGGTAAATTCTCTCTATTGATTTGATGAAGGTGATATTCCTCTTTATAAGTCTGCTAGCCAATGCCTAGATGAGTTTGATAATTTTGTTGTCAAACAAGAAAACTTCAATGCTTATGTTGGTAGACAATTAAAACACAATGCTTATATGATTGAACACTTGGTGATTATATGTCTAGAGTTAAAGGTGAACCTAAACTCATCAGTAAACATGCTTCTATGGTTACCACTCAAGTGGAACAAGTACTTAAAGCTCAGAATGATTTGCTCAATGAATTGAATAGTAAGAATAATGATTTTGCTGTTAGAGTGGCTACTAGAACTGGTAAAATGACTCGGGAACCTTTGTATCCTGAAGGCCATCCTAAGAGAATTTAGCAAGATTCTCAAAGAAATAATTTAGATGCACCTAGTCCTTCTAAAAAGAAGAAGAAGAAAAATGATAGGACCTTGCATGCTTCTAGTGAACCTGTTGTAGACACACCTGAGAACCCCAATGACATTTCTATTTCTGATGCTGAAACACAATCTGGTAATGAACATGAACCTAGTGATAATGTTAATGATGATGTTCATGTTGATGCTCAACCTAGCAATGATAATGAAGTAGAAATTGAACCCACTGTTGATCTTGATAACCCACAATCAAAGAATCAACGTTATGATAAGAGAGACTTTGTTGCTAGGAAGCATGGTAAAGAAAGAGAACCATGGAAACCCATACCTTTTCCTCCTAAACCATCCAAGAAAAAGGATGATGAGGATTTTGAGTGCTTTGCTGAAATGATTAGACCTATCTTCTTGCGTATGCATTTAACTGATATGCTTAAAATGAATCCTTATGCTAAGTATATGAAGGATATTGTTACTAATAAAAGAAAGATACCGAAAGCTGAAATTTCCACCATGCTTGCTAATTATACTTTTAAGGGTGGAATACCAAAGAAATTGGGAGATCCAGGAGTACCAACTATACCATGCTCCATTAAAAGAAACTATGTTAAAACTGCTTTATGTGATCTTGGAGCTGGTGTTAGTGTTATGCCTCTCTCTTTATATCGTAGACTTGATTTGAATAAGTTGATACCTACTGAAATATCTTTGCAAATGGATGAAAAATCAACTGCTATACCTGTCGGTGTTTGTGAGGATGTGCCTGTTGTGGTTGCAAACGTTACTATTTTAATAGACTTTATTATTCTTGATATTCCCGAGGACGATAGTATGTCTATTATTCTTGGAAGACCCTTCTTGAATACTGCAGGGGCTGTTATTGATTGCAACAAAGGCAATGTCACTTTTCATGTTAATGATTATGAGCATACGGTACACTTTCCGAGGAAACAACCTCAAGTCCACAGTATAAACTCTATTGGTAAAATTCCATCGATTATTTTTAGAGGTTTTGAATTTCCTCTACCTACTGTCAAGAAGAAATATCCCCGTTGAGGTAACACAGTGTTATTCGAAATTTCTCCGGTTCCATGTTATTCGGAATGAGTTTGTTAACAAGACCTGATCAACCTTGTTAGTGGATTCCTTTTGATGAGCATGAGATGGATGAAGTTAGAAGGCACAACTTTCTGTACCATTCTTTTACTTTCTGTTATTTAGTTGAAATAAAGTAAAAATAGTATATTTCTGTCTGTTTTCTGAATTATCCGTGCAATATAAAAATACCCCAAAAACAAAAGTTCTCCAAATGCCCTGAAATTGAAATATGATTTTTATGGAATATTTGAGAATATCTGGCGCTGAGAACACAGCAAGGGGAGAAAGCACCTGGCCACGAGGGTCCAGGGCGCGCCCACCCCCCTGGGCGCGCCCCCTGCCTCGTGGGCCCATGGTGGCTCCCCTCCACTTATTCCTGCACCCACACACTCCTTCCTCCCAAAAAAATCACCAACCAGCTCAAGCATGAGTTCTAGCTCATTTTGCTGCGATTTTCGATCCCCTTGCTCAAAGCACCTCTCACAAAACTGCTTTGGGGGATTGTTCCTTGGTATGTGACTCCTCCAATGGTCCAATTAGTTTTTGTTCTAGTGCTTTATTCATTGCAAATTTGTGCTACCTAGGTGACCATGTTCTTGAGCTTGCATGTCAAATTTATATGATTCCAAGTAGTTCTAATGCATGATATAGTCTCTAGGCACTTGTGTGAGTAGTTGCTATCAATTTTGTTGAGCTTGGTTCACTTTTATTTGAAGTTACTAAAAATTTCAGAAATTTTCAGAAAATGATTAAGAGATTTTTGAGGGGCTCTTCGAGCCGAAGCTCGAAGGATAAGCAAAGTGAAGAAGAAGAGAGGCCCAAATATAATCTGCCTCGCACCGCGGAGGTTTGGCCGTGTGAATGGCCTTGTGATGATTTCTTGAGAGTAGCCGGGATTTATGATGGTTTTTATGAGTTGGCTGAGAATGCAGGCCTCACCGACTTCCTCCACGACCAACGCGAACAATATCTCTTACTCACTAAAACCTTTGTGCAAAATTTTCATTTCCATTCTAGGAGGTCACCACCTACGGTGGATTTTTATTTATATGATGAGTATAAGGAGATGACCCTTCGTGAATGCTGTGAGGTGTGCAAGTTAACTTTTCTGGGGTTTGTAGAGGAGGGGTTTATTGATACAATTAATGTAGGGGAAACGAGGAAGGTTTCCGACGCACGAATCACTAGCATACATTTTCCTGTTCTACGTTACTTTGCTATATTTGCTAGTAGGTGCTTAATTGGTCGCGAAAACTGGGGAAACCTGAGTGTCCCTGATATTATTATTTTGTGCCATGCCTTGTTTCGTGACGATACATTTAGTATGGGCGCTATTGTTGCAAAGCGGTGAAATCTTAACCGTACTAAGGGCCCCATCTTGGGAGGCATCTTCACCTCACGCCTCGCTGAATATTATAACATACCTATTAGGCACTATGAGAAAGAAGAAAAATTGTTGCCTTCTGTTTATCTAGATTATAAGAGTATGGTAGCACAAGATTTTATTGTTAAGAATAGGGAAAGGGCGCTTAAATACAAACTGTTATTTGATAAAAATCACCCTGAGACTATTACCTTGCCTACTCCTTCCTTGTTTTATTTATCTTCAGGACAGTATCTCGTTCCGCTGGCGGCCATCCACGCCTACCGGAACCCTACAGAGCCAGAGCCAGAGCCGAAACCACAATTTGATCCTCCACGACAGTCTAATTACCAGTGGGATCCGGAGGCGATTGCCAACCAGTGGCAATCCATGGCTTCTTCACAATACGACCCCAACTACAACTTTGGATATCCGCCAGGCCATCCGTGGCAATAAACCAACTTAGGCCAAAAGCCTAAGCTTGGGGGAGCGCGTATCTCTCACCGACATTACATTTATATTCACTCACTCATTTCTAGTTGTTGGTGCTCATACTTTTCCACTGTAATATCCATGCTAGTTTATTTTCCTTTTTATGCTTTCTTCTTGTGTGTTTGAAAAACCTTAAGAAAAATGAAAAAAATTAGTTGTAGCGTTTAGCTTGTTTATTTTCTTGCTGTAGTAGTAATAATTAAAAGAAAACCCAAAAATATTTCATGTTCTTCTTTTGCTTGTTGGGAGCTTTCCCGGGTAAATAGTTTTATTTCTTTTCTTTTCTTTGGGGGTCGATAGGAGAAGTCCATAATTAAATTGTTGAAGTGGCTCTTATGCATTATTGTTGATTTAACCAAGAGCCCATATTGTCTTGTCTTCTCTTTTATTGAATGCTTGAGCTTAGTCCAATGCATGTGCACTATTATTATTATTCACATCGTTCGGTCGTGCAAGTGAAAGGCAATTATGACGATATATGATGAATTGATTGAGATGAGAAAAGCTGGTATGAACTCGATCTCTCTTGTTTTTGTAAATATGATTAGTTCATCATTCCTGATTCAGCCTATTATGAATAAACATATTTGCAATGACGATTAGAGATTATAGTTTCTTATGGCATGCTTAATTAGCTAGGAGTTTATAATGGTTTACCTTGCGTGCCAACATGCTACTAAAATGGTTGTGATGTGGTATGATGGGGTGGTATCCTCCTTTGAATGATTCAAGTGACTTGACTTGGCACATGTTCACACATGTAGTTGAAACAAATCAACATAGCCTTCACGATATTTATGTTCATGGTGGATTATATCCTACTCATGCTTACACTCAATGTTCATTAATTTTAATGCATGTTCATGACTGTTGTCGCTCTCTAGTAGGTCGCTTCCCAGTCTTTTGCTAGCCTTCAGTTGTACTAAGCAGGAATACTGCTTGCATCCAATCCCTTAAACCCCGAAGTTATTCCATATGAGTCCACCATACCTTCCAATATGCGGTATCTACCTGGCGTTCCAAGTAAATTTGTATGTGCCAAACTCTAAACCTTCAAATGAAATTCTGTTTTGTATGCTCGAATAGCTCATGTATCAACTAGAGCTGTCTGTATCTTCCACGTTAGGCGGGTTATTCTCAAGAGGAGTGGACTCTGCTCCTCACTCACGAGAAAATGGCTGGTCACTGGGATGCCCAGTCCCATGCTTTATGCAAATTAAATCAAAATAATTGCAAACAAAACTCCCCCGGGACTGTTGTTAGTTGGAGGCACTCGTTTTTTCAAGCAAGCCATGGATTGGTACTTGTTGGTGGAGGGGGAGTATAAACTTTACCATTCTGTTTGGGAACCGCCTATAATGTGTGTAGCATGGAAGATATCACCATCTCTCGGTTTTTATGTTGACAATGGAAGTATGCCGCTCAAAATATTATTTATCTCTGCTTTAAAATCAAGCTCTGTCACCTCTACAAATCCCTACTTCCTCTGCGAAGGGCCTATCTATTTACTTTCATGTTGAGTCATCACCCTCTTATTAAAAAGCACCAGCTGGAGAGCACCACTGTCATTTGCATCCATTACCATTAATTTATATTTGGTATGACTATGACTGGATATCTTTTACCATGAATTACAATGTTTAGTCAGTTCTTGGTCTTTAAAGGTGCTCTGCATTTATGTTTTGCGGTCTCAGAAAGGGCTAGCGAGATACCATCTTGTTATATCATATCATGATTGTTTTGAGAAAGTGTTGTCATCCGAGATTTAATATTATTGCTCGCTAGTTAATTATGCCATTAATATGAGTAAACATGAGACCGAAGAGTTATTGTGAATATGGTTAGTTAATAATATTTGCTGAAAACTTGAATGCTGGCTCTACATATTTACAACAACAAGAGCAAACAGAGTTTGTAAAAGTTTTTGTTTATCACTTTCAGTTTATCAACTGAATTGCTTGAGGACAAGCAAAGGTTTAAGCTTGGGGGAGTTGATACGTCTCCGTCTATCTACTTTTCCAAACACTTCTGTCCTTGTTTTGGACTCTAACTTGCATGATTTGAATGGAACTAACCTGTACTGACGCTGTTTTCAGCATAATTGCCATGGTGTTATTTATGTGCAGAAACAAAAGTTCTCGGAATGACCTGAAACTTCATGGAGATTATTTTTGGAAATAATAAAAAATACTGGCGAAAGAATGAAGGCCAGGGGCCCCACAACCTTTCCATGAGGGTGGGGGCGCGCCTGCCCCCTGGGCGCGCCTGCCCCCTGGGCGCGCCCCCCTGCCTCGTGGGCCCCCTTGAGCTCCACCGACCTCAAGTCCAACTCCATATATTTGTGTTCGGGGAGAAAAAAACAGAGAGAAAGATTCATCGCGTTTTACGATACGGAGCCACCGCCAAACCCTAAACTCTCACGGGAGGTCTGATCTGGAGTCTGTTCGGGGCTCCGGAGATTGGAATCCGTCGCTGTCGTCATCATCAACCATCCTCCATCACCAATTTCATGATTCTTACCGTCGTGCGTGAGTAATTCCATCATAGGCTTGCTGGACGGTGATGGGTTGGATGGTATTTATCATGTAATCGAGTTAGTTTTGTTAGGGTTTGATCCCTAGTATCCACTATGTTCTAAGATTGATGTTGCTATGACTTTGCTATGCTTAATGCTTGTCACTAAGGCCCGAGTGCCATGATTTCAGATCTGAACCTATTATGTTTTCATGAATATATGTGAGTTCTTGATCCCATCTTGCAAGTCTATAGTCATCTACTATGTGTTATGATCCGCAACCTCAAGTGACAATAATCGGGACCACTCCCGGTGATGGCCGTAGTTTGAGGAGTTCATGTATTCACTATGTGTTAATGCTTTGGTCCGGTACTCTATTAAAAGGAGGCCTTAATATCCCTTAGTTTCCGCTAGGACCCCGCTGCCACGGGAGGGTAGGACAAAAGATGTCATGCAAAGCACGTATGACTATATTCGGAATGCATTCCTACATTACATTGATGAATTGGAGCTAGTTCTGTGTCACCCTATGTTATGATTGTTACATGATGAACCACATCCGGCATAATTCTCCATCACCGATCCAATGCCTACGAGCTTTTGACATATTGTTCTCCGCTTATTTACTTTTCCGTTGCTACTGTTACAATCACTACAAAACCCAAAAATATTAATTTTGCTACCATTACCGTTACTTCCATGCTACTTTGTTACTAAATACTTTGCTGTAGATATTAAGGTATCCAGGTGTGGTTGAATTGACAACTCAACTGCTAATTCTTGAGAATATTCTTTGGCTCCCCTTGTGTCGAATCAATAAATTTGGGTTGAATACTCTACCCTCGAAAACTATTGCGATCCCCTATACTTGTGGGTTATCATGGTCCGACCCGGGCCATGTGATTTGGATCCAGCTTGTTATACCATGTTTTCACCATGGCACAGGCCTCTCACGCACCCTCTCGCCAGGCCGATATCTTCCATAGTCGGATACGCCGCAACGCTCCCTTGAACAGCTCTACAAGCTCCTCCATAGTCCCTGGAGGGGAGGCGGATGGCCACAAGGCCTTGGCAACACTCCTCATTGCCTGTCGAGCTTGCTCGTGCAATTACGACAGCCCCTACAGAAGATCACTTGATGATCCAGACACCTCCTCTTCAGGACGTCTCGTCAACATACCTGCAATCATAGCTATATCAGCTACTTTTACCTCCAAACTATTATAAGGTAAAATCTGGCCACGTACTGAATATGCCGCCTCGCAGCTTTTTATTCTCCTTCACGGAGTCGGCTAGCTGGGCCTGCACATCTTTCAGTTCTTCGCCCAGTTTGGTGCTTGAGTCCTGGAGTTTGTTTTTCTCCTCTCTGACTCAGGCCAGGACACGCTCGCCTGCGGCGTGCACTCTTTTTGCCTCTTTCTCTTCTAGTTGACCTGATGATCCTATTATGAGATAAGCAACAGTATTAGCACAGCTACTATATAATTGTTATTCCTCGATGGAGGGGATCATTACCTGAAGATGCCTTCTTGGACTTTTTCAGTTCGGCGGTAGCAGCATTTAGATGTGTCAGACACTGCTCCAGCTCTTGAGCCAGCAGGTTGTTCTTCTCCGTCAGAACCTGGTTACACATCGATCCTTAAATCACTTGTGCCAACTGCTTTCAGTCTCGGGGGCTACTAGCATGTGGTTATCCTTTTCGGACAAAATAAACCTTACCCGCACGTCCGTTAAATGCTGCTTCGTGGCTCTGCCAAGCCCATCTCAAGCTGCTCAGATGTATGCGTCAGCCGAGCTGAAGGCATCAAACGCCTCTTTTGAGAAGCCAGGGTCCCGTAAAACGGCCCTCCATCGCCGATGATTCATGGCACTCTCCACTTCCGAGTTGGTAATGGACATATCTACCGAGCCCTCGGTCGAAGGACTGTCCGGTGTCATTCCTGTATCGGCCCCTGTCTCTCTGGCAAGGTCCGCACCCTGGCTGTTGGAAGTACGACTGGCTGAATTCCCGGACATAGTTCCGCGAACCTTATTCCTGATATAGGACAAACATAACGATCACAGTTGGATGTGACTAACGCATACTTTCAAATTTGTACCTCTTTGACGAAGGCCCGGTCGTGTCTTCATTGGCCCTCCTTCTGGAGGCCTTGCTCGGCGCGGGAGCCGCTCTCTTCGGAGTCGCCCCCGGGGTGGCATAACGTGCTGAACGCCTCCCCTTTGGAGCATGAGACAGTGCGGCAGGTGAGGCAGTGCGAGGAAACTCTTTCAGGGGGGATTTCTCCTGATGACTTACGTGGGAAGCAGGAAGAAGACCAGGATAATCAGCGATAATGGCCACTTCCGTGCCATCATAACTCGCCTGGTAAAACACCCCTTCCGCAAGTACCACAAATATATTCGGGTCCTCTTCGAACCTAGGATCCAGCTCCCGGTCGTTTTTCTCTGGCTGTGGGGTGGGGCTGTGGAGCCCCTCGGTGATCTTTTGCCAGTGCTGTTATAAACAGACGGACTAACACTACTAGGGAAAACCCTATACACAGAATCTTAGCAGCAGCGCGGCATAAAAAGAGGCGCTGCTGCTAATAAGCAGCAGCGCGGTTACGTAAAGCGCGCTGCTGGTGCAAATTTAGCAGTAGTGCCTGATCTTAAACCACGCTGTACAAAAATCCACCGACAGTAGACAACGACCTAAGTTTACCAGTAGCGCCGCTCCAGGAAGCGCGCTGCTGCTAATGCCATAGTCGTAGCGCGCTTTTTTGTCACGTCGCTGCTGCTAATTTTGAAATTGTGCGCACGGTTAGCCCTTTTAGCAGTAGCGTGTGTTAGGGAAGCGCGCTGCTGCTACCCTCTTAGCAGCAGCGCACTTTTTCTGCCGCGCTACTGCTAAGCCGCAGCTCCACCACCTTTCCCCACCTCCCCCTCCCCATCTCCTCTCCTCCCTTTCCCCTACCTCCCACATCCTCCCTCTCTCACTCTTCTTCTTCCTCAATACTTCTCCCCCCATTACTCTCCCTCTTCTACCTACCTTTCTCTCTCTTCATTACTCCTAGCTATAACTACACCACCTCCATTAATGCATCACCTTTCTCTTTTTCCTTTCCCTCCACTAGTTGAAGTTGTCTCCTCCCAAATTAGCTAGCTAGGTAGATGTAGCATTTAGTTAAGTCACCTATTTGCCCCTAACTAGATCTATCTTTGTCAACAAGAGCTTTGTGCACTTTTGATCTCCCTACAACATCATCTCCACCGTGTGCTCGATCTCGATCGAGGTGATGAAAATTTCATGCTTTTGCAAAATGAAAATATGTTTATGTGTGTGTGATATGTTTGTGGAAATTGTGTGTGTGGCACGCCAAATTATGCTTTTGAGTTGCCTATGTTTTGCCGAAATGTCGATTTATTTCCGTTTCGGCGAATTCCGGGAAAACTCTAGATCCATATATGTCCTATTTTTAGGGAAGGTCATGTCAAATTTTTGTATGACTTTGATGCATGCATGCATTTTTATAATCAATTTGTTTATTATTACTGTGCAGAGTTGACGATGGTCAGTGGAATGATGGTGGACAGGTGGTTGCGGTCGGCGGTGCAGGACATGAAAGAAAATAACCGGACAGAGGTTTTATGTCCGTGTCGAAAATGCAAAGGAATAGTTTGGCTCGACCCCCATGACGATGGTCGTGTCGGCGCACCTGCTCATGACTGGTTTCATGGATGGCTATACACGGTGGATAATTGAAGATGAGGATGACGATGTTGAGGATGCCGACGGGGCAGGCAATGATGACACGGGGCAAGACGAAGAGATTATCGATAATGGCGGCATGGAAGAGGCCGGACATGGCGGTGGAGAAAGGGCCGGACATGGCGGAGGAGAAGGGGCCAGACATGGCAGCGGAGAGAACGACATGGACTCCACGCAGCAGAGTTCGTCGGTACTAAGTTCAATCGTGCGGGACCCTCATGTTCAAGCATTGCTTCGCAAGGAGACGGCAATCTTGAGAGAGCTGCTTCTAGAGTGGAGGCTAAGCTGGAGCAACTGTTGTTAGACTCGAACACACCATTGTATTTTGGTTGCAATCCTGAGGTGACCCACTTGAGTTTCACGCTCCAAATCCTTACGACGATGGCTAAAAACAAATGGACCGACACTAGCCTCGATGAGCATCTCAAGTACCTAAAGGATGTTCTTCCCACGGGTAATCTATGTCCTACTAGTGTTGATGAGGCCAAGAAGATCGTGTGCCCTCTTGATCAGCCACACGTTAGATACCATGCATGCATCAACGATTGCATAATTTATCGGAAGGAGCACACGGAAAAAACAAGCTGTCCGGTGTGCAATGCTTCTCGATACAAGAAGGCCGGAAGAAATGTCCCCGTAAAGTTGTATGGTACTTACCGATCACTCCCGTCTCGGAGGTATTTTGTAGATCCCAAGGAAGCAAAGCTAATGCGCTGGCACGCGGAAAGGAAGAAGCCAGACGATGGAGATGATCCGAAGCTGAGACACGTGAAGGATGGAAGCCAGTGGAGAGCGTTGAACAGCTTCTATCGGTATTTTGAATGTGATGCAAGGAACATCGTGCTCGGCGCGTGTACCGATGGCATGAATCCGTTTGGCAACCAGAACACCAACCATAGCACATGGATCGTGTTTGTATGTATGTACAACCTCCCCCCCTAGTCGTGCATGAAATCGAAGTACATTCACATGAGCATGCTTATTCAAGGGCCGAAACAACCAGGAAATAATATTAATTTGTATCTGGGGCTAGTTCAAGAGGAGTTAGACACGTTATGGAAAACACCGGCCAAGACATGGGACGCCAAAGAAGGTGAGTATTTCAACATGAGAGTCGCTGATCACGCATAAAGGCAGGACTATCTCGATTACGGATATGTGGCAGGCCAGGTGTGCCATGGATATTGCGGATGCACGCGGTGCATGGATGATCTGACGTCTCGGCGGTGACGTCAAGGAAATATGGCGGGTCTGGGAAAATCGTGTACATGGGGCATCGAAGATGGCTTGAACAGGACGACCCGTGGAGAAACCGTGGAGATCTATTCAATGGTCACGCTGAGCATCGAGGACCTCCATGTAAGCGGAGCGGTGCCGAAATAGGTGAGCTGTTGAAAAACTGGAAGGAGTGCCCCGCGCCGGGAAAGATGATGAGAAAGGCGCCGGAGCCGCTGTTGAAGGTATGGAAGACGAGGTCTGTGTTCTGGGACTTGGAGTACTGGCACAAACTCGATACACCTCATTGCCTTGATCAAATGCATATCTGTAAGAATGTCCTTGAGAGCTTGCTCACGACACTGATGAACATGCTGGATAAGACCAAGGATGGGCCGAAGGCAAGAAAAGACTTGCAAGATTTGAAAATTAGGGAAGATTTGCACATGCCGCCCGTAAAATGTCGACGAGACAGAGAGCGGAGAAAGAGGCACGGAGAAGAAGGGCAAGAAAATAAAGAAAGAGGATTATTGCCCCCCTTCTTGCTGCACCTTAAGTCAGGCTGAGATCAATGCCTTCTTTAAGTGCCTTACCGGAGTCAAACTTAGTTCCGGTTACTGTGGGAAGATAAGCAGATATCTAGACACGGACAAGAAAAGGTTCAGCGGGATGAAGTCTCATGACTGTCATGTGATGATGACGCAGATACTACCTGTTGCCCTTAGAGGGATAATGGACAAGCACGTCCGTGACACGCTTATTGGTCTCTGCAACTTTTTCGACGTCATCTCTCGAAAGTCGATCAGTGTGAAGCAGCTCCAAAGGCTACAGGAAGAGATCATTGTGATACTGAATGAGCTTGAGATGTACTTCCCGCCCGCGTTCTTTGACGTGATGGTGCATCTGTGTGTCCATATTGTGGATGACATAACAGACCTGGGGCCGTCATTCCTGCACAACATGATGCCATTTGAGAGGATGAATGGGATCATCAAAGGATTCGTTCGTAACATGTCCCGTCCGGATGGAAGCATTGTCCAAGGCTATTTGGCACAAGAGTGCATCTCTTTCTGTGAGAATTTTCTATATGGCGCAGACCAGCCGCCTGGTGTTAGTGTTGGTTTGCCCGTTAACAAGTACGACGATGGGAGGCTCGAAGGAGATGGTCACTGCAACGGTCGCAAGGAACTGCACGTGGCATACTCAGATTGATGCGGCGACTTTGACAGAGCAAACTTGGTAGTGCTACAACACCTAGACGAGTTAGATCCTTTCGTGGCACTCCACAAAAATTATCGCAAAGAAGTATCGTGACCGGGGGTATGCAGGACGGACGCCGAAGTTACTAGAGAGCACAACTCCACTTTCCTGCATTTGTTCAAAGAGCATATTATTGCTAATCCTCCATAGGAGGGCTCTAAGGACGGATTGCTCATATACGCCTTAGCACATGGCCCCTCGCCCAACCTCGTAACCTATCAGGCATATGATATCAACGGATACACGTTCTACACGGAGGCCAAAGATATGGACAGTGATGATCAGAAACTCAGGGGTGACGATGGAATGCATGACCGCAGCAACAACGGCAAGAATCGAACGATTTTATGGAAGGGTCGAAGAGATCTGGGAGCTTGACTACTCAGGACTGCACAACACGACGATGTTCCGTGTCAGATGGGCTAAGAATGTCGAAAGAGAAAGCTGGATTTTCACTACCATGACTATACCCGACGCCAAGAGCGCTACCGTGAACGCTATCGCAAAAAACGAGCCATGGGTACACGCTAAGCATGTGACACAATGCTTCTTCATAACTGACCCGCGCAATCCCAGCCATGTTGTCCTGAGGAGAGGCAAAAGGAACATCATTGGAATGGATGGAGTCACCAACGAGGAAGACTATGATCAGTACGGCAACCCAATGAGGGAAGATGACGATGATGATGAAGTATACGTCAAAAGAAGAATCAATACTACATTACCTAAGAAAAATCGTACTCCATGGAAAAGGCAAAGTCACAATGAGGGGCTCAATTATTCTTTGACGAACAAGAAGGGAAAGAAGCTGACTCAAAAACGAAAACGTCAGCAGTGAGGAAACTTATGTTATCGGTGAAATGATGTATTATATATATATATATATATATATATATATATATATATATATATATGTTCCTATTTTGTATACACACTTAGCCATTATTATGCATGGGTTCAATGATGTGTAATATATATGTTCCTATTTTGCGTATATATTTAACCGTCAAATGATGCAATATATATCGCCTCCCTTCGCTCACTGCCCTCGAAATAAAAGTGGGATAAAAAAAGGAAAAGGAAAACTGGCAGTAGCAAAGGTAGTAGCAGCGCGTTTTCCTAAACCGCCACAGATAGTGAAGTTAGTAGCAGCGTGCTTTGTCCAAATGCGCTACTGCTACGTCCACTTAACCCAAAATTCTCACCCGCCCTGTGCTTCATCCTGCCTCCCCCTCCCCCAAATCCCCACACTCCCCCGTCGCACTGCCGCGCCCGACCCGGCCCCGGCGCTCGCCCCGACTCGGCGCCGGCGCTAGCCCGACCAGCGCTCACCCCGACCCGGCCCTCGCCCCGACCCGACCGGCGCTCGGCCCGACCCGGCCCTCGCCCCGACCCAGCGCCCGGCGCTTCGCCCCGACCAGCGTGCTCGCCCCCGAACCGTCGGCCCTCGCCTCCCTCCTCTCCCCTCCCGGCCGTCGGCGGGCCTGCCATCTCGCCCCTGCACCCTCTGTAAACCCCCCTCTCTCTCTGCTAGGGTTCTTCGGTTAATTTACTTAGGTTTTAGTTAGGGCAGTATGTTAATTAGGTTATCTATTTAGTTATGAATTTAGCTAGGTTTGAAAATTTGAAAAGGACATGTGATATGTGCAAATTTGAACTGGACATGTGATATGTGCATATGTCATGTTTTGGACATGTCATGTTTGGAAAATGATCCGAGTGGCCTATGTTACGCCGGAATGTTGATTCATTTCCGTTCCGGTGAATTTCAGGCGCTCGATATGTCCATTTTTTTAGCAAAGGTCATGCCGAAATTTCCCGTGAATAAAGGCATGATTTTGTGCTACATAGTTGGCATATCGAGTGCTGGCACATAGATTTCTTTTTATGTCATTTATCATTTATTCATACTGTTAGAAATAAATGAGGACACTTAATCGTAGGAAACATGTCGAACAACGAAGAAACTGGGCCTTCTGACCAAGATGCATTTAGATGGATTATGAGGGTGAACAAGAGTACCTCGACTATTTGATCGCTAAGCAAGGTTTGCAGGTCGGCCTCGATGATGGTACCGACGCCGACATCGACACCGACAAAGGCAAAGACCGATGGCGGCACCGAGACCGGTGGGGAAGGTACCGACACCGATGGAGGCACCGAGACCGGCGGGGAAGGTACCGGCCCCGATGCCGCTACCGAAAAGAGGAAGCATAAGAAGCAGAGGATACGAAAACCTAACAAACTAGGGATTGGACGACTTGTGATCACAAAGATGGCACTTGGCAAGTTTGAGCCGTTAGAGCCGGAAGAACCTCGCAAGTGCTATGGGAACCAAGTAGGATGCATCCTACGGGAATGCGCGAGCATCAACGACGATGACTTAAAAAGTAAAGAACATTTGACGCAGTTGCTCCTAACAAAGTTGCACAAGAGATTCAGGTTCCCCGACCAGGATGATAACATAGAACAACCGTGGGATGATCTCAAGATGAAAAAGATTAACAATCACGCCATGGGCATGTTCAGCAATGATTTGGCCTCCTGGAAAACGAGGGTGAAACGAGCTATTGAGGCTGATGAACCCCTGTCCAAGATTCTGGAGGAAAATCCGACACTTACGGAAGAGGAGTTCAAAAATACCAAGGACACTTGCGCTACCGAGGCAGCCAAGGCTAAGGCTGCGAAATTCAAGAGCCTTCAGCAAAGGAACAAGGGGAAGCATCGCCTCGGAAGCCGTGGCTACCTCGGTAAAAGGACCATATGGGATAAGGATGACGCAGAACGTGAAGCCGCGGGTCTCCCATACCCCTTCGCGAAGTTCACCAACCCCTTGGAGCATGACTTCATCAGGGCCCGCTACAAGTGGGACAGGGAGAAAAAGGTTATTTACACGGACAAGATCACGAAGAAATTGATTAGACTACTGGAGAAGCAACACCAGCTTGCAGCCGAAAGCCCTACTTCTCCGATGAGGCCCAAGTGGGACACCACTCTCAACCGGGCCTTGAACGAACTTAAGGGACTACCTTTGGATCAGCGGCCGCAATATGGTCGTGGTGCACGGCGCCGAGACGGCGCCACGTGGAAGGTGTTTTACAACGAGGGCCCGAGGCCAAGAAGCTGAAACGAAGTTTAGTCAGGCAGAACATCGACGCCAAGGTGAAGCTTGCGGTCGAGAAAAAGCAGCCGAGGACGCGACCCGAGGACAAATATGAGTTGCTACAAAGGCAGTCAATGCAGCAGAATCGCTCGCAGAAATGATTTCGCTACTAACTTGGTTCCAGTTATCATCAACTGGGCGAAGGAAAATCCAAACAAGACGGTACATGATTTCCCGATGCCCAGTTTCGTCGGGAGCAACTCCATGAACAACAACACCATCGTACCATCACTTGCTCACGCAACCGGGCCTCCTCTCGTAGCCGCTCCCGCTCATAGTAGCCCGTCCTCAGTCTCAGGCGCGCTAGGTGGGCCTTCGTCTTTGGCTGAGCTCGACGCCATCACGGTAATTACATGTCGCACCAACATATATATATATATATATATATATATAATATTCCATTTTTGTTGCCTTTCGGTTGTTTTACGCCACAGACATATGTGTTTGCAGGCGAAAGAAACCCCGTGCACCATACTCTACTTGATCAAAGGCCAGAAGGTGGACGTGGGAAAGGGGATGATAATGGACCCCTCTCAACGCACGTTGCACAACCAGCCGATCCCCGCTGGGCACTTCAGGGTTAGCTTGACCAGTTTGAAATCGGGGCACGAGGATTTGCCTCCTCCAGTACAGCATGTGGGAGCGGACGACGAGACCCCGCCGTGGATTGGAAGCTGCAAGAATTGGGTGCTGCTATGGCCGAAGAATCTTATTCGTCTGGAGCCGGCCGAGAGCTCACCAATAACTACCACACATCAACAAGCATGTGCGAAGACCACCACCCCGCCTACGCAATTACCAGCTCCTGTAGTGTCGGGTCAGAGCGGCGGACGACATGATGAAGGGGGTGCAATAGTACTGGCTGATGTAATTTCTCCTGTAGAACAGAGAATGGATGATGAGACGGAGGTCGACCCTATGGATTACCTCAATACAAACGCGTATGACTGTGACATAGATATGATGAGTCAACCATATGACGAATCGGGTTATCAGCTTGCTAATGAGGATATGGATGATATGCCCGGGCAGGGTCGTACCGTGGATTGCAAAAAGTCTCTCTTCATGAAATCCTCATAGGACACGCTTGAAGATGCTGCCTCAACACAGGCTCAACTAGTCGGGCGCGAGGGTCGTGACAAGATTTAGCCCGGGAACACTGGGCAGGGGTTAAGGAAGGGTCCGGAAGGTGTGCCCAAGAAAAGGAGAGGAAGAGATCGGGGAAGGTAATCGCCTGCAAACAAGCGAGCACATAGCAGCCAGACGATGCATTCTGAAGAGCGTGTACCCGTGAAAAGTGCGGTCATGTTCCATCTCACAGTCGAGCCGATTCTACCGCCGAAACCGCTGGAGGCACTATCAGGGGATCTCAGGAGACTGCACGACCATGTGCTATCGACTGAGAAAAGCCTACTAGCCTCAAAGGATCCAGGATATTCGACATACGCAGCTCGTGTGCCTGAGGGGAAGTGCTATGTCGACACACAGCCCGCGGAGGTGTTCTTCCTGCGGTTTGCCCATATCTTTGAGATGTTTCTAACAAGGCGTCTTGATTTTACTATCGTCCGCCTTTTTGCGCTACATATGAGCTCCATCATGAAGAGTGAAGAAGTCTCGCAAATCTGTGTGGCGGATCCGTACTACATGCACGAAGTCTTTCTTGAGTCTCGGCGACTTTGAGCGTGAAACTGCTAGGGAGTACCTCCAAAACTTCATGGTACAGAATAAGGACCGGGAATTGTCCTCGTGCCTTATCATCCAAAGTAAGTGAGTTCCGGACAACCCTTTCGTACATTTCAACCATTCCTTCTCTCTCATATGGGGAATAATTTGAGGTGTCTTTTCCCTGCAGCAACGGGCGCGCCGTCCTTATCGTTCTTTACCCGCAAGTCTCCCACGCCGTGTATTTTGACCCTTCCAGAGACTACGAGAAAAAAGACTACACCCACATAATGAATATTCTAGATGATGCTCTCCAAGGCTTCAACTTTAGAGGTGGCCACGTGCAGATCAAGAAACAAAGGAACAAGAAGATGGGTATCGTGCATAAAACTAACTTCTCCTGCATCCATGTCCCAAAACCAAGCAAGAAGGGTGGATTCTACATCGTCCATCTCATGATTCAGTTCAACACGGATCACCAAAAGCTTCGCATTAACAGCAGAAATGATGATCGTATCCACAAGTGGCTAGAATCTCATGGAGAAGCGGATTATAAACTTAGAGATGACTTCTTTCGCATCCAAAGCGACATTGCGACGATCATCATGGAATAAGTCGTCGATGAGAAGGGGATGTTCCACCATGGCCCTATATCGCGAGCTGACGTCCGAACTCGCATAGGCATGCAACGTCTAGACCTCACGCCGTTCAAGAAGCAAGGGTTCGTCCTCGATGATATGGAAGGATGGAACTTCTAGTGATTTATGATGCCGATGATGATGATATGTGTCGGTTGAACTTGTATACTTCTTGTAGCGATGAAACTTTGTGATGTCCACGGTCCATGTGCCGAACTTGCGTAACGCTACTTTGTTAGTTTGCGTACGATGACCTGCGTACCTCTAGTTAATTAATTTGCATACTGTATGTTGCATCTAGTTGCTAACCCTTTCTTTTTCGGTGTTGCTCTAGTATATTTTGTTGTGTATATATGATTGTACATCCTCTTCATGAACATGAATCTCTAACAGGTACCTAGTTTCTTGATGGCGAGATGGAATTGCTATGTCGTGTACAAAGGGAAGGTTTCGGGGGTGTACAACGAGTGGCATGAGTGTCAGGCACAAGTGAATGGGTTCACGGGCGCAAGCCATAAAGGCTTCAAAAGCAGACAAGAAGGAGAAGCTAGTTACTTGAGGTTCACTCTAGCGCGAGAGAGGACTCGTAACCGCCACCTCACGTACTGCATAGTTCCGCTCTCACTCATAGTGATAGCACTTCTTGCGTATACCTTTGTTTAGATGGATGACGTTGTTGTAGTTGCAAGTATTCGAGACTTGCATGTATCGCTATTTTCGAGATGATGACAAGATATCACTTTGTGTTGGATGATGATTATGATGAGACTATTTGTATGTACATGCTATGATTCCATTTGTGGTCTCACAGACATTTGTATGTGTGTCATGATGACATTTCTATGTGCTAAAGATTCTTCTATAAAGCCTGTTCAAATACAAAACAAATATGCCAAAAAAAATAAAAATATATATACTTAAATTAGCAGTAGCGAGTGTACAAAAGTTAGCAGCAGTACCGCTATAGCAGTAGCGCGTCAAGGTAAAGCGCGCTAGAGATACTAGCAGCAGCGAGCTTCCGCGAACAGCGCTGCTGCTACACTTGTGTAGCAGTAGCGCCGGTGAGCACACGCTACTGCTATATGTTAGCTGTAGCACCTATCCCCGCGCTACTGATACATCTAAAACCCGCGCTGCTGCTAGCCTTTTCCCTAGTAGTGTAAGAACTCATTAAAGGTGACTTGGAGAGCGCAATGAGTAAAAGTAGAGGGGTCAGGACTTACCCAGCTGGGAGGGTTATACATGGAGTACCCATCTCTGTGATTGATGCGAAGAAATTCCTCCTCCACCCCTTTGAACAGCTCGGCTAGTATCTTGGCCAAAGCTGCGGGGTATCCGGACCTTTCCAACCACAGCGGGAGGCGTCATCCTCCCGTTGTAGTGCCACATTGGGAGCCCTCTATATTGAAGTGGTTGAACCCCTCGCATTATGGAGGTTGCCATTACCTCAACTATTGTTAATCCGGACTAGGCGAGCGTCCTTACCTTGCCCATGAGCTGACGAACTTCCGCACTGTCGTCCTCTTCAAGACTTCGGGGACGCCAACTGTGGCATTTCTTCAGCGGAACGCTGGCAAATTCGGTAAGACCCTTTTGAACTGGTTCAGGGAATGCGATGTCCTCAATATAGAACCATTCGGAAGGCAATTCTTCATATGCCTTCCTTGGTGTGCCGGGCAGATATCCGGTATTGGCGATGCGCCACACTTCGGCTCCGCCCACTTCAAATATTGACCCCTCGTGGTTACACGGACAAGGCAAAACAATTTTCTCCACAGTTCAAAATGGGCCTCGACGCCCAGAAATAGTTCGCATAAAGCGGCATAGCCCGCAATGTGCAGGATGGAGGCGGGAGTGAAGTTGTGCAACTGGAGGCCATAGTATTCCAAAAGCCCCCGGAGGAGCGGATGGATTGGAAATACGACGCCCCTTAGCAGAAAGGGGACGAAACACACTCGCTCCCCCCCGGATGGATTGGGGAAGCCCTCCGCCTGGGTCTCGCCATTAAAGGAGGCCAGCCCTGCTCGGACAGGGACCAGATCCGCAGGGGGAAGAAATCCCTGCGTTTGCAACTTCAGCAATTGACTATGGGACACAGAGCACCTCTTCCACTCGCCTTTCTCTGGGCCGGAACTGGAGGAGGAGCTGGGAATGCTAGCCATGATGGAATGGTCTTTCCTAGCAGTCTCTGAGGATTTTCTCCATGTGGTGCCGAATGGATCTGAGATCCAATATCTTAATAGACACTCTTTATGGTCGGGGTGTTATTTGCAAAAAATACCCTGACCTTCCGCATTCGTTCGACACGAGGAAGCTGAAGTCATTGATACACGGAAGCCGAGGAGGGCGACATTGAATGGGAGGCCAATACATTACTTAAATGTCATCGGAGGAGGAACCCGCCCTGCAATGCCGAAGACAATCTATGAGCCGAACACCTCGTCATTGAAGACTGGTTCAGGGGCTACTGAGGGAGTCCTGGACTAAGGGGTCCTCCGGCGTCCGACCTGTTAGCCATCGGCCGGGACTGATGAGCTGTGAAGATACGAAGACCGAAGACTGCACCCGTGTCCGGATGGGACTCTCCTTGGCGTGGAAGGCAAGCTTAGCGACCGAATATGTAGATTCCTTTCTTTGTAATCGACCTTGTGTAACCTTAGATCCTCCCGGTGTCTATATAAACCGGAGGACTTAGTCCGGATGAGGAGATACTCATTACCATAGTCATACAGGCTAGACTTCTAGGGTTTAGCCATTACGATCTCGTGGTATATCAACTCTTGTAATACTCATATTCGTCAAGATCAATCAAGCAGGAAGTAGGGTATTACCTCCATAGAGAGGGCCCGAACCTGGGTAAACATCGTGTCCCATGTCTCCTATTACCATCGACCTTAGACGCACAGTTCAGGACCCCCTACCCGAGATCCGCCGGTTTTGACACCGACACCCGCCACTGCTGGCCTTTTCCGACCCGCCACTGCTAGGCATTCCTGCAGTATACATAGTGGGAGTAATTTCAAGACTAACATAAGCTCCAACACAATAAAATTGCCTATGTGGAATTTAGTTAATGAGGAGAGAGGCAAATTGAGTAACTTAGCTAATTACAGTAACATCACATATCCCAATACACTAGTGCACAACCGAGCTATATCACCGGTTTGTAAGGCCCTTTAGTGCCGGTTTTGAAACCGGCACTAAAGGGTGGGAACTAAAGGTCCCACCCCCTTAGTACCGGTTCAACACGAACCACCACTAAAGGGCCACCACGTGGCACGAGCCAGCGCCAGGGGCTAGGAGACCTTTAGTACCGGTTGGTAACACCAACTGGTACTAAAAAGTTTAGGGGTTTTTGTGTTTATGATTTATTTTTCCTTTAATTTTGTGTCTTCCATTTAATTCTTTTTCATTTGCTGGTATTTTACGATACTACATATTGTACACATTATGCATATATATAAGTAGAATTTTTCTCGTAGAACCAATCATATATATATATATATATATATATATATATATATATATATATATATATATATGTATGTATGTATGTATGTATGTATATATCATTGAGTGTCTCGCATGCACCACCATTACATACACATGTATATATACAATTTCTCCTACATGGAGGCATTACTGAGGTAGCGGGTAATGGTATTCTCCTTTGGGATCTATGACCTGGTCGAGCAAACATCCCGCTATTTCCTCTTGAATTGCTCGTACGCGATCCGTTGGTAGGAGCTTATCCCGCACCTAATTGAACTATTAAGAAGGAGATCAATATGCATGTATTAGTTGTGTGATTAGATATCAATAATGAAGTAAAAATTGTGAATAGTGTTACGCAAACGTACCCATAGCTGTCTAGCATATGTGCTCCTTTCGTCGCCATCATGTGAATGTTCTCGCAAACGTAGTATGCACATAAATTAGTCCCGGCGCTTACCTCATGCCCTTTACGAGAATAGAATTCAATCAGATAATAATTAATCAAGCATGATAACTAATGTTATTGAAACTAGAACTAAAGAGATGGTACCTAGCTAGTACTACTTAATTAATTACCTTGGGTCGATAGCAATACAACTTTTGTTTCCATTGGTCTGGAACCGTTTTGATGAACTTTTCCCAAGCCCTGCCCGCCGGCAAAAAAAATGAATAAAGGGGTTATTAATTAGTTGATATCATAAAATGACAAACTAAAGAGGCCGACATATAGTTCAATAATGATTGAAATTGCATGTTAATTATCCCCTTCACAATTTCGTACTCAGTAACTGGTTTAAGTAGTGAGTCCAGTACTTCAAATTTTCCTTCTTCAACTCGAATGACTAACAAGATCCATTGGAAACTACATTCGCACAAGTTTGCATGTATAAATTAAGCAGGCATGTGCATAACCCTCATCAACTTCCCTAAATCCTATACACTTATTAACATCTTGCTAGTAAGCAAAAATAGAATTTTTAGTACAAGACAGTGTGACTTACCTGAAGTTTTAAGGAAGTAGTATATCTCGATTGGTATTGAGGCGCTTCAAGAACTCTAGGTAGTTTTTCTCTGTGTTTACTCGATACCATTCATGTGTCCATGTCTCTTGATTAATGGTATTTGGGTCAATGAACCCAATGCCATGGCGTCCAGCTTTTTTCATTTCATAGATCTTCATCTTGCATAATACCACAGAAAAGAATATAGTGAGGATAATTACAGGTAATGATCAACAAGCACTACAGCTAGCTTGAGACTTAAATTACAGAAAGAAATCACTTACAGACAATAGCAACTGACGATAGATTTGTCGATTGCATCTTGATTGAATAACTGAAACAGTTCTGTAAACTCAACATACAGAGCTGTCTCATTGAAGTAATGCTCTCCCTTGACTTTCACCATGAGGGACTCTCGATTGGTAGTCTTGGCAATTTTATGTACGATTCATGCAATTCATACATTCTCCGTTTTATGTCCTCGTCTCTAAGCGTATCCATGGACTTGATCTCTAGGAGTTGATAAACAGTGATACCGAGCTCTGCAGCCTGCCTTGTATGCTCGTCGGTTATTACCAGCTGATCGGCACCGGTACTCGCATGTGTTGGTACAATGAGCGGGGGGGTCGATTGCACCGCCTATTCTCCAGCTGGGGAACTATTTTCCCGCTTTTTTGGCAGCTGCTTGGCTCGAGCTTGAGCTCGAATCCTTCTTTTGTTGTGCTTGATGTGCCTTCCTGATTTGGCACTCATAGTCTAAGTCAACAGGCATGGGAGCTGGTGCTTTAGCCATACGAATAAAGTGGTCAACGACATGCTCATGCACTTTCTCCTTTGGCGGCGGTGGCGGTTTCGGTCCAAAATGGGCATCCAATTGGGCTCGTGACTGGCTTCGTTCTCCTTCGGAGTTAGGTCGTAGGGCCTCTTCGGAAGAGGTGCGAGGCTTGGACCATATTGGAATCTCTTGCCTCCGGTACGTGTACTTGTACCGCTAGCTACCATAGCTACGGCGGCTCTCTTCCACTGTTGCTTAGGCGGCAGAGCCCACCGAGCCGGCGGAGACGGCTGACGTGGTGCCTGACTTGGAGTAGGAGGAGTGGGCTGACGCGTTGCCGGACTTGGAGGAGGAGGAGTGGTCTGACGCGGTGCCGGACTTGAAGGAGGAGGAGCGGTCTGACGCGTTGGCGGACTTGAAGGAGCAGGACTCTGCTAAGGCGGTGGCTGATGACTTGGAGGAGCGGGAGTCTGCTGATGCAGTGGAGGACTTGGAGGAGCAGGCTGACGCGGTGTCGGTGGCCTTGGAAAGATGATGCAATCCTTTCTCCATAGAATGATACGATGTATGGCCTCTCCCAGTGTGTGCTCGTCGTCACCTCCAGGAATGTCAAGCTCTAGCCCCGAATATTATGCCACCACTTCATCAACCACGACACGAGCATAGCCAGCTAGAATCGGGTTGCATTGGAAGGTTGCTTCAGGGGGATTTGTATAAACAACGGCGTCCGCCACCTTCATGGATATGTTCTTCATTTTGAAGTGTAGCTCACAATTAGTGTTATCCATGATGTCATCCACAGGGTATCTATCCAGCAGTGCCTCATCGCCCGGGGCGGAACCCACGCTGCTTCTCGGCATGGATGGGACGGTGCTATCCAATGCTGGATCCGCTAGCTGTTGCCGCTGCTGAGACCCCCTTTCCTAGCTAAGTGAGTTGATCTGTTGCTGCTGCCGCTGGAATTGGAGTGCCAACTCCGTGTGCACTGATTCTAGGCCTTTAAGGCGTTTTTCTTCCTTCTTCCTCTACTCCTCCTCCTCCATCTTCTTTATCGCACAGCTTTTGTAGTTAGCGTTCCAGTCCGCAAACCCCTCATACCATGGAACAACGCCTTTGCCTCGTGTTCTTCCCGGGTGTTCAAGATTTCCCAGGGCGTGCGTAAGCTCGTCGTTCTCTCTGTTGGGCGTGAACACCTCCGTTTGAGCCTCTTCTATTGCAACAAGTATGTTGTCGTCGGCTCCTTTAAGACTTGCCTTCTTCAAAACCTGGCCTGTCTTTGGGTCCAACGCCCCCCATGCGCATAGAACTAAGTCCTGCACCTGGGGGGCAGCTCAATGTAACTGGAATGACCCCTACATCCACCATCTATTGCTTAGCCTTATCCCACTTAGGCCGGGCCACCACGTAGCCACTGCCCCGACATGGAAATGCTCCTTTTTTGCGGCATTGATCTTGTTTATTCTCAACCGTTCCTTAGATAATTCTAATTCCTTGAATTTAACCAAAGCGGGCGAGTGATCACTTTGCTTCTCCAATGTTCCCATGATTTCTGGAGTCTTCTTTCCTCCTTTGACGTAGTTTGCCCATATACTTTCTTGTGGTTGTTGAATACAACCGCCATCTTCCTAAGAGCAGCGCCCTTGACTTTCTGCACATCTACATCTTTGAAATGATCTGGTAGGGTGAAATGTGACATGAGAGATTCCCAAAGCAGATTTTTTGCTCTTTGGTCGACAAAAGTGAGATCTGGATGTTCCTTTGCTGCCTTTTTCCATTCTTGAATGGAGATCGGATTTGGTCCTTCACAAGAACTCCGCACTGACGAATGAACTTGCCCGCATTCTTCTTAGGCTCGCTTGGTCCGCCATTAGGTTTGATGGCATCGATGTTGTACTGTTGTACTTTACGCCATCCTTCAACTTTTTGGCCGAGCTCAGACCGCCCTGCTGCCTGTAGAAGATTTTCTCGATCCGGAGGGCTGAAAGTAGAAAGATCGATTCGTTACTTTATTTAAAACATGTGATGATCACCCTATGCCTGCTTCTATAAATATACCTCACCGGTATTTGCTATTTCAAGATAATCATAGTCTGGACTTCATCAATTCGGTCATCTTGATCGAATATCATATCACCCTCCCCGGTATTGTTCAGATATTGGGAGCCGTCATCTTCTTCATTCTGATCATCTGGCCGGCGAGGGGAGCGTATGATCTTGAACAGGGCCTCTTCTCCTTCTCTTACAGTATTGTCCGACATAGTTTTTATTTAACTAATCCAGAAAAAATATAAAATAATTTTGTACGCATCTCAAATAATAGTAGATAATTGATATGCATCTCGAATAATAGTACATAATATATATATGCATCTTGAAAGAACAAACTGAACCATAGTAGATAATATGCATCATCAAATATAATCTTGAATACATCGTCTCGAATATTATCTAATAATATGTATAATCTCAAATACATCATCTCGAATATTATCGAATACATCACTAGCTAGTTAATATAGATCTAATACTATCGAATAATCTAGTTCACTCGCGGTTCCTGAGGCGCAGGCAGTGGACACCCAAAGAGAAGGAACTATCACAGGATCACAGCTCGGGTGAGATCCCTGAAGAACCTGCCAGGTATAGGAGAACCTGACGTCCATAGCTAGCAGCCATGTAGCGATGGACGTGCCCGTCCTCCTCCCTGACACGGCGACGTACCACCTCCGGCGGGGCCGGCTCCCTCCGCACTGAAAAGTGGCCCATGCGAACACCATCAAATGATCTCCGGGTGAATGACGGGACCCGGGGCCGGGTTCCTCACCAAGTGGAGCGCCCCTGAAGGTAGCACCTCCCAGTGCCAGCCTGGCGGAGCCCAGTCCCGGACATGGCTCCTCCGAAGTAGGACGTCGTCGCGAACGGGTCGACGGCGAGGATGCGGGCCATGCATCGTTCACGTCGAGAACAAATACTATATGCAAATTAATGTATATGATCAATTAATATATATGATCAAATGTTGCACATATATGTCAAAATTCATACTTTGACATATGATATCTAGCTAGCTAATTCATCTAACATTAATATATCTAGTTAATTCATCTAACATTTGACAAAAGTATAAAAACTAATTCATCTAACATTAATATATCTAAATCATCTATAACTAAAAGTATAAAAAACTAATTCATCTAACATTTCTATCTAGCTAATTCTCATCTAATTCATCTAACATTAATCTAACATTTCTATCTAGCTAGCTAATTCATCTAACATTTGAGATTAATCTAACATTTCTATCTGGCAAATTCATCTAACATTTGACATTAATCTAACATTTCTATCTAATTCATCTAACATTTGACATTAATATATCTAATTTGATCATCTAATTAATAATTTGACATTAATCTAATTCATCTAGCTAGCTAAAACTTTGACATTAACAATTTGACATTAATCTAAAAACAAAAACAGAAAATAAGTAACAAAAATGTGTGTGTGTGTGTGTGTGTGTGTGTGTGTGTGCATGCAGGCGGAGGCATGGCCTTGGCGTGCGTGGGGAGCTCATGTAGGCGACTGGGCGGCGGCTGACGGGTGGCGGCAGGCGTGGCGGCAGCCCAGGCGGCGGCAGGGGGACGGGCAGGCGACGGCAGGACCATAGCAGCTGACGGCAACAGGACAGGGCGGCGTCGAGGAGAGGAAGGGGAGGTGAAACTGCAAAATTTTCGTAAGTGTTGTATATATAGGAGTGGCCTTTAGTACTGGTTGGAGCCACCAACGGTACTAAAGGTCAAATTTGGCCAGGCCAAGCGACGGGAAGTGCCCCCCTTTAGTACCGGGTCATGGCTGCAACCGGTACTAAAGACCCCCCTTTAGTACCGGTTGGAGCCACGACCAGGTACTAAAGAGGGTGCGCTACCATCATGCGGTGCACAAAGTTTAGTCCCACCTCGCCGAGCGAAGGGCAGCCGCACTGGTTTATAAACCCAGTCACGGCTGCTCTTTCTGGGCCTACCTGTGCTGTGCTGCCCTATGGGCCTACTGGGCATTGCGGGCCTGCATCCTGGCCCAACTACAGTATGCAGGCCGCTGTGGCCCAGTAGGCGGGCTTTTATTTTTATTTTTTTCTTTTCTGCTTTATTTATTTTCTTTTATTTATTTGTGAGTTGTTTTTTTTTGCTGTATATAGAGTTTCTTTGAGAAACCTTTTGCTTCAGGTACAAAAAATTTCAAACTTTCTGTTAGTGCCGGTAGTTTTCAAATTTGAATAGTTTAAATTTGAATTATTTGAAATTTGTGTGAATCACTACTTTGTGAATAACTTCACTTTAAAATAGATTTTTCAGTGATTCTTTTATCTTATGTTTAATATTAGTGTGTTTTATCATTATATTCAATTTGGTAATACTTAGGTTATTTAAAAAAATGAAATGCCTTTGTAACAGATGAGTTTTTCCAAACCACGATACTTGAAAGAGATTGTCCATTTTGTACACGAAGTGCATCCAGTTTTTGCCGTAACCCTCTCAACTTTTTTGCACATGCTATGTGGGTGAAATGATGATACCATGCCAACGTTCAACCTTTTCAGAGTTCATTTGTAGTGTTTTTCAATTTCTGGGTCATTTAGCTCAAAACAATCAGTAAATGCATGAAAAATAGCAAATGATGCCAGAAAGGGTTGAAAGTTGATGACATGGTTTTGAATGGTGCATATTGAACGCACAAAAAGTTTGGAGTTGAATTAAGTTAAAAAATGAAATGCCTTTGTTACAGATGAGTTTTCGTCCGAAACTCTGATATTTCGAAAGAGATTGTCCATTTTGTACACGAAGTGCATTCAGTTTTTGCCGTAACCCTCTAAACTTTTTTGCACATGCTATGTGGGTGAAATGATGATACCATGCCAACTTTCAACCTTTCCAGAGTTCATTTGTAGTGCTTTTCAATTTCATGGTCATTTATCTAAAAAAATCAGTAAATGCATGAAAAATAGCAAATGATGTCAAAAAGGTACATGTTTGTTCGAAGCACAAAAGTACACATTTCAAATGCCAAAACACATAAGCACCCTAACTATTACAAAGATTCCCTACGGTTTGGTTTGTCCAAAGTGGGACTTTCTAGATATATAAGTCCGGAAACTCACTAGAGAAGAAAGTGATGACAGTGAAGCCGATCACATCCGAGAGTGGGATCTTTGAGTGTGAAATTTTTTCTTCGCGTATGTCCCTTTGCGCCGTAACCATGGACAATCTTGATCATTTAACTGGATGCTGGGGTCAATATTCACTGTGAAGGGAGCAATTTCATAAAACTTTTCATAATCTTCTAACATGTTTGTCTTGTCATCCACTCCCACGATGTTTCTTTTCCCTGAAAAAATATGTGGCGCGTTGGCTCATCGTATGATGTATTCGCTTCCTTATCTTTTCTTTTTGTCGGCTTGGTAGACATGTCCTTCACATAGAAGACCTGTGCCACTTCATTGGCTAGGACGAATGGTTCGTCTGCGTACGCAAGATTGTTGAGATCCACCGTACTGCGGGTCTTCCGTTACCCCACCTTGTGTCAGATTGACCCATTTGCACCGAAACAAAGGGACCTTCAAACCACTTCCATAGTCAAGTTCTCATATCTCCTCTATGTAACCATAATATGTGTCCACTCCCCCCTTGGTTGCTGCATCAAAGCGCACACCACTGTTTTGGTTGGTGCTCTTCTTATCTTGGGAGATCGTGTAAAATGTATTCCCATTTATCTCGTACCCTTTGAAAGTCATTATATTCGAAGATGGTAACTTGGACAACAAGTACATGTCATCTTCAACAGCGGCATCATGCATGGCACGTGTCTGCAACCAACCGGCAAAAGTCTCCGTTTGTTCACGTGTAATCCAGTCGTCAGACTGCTCCGGGTATTTGGAGCGTAGAATATTCTTGTGTTCCTCCATATACGGAGCCACCAAGGCGGAATTTTGTAGAACTGTGTTTGTGTGCTTGAGTGAGAGAATGCCCGTCCATACATATTATTTGTTCCGGTCCTAGCATGCCATTTCCACCCAGTCTTACCTTATGCCGCGATTCAGGAACACCAATCGGCTTAAGGTCAGGAATGAAGTCAATACAAAACTCAGTGACCTCCTCATTTCCATGGCCCTTGGAGATGCTTCCTTCTGGCCTAGCACGGTTATGAACATATTTCTTGAGGACTCCAATGAACCTCTCAAAGTGGAACATATTGTGTAGAAATACAGGACCCAGAACGTTAATCTCTTCGCATAGGTGAACTAGGACGTGCGTCATGATGTTGAAGAAGGATGGTGGCAACACCAACTCGAAACTAAGAAGACATTGCACCAAATCATTCTCTAACCTTGGTATGATTTCTGGATCGATTACCTTCTGAGAGATTGCATTGAGGAATGCACATAGCTTCACAATGGCTAATCGAACGTTTTCCGGTAGAAGCCCCCTCAATGCAATCGGAAGCGATTGCGTCATACTCACGTGGCAGTCATGAGACTTTAGGTTCTGGAACTTTTTCTCTGCCATATTTATTATTCCCTTTATATTCGATGAGAAGCCAGAAGGTACCTTCATACTGAGCAGGCATTAAAAGAAAATTTCCTTCTCTTCTTTGGTAAGAGCGTAGCTGGCTTGACCCTGATGTATGCTGTATTTTCCATGCATACGTTGCTGGTCCTCCCATGCCTCCGGTGTATCTTTGGTCTTCCCATACACGCCCAAGAAGCCAAGAAGGGTCACACAAAGATTCATCGTCACGTGCATCACGTCGATTGCAGAGCAGACCTCTAGGTCTTTCCAATGGGGCATGTCCCTAAATATCGATTTCTTCTTCCAGATGGTTGCGCGTCCGTCAGCTTCATTCAGAATAGATTGTCCGCCAGGACCCTTTCCAAAGATTACCTTCAAATCCTTGACCATATCATGTACATCATCACCAGTACGGTGGCGAGGCTTCGCCCAGTGATCTGCCTCACCTTTGAAATGCTTGCATTTCTTTCTTACGGGATGCCTGCTCAGAAGAAATCGACGATGTCCCAGGTACACATTATTCTTACAATTATCCAAATATATACTGTTGGTATCATCCAAACAGTGTGTGCATGCACGGTATCTCTTGTTTGTCTGTCCTGAAAGGTTACTAAGAGCAGGCCAATCATTGATGGTCACAAACAGCAACGCGTGTAGGTCAAATTCTTCTTGTTTGTGCTCATCCCACGCACGTACACCTTTTCCATTCCACCACTGTAAGAGTTCTTCAACTAATGGCCTTAGGTACACATCAATGTCTTTGCCGGGTTGCTTAGGGCCTTGGATGAGCACTGGCATCAGAATGAACTTCTGTTTCATGCACAACCAATGAGGAAGCTTATACATACATAGAGTCATAGGCTAGGTGCTATGGTTGTTGCTCTGCTCCCCAAAAGGATTAATGCCATCTGCGCTTAGACCAAACCATACGTTCCTTGCGTCACCTGCAAAGTCCTCCCAGTACTTTCTCTTGATTTTTCTCCACTGCGACCATTCAGCGGGTACTCTCAACTTCCTGTCTTTCTTACGGTCTTCTCTATGCCATCGCATCGACTTGGCATGCTCTTTGTTTTGGGACAAATGTTTCAACCATGGTATTATAGGAGCATACCACATCACCTTGGAAGGAATCTTCTTCCTGGGGCGCTCGCCCTCGACATCACCAGGGTCATTGCGGCTAATCTTACAGTGCAATGCACCGCATACCTGGCACGCGTTCAAATCCTTGTACTCACCGTGGTAGAGGATGCAGTAACTAGGGCATGCATGTATCTCATGCACCTCTAATCCTTGAGGGCAGACAACATTCTTTGCTTCGTACGTACTCTCGGGCAATTCGTTGTCCATTGGAAGCATCTTCCTTAACATTAGCAGCAACTTTCCAAATCCCTGGTCAGATACACCATTCTCTGCCTTCCATTGCAGCAATTCTAGTGTGGTGCCCAGCTTTTTCTTGTCAGTTTCGCAATTTGGGTACAACAATTTCTTGTGATCCTGTAACATGCACTGCAACTTTTTCTTCTCCTTTTCACTTGCGCAATTTCTCTTTGCATCGGCAATGGCCCGACCTAGATCATCAGCGGGCTCATCTGATGCCTCTTCTTCAGCTTCTTCCCGCATTGCCGGCTCAGCTTCTTCCCCCACTGTCGTCATCTTCTTCTTCCTCATTGTCTTCCATCATAACCCCTCTTTCTCCGTGCTTGGTCCAAACATTATAGTGGGGCATGAAACTGGACTCAAACAGGTGGACGTGAATGGTTCTTGACTTAGAGTAATTCTGATCATTCTTACAACCAACACATGGATAAGGCATAAAACCATCCGCCTGCTTGTTTGCCTCAGCCGCAAGCAGAAAAGTATGCACGCCGTTAAAGAACTGGGGAGAGCATCGGTCAACGTACATCCATTGCCGGCTCATCTTCATTACACAGCACCGAATAGACCAAATTAATACAAGTTCATACATAAAGTTCATACAACACTTATTGTCATAAAAACAAACATACAAATAACTCTATAGTTAAAGCATTTAAATGCAACAACAAATGCGATCAAGATAGCAACTAAGGTAACAATTGATCCACCATCATAATGATACCAAGCCTCACTATCAATGGCATATTTTTCAATCTTTCTAATCTTCAAGCGCATTTTCTCCATCTTGATCTTGTGATCATCGACGACATCGGCAACATGCAACTCCAATTCCATCTTCTCCCCCTCAATTCTTTTCAATTTTTCTTTCAAATACTCGTTTTCTCTTTCAACTAAATTTAACCTCTCGACAATAGGGTCGGTTGGAATTTCCGATTCACATACCTCCTAGATAAAAATATCTATGTCAACTTGATGGGCATAATTTGCCATAAACACGAAATGCAACAAATAGTTATAAAAGAGAATATACCACATCTGAATCATAACATGGACGAGGGCCGACGGGGACGGATATCAAAACCATGGCACTATGTATAACAAACAACGTACGGGTAAGATAATTATACAAGTAACTATATATCTAAATCACACAAACATGGGTTTTTATATAAAAAAGATAAGAACAAGAGGCTCACCACAAGGTGGTGCCGCTGACAGAGACAGTCTTGAGGCGATCGACGGTGGTTAGGACGGAGACGGGAAGGCAATAAGTAAACCACACCTACATATGCAAACTAAGAGTTATTTTGACCTCAAATTGCATGTAAATCAAATACTACCACATATAATTCCTCCCAAAATAAAACCCACAAATCACTATACTTATAGAGCATTGCAAGACCTAATCTAGCAATGAGAGATGAAAGGACAAAGTTGCTAACCTTTGTGATCACTTGGATGGATGGGTGCCTTCAAATCATGGACAAATTTTGGCAAAAATGGAGGTGAGTTCGAGCAAGAGGGGAAGAAAACAGAGAGAAGGGGAAAAATAGAGCGGCTCAGGCTGGACGAAGCACTATATATAGTGATATCTTTAGTCCCAGTTGGTTATAAGAACCGGGACTAAAGGTGACTCTCTAGTACCGGTCCGTGGCATGAACCGATACTAAAGGTGCTGGTGGGGCCCCGGCCTGACACAAGCCTGCCACCACGTCTTTAGTACCCGTTCGTGACACGAACCGGTACTAAAGGTTCACCACGAACCGGTACTAGTGAGTGCCGCCCGCCTAGCCGTTGGAACCGGCTCTAATGGTCACATTAGTGCCGGTTCAGTTACGAACCGGGACTAATGTGCTTCACATTAGACTCTTTTTCTACTAGTGATACAATATAAGTTTATAACCTAATAAATGAAGAATTGCATAACACTACACTGGTGTTACCACCCAACATAGCCTATAATAATATGTATGGTACTCTTGAGGTTACTCTACTATGGCTAATCAAATGTACGCGCAAACGGGCCTGGCCCAATTCACAAGTGTCGAGTGTATACTGAGAAATAAAAGCGCAAGCGCGGGAATCAAACTCCAGACCTCATGTTGGGTACTAGCGACCCTAGCGAGCTAAGCTAGCGGCTGAGGATACATAGAATGCAACGCTAAATATAAAGTACTAACAACAGTGGCATATCAGTTTTTATTTAATTGCTTCAACATGTCTTAGCAGAAATGTGTACAATTTTCTTTAAAAAAATGCAAACGTTGTTCGAAAATCACAAAAAAAATTCAAAGATCAACAATTTTTTTCAACTTGAACCAATTTTGGAAAAAAAAGGTGAATTTTTTAAATGATTTTTTTAAATATTGAACAAATTTTGAATTCTGAACAAATTTTTTGAACTGTGCAAATTTTTTAAAAGTGAATTTAAAATAAACACAGAAGATTTTCTTAGTATACAATGAACATTATTCAAACATACACTCAACATTTTTCGAAAATATATGGTGATTTTTTTTTCAGATGCACGTGGAATAAATTTTCTATGCATAGGAACATTTCTTTTATACACAGCGAACATTTTTCCAATGTGCAGTGAACATTTTTTCTTCAATATATTAAACTTTTTCTCAAATGTGAACAATTTTTTAGTACATGAACACAATACGCAATTCTGAACATTTTTTGGATTTTCAAACGTTTTTTAAACTGATTTTTTTTAAACATGAAAAAACACTGAACATTTTGATTGATATGACATTAAGGACAGTAAAACTATGCACCATCCCTGCCCTCTCACGCATTCAACATCTTGGCCGTTCGTTTTCATGTGCTAGTCTTTCCTGGCCATTTGATCTTCCTTAATGGGATGTTTTTCGTGAGATGTGCTGCCTGTCCCAGAGGGGGCAGCTGCTCCGGTAGCTTTTTTGGACCCTGTGGTTAATTGGGCTCGTATCGGGTTGTTTTGGCCAATTTTTCGTGCTCAACAGTCAACCCCGACCCCCTTCCCCACGCTCTCTCAACCCTCCAGGGAACGAGCGATGCTGGCGGCGGAGGTGGCGATTTACCTTTCGCGCGCGATGGCTATGTTGGAGGATGCCGCCTCACCAACCGTGCTCGGATCCACCGCATCAACCCGACAGCACCAAGCAGCTCACCTCATCCTGCTTTAACGGAGCCGCCTCATCACGCTAGTCCCTTCCGCGTCGTTCAGCCGTCGTTGCTCTCCCCACAGGTAAGCTCCCTTGATGCACCAGGTTTTTTGTAACTCTGACCAACCGAGGTGCTACAGATGGGGGTAATAAATTAGGGTTTTGCTACACCCGTTGTGTTGAATGATTAAGGGGCCCATCCTATTAAGCTCATAGTGTAGAATGATCTGTCATTTAACTGAATTCTGGATGTTCCAACTTCCATGGATGTTCATTTGATTTTCATGGCGTGCAGCTGCAACTGCTATATCCGACAAACCCTTGCAATACTGTTTGGTCATCACAGAGCTCATGTCACTAGTAGAAAAAGGGTATTCTGTCCCGGTTGGTAAGGGCCTTTTGTCCCGGTTTTTGAACCGGGACTAAAGGGTCGTTACTAATGCCCTAGCCCTTTAGTCCCGGTTCTTACACGAACCGGGACAGATGGGCCTCCACGTGGCCGGGGCGCCGAGCCCAGGCAGGAGGGCCTTTGGTCCCGGTTGGTGGCACCAACCGGGACCAAAAGGCATCCACGCGTCAGCATTTCAGTGGCTGGGGTTTTTGTTTTTTTTTGAAGGGGGGGGGGGTGGGGTTTTGGGGGGTTAATTTAGGTGTTTCATATATTGTGTTAGCTAGCTAATTAATAGAGAGAAGTGTCCTCTCTTATGTCCGTGCTTGGTCGACGCTACGTACTATACATAGAGAGGCGCTCGACACGCTAGCTAGTAAGAAAATCAAGGAAACCATTAAGTACAGAAGTTCGTCATGCATACCGAGAGAAGTGATCGACCTCTCCTTCTCCAAGAGATTGGTCGAACAACAAGTTTTCGTATCATCTATCCGATGCTACTGGCTACATACATATACAATATGTAAGATCTCTTACAATCCCCTAGCATTTGAAATCAACTTCCACATGGTATTCTCCGGCTTTATTGATGAGGTGGTCAAGAAAGTATCCCGCCAATTCCTCTTGAATTGCTTTCATGCGATCTTGTGGTAGGAGTTCATTCCGCATCTGCCACGTCTAATTTGAAGAAGGGGGTTAATACATATATATGAATGAAACTCAACAGAAATGATGGGGTAATAAAATGAAATTGTGAATATTATTTCTTACGCACTTCATATTGTCTTTTAGAGTAGCCCCGCTTATTTTTCAAAGTCGCGTTGTAGATGAACTCGCACACGTAGTATCCACAGTAATCATTCCCTTGTTCCTGCCACAAGCACTTTACGAGAAATAGAGGTCAATCAAACTGATAATGAAGCATTATAAATGGAATTGATGAAAGTATAGCTATAGAATCAACGGAGATGCGCGCAACTAGCTAGCTAGTAGTACTTACTGGTATGTATATCGCAGCTCCTTCAGCAATCCCGAGCTTCTGCGATGAACTGTTTCCAAACCCTGCAAGACAAAGAAAATAATTATTATTACTTGAAATATCAGGAAATGAACAAAAAGTTGCCGATATGGTGCGATAATGATCGATTGAACTTACCTATTGAGCATTTTATTCATGTCCGCATAGGTTTCTGGATCTTTTCGTTTCGAGTCTAAGACGGTTACTAGTCCCCGCTCAAGCTTAATCTCCAGAAGAACATAGTGGAAGCTGTGCACGCATGCATAACTCATCAATTACATTACTATAACCTCGCTCGAGTAATAAGGGAAACCGAATATGCACACGACAATAACACTCACTCCAAGTTGTAATGAAAGAGTATTAAATCTCTGTTTTGATTTTTGAGCAACGATTGTAGCAAGTTGGCCTCGGCCTCTTCGTAGATTTGTGTTAATGAACCCAATATCATACATTTTTGCTTTTCTGCACTCGACGATCTTCAATCTGCATAATATAGAGAGGATAATTATAAATACATGCAATGAAAGAGCTGAGCTATATATAGAGACTTAATGACAGAAGTAGTACTTACAGACAGTAGCAAGTGACCGTTAATTTATCGAGGGCCTTTTGATTGAAGAATTGGAAGAACTACTCAAATGGAACATGCAACAGATCAGTTCCAATGAGGTCGTGCTCCTCTTTAATTCTCAGATACAAAGTATTCGTCCCCCCAGACTCTCTGCAGGTTTTCATGTACCAATTATGGAATCTTCGCATCATCGTTGTTAGAGATTTTTCATCTTTGACGAGAGGCTTCACGTATTCGTATCTGTGTTCGTCCACCTCCAAGAAATCATAATGTACATCGTCAGGCAGGTAATCTCCAAGATTGCTATAACCGGGCACCATCCCCAGAGCATTAGCGACGATATCGCTAGACACATTGAGCGGGGGGGGGGGGGGGGCACGATTGGTTTGCTGGTTCGCCGAGCTGGGCAATTTTTTTCCCTGCTGCTCGTTCTTTTAACCTTTGATCACTGACAGTACTTCTCGACCACTCCGCCGAGATATGCCTTTTCGAATGTCGCTCATAGTTGGTTTTCGGCGGAGACTTTGGTGGTTTCCTCAGGGCATCGATAGTGCGCTTTGCTTTCACCGGATCTACCTTCTCCTCCGGAGGTGGATGTCTCTGCGCTTTCAACCCTTCAAAGAAGTCCTTCACTTCGGACCGCACGATCTTCTTTCTTTCCTCCACGGTTATCTCGTACGGTAACTTCTCTAGAGGCTTGATAGGTGGACCAGATTCAGATTGCCTCCCGCCTGGGTTTATCTTGCTAGACGCCGGAGCAGACAAAGCGGTTGCAGCTGTCTTCTTTCGTGCTTGCTTACGAGGCGGAGGAGAAGGACTACGACGCGCCGGAGCAGCCGGGGCGGCAGTGGGTCTCTTCCGCCCTTGCTGGCGAGGCGGTGAAGGAGGAGGCTGCTGGCTGCTCGGGCGCACCGGTGCAGGCGGAGAAGGAGGCGGAGTGCCGCCACGCGCCGGAGAAGGAGGTTGAGTGCCCTGATCGTCACTCGCCGGAGGAGGAGGCGGAGTGCCTTGAATCGCCGGAGGAGGAGGAGGTGGTGGAGGCGTCCAGTTCGGAAGGTTGATGAGCTCCTTCCGCCATAGGCATGGAGTCTTCAGAGCAGAATCCAGCCGAGTCTCCCCTTCACCAGTAGGGTGGTCAAGCTGGAGGTCCTCAAATCCCTCCGTTATTTCGTCCACCGTCACCATAGCATATCCTTCTGGAATCGAAACACAGTGAAAAGTTGCCCCGGGTTCAGGAGGTCGAACAGAGCCGACAGCCGCCTTGACTTTTATGTTCTGCCATTGCGTCATAAGGTGGCAATTTTGAGACTCCGTGATAGCATCCACGGGGTAGCTAGCAGGAGCCGTCAAGACATGCTCCGGCTGAAGCAGCTCGGTGGAAGCCATGCTGCTTCTCCGCTGAGATGGCGGGTAACCGGGGAAGCTTCGGCAGTTCGTTTGCTGCGATTCGCTTCTCGTTCCTCTATCGCTTGTACCCTTGCGTGCAACGCCTGCAGTTGGGTCTGCTGCACTTTCTTCCTCTGTTTGATGGCCCATGGAGATGCTTCCTTCTGGCCTAGCGCGGTTACAGACATATTTCTTTAGGACTCCCATGAACCTCTCAAAGGGGAACATATTGTGTAGAAATACGGGCCCCAGAATGACAACCTCGTCGACTAGATGAACTAGGACTTGTGTCATGATATTGAAGAAGGATGGTGGGAACACCGGCTCCAAACTGACAAGACATTGCGCCACATCACTCCTTTGCCTTGGTACGATTTCTGGATCGATCACCTTCTGAAATATTGCATTGAGGAATGCACATAGCTTCACAATGGCTAATCGGACGTTTTCTGGTAGAAGCCCCCTCAATGCAACCAGAAGCAGTTGCGTCATAATCACGTGGCAGTCATGAGACTTTAGGTTCTGGAACTTTTCTCTGGCATATTTATTATTCCCTTTATATTCGACGAGAAGCCAGACGGGACCTTCATACTGAGCAGGCATTCAAAGAAGATTTCTTTCTCTTCTTTCGTAAGAGGGTAGCTGGCAGGACCTTCATACTGCTTCGGAGGCATGCCGTATTTTTCGTGCAAATGTTGCAGGTCCTCCCGTGCCTCAGGTGTATCTTTTGTCTTCCCATACATGCCCAAGAAGCCTAGCAGGTTCACGCAAAGGTTCTTCGTCAGTGCATCACGTCGATTGAAGAGTGGACCTCTAGGTCTTTCCAGCAGGGTAGGTCCCGAAATATAGATTTCTTCTTCCACATGGGTGCATGTCCCTTAGCGTCATTCGGAACAGCTAGTCCGTCGGGACCCATTCCAAATATTACGTGTAAATTATTGACCATAGCAAGTACGTGATAACCGGTACGCATGGCGGGCTTCTTCCGGTGATCTGCCTCGCCTTTGAAATGCTTGCCTTTCTTTCGACATTGATGGTTGGTCGGAAGAAATCGACGATGGCCCAGGTACACATTATTCCTGCATTTGTCCAGGTATATACTTTCAGTGTCATCTAAACAGTGCGTGCATGCGTGGTATCCCTTGTTTGTCTGTCCTGAAAGGTTACTGAGAGCGGGCCAATCATTGATGGTCACGAACAGCAACGCCTTTAGGTCAAATTCCTCCTGTTTGTGCTCATCCCACGTACGTACACCGTTTCCATTCCACAGCTGTAAAAGTTCTTCAACTAATGGCCTTAGGTACACATCAATGTCGTTGCCGGGTTGCTTAGGGCCTTGGATGAGAACTGGCATCATAATGAACTTCCGCTTCATGCACATCCAAGGAGGAAGGTTATACATACATAGAGTCACGGGCCAGGTGTTGTGATTGCTGCTCTACTCCCCGAAAGGATTAATGCCATCCGCGCTTAAAGCAAACCATACGTTTCTTGGGTCACTTGCAAACTCATTCCAGTACTTTCTCTCAATTTTTCTCCATTGCGACCCGTCAGCGGGTGCTCTCAACTTCTCGTCTTTCTTATGGTCCTCACTATGCCATCGCATCAACTTGGTATGCTCTCCGTTTCTGAACAGACGTTTCAACTGTGGTATTATAGGAGCATACCACATCACCTTCGCAGGAATCCTCTTCCTGGGGGGCTCGCCATCAATATCACCAGGGTCATCTCATCTGATCTTATACCGTAATGCACCGCATACCGGGCATGCGTTCAGATCCTTGTACGCACCGCGTAGAGGATGCACGATCATTAGGGCATGCATGTATCTTCTGCACCTCCAATCCTAGAGGGCATACGACCTTCTTTGCTGCGTATGTACGGTCGGGCAATTCGTTATCCTTTGGAAGCTTCTTCTTCATATTTTCAGTGGCTTCTCAAATTCTTTGTCAGGCATAGCTTTCTCTTCCTTCCACTACATCAATTCCAGTACGATACCGAGCTTTGTGTTGCCATCTTCGCAATTGGGGTACAACCCTTTTTTGTGATCCTCTAACATGCGATCGAACTTCAGCTTCACCTTTTGACTTTCGCATTGCGTCCTTGCATCGACAATGACCCGGCAGAGATCATCATCATCGGGCACATCATCTGGTTCCTCTTGATCTTCAGCACATTCCCCCGTTGCAGCATCATTGGCCACATCATCTGGTTCCTCTTGATCTTCAGCAGCTTCCCCCGTTGCAGCATCACCGTATTCAGGGGGCACATAGTTGTCATCGTCCTCTTCTTATTCGCCGTCTTCCATCATAACCCCTATTTCTCTGTGCCTTGTCCAAACATTATAGTGTGGCATGAAACCATTGTAAAGCATGTGGGTGTGAAGGATTTTCCGGTCAGAGTAAGACTTCGTATTCCCACATTTAGGGCATGGACAACACATAAAACCATTCTGCTTGTTTGCCTCAGTCACTTCGAGAAAATCATGCACGCCCTTAATGTACTCGGAGGTGTGTCTGTCACCGTACATCCATTGCCGGTTCATCTACGTGCATTATATATAATTAAGTGTGTCAAAAACCATTACAGAACATCATGAATAGATAATTAAGTGACCAAATTAATAGAAGTTCATCATCACATTAAAACCAAAGTACATACATAGTTCTCATCTAACAACATATAACTCTCCATAGCATCTAAATTAATTAAACCATACATTGAAACTATGTAAAACATTTCAATGCGAAAACAAATGCGATCATAATCGCAACCAAGGTAACAATTGATCCAACGGCATAATGATACCAAGCCACGGTATGAATGGCATATTTTCTAATCTTTCTAATCTTCAAGCACATTGCATCCATCTTGATCTTGTGATCATCGACGACATCCGCAACATGCAACTCCAATATCATCTTCTCCTCCTCAATTTTTTTATTTTTTCCTTCAAGTAATTGTTTTCTTATTCAACTAAATTTAACCTCTCGACAATAGGGTCGGTTGGAATTTCCGGTTCACATACCTCCTAGATAAATAAAATCTATGTCACGTTGGTCGGCATAATTTTCATAAACAATAAATGAACCAATAGTTATAAAGATAATATATACCACATCCGAATCATAGACAGGACGAGCGCCGACGGGGGCGGATACCAAAACCATCGCACTATATAATAACAAGCAATAAAATAGTAAGAAAATTAGACAAGTATCTATCTAAAGCAAGAATTTTTTTTCTTTCAGAGAGAAGATAAGAACAAGATGCTCACCACGGTGGTGCCAGCGACGAGATCGGCGCGGGCGACCGACGATAGTGAAGACGGGGACGGGGCGTGATGGGCCGCTAATATAAATGTAGACAAATCTCTAGAAAATAGAGTTCGGAGGTCGTGCTTCGAGAGGAGAAAGCTTAACTAGTGTGGCTCGGGCATTTCATCGAACACCTCATGTGCATAGGAGGTGAGCTAGAGCACCACAACGCCCTCCCCCCGGCCAGAGAAACACAGAGCAGTGGAGTGCTCTGCTTTCATGAGCGAGGTATATATAGGCACCTCAATGGTCCCGGTTCGTGGCACGAACCGGGACTAAAAACAGCCTGTTGTCCCGGTTCAAGCCACCAACCGGGACCAATGGTGGTGGGCAGGAGCCAGGCCCATTGGTCCTGGTTCGTCCCACCAACCGGGACCAAAAGGTCCAGACGAACCGGGACCAATTTCCCACGTGGCCCGGCTGGCCCCCTGGGCTCACGAATCGGGACCAATGCCCCCATGGGTCCCGGTTCTGGACTGAACCGGGACTAATGGGCTGACCCGGCCTGAACCAAAGCCCTCTTTTCTACTAGTGTGTCATAGGACATAGCATGCATGCATGTTGTGGCTGATGCTGATCTGAGATGACACCGAGGCAACGAGATAGCGGGGCAGGCCGCTGATGAAGTAAGTAAATTAAACCCAATGAAGGTCTCCTGTAATTTTATTAGTCCATGTACAAATCATGTTGGCAACCTTTTTTTGGAAGAACCGCATAAAAATGTCACTTTTTTGTTCTTGATGTTTAATTAATTCAAGTAGATGTTGGTACATAATTTGGTGTTTTGGCCTTGCTTGAACTCACAACCGAAACAATATTTAGTTGCTCATTGGCTGGATAGTGTTCTTACATTTTTTGCTTCTGAACCAAACTCTTTCATGAATGGATACATTGGACATCTAAATGAATTGCACATTCCCTAGATGATGTCCATAGAATTGTTCTGATCCGAAAAATAAACTAAAGAATCAATGTCGGTTGTAGTTTTAGGCATATCTATCTCAACTATTGCATGTTATTTTTTTGTCTAACCAAATATTATTCACGACTTATTATGGAGCAAAGTAATGACAACGACAATTTTCGCAATTTTCTGGAGTTCGAGGCTAAGCCGTTGGACAAAGGTAGTGAAAGACCCGGTCAATGTAGGGGATGTTGACGGTCCTATATCCCTCATCGATTTTATGGATCCCCTTCTCCTCCTTGTCATGATGCTTCAGAACTGTTGTTGGTGAGCTCGTGTGAAATTCCCTCCTATCTCCCCTACTCTCCTTGAACACTAGGCCTCTACTCATTTGCCCCATTGTACTTGGTGGATGGATCTCAAAGCACTAATTTAGACTTTATCTCTACTTTCTCTGTGGATCAGGCCTCATGCTGTTTGTGAATCCCGACACCAATTTTTGGAAGAGATGGAGACAATTCTGTATAGTTTGACTATGATCCGAAGAGGTAAACTTATTAGATAGGTTGTTCTGTATGTCAAGACACTAGAACATGAAGGCACGTGTTGCCGTGCCCGTTTATCATGTCAATAGAACAATGCAAATATTTGAGTATAGTTGAACAACATGAATATGTAAAAAAGACATGGTTTGGATTAAGTCAGTTTTAGATATAAGATTGCGTAAAATATTTTGATAGTATTGCATCAACCATTCCCCATTTATGTGTAACGTTCAAAATAATTTAGGATGACATCGAATATAAGTGGATTAAGCCATGCAAATTATATGGTCTAATATTAATGTGGGTATAGTTGGATTGGATGGAGCTGCTGGAAATACCAGCAAGGAACAGTTAAACTAATGTTAGACTCAAAAGTAAAAAAACAAATTTCACGTAGAAGGATCTAGCAAGTAGCAAATAGGGCTTCAAACTATCTGAATATAGGCTTCAAACTATCTGAATATAGTATAAGAATATACCTTTTTCATTTGCAGACCAAGAATGATGGCGTAGCTTGATCAGTCCGGAACTGAAAATTTCTCCACCAGCTACATTCTTTGCTTCAAATGTCATTACGAACTGAAGCTTCGTCACCATCATTCATCGCTGGTCACATGACTGAATGATTCGATCTTGATAGGGAATTTTCATTTGTGTTGAGCGGACATGGAATGTGAAGGACATAAATTTTGCTGGCTCAATGCTGCAGGGGAGAATGCTATTGGTCTGGTTATATTTTAGATCAGCTTTTTTAGTGAGTTTTTATAATGCTCAGTAATAGTAACTAGAAAACACGGGTTGGTCGGTGGGACGAAAGGCCACGAAATAGGCTTCGGAGCAGCGATCGTTCCATGTCAGCCTGCTCGGCACAAGCACGCAAAGAAGCCCATAAAAATGGTAGCCACCTGCACGGAAGAGATGTTAGTTCTCAATTGTCATGTCCAGGCCTCTACTTTACGATTGGTTTTACGCAACCCGGTCGAATGACGTAACGGCCAGATCAGTTTCGTAGCAGGAACCCTTTTAATTTGGCGGGCCGTGACACACGATGGGACCCTATAAAAATGGTGTCGTGATACTCGGCACAATGACCAGCCAATCTCGGACGTCCAACGGTGTGATCTGACAACTGAGGACACCAAATCGCTATGCTAAATTCTGTATGTCAGGACATTGCACAGAGTTTGTGTAGGGACGGTGTTTGAGGATGTATGCTGCCTCACTTGTTGGTGTTTATCTGTTATGGTTAGTGTTTTGGGGGTTAAATTGCAATGTTCATTATGCATCTTGTCCGATACTCCGATTCCCCCTTTCATATAACTAAATCCCATTTTTACTCCAATTTTCATGTATGCACCTTGCTCGATTCCGCTTTTCATATATCTACATCCTGGCACCAATGAATGTCATCCAAAGTGCATTCCTCTTAGGTTTTTTCCTTGAAGGATTAACTTTATTTTTCCATTTTACTTTCTTAGACAGGTAATTGAATTTCCATTCTGCCCCATACTCCCAACTTGCAAGATATGGTCCTCTGGTTGTGAGCATTCTGCTTCCAAAGTGGAAGTGCTACTGAAATTAATGATGAGGACATGAGGTTAATCTTGATGATGATACTTATTGTTATGGACATATGGAAATGCGAGGTGACTCATTTTCCATTTAGATGGTATACTCTTTACATTGTGTACATGATATGTAAGCCTATACTTATGTTAAAATAGATATTTTTATCGATTCCTGCCTTCTTGTCTTCAATACCATTTGTAATTTGTTTGATAGAATTATTTAAGTTGTGCTGGTCAAGCCTGGATTTTTTTTTGAAATATTGAATTGTTTTGCATGATATACCTAATGGTTAAGTTATTTGGTCATGAACCACGTGTTGATGCCTTAATGTTTAGGTTGAATTTATCTTCTCTTAAGAACCGAGCGCCAACATGCTACATGTATATGAAATAAATTTAGTGCTGCTTTTTTTTCAAATGTAGAATACTTATTGTTTTCCTTAGTCTATTGTAGAACAAAAAAGCTACATTTGGTAGATTTATCATATTTCATCAAGATACTTGAATGATGGAGATTCTGATGATGAGACCATACTATCTACTACTTCCCATACCGTAAGCATCTTGAAAGCATTTTGATCTCAACTGCTGCTAGCTACGTATTTCTCATGATGGTATGCACGAGGATCGGTTGATGTGTTGCCATCCCAAAAACAATTGATGTGGTGGATTGCATTACATCCTATGGGGATGTTCCTATGTAAAAAAAATCTGTCACATTTATGAGTATCCACTGAGTGCAAGTATAATGCTATAATGATTTATGTATTATATTTTTGCTGGGTTGCAGAAGAGAGAAGAGAAGTGGATGTAGTTTAAGAGCCAGCCGCATCATGGACTCCAATAAACTTTGTGAGAGTTTAAAGTGGAGCAAGTATTAACAAAGTAGTACATCTTTATGGATAACTACCCCCTCCTTACACTACTATAAGATCTTCTAACTTTTATTTGGATTGGATGTTTATAAATACATTCAATGTGTTTGTTAATGCAAAGTGTGTATGTAGCCCACATATTAAAATATTCAAAACATCTTATAATAGCGAACCGAGAGAGTATTATAAGGTTATCTGATTGACTATATATGGCATGGCAATGTGCTATTGCCATATTTTTATCCTTGCTCTGGAAATCAAGTTGCTGGTCTGTGCGTTGACTTACCTAAATTTGGAGCATATTGGCCTCTGTCATGGCATCATATATTTACATGATTCCTAAAATTACATTGAACCAATAGACGGCGCAACAACGTGTCATCAGGATCTACTCCTCCGTTCCAAAATAGATGACAATTCATCTATTTTGGAACGGAAGGAGTAATCAATAGGGAAATCTGAAGTCCGTGTCATGCATGCGTGATGGAGTATCGGATGAGAAATTACCCGTCGCTGCATGACATTAAATTGGGAAGCCTTGCTGCTAATTGAATCTTATCTTATATATATCACCCAGGGTGCAGAATAAGTTATTCTTCACCCGAGGTAATATTACGACCATTTCATAATTAAATTACGTTTGAAATTCAAATAGTTACATTCCTATTGATTCGCTACGTAAAATTTGGCATAAAAAATTAAAAATATAGGTCATAAGACAAGAAAATTTGATGTTTATGTGTATTTTAGACTATGTTTTTATGTTTGTAATTTTACATAACATAAAATATTTTTTACGATGATTATATATTTTCTTACGGTCTCTTTTTACGTTGGAAATAAGACAAAACTTCTGAAACGTAAAATTACAATGAATTGATAATAAATAGAGGGTGAAGAATAACTATTCCTCACCCAGGGTGTGAATAGTCAATACCTTGGAGGCACCATTCATGACGTTTCATTAATCCACATCATCAAAATTAATTCAACCATTAGATTGTAAAATTTACGACCAGGATAAAAGGAAAACAACCGTAACGCAATTGATGCCATGCCTCTGCCATGTTCAAGTCCAACGTTAGTTAAAAAAAAGCGTCACTTACAAAATATAAGGAAAGCCTCACGTTATCCTCAAAAAAAAGGGGGGGGGGAGGGGGGGTGGGGGGCTAACCTCACGTTAAAAAAGGTCCTATGGGAACACGCATGTAACACGTCCATGTTCAATGTTAGTGAAAAAAAAACTAGCCTCACGTACAAGATAAAGGAAAGCCTCACGTATAAACAAGGAAAGCGTCCACCAGGTCCCACAAATTAAGAAGGAATCTTCCTTTAAAAATTTACATGACCTCTTATTAATACACAACATCAAAATTAATTCATATGCGTACAACAAGGAAAGCGTCCACCAGGTGGCACGCCGATCCCCTGATCCGACGCTGTTCCCGTTGAGGACCTGCCGCCGATCGCGTCCAGGATCCGCCCCAGATGGTCAAGCTCTTTAGGTCAGCTTCCCCACAGCCTCATCAAGATCTGATCGTGTTGGAGAGAAACGGTAGGCCTTCATTTGTGAGTGTTGTGTGGTCTCCTTCCTCCTTTATCCAGATAGGGTTTGGGATGGTGGTCGATTCCAACCAGCAGCCTCATCTCACTTGACTTCCACAATCTCGCCCCTGGTGGTATCTTCCCTCCCGTGCTTGATATTGGTTCCCATGGACCATGGTGCTATCTTCCCTTCTGTCTCCCTCCTTTGATTCTAACCTGGTTCTTTGATGCGGTCTTGGTTTAGATTATACAAGATAAGGTGATGTTGTCTGCCCGCATTTATAGAAGTGGATCACAGATGCGATGTAGCAGAGAGAGGGGCCTTGAGAGGTGAGCAGCTACTCCTGTGCTTACACATCTAGGGGAAATAGCCAGGGAGAGAAGACTATGGGGACAAAAGAAAGGAGATGAGTTAGCCAAGATTCAGGCCAAAATTCGTCATGCTTGAGCTGAAGCTTTTGCCTCAAAACGTAACTTTCTATTAGTCCCTAGAATATGGTTTGATGGATGATCTAAAACAATTGATGCCTGATTGATGCAATTGCTAATTATGTACTGGAAACAGACGACTAACTTTGACAACTAGGCTTAAACTATCGATAGTTTTGATATGACATAAAATCAAAGTTGCAGAGGATGTCGATAGTTTTTTAACAGTATCTTATTTGAACAATTCTTACCAACGGATTGAAAGTTATAGTCAAAACAAGTTTCGTCCGACAGTCTTTTAATGGTCACTATACCCCAGGTTCGTCCCAACAATCTAGAGCCGCACGCTCAAGGTTCAGGAATTTGGAAAGCGCCAACTCACCCTCGCTAGAGCTGCTCTGGTATGATTTTTTCACATACCATGTTTTGTGGTGCAAGATTATTCCTTACTTCATTTACAAGCCGTGTTCACCCATCCATTTAGATCTTGCATAGAATTAGCATATATCAATGATCTATATTCTTCTTTCCTGTTTCTTTCAAGGTCCTTTGCAGGTTCCTTTGGCAAAGCGTTGCTGGTTGTCAAGACGATTAGAGATACTTCTCCCACAAAGGTTCAATTTCTAACGAAGCAGTCCAACAAGTAAAGTTGTGTTTATCTTGATGTAGTCAAATAAGACTCTTTATAGGCTGAGTATTATGTTTGTTCCATCTTCTAGATTCCATTTATAGCCAAAGAAGATTCTTTATAGGATAGTTGTCAACACAATCTGTCCTAAGTCGATGCGATGTAAACTATTGTTATGACTTGCAAGGTTCGACGGTGGTGACCGGATGGCTTGAGCAAAGCTGTGAAAAATCAGGTATGTTATCCACCATACTCAATTTGTTATGTCGAGATGCATAGCTTTCTGAATAAATGCATAGTGTATGTTTACTCACTGTCGTGATGCTTATGCGTCTGTGCCTACACCCTACTGACGAAGACATGTACCTAGGGTAGGGTAATAGGCATGACCTAGACACCCTTCCCAAGGACATTACCTTAAAATCAAGGATACTCAAAAGACAAACACCATCCACTCGACCATGTCACATTCCACTCGGAAAACTCAATTCCATCCGACCAGGGTGTACTCACTCGACCACATCAGAAGTCACTCGAATGGCAGAAGATCTAAAGTCACTTAGAGCAGCAACGGTCAGCCATTCACTCCACAGTCTTAATGATCATTTATGCACCTTTATTGCTGGCGTTATCAGTAACGTCCTCTCTTTATGTATATTGAACCCTGTGCAACTGAGGGCCGAAGGGGTCTGGCGAGGTCTCTATAAGCCACCCCGCTCCTCAGGCACAAGGGTTCGCACCCCTAACAACTTCATGCATAATCCAATCGACCAGCCTCAGGGCACCGAGACGTAGGGCTGTTACTTCTTCTGAGAAGGGTCTGAACTCGTAAATCTTGCGTGCACAACTTCACCATAGCTAGGATCTTGCCTCCTCATACCTACCCCCATTGTACTGTCAGACTTAGAACCACGACAGTTGGCGCCCACCGTGGAGCAGGCGTCTTAGCGACTTTCCGGTGAGGTTGCAGTTTTTCCGATTCCCATCATCATGGTTTCCAGCGGTGGATTGCCTGAGGGCCGCGAGATCCGTCTCTGCGTGCTCGTCTTCGTCGCCCTTCGCCTGGCTCCAGGAAGCTCCCCTCGACGTCGAGGCACTCCCCATCCGCGGGGCGGCGCACTTTCATTCGTGCGGCAGCCGTCGACCCAGTATCGGTTGGCTCCCGCAGCCTCTTCGCTCCCTGTTGTTCGCCATCGTAAGCGATTCGGTCGGTCGCGGCTTCAGCGGTGGGTGAAGTACGCGGTGACACACAAGTCGGCCACCCCCCAAGTCGCGGCTATCGAGCCCGACGAATCTCTCTACGGCCTGTTCGGTCTGTCGACTGGCTCCGTCGAGACCCTATCCGAGTGCGGCAGCAGTGACCCTTTGGCAAAAGTCCTGATGGTCGACTCACCGCGCAGCCGCCCAGGCATGCGTCGCAACGGTGGCGGAGATGGTGGCGGCGATCCGTTGCGCATTCACGAAGAGTACCACCCCGAAACCCTTTCTTCGCAGCAGAGGGAGGAACTCCACCGCCGCAACGAGCAGACGCTCCACACGCCCATCGTCGGTGAAACCTCTAAGGCTCGGGCTTTGGAGGCAGCGTAAGCCACTACGGCTGAGCGCTCGACTGGAGAACCTTCAGCATGCACTCGACGAGCACGCTCGGGAGTAGATCCCTGGGTCCAGTCGACAACGGCAATTGTTTCCACCTCAACCTCAGGTATACCGCACTCCGATTCAGAATTTTACAGCTGCCGCCTGTATAGCAGAGTCTATTCAGCCGTCCCAGTCGAAGGCTGGAACAGGTTTGATGCAGATCCGGGCTTTGCTCCGGGCAGCAGGAGAGCAGAACACAACAGTGTCTCAGTCGCGGGACAGAATCCATAGCAGATATGTGGTGGCTGATACAGTCCAGTCGGCTCACAGCCCAAGATCGCCTCTAAGGCGTGAGGGATGTGGGCATCCTCAAGAGCAGTACTTGGGTCGGAATCATGAGCAGTATGGTAATCTATTCGGCCGCGATAACCGCCATCGAGTGCCTACGCCCCCTCCGAGAGGCGGGTCATATGTGCCCCGGCATCATGATGACAGGCGCCCGTACAGTGATGAGCGGAGATTGCCAGTCGACCCATGTGAGCCGGGGTTTGATGCAAGGTCAATTTTGGTGCAAGGTCTGGTCGACAAGAACCGGGCACACAGAGAAGGGCAAGACAGAGATCACCCGAGTGGAAGCAGAGTACATGTTTCAGGTCCCGAGTGCTTTAGCAGAGCCATCAGAGCTCCTGAGATCCCTCCCAACTTCAGGTTGGCGATTGGGGTTAGTAAGTTTACCGGTGAGTCGAAGCCTGACACTTGGCTCGAAGACTACCGAGTGGCTATACAGATCGGTGGTGGAAATGATGAAGTAGCTATGAAGCATCTTCCTCTGATGTTAGAGGGTTCGGCCAGAGCATGGCGAATCAGCTGGCCCAGAGCAGTATATTCAGCTAGGAAGAGCTAATGGAGTGTTTGTCAGAACTTTGGAGGGTACTTGCAAATGACCAGCAGGGTTGGCGGAATTGCAACATTGTGTACAAAAGCCGAATGAGACTTTGAGAGATTACATTCAGAGGTGGACCACTTTGCATCACACAGTGAAAAATGTATCGCAGCATCAAGCAGTTTGCGCCTTCAAGGAGGGCGTCCCGTATCGAGAGCTTAACCTGAAATTTTGTCCGACAGGAGCCATGACTCTGACCCGAATGATGGAAATAGACACTCGGTACGCCAATGGAGAAGAAGAGGATCGACTCCATAGTGGGAAGGGCAAACCAGTCGCCCAAGACACTTGAGGAGGTCGGAAGCAGAAACGTAAAGCCGAGCCAGCAGCTCCTGGTGAAGCTTTGGTCGTGGGTCAAGGAAGGTAAAAGATCAAGCAGGAAATGTTGTGTTGGATTTGCCATGCCACATTCACACCAAGAAGGACGAAGAGGGTAACCTGATTTACCCCAAACATACCACTCGGCAATGTCGGCTCCTAATCCAGCGGTTCAAGAGAAACAGCCTAGTGAGAAGGAGAAGGAGTCGATAAATATAAGGACAAGGAAGAAGATGATGAGGTTTTCCCCAACGTCAATTCCACTTTGGTGATTTTTCCTGACATCGAAAGCAAAAGTTGACAGAAGGTCATCAACAGAGAAGTAAACATGGTTGCTCCGGCAACACCAACGTATTTGAAATGGTCCAAGACTCCCATCACATTCGACCAGTCCGACCACCCCCCGCGTGTTGCCACCCCCGGGAGACAAGCGTTATTGGTCGACCCAGTCGTTGGGGCACCCGACTGACCAAGGTCTTGATGGATGGAGGCAGCGGCCTAAACATTCTATATACTGAGACTCTCCGAGGGATGGGCATTCCGATGTCCAAACTCAGGGAAAGCAACATGCGATTCCACGGAGTCATCCCAGGGAAGAAAGCCGATTCACTCGGACAGATTACTCTTGACGTGGTTTTCGGTGATTCGAACAATTACCGTAAGGAAAAGTTGACATTTGAAGTTGTGGATTTTCATAGTGCCTATCATGCTATCACAGGCAGGACTGCATATGCACGTTTCATGGCTCGACCATGTTATGTGTACCTCAAGCTTAAAATGCACGGCCCTAAGGGCGTGATCACGATCGCGGCAATCGGCAGTGGCAGAAGAGTGCTTCGAAGGCTCAAAGATTGTCGATGAGCAAATGGCAGCAGTTGAAATGATAGAGTACAAGAAGACTACAGATCCGAGTGATTTGTTGAGAGCTAAGAAGCCTGCTTCAGATTCTGCATTTCAGTCGTCCAGTGAGACAAAATCAGTTCATATTCAACCGACCGATCCCAATGCTGCTCCGACTCATATCTCGACAACACTCGATGGCAAATAGGAAGAAGCACTCATCCAGTTCCTTTGTGAGAACTAGGACATCTTTGCATGGAAACCTTCTAACATGCCTGGTGTACCCAGGGAACTGGCTGAGCACCGTTTGCGAGTCGGCCCGAAGGCAAAACCAGTCAAAGAACATCTCCGACGGTCCGCCGTGGAGAAGAGAAAGGCAATCGGCGCGGAAGTGACTCGGCTTCTGGCAGCTGAGTTCATCCGAGAGATTTACCACTCCGAGTGGCTCGCCAATGTTGTCATGGTTCCCAAGAAATATGATTCACTCCGTATGTGTATCGACTTCAAGCATATCAAGCGGGGCTGCCCGAAGGATTCCCTCTCCCTCGCATCGATCAAATAGTTGACTCGACTGCGGAATGCGAACGGTTGTCTTTTCTGGATGCATATTTCGGGTACCATCTGATCCGACTGTATGGACCTGATGAAATAAAAACAACATTAATCACCCCATTCGGGTGCTTTTGTTATGTCACCATGCCCTTTGGTCTCAATAATGCTGGTGCGACATTCATGCGCATGATACAGAAGTGCCTGCTCACTCAAATCCGTCGGAATGCGGAAGCATACATGGATGACATCGTGGTTAAGTCACGCAAAGGTTCCGACCTGCTGACTGACCTCACTAAAACCTTTGCCAATCTGACGAGATATGATATCAAGCTTAATCCGTCGAAGTGTACGTTTGGAGTTCCAGGTGGCAAGTTACTCGGTTTCCTCGTTTCCGAACGTGGCATCGATGCAAATCCAGAGAAAGTTGGTGTAATCCTTCAAATGAAATGCCATGTGCATGTACACGACGTTCAGAAGCTTACTGGTTGTTTGGCCGCTTTTAGTCGATTCATCTCTCGTCTTGGTGAAAAGGCATTGCCTCTTTACCGACTGATGAAGAAATCTGACAAGTTCGAGTGGACTCTTGAAGGCGGCCTTGGCGTTTGCAGATCTCAAAACCCTGCTTTCCATCCAGCCGGTGCTTGTTGCGCCAATCAACAAAGAGCCTTAACTGCTTTACATTGCAGCCACTTGACAAGTTGTCAGTATAGTACTCACGATCGAGCGGGAAGAAGAAGGCAAAGCCTACAAAGTTCAGCGCCCAAAGTATACTATATTTACGAAGTGTTAACTCTATCCATGCAGAGATATCCTCATTATCGAGAAGCTTGTCTATGGAATCTACTTGACCACAAAGAAGGTTGCACATTACTTCTCGGATCATTCAATTACGATTAAATCGTGACGCTCCATTGTCGAAGATTTTTAACAACGAGAGATGCAACTGGTCGTGTGGCTAAGTGGGCGATTGAACTCCTTCCATTTGGATATCAAGTTCGAGGCAATGAAAGCAATCAAATCCCAAGCAATAGCAGATTTTCTCGTCTAGTGGGTTGAACAGCAGCTGCCGACTCAAATTCAGTCGAAACATTGGACTATGTTCTTTGAAGGGTCCAAGATGTTGAATGGTTCAGGTGCTGGGATAGTCCTGGTATCTCCATGAGGCGACAAGCTCGATTATGTTCTCTGATTCACTTTGACTCCTCCAACAATGAAGCTGAATATGAGGCACTTACATGCGGGTTGCGTATGGCCATTTCACTTTCGGCGTCCGGCGCCTAATGGTTTACGGCGACTCAGATTTGGTGGTCAATCAAGTGATGAAGGAATGGGATGTTAGGAGTCCAGCTATGACTGGTTATTGCAATGCAGTGAGAAAAATGAAAAGAAGTTTGAGGGGTTAGCGCTTCACCATATACCCCGACTGAAGAATCAAGTAGCCAATGATTGGCAAAGATAGGCTCCAAGAGGGAGCCCATTCCCAACAATGTGTTTTTGGAGCATATTCACACACCTTCAGTCCAAGAGGATCCTTTCACTGAAGAGCCCCCACAGCCTAAGAGCTCCACTGATCCGACTGAAGTTGAAATCCCAGCCGTCGTCGACTTGGTCATGGAGGTTTTAGTCATCATCCCTGATTGGACAGTGCCGTATATTGCATATATTCTCAGGAAAGAGCTCCCAGAGGATGAAGAAGAGGCTCGTCAGATCGTCCGTCGATCCATAACCTTCACTGTGATGGGTGGACAGCTTTACAGAGAGAGTGTTACTGGAGTCAGTCAGAAATACATTACGCCAGAAGAAGGTGAATGATCCTCAAATGTATCCACTCGGGGACCTGTGGTCACCATACGTCCTCTCGGACCATCGTGGCCAAAGCATACTCAGCAGGGTTTTACTGGCCACATGCTAATGAGATGGCAAAAGAAATAGTCGACAAGTGTGAGGGCTGTCAGTTCTACTCCAACATGTCCCACAAACCTGCTTTAGCATTGAAGACCATTCCACTCGTCCGGCCATTTGATGTTTGGAGATTAGATATGATCGGACCTCTGAGGACTGGCAGGAGTGGCTTCACACATGTGCTTGTAGCAGTCGACAAGTTCACTAAATGGATTGAAGCTAAGCCTATCAAAAACCTCGAAGCAAGTACTGCTGTCAGCTTCATCAGAGAGTTAACATTCAGATGTGGACCCCGCACAACATCATCATAGATAATGGGTCAAACTTTGATTCAGATGAGTTCAGAGCTTTCTGCGCTTCCCAAGGCACTCATGTCGATTATGCTTCAGTCGCCCACCCACAGTCGAATGGGCAAGCGGAAAGAGCAAACGGTTTGATCCTCAAAGGGCTGAAACCCCGATTGATGCGTGACCTCAAGCATGCAGCAGGCGCTTGGGTTGATGAGCTACCATCAGTACTTTGGGGATTCAGAACAACTCCAAATCGACCGACAGGTCGAACTCCATTCTTCTTAGTTCACGGGCTGAAGCCGTGCTTCGAATGACTTGCTTCACAATGCACCCCGAGTGGAACTATTCTCGAAACTGAAGCGAACAAGCTACGCAAGATGCGGTTGATCTTCTGGAAGAGGAAAGAGAGATGGCCCTGATCCGGTCAACCATTTATCAGCAAGACCTTCGTCGATTCCACGCTAGAAACGTGAGAGGTCGAGCATTTCAAGAGGGGACCTGGTTCTCTGAGTGGATCAGCAACGTGTAGCGACCCGACCCGAATGGATCAAGTCTCTGTGCTCAGGTGTCATCCCTGGATCAGTAATGCTGACACCACACAGTACTTCGAAGGATTTATAACAGAGTAGCAATCACACACTTATTACATCGTTGCCCAAAAGAGGACTTATTACAATAAATATGGCTTAAGGCCATCTAATAATGATAACAGCGGAAGACTTGGAAACTAAGTGAGTCCATCAACTCCATCGGCATCACTGAGTATAGAACCACGACCTAAAGCACCTTACTCGTTGTCTGAAAAGTCTGCAACATGAAAGTTGCAGCCCGAAAACGGGTCAGCACATGGAATATGCTGGCAATGTAACACATAGAGAATAATGAATGATAAGCCTGTACTACATGCATATGTGGCTGGTGGAAAAGCTGTGCGGTTACAGTTTTGCATAAAGCCAGTTTTTACCTACTGCAAAGGAATAAATTTGTTTAACTATCATGGTGGTTGTTAAACATTGAGAATGGTTGACAGCATCCTCAATCCCAATTAAGAGTACTCATTAAAAACCCAACAATATTAATTAGAGTAACATGTTGAGATTCACATGATATTCAAGTACTAGATACTCAAGATGTCCATAACCGGGGACACGGCTAATCATGATTAGTTTATACACTCTGCAGAGGTTTGCGCACTTTTCCCCACAAGACCCGATCACCTCCGTTTGGTTTCTCGATCAGGGTGTTTGAGAAGCGGATGACCGAGACATAGTCTTTCGAGCGCTAGCACCTTACGACGGGTGGACGGTACCCCAGGTGCCTCAATCCACCCAGATGTGTGTTTAAGTTGCCACCTTAAATAAACCATTAATTTAACAATCTCCCATACATCATGGATACACTCACCCAATCCACGTCTACTAGCATAGCATGGCAAATAAGCAAACGTAAAAGTAACTCCCAAGGTTTCATAAGTAAAACAGGTAATAGGTACTACCTCAACTACTTCCCATCCCACAATTTTAATTAGATCCTAATCATGCAAGTGTTTGAGGATTGATCTAATGCATAAAAACTGGGTAGTAGAACCAGGTATGATCAAGTGTTACTTGCCTTGCTGATGATCCGCGAAACCTAGAGATTCGAAATAACAAGCGGCGCACTCCGGGTGATCTATCGCAGACAAACAACAAGCATACAATAAGTACTCATATAATGCACGGATAAATCTCGAATAAAAGATCTGACCAGAAATTTCAACTTAAGAACCCTGGTTGCAAAAGAAAACGAATCAAACAAAACAACGGAAAACATCCGGCGGAAGAATACAGCTCGGTTCTAGCAAGTTGAAACTAGGTCAAATTTTACAGTAGCAAAACTTTGTTTAAGTTGATTAGTCGGAACGACGGTTTCGAAACGAAACTCCAGGCGCTTGAATCACCTGATTCCGATAAATGAGCGGGAAGACAAACTAGAACGAAGATCGGATCTGAAATCGTGATCAGAAAAATAGCGGAATAAATCCGATTAAAAGAAAAACTACGAACGGTTAAACGAACGGACGTTCGTTAACCGGGAATAACCGGTGATCACGTTCGTTAAGACGAACGGTCGGCGAACGCTCGCTAAACAACAAAACCGGAAAAATAAAACCGATCTAGGGTTTTGAAAAAAAGAAAACCGGAACGGTTTTTTTTTAAACCGAACCGAGGAAGGGTGGCGGCGCAGCTACCTCGACGAGGTGGGGCTCGGCGGGTGGCGGCTACGGGCGGGGCGGCATCGGGCGGCGGGCGACGACGCCACGGCGGGCGGCGCAAGGGGCAGCGGCGGGCGCAAGTGGCGGCGTGGCGGCTGCGGGTTGGGGCGGCGGCGGCGGTTGGGGAGGAGAGGGGGGTGAGGCGTATTTAAAGGGGGAGGTAGCTTGGGGAGGGCAAGCAAAGGGAGGAGGAGGAGTCCTCCTCGGACTCGGCCGGCGGCGGCCTACAAGGCTGTGTGTGAGGAGGGCGGGGCCGGCTGGGCCCTTGGCCCAAAGTGGGCGCCATGATTTTTTTTTTAAAATATCACGCGCAGAAAAACGAATAAAATAAAATCTAAACGGACTCCAAAATTTACAAAGTAAATTTTTCCCGATTCCTAAAAATGAGTCGAACAAAATGAACTTTTACACGGGGCCAAAATGCAATTTTCGAAAACACGCATTTTTCCATAAGGCAAATAAAAAAACGAAAAACTCCGAAATAAAAATCTTATTTGATTTTTTTATTAAATCTTCATTATTTCTTTATTTTGGGAAAGTCATTTTATTCCCTCTCTCATATTTTGATAGTAGAAATAATTGAAGATAAAATAAATAAAATCAAATGATCTTATTTTCAAAATTTGAGAAAACTCAAATATGAAAATAACGAAATCTCCAACTCTCTCCGAGGGTCCCTGAGTTGCGTGAAATTTCTAGGATCGGCAAAATGCAAGAAAATATGTAATGCATGATGACTTAATGTATAACATTCCAAATTGAAAATTTGGGATGTTACAAACCTACCCCCCTTAAGATGAATCTCGCCCTCGAGATTCAGGTTGGCTAGAAAATAGGTGAGGGTGGTCCTTGAGCAAATCTTCTTCTCTTTCCCAGGTGGCTTCATCCTTAGTGTGGTGGCTCCACTGAACTTTGCAAAACTTGATAACCTTGCTGCGAGTAACTCTGCTGGCATAATCGAGAATCTTGACTGGTCTCTCCTCATATGTCAAATCATCCTTCAACTGAATTGCTTCAAGTGGCCTTTGTATCTCTTAACAGTACCTCTGCCATCTCGGAGTGACATTTCTTCAGCTGAGATAAATGGAATACATCATGAACTCCTGACAGTCCCTCTGGCCATTCCAGCTTCATCCTGCCTCCCCCCCCCCCAAATCCCCACACTCCCCGTCGCCTTTGCCTCGCCGACCTGCCCCAAGGCGCTCGCCCCGACTCGGCGTGGCGCTTAGCCCGACCAGCGCTCACCCCGACCCGGCCCTCGCCCCGCCCCGACCCGACCCAGCTCGCCCGACCCGGCCCTCGCCTCGACCCCAGCGCCCGGCGCTCGCCCTCCAGTGTGCTCGCCCCGACCCGTCGGCCCTCGCCTCCCTCCTCTCCCCTCCCGACCGTCGTGAACTGCCTCCTCGCCCTGCACCTCTGTAAAACCCCCTCTCTCTCTGCTAGGGTTCTTGGTTAATTTACTTAGGTTTTAGTTAGGGCAGTATGTTAATTAGGTTATCTATTTAGTTATGAATTTAGCTAGGTTTCAAAATTTGAACTGGACATGTGATATGTGCAAATTTGAACTGGACATGTGATATGTGCATATGTCATGTTTTGGACATGTCATGTTTGGAAAATGATCCGAGTGGCCTATGTTACGCGGAATGTTGATTCATTTCCGTTCCGGTGAATTTCAGGCGCTTGATATGTCCATTTTTTAGCAAAGGTCATGCCGAAATTTCCCGTGAATAAAGGCATGATTTTATGCTACATAGTTGGCATATCGAGTGCTGGCACATAGATTTCTTTTTATGTCATTTATCATTTATTCATACTTTTAGAAATAAATGAGGACACTTAATCGTAGGAAACATGTCGAACAACGAAGAAACTGGGCCTTGACCAAGATGCGCATTTAGATGGATTATGAGGGTGAACAAGAGTACCTCGACTATTTGACTGCTAAGCAAGGTTTGCAGGTCGGCCTCGATGATGGTACTGACGCCGACATCGACACCGACAGTGCCAGCACCGATGGCGGCACCGAGACCGGTGGGGAAGGTACCGACACCGATGGAGGCACCGAGACCGGCGGGGAAGGTACCGGCCCCGATGCCGCTACCGAAAAGAGGAAGCATAAGAAGCAGAGGATACGAAAACCTAACAAAGTAGGGATTGGACGACTTGTGATCACAAAGATGGCACTTGCCAAGTTTGAGCCGTTAGAGCCGGAAGAACCTCGCAAGTGCTATGGGAACCAAGTAGGATGCATCCTCACGGAATGCTTGTGAGCATCAACGACGATGACTTAAAAAGTAAAGAACATTTGACGCAGTTGCTCCTAACAAAGTTGCACAAGAGATTCAGGTTCCCCGACCGGGATGATAACATAGAACAACCGTGGGATGATCTGAAGATGAAAAAGATTAACAATCACGCCATGGGCATGTTCAGCAATGATTTGGCCTCCTGGAAAACGAGGGTGAAACGAGCTATTGAGGCTGATGAACCCCTGTCCAAGATTCTGGAGGAAAATCCGACACTTACGGAAGAGGAGTTCAAAAATACCAAGGACACTTGCGCTACCGAGGCAGCCAAGGCTAAGGCTGCGAAATTCAAGAGCCTTCGCAAAGGAACAAGGAAGCATCGCCTCGGAAGCCGTGGCTACCTCGGTAAAAGGACCATATGGGATAAGGATGACGCAGAACGTGAAGCCGCGGGTCTCCCATACCCCTTCGCGAAGTTCACCAACCCCTTGGAGCATGACTTCATCAGGGCCCGCTACAAGTGGGACAGGGAGAAAAAGGTTATTTACGAGGACAAGATCACGAAGAAATTGATTAGACTACTGGAGAAGCAACACCAGCTTGCAGCCGAAAAGCCCTACTTCTCGATGAGGCCCAAGTGGGACACCCCTCTCAACCGGCCTTGAACGAACTTAAGGGACTCCCTTTGGATCAACGGCCGCAATATGGTCGTGTGCACGGCGCTGGAGACGGCGCCACGTGGAAGGTGTTTTACAACGAGGGCCCGGAGGCCAAGAAGCTGAAAACGAAGTTTAGTCAGGCGGACATCGACGCGAAGGTGAAGCTTGCGGTCGAGAAAAAAGCAGCTGAGGACGCGAAAAAAGCAGCCGAGGACAAATATGAGTTGCTACAGCAGGCAGTCAATGCAGCTGTAACTGACTGCAGAAATGATTTCGCTACTAACTAGGTTCGATTATCATCAACTGGGCGAAGGAAAATCCAGACAAGACGGTACATGATTTCCCGATGCCCAGTTTCGTCGGGAGCAACTCCATGAACAACAACACCATCGCACCATCACTTGCTCACGCAACCGGGCCTCCTCTCGTAGCCGCTCCCGCTCATAGTAGCCCGTCCTCAGTCTCAGGCGCGCTAGGTGGGCCTTCGTCTTTGGCTGAGCTCGACGCCATCACGGTAATTACATGTCGCACCAACATATATATATATATATATATATATATATATATATATATATAGATATATATATATAATATTCCATTTTTGTTGCCTTTCGGTTGTTTTACGCCACAGACATATGTATTTGCAGGCGAAAGAAACCCCGTGCACCATACTCTACTTGATCAAAGGCCAGAAGGTGGACGTGGGAAAGGGGATGATAATGGACCCCTCTCAACGCACGTTGCACAACCAGCCAATCTCATTGGGCACTTGAGGTTAGCTTGACCAGTTTGAAATCGGGGCACGAGGATTTGCCTCCTCCAAAGACAAAGCATGTGGGAGCGGACGACGAGACCCCGCCGTGGATTGGAAGCTGCAAGAATTGGGTGCTGCTATGGCGAAGAATCTTATTAAATGCGGAGCCGGCCGAGAGCTCACCAATAACTACCACACATCAACAAGCATGTGCGAAGACCACCACCCCGCCTACGCAATTACCAGCTCCTGTAGTGTCGGGTGAGAGCGGCGGACGACATGATGAAGGGGGTGCAATAGTACTGGCTGATGTAATTTCTCCTGTAGAACAGAGAATGGATGATGAGACGGAGGTCGACCCTATGGATTACCTCAATACAAACGCGTATGACCGTGACATAGATATGATGAGTCAACCATATGACGAATCGGGTTATCAGCTTGCTAATGAGGATATGGATGATATGCCCGGGCAGGGTCGTACCGTGGATTGCAAAAAGTCTCTCTTCATGAAATCCTCATAGGACACGCTTGAAGATGCTGCCTCAACACAGGCTCAACTAGTCGGGCGCGAGGGTCGTACAGTACTTAGCCTGGGAACACTGGGGCAGGGGTTAAGGAAGGGTCCGGAAGGTGTGCCCAAGAAAAAGGAGAGGAAGAGATCGGGGAAGGTAACTGCCTGCAAACAAGCCAGAGCACATAGCAGCCAGACGATGCATTCTGAAGAGCGTGTACCCGTGAAAAGTGCGGTCATGTTCCATCTCACAGTCGAGCCGATTCTACCGCCGAAACCGCTGGAGGCACTATCAGGGGATCTCGTGGAGACTGCGACCATGTGCTATCGATCGAGAAAAGCCTACTAGCCTCAAAGGATCCAGGATATTCGACATACGCAGCTCGTGTGCCTGAGGGGAAGTGCTATGTCGACACACAGCCCGCGGAGGTGTTCTTCCTGCGGTTTGACCATATCTTTGAGATGTTTCTAACAAGGCGTCTTGATTTTACTATCGTCCGCCTTTTTGCGCTACATATGAGCTCCATCATGAAGAGTGAAGAAGTCTCGCAAATCTGTGTGGCGGATCCGTACTACATGCACGAGTCTTTCTTGAGTCTCGGCGACTTTGAGCGTGAAACTGCTAGGGAGTACCTCCAAAACTTCATGGTACAGAATAAGGACCGGAATTGTCCTCGTGCCTTATCATCCAAAGTAAGTGAGTTCGGACAACCCTTTCGTACATTTCAACCATTCCTTCTCTCTCATATGGGGAATAATTTGAGGTGTCTTTTCCCTGCAGCAACAAAGCGCCGTCCTTATCGTTCTTTACCCGCAAGTCTCCCACGCCATGTATTTTGACCCTTCCAGAGACTACGAGAAAAAAGACTACACCCACATAATGAATATTCTAGATGATGCTCTCCAAGGCTTCAACTTTAGAGGTGGCCACATGCAGATCAAGAAACAAAGGAACAAGAAGATGGGTATCGTGCATAAAACTAACTTCTCCTGCATCCATGTCCCAAAACCAAGCAAGAAGGGTGGATTCTACATCGTCCATCTCATGAATGACGTCAACACGGATCACCAAAAGCTTCGCATTAACAGCAGAAATGATGATCGTATCCACAAGTGGCTAGAATCTCATGGAGAAGCGGATTATAAACTTAGAGATGACTTCTTTCGCATCCAAAGCGACATTGCGACGATCATCATGAAATAAGTCGTCGATGATAAGGGATGTTCCACCATGGCCCTATATCGCGTTGACGTCCGAACTCGCATAGGCATGCAACGTCTAGACCTCACGCCGTTCAAGAAGCAAGGGTTCGTCCTCGATGATATGGAAGGATGGAACTTCTAGTGATTTATGATGCCGATGATGATGATATGTGTCGGTTGAACTTGTATACTTCTTGTAGCGATGAAACTTTGTGATGTCCACGGTCCATGTGCCGAACTTGCGTAACGCTACTTTGTTAGTTTGCGTACGATGACCTGCGTACCTCTAGTTAATTAATTTGCATACTGTATGTTGCATCTAGTTGCTAAACCTTTCTTTTTCGGTGTTGCTCTAGTATATTTTGTTGCGTATATATGATTGTACATCCTCTTCATGAACATGAATCTCTAACAGGTACCTAGTTTCTTGATGGCGAGATGGAATTGCTATGTCGTGTACAAAGGGAAGGTTTCGGGGGTGTACAACGAGTGGCATGAGTGTCAGGCGCAAGTGAATGGGTTCACGGGCGCAAGCCCTAAAGGCTTCAAAAGCAGACAAGAAGGAGAAGCTAGTTACTTGAGGTTCACTGTAGCGCGAGAGAGGACTCGTAACCGCCACCTCACGTACTGCATAGTTCCGCTCTCACTCATAGTGATAGCACTTCTTGCGTATACCTTTGTTTAGATGGATGACGTTGTTGTAGTTGCAAGTATTCGAGACTTGCATGTATCGCTATTTTCGAGATGATGACAAGATATCACTTTGTGTTGGATGATGATTATGATGAGACTATTTGTATGTACATGCTATGATTCCATTTGTGGTCTCACAGACATTTGTATGTGTGTCATGATGACATTTCTATGTGCTAAAGATTCTTCTATAAAGCCTGTTCAAATACAAAACAAATATGCCAAAAAAATAAAAAAACATACTTAAATTAGCAGTAGCGAGTGTACAAAAGTTAGCAGCAGCGCCGCTATAGCAGTAGGGCGTCAAGGTAAAGCGCGCTAGAGATACTAGCAGCAGCGAACTTCCGCGAACAGCGCTGCTGCTACACTTGTGTAGCAGTAGCGCCGGTGAGCACGCGCTACTGCTATATGTTAGCTGTAGCACCTATCCCCGCGCTACTGATACATCTAAAACCCACGCTGCTGCTAGCCTTTTCCCTAGTAGTGTAAGAACTCATTAAAGGTGACTTGGAGAGCGCAATGAGTAAAAGTAGAGGGGTCAGGACTTACCCAGCTGGGAGGGTTATACATGGAGTACCCATCTCTGTGATTGATGCGAAGAAATTCCTCCTCCACCCCTTTGAACAGCTCGGCTAGTATCTTGGTCAAAGCTGCGGGGGTATCCGGACCTTTCCAACCACAGCGGGAGGCGTCATCCTCCCCGTTGTAGTGCCACATTGGGAGCCCTCTATATTGAAGTGGTTGAACCCCTCGCATTATGGAGGTTGCCATTACCTCAACTATTGTTAATCCGGACTAGGCGAGCGTCCTTACCTTGCCCATGAGCTGACGAACTTCCGCACTGTCGTCCTCTTCAAGACTTCGGGGACGCCAACTGTGGCATTTCTTCTTGAACGCTGCAAATTCGGTAAGACCCTTTTGAACTGGTTCGAGGAATGCGATGTCCTCAATATAGAACCATTCGGAAGGCCATTCTTCATATGCCTTCCTTGGTGTGCCGGGCAGATATCCGGTATTGGCGATGCGCCACACTTCGGCTCCGCCCACTTCAAATATTGACCCCTCGTGGTTACACGGACAAGGCAAAACAATTTTCTCCACAGTTCAAAATGGGCCTCGACGCCCAGAAATAGTTCGCATAAAGCGGCATAGCCCGCAATGTGCAGGATGGAGGTGGGAGTGAAGTTGTGCAACTGGAGGCCATAGTATTCCAAAAGCCCCCGGAGGAGCGGATGGATTGGAAATCTGACGCCTTAGCGTAAAGGGGACGAACACACTCGCTCCCCGGATGGATTGGGAAGCCCTCCGCTGGGTCTCGCCATTAAAGGAGGCCAGCCCTGCTCGGACAGGGACCAGATCCGCAGGGGGAAGAAATCCCTGCGTTTGCAACTTCAGCAATTGACTATGGGACACAGAGCACCTCTTCCACTCGCCTTTCTCTGGGCTGGAACTGGAGGAGGAGCTGGGAATGCTAGCCATGATGGAATGCTCTTTCCTAGCAGTCTCTGAGGATTTTCTCCATGTGGTGCCGAATGGATCTGAGATCCAATCTCTTAATAGACACTCTTTATGGTCGGGGTGTTATTTGCAAAAAATACCCTGACCTTCCGCATTCGTTCGACACGAGGAAGCTGAAGTCATTGATACACGGAAGCCGAGGAGGGCGACATTGAATGGGAGGCCAATACATTACTTAAATGTCATCGGAGGAGGAACCCGCCTTGCAATGCCGAAGACAATCTATGAGCCGAACACCTCGTCATTGAAGACTGGTTCAGGGGCTACTGAGGGAGTCCTGGACTAAGGGGTCCTCCGGCGTCCGACCTGTTAGCCATCGGCCGGGACTGATGAGCTGTGAAGATCTGAAGAACGAAGACGCACCCGTGTCCGGATGGGACTCTCCTTGGCGTGGAAGGCAAGCTTAGCGACCGAATATGTAGATTCCTTTCTTTGTAATGTCGACCTTGTGTAACCTTAGATCCTCCGGTGTCTATATAAACCGGAGGACTTAGTCCGGATGAGGAGATACTCATTACCATAGTCATCTGAGGCTAGACTTCTAGGGTTTAGCCATTACGATCTCGTGGTATATCAACTCTTGTAATACTCATATTCGTCAAGATCAATCAAGCAGGAAGTAGGGTATTACCTCCATAGAGAGGGCCCAACACAGGTAAACATCGTGTCCCATGTCTCCTATTACCATCGACCTTAGACGCACAGTTCAGGACCCCCTACCCGAGATCCGCCGGTTTTGACACCGACACCCGCCACTGCTGGCCTTTTCCGACCCGCCACTGCTAGGCATTCCTGCAGTATACATAGTGGGAGTAATTTCAAGACTAACATAAGCTCCAACACAATAAAATTGCCTATGTGGAATTTAGTTAATGAGGAGAGAGGCAAATTGAGTAACTTAGCTAATTACAGTAACATCACATATCCCAATACACTAGTGCACAACCGAGCTATATCACCGGTTTGTAAGGCCCTTTAGTGCCGTTTTTGAAACCGGCACTAAAGGGTGGGAACTAAAGGTCCCACCCCCTTAGTACCGGTTCAACACGAACCACCACTAAAGGGCCACCACGTGGCACGAGCCAGCGTCGGGAGCTGGGAGACCTTTAATACCGGTTGCTAACACCAACCGGTACTAAAAGGTTTAGGGGGTTTTGTGTTTATGATTTATTTTTCCTTTAATTTTGTGATTTCCATTTAATTCTTTTTCATTTGCTGGTATTTTACGATACTACATATTGTACACGTTATGCATATATATAAGTAAAATTTTTCTCGTAGAACCAATCATATATATATATATATATGTATGTATGTATGTATGTATGTATGTATGTATATATCATTGAGTGTCTCGCATGCACCACCATTACATACACATGTATATATACAATTTCTCCTACATGGAGGCATTCTTGAGGTAGCGGGTAATGGTATTCTCCTTTGGGATCTATGACCTGGTCGAGCAAACATCCCGCTATTTCCTCTTGAATTGCTCGTACGCGATCCGTTGGTAGGAGCTTATCCCGCACCTAATTGAACTATTAAGAAGGAGATCAATATGCATGTATTAGTTGTGTGATTAGATATCAGTAATGAAGTAAAAAATTGTGAATAGTGTTCTGGCAAACGTACCCATACCTGTCTAGCATATGTGCTCCTTTCGGTCGCCATCATGTGAATGTTCTCGCAAACGTAGTATGCACATAAATTAGTCCCCGGCGCTTACCTCATGCCCTTTACGAGAATAGAATTCAATCAGATAATAATTAATCAAGCATGATAACTAATGTTATTGAAACTAGAACTAAAGAGATGGTACCTAGCTAGTACTACTTAATTAATTACCTTGGGTCGGTAACAATACAACTTTTGTTTCCATTGGTCTGGAACCGTTTTGATGAACTTTTCCCAAGCCCTGCCCGCCGGCAAAAAAAATGAATAAAGGGGTTATTAATTAGTTGATATCATAAAATGACAAACTAAAGAGGCCGACATATAGTTCAATAATGATTGAAATTGCATGTTAATTATCCCCTTCACAATTTCGTACTCAAGAACTGGTTTAAGTAGTGAGTCCAGTACTTCAAATTTTCCTTCTTCAACTCGAATGACTAACAAGATCCATTGGAAACTACATTCGCACAAGTTTGCATGTATAAATTAAGCAGGCATGTGCATAACCCTCATCAACTTCCCTAAATCCTATACACTTATTAACATCTTGCTAGTAAGCAAAAATAGAATTTTTAGTACAAGGCGATTGTGACTCACCTGAAGTTGTAAGGAAGTAGTATATCTCGATTGGTATTGAGGCGCTTCAAGAACTCTAGGTAGTTTTTCTCTGTGTTTACTCGATACCATTCATGTGTCCATGTCTCTTGATTAATGGTATTTGGGTCAATGAACCCAATGCCATGGCGTCCAGCTTTTTTAATTTCATAGATCTTCATCTTGCATAATACCACAGAAAAGAATATAGTGAGGATAATTACAGGTAATGATCAACAAGCACTACAGCTAGCTTGAGACTTAAATTACAGAAAGAAATCACTTACGAGACAATAGCAATCGGCGATAGATTTGTCGATTGCATCTTGATTGAATAACTGAAACAGTTCTGTAAACTCAACATACAGAGCTGTCTCATTGAAGTAATGCTCTCCCTTGACTTTCACCATGAGGGACTCTCGATTGGTAGTCTTGGCAATTTTTATGTACGATTCATGCAATTCATACATTCTCCGTTTTATGTCCTCGTCTCTAAGCGTATCCATGGACTTGATCTCTAGGAGTTGATAAACAGTGATACCGAGCTCTGCAGCCTGCCTTGTATGCTCGTCGGTTATTACCAAATTGATCGGCACCGGTACTGCATGTGTTGGTACAATGAGCGGGGGTCGATTGCACCGCCTATTCTCCAGTGGGGAACTATTTTCCCGCTTTTTGGCAGTTGCTTGGCTCGAGCTTGAGCTCGAATCCTTCTTTGTTGTGCTTGATGTGCCTTCCTGATTTGGCGCTCATAGTCTAAGTCAACAGGCATGGGAGCTGGTGCTTTAGCCATACGAATAAAGTGGTCAACGACATGCTCATGCACTTTCTCCTTTGGCGGCGGTGGCGGTTTCGGTCCAAAATGGGCATCCAATTGGGCTCGCACTTCGGCTTCGTTCTCCTTCGGAGTTAGGTCGTAGGGCCTCTTTGGAAGAGGTGCGAGGCTTGGACCATATTGGAATCTCTTGCCTCCGGTATGTGTACTTGTACCGCTAGCTACCATAGCTACGGCGGCTCTCTTCCACTGTTGCTTAGGCGGCAGAGCCCACCGAGCCGGCGGAGACGGCTGACGTGGTGCCTGACTTGGAGTAGGAGGAGTGGGCTGACGCGTTGCCGGACTTGGAGGAGGAGGAGTGGGCTGACGCGGTGCCGGACTTGAAGGAGGAGGAGCGGTCTGACGCGTTGGCGGACTTGAAGGAGCAGGACTCTGCTGAGGCGGTGGCTGATGACTTGGAGGAGCGGGAGTCTGCTGATGCAGTGGAGGACTTGGAGGAGCAGGCTGACGCGGTGTCGGTGGCCTTGGAAAGATGATGCAATCCTTTCTCCATAGAATGATACGATGTATGGCCTCTCCCAGTGTGTGCTCGTCGTCACCTCCAGGAATGTCAAGCTCTAGCCCCGAATATTATGCCACCACTTCATCAACCACGACACGAGCATAGCCAGCTAGAATCGGGTTGCAATGGAAGGTTGCTTCAGGGGGATTTGTATAAACAACGGCGTCCGCCACCTTCATGGATATGTTCTTCATTTTGAAGTGTAGCTCACAATTAGTGTTATCCATGATGTCATCCACAGGGTATCTATCCAGCAGTGCCTCATCACCCAGGGCGGAACCCACGCTGCTTCTCAGCATGGATGGGACGGTGCTATCCAATGCTGGATCCGCTAGCTGTTGCCGCTGCTGAGACCCCCTTTCCTAGCTAAGTGAGTTGATCTGTTGCTGCTGCCGCTGGAATTGGAGTGCCAACTCCGTGTGCACTGATTCTAGGCCTTTAAGGCGTTTTTCTTCCTTCTTCCTCTACTCCTCCTCCTCCATCTTCTTTATCGCACATCTTTTGTAGTTAGCGTTCCAGTCCGCAAACCCCTCATACCATGGAACAACGCCTTTGCCTCGTGTTCTTCCCGGGTGTTCAAGATTTCCCAGGGCGTGCGTAAGCTCGTCGTTCTCTCTGTTGGGCGTGAACACCTCCGTTTGAGCCTCTTCTATTGCAACAAGTATGTTGTCGTCGGCTCCTTTAAGACTTGCCTTCTTCAAAACCTGGCCTGTCTTTGGGTCCAACGCCCCCCATGCGCATAGAACTAAGTCCTGCACCTGGGGGGCAGCTCAATGTAACTGGAATGACCCCTGCATCCACCATCTATTGCTTAGCCTTATCCCACTTAGGCCGGGCCACCACGTAGCCACCTGGCCCCATCACATGGAAATGCTCCTTTTTTGCGGCATTGATCTTGTTTATTCTCAACCGTTCCTTAGATAATTCTAATTCCTTGAATTTAACCAAAGCGGGCGAGTGATCACTTTGCTTCTCCAATGTTCCCATGATTTCTGGAGTCTTCTTTCCTCCTTTGACGTAGTTTGCCCATATACTTTCTTGTGGTTGTTGAATGCAACCGCCATCTTCCTAAGAGCAGCGCCCTTGACTTTCTGCACATCTACATCTTTGAAATGATCTGGTAGGGTGAAATGTGACATGAGAGATTCCCAAAGCAGATTTTTTGCTCTTTGGTCGACAAAAGTGAGATCTGGATGTTCCTTTGCTGCCTTTTTCCATTCTTGAATGGAGATCGGGATTTGGTCCTTCACAAGAACTCCGCACTGACGAATGAACTTGCCCGCATTCTTCTTAGGCTCGCTTGGTCCGCCATTAGGTTTGATGGCATCGATGTTGTACTGTTGTACTTTACGCCATCCTTCAACTTTTTGGCCGAGCTCGCACTGTCCTGCTGCCTGTAGAAGATTTTCTCGATCCGGAGGGCTGAAAGTAGAAAGATCGATTCGTTACTTTATTTAAAACATGTGATGATCACCCTATGCCTGCTTCTATAAATATACCTCACCGGTATTTGCTATTTCAAGATAATCATAGTCTGGACTTCATCAATTCGGTCATCTTGATCGAATATCATATCACCCTCCCCGGTATTGTTCAGATATTGGGAGCCGTCATCTTCTTCATTCTGATCATCTGGCCGGCGAGGGGAGCGTATGATCTTGAACAGGGCCTCTTCTCCTTCTCTTCCGGTATTGTCCGACATAGTTTTTATTTAACTAATCCAGAAGAAATATAAAATAATTTTGTACGCATCTCAAATAATAGTAGATAATTGATATGCATCTCGAATAATAGTACATAATATATATATGCATCTTGAAAGAACAAACTGAACCATAGTAGATAATATGCATCATCAAATATAATCTTGAATACATCGTCTCGAATATTATCTAATAATATGTATAATCTCAAATACATCATCTCGAATATTATCGAATACATCACTAGCTAGTTAATATAGATCTAATACTATCGAATAATCTAGTTCACTCGCGGTTCCTGAGGCGCAGGCAGTGGACACCCAAAGAGAAGGAACTATCACAGGATCACAGCTCGGGTGAGATCCCTGAAGAACCTGCCAGGTATAGGAGAACCTGACGTCCATAGCTAGCAGCCATGTAGCGATGGACGTGCCCGTCCTCCTCCTTGACACGGCGACGTACCACCTCCGGCGGGGCCGGCTCCCTCCACACTGAAAAGTGGCCCATGCGAACACCATCAAATGAGCTCCGGGTGAATGACGGGACCCGGGGCCGGGTTCCTCACCAAGTGGAGCGCCCCTGAAGGTAGCACCTCCCAGTGCCAGCCTGGCGGAGCCCAGTCCCGGACATGGCTCCTCCGAAGTAGGACGTCGTCGCGAACGGGTCGACGGCGAGGATGCGGGCCATGCATCGTTCACGTCGAGAACAAATACTATATGCAAATTAATGTATATGATCAATTAATATATATGATCAAATGTTGCACATATATGTCAAAATTCATACTTTGACATATGATATCTAGCTAGCTAATTCATCTAACATTAATATATCTAGCTAATTCATCTAACATTTGACTAAAGTATAAAAACTAATTCATCTAACATTAATATATCTAAATCATCTATAACTAAAAGTATAAAAAACTAATTCATCTAACATTTCTATCTAGCTAATTCTCATCTAATTCATCTAACATTAATCTAACATTTCTATCTAGCTAGCTAATTCATCTAACATTTGAGATTAATCTAACATTTCTATCTGGCAAATTCATCTAACATTTGACATTAATCTAACATTTCTATCTAATTCATCTAACATTTGACATTAATATATCTAATTCGACCATCTAATTAACAATTTGACATTAATCTAATACATCTAGCTAGCTAAAACTTTGACATTAACAATTTGACATTAATCTAAAAAACAAAAAACAGAAAATAAGTAACAAAAATGTGTGTGTGTGTGTGTGCGCGTGTGTGTGTGTCTGTACGGGCGGAGGCATGGCCTTGGCGTGCGTAGGGGCTCTGGCCTTGAGGCGGCAGGCGGCTGACGGGTGGCGGCAGGCGGGCGGCGGCAGCTGGGGACGGCAGGGGCCGGGCAGAAGCGGCGGCAGGACATAGCAGCGGCGATGACAGGACATGGCGGCGACGTCGAGGAGAGGAAGTGGAGATGAAACTGCAAAATTTTCGTAAGTGTTGTATATATAGGAGTGGCCTTTAGTACTGGTTGGAGCCACCAACGGTACTAAAGGTCAAATTTGGCCAGGCCAAGCGACGGGAAGTGCCCCCCTTTAGTACCGGGTCATGGCTGCAACCGGTACTAAAGACCCCCCTTTAGTACCGGTTGGAGCCACGACCAGGTACTAAAGAGGGTGCGCTACCATCCTGCGGTGCACAAAGTTTAGTCCCACCTCGCCGAGCGAAGGGCAGCCACACTAGTTTATAAACCCAGTCACGGCTGCTCTTTCTGGGCCTACCTGTGCTGTGCTGCCCTATGGGCCTACTGGGCATTGCGGGCCTGCATCCTGGCCCAACTACAGTATGCAGGCCGCTGTGGCCCAGTAGGCGGGCTTTTTATTTTTATTTTTTTCTTTTCTGCTTTATTTATTTTCTTTTATTTATTTGTGAGTTGTTTTTTTTTGTTGTATATAGAGTTTCTTTGAGAAACCTTTTGCTTCAGGTACAAAAAATTTCAAACTTTCTGTTAGTGCCGGTAGTTTTCAAATTTGAATAGTTTAAATTTGAATTATTTGAAATTTGTGTGAATCACTACTTTGTGAATAACTTTACTTTAAAATAGATTTTTCAGTGATTCTTTTATCTTATGTTTAATATTAGTGTGTTTTATCATTATATTCAATTTGGTAATACTTAGGTTATTTAAAAAAATGAAATGCCTTTGTAACAGATGAGTTTTTTCCGAAACCCTAATACTTCGAAAGAGATTGTCCATTTTGTACTTTAAAATCGCAGTGGAGTGCTCTGCTCGCGGGCGAGGGGTATATATAGGCACCTCAATGGTCCCGGTTCGTGGCACGAACCGGGACTAAAGGGCAGCCTGTTGTCCCGGTTCAAGCCACCAACCGGGACCAATGGTGGTGGGCAGGAGCCAGGCCCATTGGTCCTGGTTCGTCCCACCAACCGGGACCAAAAGGTCCAGACGAACCGGGACCAATGGCCCACGTGGCCCGGCTGGCCCCCTGGGCTCACGAACCGGGACCAATGCCCCCATGGGTCCCGGTTACGGACTAATTTCCGGGACTAATGGGCTGACCCGGCCTGAACCAAAGCCCTCTTTTCTACTAGTGTGTCATAGGACATAGCATGCATGCATGTTGTGGCTGATGCTGATCTGAGATGACACCGAGGCAACGAGATAGCGGGGCAGGCCGCTGATGAAGTAAGTAAATTAAACCCAATGAAGGTCTCCTGTAATTTTATTAGTCCATGTACAAATCATGTTGGCAACCTTTTTTTGGAAGAACCGCATAAAAATGTCACTTTTTTGTTCTTGATTTTTAATTAATTCAAGTAGATGTTGGTACATAATTTGGTGTTTTGGCCTTGCTTGAACTCACAACCGAAACAATATTTAGTTGCTCATTGGCTGGATAGTGTTCTTACATTTTTTGCTTCTGAACCAAACTCTTTCATGAATGGATACATTGGACATCTAAATGAATTGCACATTCCCTAGATGAAGTCCATAGAATTGTTCTGATCCGAAAAATAAACTAAAGAATCAATGTCGGTTGTAGTTTTAGGCATATCTATCTCAACTATTGCATGTTATTTTTTTGTCTAACCAAATATTATTCACGACTTATTATGGAGCAAAGTAATGACAACGACAATTTTCGCAATTTTCTGGAGTTCGAGGCTAAGCCGTTGGACAAAGGTAGTGAAAGACCCGGTCAATGTAGGGGATGTTGACAGTCCTATATCCCTCATCGATTTTATGGATCCCCTTCTCCTCCTTGTCATGATGCTTCAGAACTGTTGTTGGTGAGCTCGTGTGAAATTCCCTCCTATCTCCCCTACTCTCCTTGAACACTAGGCCTCTACTCATTTGCCCCATTGTACTGGTGGATGGATCTCAAAGCACTAATTTAGACTTTATTTCTACTTTCTCTGTGGATCAGGCCTCATGCTGTTTGTGAATCCCGACACCAATTTTTGGAAGAGATGGAGACAATTCTGTATAGTTTGACTATGATCCAAAGAGGTAAACTTATTAGATAGGTTGTTCTGTATGTCAAGACACTAGAACATGAAGGCACGTGTTGCCGTGCCCGTTTATCATGTCAATAGAACAATGCAAATATTTGAGTATAGTTGAACAACATGAATATGTAAAAAAGACATGGTTTGGATTAAGTCAGTTTTAGATATAAGATTGCGTAAAATATTTTGATAGTATTGCATCAACCATTCCCCATTTATGTGTAACGTTCAAAATAATTTAGGATGACATCGAATATAAATGGATTAAGCCATGCAAATTATATGGTCTAATATTAATGTGGGTATAGTTGGATTGGATGGAGCTGCTGGAAATACCAGCAAGGAACAGTTAAACTAATGTTAGACTCAAACGTAAAAAAACAAATTTCACGTAGAAGGATCTAGCAAGTAGCAAATAGGGCTTCAAACTATCTGAATATAGGCTTCAAACTATCTGAATATAGTATAAGAATATACCTTTTTCATTTGCAGACCAAGAATGATGGCGTAGCAGTCAGTCCCGGAACTGAAAATTTCTCCACCAGCTCTGTTCTTTGCTTCAAATGTCATTCTGGAACTGAAGCTTCGTCACCATCATTCTGTCGCTGGTCACATGACTGAATGATTCGATGCGGTAGGGAATTTTCATTTGTGTTGAGCGGACATGGAATGTGAAGGACATAAATTTTGCTGGCTCAATGCTGCAGGGGAGAATGCTATTGGTCTGGTTATATTTTAGATCAGCTTTTTTAGTGAGTTTTTATAATGCTCAGTAATAGTAACTAGAAAACACGGGTTGGTCCAGTGGACAGAAAGGCCACAGAAATAGGCTTCTGGAGCAGCAGTCGTTCCATGTCAGCCTGCCTGGCACAAGCACGCAAAGAAGCCCATAAAAATGGTAGCCACCTGCCTGGAAGAGATGTTAGTTCTCAATTGTCATGTCCAGGCCTCTCGCACACAGTTGGTTTTTCTGCAACCCGGTCGAATGACAGAACGGCCAGATCAGTTTCGGTAGCAGGAACCCTTTTAATTTGGCGGGCCGTGACACACGATGGGACCCTATAAAAATGGTGTCGTGATACTCGGCACAATGACCAGCCAATCTCGGACGTCCAACAGTGTGATCTGACAACTGAGGACACCAAATCGCTATGCTAAATTCTGTATGTCAGGACATTGCATGAGTTTGTGTAGGGACGGTGTTTGAGGATGTATGCTGCCTCACTTGTTGGTGTTTATCTGTTATGGTTAGTGTTTTGGGGGTTAAATTGCAATGTTCATTATGCATCTTGTCCGATACTCCGATTCCCCCTTTCATATAACTAAATCCCATTTTTGTTCCAATTTTCATGTATGTCATCCAAAGTGCATTCCTCTTAGGTTTTGTCCTTGAAGGATTAACTTTATTTTTCCATTTTACTTTCTTAGACAGGTAATTGAATTTCCATTCTGCCCCATACTCCCAACTTGCAAGATATGGTCCTCTGGTTGTGAGCATTCTGCTTCCAAAGTGGAAGTGCTACTGAAATTAATGATGAGGACATGAGGTTAATCTTGATGATGATACCTATTGTTATGGACATATGGAAATGTGAGGTCACTCATTTTCCATTTAGATGGTATACTCTTTACATTGTGTACATGATATGTAAGCCTATACTTATGTTAAAATAGATATTTTTATCGATTCCTGCCTTCTTGTCTTCAATACCATTTGTAATTTGTTTGATAGAATTATTTAAGTTGTGCTGGTCAAGCCTGGATTTTTTTTTGAAATATTGAATTGTTTTGCATGATATACCTAATGGTTAAGTTATTTGGTCATGAACCACGTGTTGATGCCTTAATGTTTAGGTTGAATTTATCTTCTCTTAAGAACCGAGCGCCAACATGCTACATGTATATGAAATAAATTTAGTGCTGCTTTTTTTTCAAATGTAGAATACTTATTGTTTTCCTTCGTCTATTGTAGAACAAAAAAAGCTACATTTGGTAGATTTATCATATTTCATCAAGATACTTGAATGATGGAGATTCTGATGATGAGACCATACTATCTACTACTTCCCATACCGTAAGCATCTTGAAAGCATTTTGATCTCAACTGCTGCTAGCTACGTATTTCTCATGATGGTATGCACGAGGATCGGTTGATGTGTTGCCATCCCAAAAACAATTGATGTGGTGGATTGCATTACATCCTATGGGGATGTTCCTATGTAAAAAATCTGTCACATTTATGAGTATCCACTGAGTGCAAGTATAATGCTATAATGATTTATGTATTATATTTTGCTGGGTTGCAGAAGAGAGAAGAGAAGTGGATGTAGTTTAAGAGCCAGCCGCATCATGGACTCCAATAAACTTTGTGAGAGTTTAAAGTGGAGCAAGTATTAACAAAGTAGTACATCTTTATGGATAACTACCCCCTCCTTACACTACTATAAGATCTTCTAACTTTTATTTGGATTGGATGTTTATAAATACATTCAATGTGTTTGTTAATGCAAAGTGTGTATGTAGCCCACATATTAAAATATTCAAAACATCTTATAATAGCGAACCGAGAGAGTATTATAAGGTTATCTGATTGACTATATATGGCATGGCAATGTGCTATTGCCATATTTTTATCCTTGCTCTGGAAATCAAGTTGCTGGTCTGTGCGTTGACTTACCTAAATTTGGAGCATATTGGCCCTCTGTCATGGCATCATATATTTACATGATTCCTAAAATTACATTGAACCAATAGACGGGCGCAGCAACGCGCGTCATCAAGGATCTACTCCCTCCGTTCCAAAATAGATGACAATTCATCTATTTTGGAACGGAGGGAGTAGTCAATAGGGAAATCTGAAGTCCGTGTCATGCATGCGTGATGGAGTATCGGATGAGAAATTACCCGTCGCTGCATGACATTAAATTGGGAAGCCTTGCTGCTAATTGAATCTTATCTTATATATATCACCCAGGGTGCAGAATAAGTTATTCTTCACCCGAGGTAATATTACGACCATTTCATAATTAAATTACGTTTGAAATTCAAATAGTTACATTCCTATTGATTCGCTACGTAAAATTTGGCATAAAAATTAAAATATAGGTCATAAGACAAGAAAATTTGATGTTTATGTGTATTTTAGACTATGTTTTTATGTTTGTAATTTTACATAACATAAAATATTTTTTACGATGATTATATATTTTCTTACGGTCTCTTTTTACGTTGGAAATAAGACAAAACTTACGAAACGTAAAATTACAATGAATTGATAATAAATAGAGGGGTGAAGAATAACTATTCCTCACCCAGGGTGACGAATAGTCAATACCTTGGAGGCACCATTCATGACGTTTCATTAATCCACATCATCAAAATTAATTCAACCATTAGATTGTAAAATTTACGACCAGGATAAAAGGAAAACAACCGTAACGCAATTGATGCCATGCCTCTGCCATGTTCAAGTCCAACGTTAGTTAAAAAAAAGCGTCACTTACAAAATATAAGGAAAGCCTCACGTTATCCTCAAAAAAAAGGGGGGGGGTAGGGGGGGTGGGGGGCTAACATCACGTTAAAAAAGGTCCTATGGGAACACGCATGTAACACGTCCATGTTCAATGTTAGTGAAAAAAAAACTAGCCTCACGTACAAGATAAAGGAAAGCCTCACGTATAAACAAGGAAAGCGTCCACCAGGTCCCACAAATTAAGAAGGAATCTTCCTTTAAAAATTTACATGACCTCTTATTAATACACAACATCAAAATTAATTCATATGCGTACAACAAGGAAAGCGTCCACCAGGTGGCACGCCGATCCCCTGATCCGACGCTGTTCCCGTTGAGGACCTGCCGCCGATCGCGTCCAGGATCCGCCCCAGATGGTCAAGCTCTTTAGGTCAGCTTCCCCACAGCCTCATCAAGATCTGATCGTGTTGGAGAGAAACGGTAGGCCTTCATTTGTGAGTGTTGTGTGGTCTCCTTCCTCCTTTATCCAGATAGGGTTTGGGATGGTGGTCGATTCCAACCAGCAGCCTCATCTCACTTGACTTCCACAATCTCGCCCCTGGTGGTATCTTCCCTCCCGTGCTTGATATTGGTTCCCATGGACCATGGTGCTATCTTCCTTCTGTCTCCCTCCTTTGATTCTAACCTGGTTCTTTGATGCGGTCTTGGTTTAGATTATACAAGATAAGGTGATGTTGTCTGCCCGCATTTATAGAAGTGGATCACAGATGCGATGTAGCAGAGAGAGGGGCCTTGAGAGGTGAGCAGCTACTCCTGTGCTTACACATCTAGGGGAAATAGCCAGGGAGAGAGAAGACTATGGGGGACAAAAGAAAGGAGATGAGTTAGCCAAGATTCAGGCCAAAATTCGTCATGCTTGAGCTGAAGCTTTTGCCTCAAAACGTAACTTTCTATTAGTCCCTAGAATATGGTTTGATGGATGATCTAGAACAATTGATGCCTGATTGATGCAATTGCTAATTATGTACTGGAAACAGACGACTAACTTTGACAACTAGGCTTAAACTATCGATAGTTTTGATATGACATCAAATCAAAGTTGCAGAGGATGTCGATAGTTTTTTAACAGTATCTTATTTGAACAATTCTTACCAACGGATTGAAAGTTATAGTCAAAACAAGTTTCGTCCGACAGTCTTTTAATGGTCACTATACCCCAGGTTCGTCCCAACAATCTAGAGCCGCATGCTCAAGGTTCAGGAATTTGGAAAGCGCCAACTCACCCTCGCTAGAGCTGCTCTGGTATGATTTTTTTCACATACCATGTTTTGTGGTGCAAGATTATTCCTTACTTCATTTACAAGCCGTGTTCACCCATCCATTTAGATCTTGCATAGAATTAGCATATATCAATGATCTATATTCTTCTTTCCTGTTTCTTTCAAGGTCCTTTGCAGGTTCCTTTGGCAAAGCGTTGCTGGTTGTCAAGACGATTAGAGATACTTCTCCCACAAAGGTTCAATTTCTAACGAAGCAGTCCAACAAGTAAAGTTGTGTTTATCTTGATGTAGTCAAATAGGACTCTTTATAGGCTGAGTATTATGTTTGTTCCATCTTCTAGATTCCATTTATAGCCAAAGAAGATTCTTTATAGGATAGTTGTCAACACAATCTGTCCTAAGTCGATGCGATGTAAACTATTGTTATGACTTGCAAGGTTCGACGGTGGTGACCGGATGGCTTGAGCAAAGCTATGAAAAATCAGGTATGTTATCCACCATACTCAATTTGTTATGTCGAGATGCATAGCTTTCTGAATAAATGCATAGTGTATGTTTACTCACTGTCGTGATGCTTGTACGTCTGTGCCTACACCCTACTGACGAAGACATGTACCTAGGGTAGGGTAATAGGCATGACCTAGACACCCTTCCCAAGGACATTACCTTAAAATCAAGGATACTCAAAAGACAAACACCATCCACTCGACCATGTCACATTCCACTCGGAAAACTCAATTCCATCCGACCAGGGTGTACTCACTCGACCACATCAGAAGTCACTCGGATGGCAGAAGATCTAAAGTCACTTACAGCAGCAACGGTCAGCCATTGACTCCACAGTCTTAATGATCATTTATGCACCTTTATTGCTGGCGTTATCAGTAACGTCCTCTCTTTATGTATATTGAACCCTGTGCAACTGAGGGCCGGAGGGGTCTGGCGAGGTCTCTATAAGCCACCCCGCTCCTCAGGCACAAGGGTTCGCACCCCCTGTAACTTCATGCATAATCCAATCGACCAGCCTCAGGGCACCGAGACGTAGGGCTGTTACTTCTTCCGAGAAGGGTCTGAACTCGTAAATCTTGCGTGCACAACTTCACCATAGCTAGGATCTTGCCTCCTCATACCTACCCCCATTGTACTGTCAGACTTAGAACCACGACAGTTGGCGCCCACCGTGGGGCAGGCGTCTTAGCGACTTTCCGGTGAGGTTGCAGTTTTTCCGATTCCCATCATCATGGTTTCCGGCGGTGGATTGCCTGAGGGCCGCGAGATCCGTCTCTGCGTGCTCGTCTTCGTCGCCCTCCGCCTGGCTCCAGGAAGCTCCCCTCGACGTCGAGGCACTCCCCATCCGCGGGGCGGCGCACTTTCATTCGTGCGGCAGCCGTCGACCCAGTATCGGTTGGCTCCCGCAGCCTCTTCGCTCCCTGTTGTTCGCCATCGTAAGCGATTCGGTCGGTCGCGGCTTCAGCGGTGGGTGAAGTATGCGGTGACACACAAGTCGGCCACCCCCCAAGTCGCGGCTATCGAGCCCGACGAATCTCTCTACGGCATGTTCGGTCTGTCGACTGGCTCCGTCGAGACCCTATCCGAGTGCGGCAGCAGTGACCCTTTGGCAGAAGTCCTGATGGTCGACTCACCGCGCAGCCCCCCAGGCATGCGTCGCAATGGTGGCGGAGATGGTGGCGGCGATCCGTTGCGCATTCACGAAGAGTACCACCCCGAAACCCTTTCTTCGCAGCAGAGGGAGGAACTCCACCGCCGCAACGAGCAGACGCTCCACACGCCCATCGTCGGTGAAACCTCTGAGGCTCGGGCTTTGGAGGCAGCGCGCCAAGCCACTCTGGCTGAGCGCGCTCGACTGGAGAACCTTCAGCATGCACTCGACGAGCGCGCTCGGGAGTAGATCCCTGGGTCCAGTCGACAACGGCAATTGTTTCCACCTCAACCTCAGGTATACCGCACTCCGATTTAGAATTTTACAGCTGCCGCCTGTATAGCAGAGTCTATTCAGCCGTCGATCGAAGGCTGGAACAGGTTTGATGCAGATCCGGGCTTTGCTCGGGCAGCAGGAGAGCGAAACACAATGATGTCTCGATCGCGGAACAGAATCCATAGCAGATATGTGGTGGCTGATACAGTCCAGTCGGCTCACAGCCCAAGATCGCCTCTAAGGCGTGAGGGATGTGGGCATCCTCAAGAGCAGTACTTGGGTCGGAATCATGAGCAGTATGGTAATCTATTCGGCCGCGATAACCGCCATCGAGTGCCTACGCCCCCTCCGAGAGGCGGGTCATATGTGCCCCGGCATCATGATGACAGGCGCCCGTACAGTGATGAGCGGAGATTGCCAGTCGACCCATGAGAGCCGGGGTTTGATGCAAGGTCAATTTTGGTGCAAGGTCTGGTCGACAAGAACCGGGCACACAGAGAAGGGCAAGACAGAGATGACCCGAGTGGAAGCAGAGTACATGTTTCAGGTCCCGAGTGCTTTAGCAGAGCCATCAGAGCTCCTGAGATCCCTCCCAACATCAGGTTGGCGATTGGGGTTAGTAAGTTTACCGGTGAGTCGAAGCCTGACACTTGGCTCGAAGACTACCGAGTGGCTATACAGATCGGTGGTGGAAATGATGAAGTAGCTATGAAGCATCTTCCACTGATGTTAGAAGGTTCGGCTAGAGCATGGCCGAATCAGCTGGCCCCAGGCAGTATATTCAGCTGGGAAGAGCTAGCCGGAGTGTTTGTCAGAACTTTTGAGGGTACTTGCAAATGACCAGCAGGGTTGGCGGAATTGCAACATTGTGTACAAAAGCCGAATGAGACTTTGAGAGATTACATTCAGAGGTGGACCACTTTGCATCACACAGTGAAAAATGTATCGCAGCATCAAGCAGTTTGTGCCTTCAAGGAGGGCGTCCCGTATCGAGAGCTTAACCTGAATTCTGTCCGACAGGAGCCATGACTCTGACCCGAATGATGGAAATAGACACTCGGTACGCCAATGGAGAAGAAGAGGATCGACTCCATAGTGGGAAGGGCAAACCAGTCGCCCAAGACACTTGAGGAGGTCGGAAGCAGAAACGCAAAGCCGAGCCAGCAGCTCCTGGTGAAGCTTTGGTCGTGGGTCAAGGAAGGTAAAAGATCAAGCAGGAAATGTTGTGTTGGATTTGCCATGCCACATTCACACCAAGAAGGACGAAGAGGGTAACCTGATTTACCCCAAACATACCACTCGGCAATGTCGGCTCCTAATCCAGCAGTTCCAAGAGAAACAGCCTAGTGAGAAGGAGAAGGAGTCTGATAAATATAAGGACAAGGAAGAAGATGATGAGGTTTTCCCCAACGTCAATTCCACTTTGGTGATTTTTCCTGACATCGAAAGCAAAAGTTGACAGAAGGTCATCAACAGAGAAGTAAACATGGTTGCTCCGGCAACACCAACGTATTTGAAATGGTCCAAGACTCCCATCACATTCGACCAGTCCGACCACCCCCTGCGTGTTGCCACCCCCGGGAGACAAGCGTTATTGGTCGACCCAGTCGTTGGGGCACCCGACTGACCAAGGTCTTGATGGATGGAGGCAGCGGCCTAAACATTCTATATACTGAGACTCTCCGAGGGATGGGCATTCCGATGTCCAAACTCAGGGAAAGCAACATGCGATTCCACGGAGTCATCCCAGGGAAGAAAGCCGATTCACTCGGACAGATTACTCTTGACGTGGTTTTCGGTGATTCGAACAATTACCGTAAGGAAAAGTTGACATTTGAAGTTGTGGATTTTCATAGTGCCTATCATGCTATCCTGGGCAGGACTGCATATGCACGTTTCATGGCTCGACCATGTTATGTGTACCTCAAGCTTAAAATGCCTGGCCCTAAGGGCGTGATCACAGTCACTGGCAATCGGCAGCGAGCAGAAGAGTGCTTCCAGAAAGGCTCAAAGATTGTCGATGAGAAAATGGCAGCAGTTGAAATGATAGAGTACAAGAAGACTACAGATCCGAGTGATTTGTTGAGAGCTAAGAAGCCTGCTTCAGATTCTGCATTTCAGTCGTCCAGTGAGAAAATATCAGTTCATATTCAACCGACCGATCCCAATGCTGCTCCGACTCATATCTCGACAACACTCGATGGCAAATAGGAAGAAGCGCTCATCCAGTTCCTTTGTGAGAACTAGGACATCTTCGCATGGAAACCTTCTGACATGCCTGGTGTACCCAGGGAACTGGCTGAGCACCGTTTGCGAGTCGACCCGAAGGCAAAACCAGTCAAAGAACATCTCCGACGGTCCGCCATGGAGAAGAGAAAGGCAATCGGCGCGGAAGTGACTCGGCTTCTGGCAGCTGAGTTCATCCGAGAGATTTACCACTCCGAGTGGCTCGCCAATGTCGTCATGGTTCCCAAGAAATATGATTCACTCCGTATGTGTATCGACTTCAAGCATATCAAGCGGGGCTGCCCGAAGGATTCCCTCTCCCTCGCATCGATCAGATAGTTGACTCGACTGCGGAATGCGAACGGTTGTCTTTTCTGGATGCATATTCCGGGTACCATCTGATCCGACTATATGGACCCGATGAAATAAAAACAACATTAATCACCCCATTCGGGTGCTTTTGTTATGTCACCATGCCCTTTGGTCTCAATAATGCTGGTGCGACATTCATGCGCATGATACGAAGTGCTGCTCACTCAAATCCGTCGGAATGCGGAAGCATACATGGATGACATCGTGGTTAAGTCACGCAAAGGTTCCGACCTGCTGACTGACCTCACTAAAACCTTTGCCAATCTGAGGAGATATGATATCAAGCTTAATCCGTCGAAGTGTACATTTGGAGTTCCAGGTGGCAAGTTACTCGGTTTCCTCGTTTCCGAACGTGGCATCGATGCAAACCCAGAGAAAGTTGGTGTAACCCTTCAAATGAAATGCCATGTGCATGTACACGACGTTCAGAAGCTTACTGGTTGTTTGGCCGCTTTTAGTCGATTCATCTCTCGTCTTGGTGAAAAGGCATTGCCTCTTTACCGACTGATGAAGAAATCTGACAAGTTCGAGTGGACTACTGAAGCTGACGCAGCGTTTGCAGATCTCAAAACCCTGCTTTCCACCCAGCCGGTGCTTGTTGCGCCAATCAACAAAGAGCCTTAACTGCTTTACATTGCAGCCACTTGACAAGTTGTCAGTATAGTACTCACGATCGAGCGGGAAGAAGAAGGCAAAGCCTACAAAGTTCAGCGCCCAGTATACTATATTTCTGAAGTGTTAACTCTATCCATGCAGAGATATCCTCATTATCAGAAGCTTGTCTATGGAATCTACTTGACCACAAAGAAGGTTGCACATTACTTCTCAGATCATTCAATTACAGTCGTCAGCGACGCTCCATTGTCAGAGATTTTTAACAACAGAGATGCAACTGGTCGTGTGGCTAAGTGGGCGATTGAACTCCTTCCGCTGGATATCAAGTTCGAGGCAAAGAAAGCAATTAAATCCCAAGCAATAGCAGATTTTCTCGTCTAGTGGGTTGAACAGCAGCTGCCGACTCAAATTCAGTCGAAACATTGGACTATGTTCTTTGAAGGGTCCAAGATGTTGAATGGTTCAGGTGCTGGGATAGTCCTGGTATCTCCGCGAGGCGACAAGCTCAGTTATGTTCTACAGATTCACTTTGACTCCTCCAACAATGAAGCTGAATATGAGGCACTTACATGCGGGTTGCGTATGGCCATTTCACTCGGCGTCCGGCGCCTAATGGTTTACGGCGACTCAGATTTGGTGGTCAATCAAGTGATGAAGGAATGGGATGTTAGGAGTCCAGCTATGACTGGTTATTGCAATGCAGTGAGAAAAATGAAAAGAAGTTTGAGGGGTTAGCGCTTCACCATATACCCCGACTGAAGAATCAAGTAGCCAATGATTGGCAAAGATAGGCTCCAAGAGGGAGCCCATTCCCAACAATGTGTTTTTGGAGCATATTCACACACCTTCAGTCCAAGAGGATCCTTTCACTGAAGAGCCCCACAGCCTAAGAGCTCCACCGATCCGGTGAAGTTGAAATCCCAGCCGTCGTCGACTTGGTCATGGAGGTTTTAGTCATCATCCCTGATTGGACAGTGCCGTATATTGCATATATTCTCAGGAAAGAGCTCCCAGAGGATGAAGAAGAGGCTCGTCAGATCGTCCGTCGATCCATAACCTTCACTGTGATGGGTGGACAGCTTTACAGAGAGAGTGTTACTGGAGTCAGTCAGAAATACATTACGCCAGAAGAAGGTGAATGATCCTCAAATGTATCCACTCGGGGACCTGTGGTCACCATACGTCCTCTCGGACCATCGTGGCCAAAGCATACTCAGCAGGGTTTTACTGGCCACATGCTAATGAGATGGCAAAAGAAATAGTCGACAAGTGTGAGGGTTGTCAGTTCTACTCCAACATGTCCCACAAACCTGCTTTAGCTTTGAAGACCATTCCACTCGTCCGGCCATTTGATGTTTGGGGATTAGATATGATCGGACCTCTGAGGACTGGCAGGAGTGGCTTCACACATGTGCTTGTAGCAGTCGACAAGTTCACTAAATGGATTGAAGCTAAGCCTATCAAAAACCTCGAAGCAAATCTGCTGTCGACTTCATCAGAGAGTTAACATTCAGATGTGGACCCGCACAACATCATCATAGATAATGGGTCAAACTTTGATTCAGATGAGTTCGAGCTTTCTGCGCTTCCCAAGGCACTCATGTCGATTATGCTTGATCGCCCACCCACAAATGAATGGGCAAGCGGAAAGAGCAAACGGTTTGATCCTCAAAGGGCTGAAACCCCGATTGATGCGTGACCTCAAGCATGCAGCAGGCGCTTGGGTTGATAAGCTACCATCAGTACTTTGGGGATTCAGAACAACTCCAAATCGACCGACAGGTCGAACTCCATTCTTCTTAGTCTACGGGGCTGAAGCCGTGCTTCCGAATGACTTGCTTCACAATGCACCCCGAGTGGAACTTTTCTCAGAAACTGAAGCAGAACAAGCTCTGCAAGATGCGGTTGATCTTCTGGAAGAGGAAAGAGAGATGGCCCTGATCCGGTCAACCATTTATCAGCAAGACCTTCGTCGATTCCACGCTAGAAACGTGAGAGGTCGAGCATTTCAAGAGGGGGCCTGGTTCTCCGAGTGGATCAGCAACGTGTAGCGACCCGACCCGAATGGATCAAGTCTCTGTGCTCAGGTGTCATCCCTGGATCGATAATCTTTGACACCACACAAGATGCCGAAGGATTTATAACAGAGTAGCAATCACACACTTATTACATCGTTGCCCAAAAGAGGACTTATTACAATAAATATGGCTTAAGGCCATCTAATAATGATAACAGCGGAAGACTTGGAAACTAAGTGAGTCCATCAACTCCATCGGCATCACTGAGTATAGAACCACGACCTAAAAGCACCTTACTGTAAATGGAAAAAGTCTGCAACATGAAAGTTGCAGCCCGAAAACGGGTCAGCACATGGAATATGCTGGCAATGTAACACATAGAGAGTAACGAATGATAAGCCTGTACTACATGCATATATGGCTGGTGGAAAAGCTCTACGGTTACAGTTTTGCATAAAGCCAGTTTTTCCCTACTGCAAAGGAATAAATTTGTTTAACTATCATGGTGGTTGTTAAACATTGAGAATGGTTGACAGCATCCTCAATCCCAATTAAGAGTACTCATTAAAAACCCAACAATATTAATTAGAGTAACATGTTGAGATTCACATGATATTCAAGTACTAGATACTCAAGATGTCCATAACCGGGGACACGGCTAATCATGATTAGTTTATACACTCTGCAGAGGTTTGCGCACTTTTCCCCACAAGACCCGATCACCTCCGTTTGGTTTCTCGTACTGCAGGGTGTTTGAGAAACGGATGACCGAGACATAGTCTTTCAGAAGCGCTAGCACCTTACGACGGGTGGACCGGTACCCCAGGTGCCTCAATCCACCCAGATGTGTGTTTAAGTTGCCACCTTAAATAAACCATTAATTTAACAATCTCCCATTTGTCATGGATACACTCACCCAATCCACGTCTACTAGCATAGCATGGCAAATAAGCAAACGTAAAAGTAACTCCCAAGGTTTCATAAGTAAAACAGGTAATAGGTACTACCTCAACTACTTCCCATCCCACAATTTTAATTAGATCCTAATCATGCAAGTGTTTGAGGATTGATCTAATGCATAAAAATTGGGTAGTAGAACCAGGTATGATCAAGTGTTACTTGCCTTGCTGATGATCCGCGAAACCTAGAGATTCGAAATAACAAGCGGCGCACTCCGGGTGATCTATCGCAGACAAACAACAAGCATACAATAAGTACTCATCTAATGCACGGATAAATCTCGAATAAAAGATCTGACCAGAAATTTCAACTTAAGAACCCTGGTTGCAAAAGAAAACGAATCAAACAAAACAACGGAAAACATCCGGCGGAAGAATACAGCTCGGTTCTAGCAAGTTGAAACTAGGTCAAATTTTACAGTAGCAAAACTTTGTTTAAGTTGATTAGTCGGAACGACGGTTTAAACGAAACTCCAGGCGCTTGAATCACCTGATTCCGATAAATGAGCGGGAAGATAAACTAGAACGAAGATCGGATCTGAAATCGTGATCAGAAAAATAGCGGAATAAATCCGATTAAAAGAAAAACTACGAACGGTTAAACGAATGGACGTTCGTTAACCGGGAATAACCGGTGATCACGTTCGTTAAGACGAACGGTCGGCGAACGCTCGCTAAACAACAAAACCGGAAAAATAAAACCGATCTAGGGTTTTGAAAAAAAGAAAACCGGAACGGTTTTTTTTTAAACCGAACCGAGGGGAAGGGTGGCGCGGCGCGGCTACCTCGACGAGGTGGGGCTCCGGCGGGGTGGCGGCTAGCCGGCGGGGGCGGCACTGGCGGCGGCAACGTCCACGCAGCGGCGGCGCAAGGTAGCGGCGGCGCAAGTGGCGGCGGCGGCAGCTGCGGGTTGGGGCGGCGGCGGCTGCGGTTGGGGAGGAGAGGGGGGTGAGGGGGTATTTAAAAGGGGGGGAGGTGGCTTGGGGAAGGGGGCAAGCAAAGGGAGGAGGAGGAGGAGGAGTCCTCGGACTCGGCCGGGCGGAGCAAGGCTGGGTGTGGGCGAGGGGGCGGTGGGCCGGCTGGGCCCTTGGCCCAAAGGGCGCCAAGATTTTTTTTTAAATATCACGCAGAAAAAACGAATAAAATAAAATCTAAACGGACTCCAAAATTTACAAAGTAAATTTTTCCCGACTCCTAAAAATGAGTCGAACAAAATGAACTTTTACACGGGGCCAAAATGCAATTTTTGAAAACACGCATTTTTCCATAAGGCAAATAAAAAAACGAAAAACTCGAAATAAAAATCTTATTTGATTTTTTATTAAATCTTCATTATTTCTTTATTTTGGGAAAGTCATTTTATTCCCTCTCTCATATTTTGATAGTAGAAATAACTGAAGATAAAATAAATAAAATCAAATGATCCTATTTTCAAAATTTGAGAAAACTCAAATATGAAAATAACGAAATCTCCAACTCTCTCCGAGGGTCCCTGAGTTGCGTGAAATTTCTAGGATCGGCAAAATGCAAGAAAATATGTAATGCATGATGACTTAATGTATAACATTCCAAATTGAAAATTTGGGATGTTACAAACCTACCCCCCTTAAGATGAATCTCGCCCTCGAGATTCAGGTTGGCTAGAAAATAGGTGAGGGTGGTCCTTGAGCAAATCTTCTTCTCTTTCCCAGGTGGCTTCATCCTTAGTGTGGTGGCTCCACTGAACTTTGCCAAACTTGATAACCTTGCTGCGAGTAACTCTGCTGGCATAATCGAGAATCTTGACTGGTCTCTCCTCATATGTCAAATCATCCTTCAACTGAATTGCTTCAAGTGGCACTGTATCTCTTAACGGTACCTCTGCCATCTCGGAGTGACATTTCTTCAGCTGAGATAAATGGAATACATCATGAACTCCTGGCAGTCCCTCTGGCCATTCCAGCTTATAAGCAACTTCTCCCATGCGTTGCAAGATCCTATACGGTCCAACGAATCGTGGTGCTAATTTTCCTTTAACTCCAAAACGTTTAAATCCTCG